>JAOXNR010000028.1:7928974-7941386 GCA_028571225.1 Parsonsia alboflavescens | reverse complement strand
TTTATGTTCAATGTTTATATTCTATTAAATTTTGCCTCATCGATATGCTTAAGGATAATTTTTTTAATATTATATATATATATAATTCCAAGTGAACTAGAGCCCACAAAATTTGAAATCTTGAATATCAATCATGTCATATAATTTTATCAAAAACTTAGATATTAATGAAAAGGAATAATGGGACATTTAATAACCTAACATTTGGTTAGTTGTATATTTTGATTCTTTTTTTTTTTTCCTGGGTTGGTCATCAAATAAATTATCATTGAACAACTTGATCTTTCTAATTGTATTTTTTAAAAACACCTATTCAACAACCACCTAAACAAAATAATAAGGGCAAATTCAATACGATGTCATTCAATTGATCAAAAACAGATATTAACTGAAATCCGGTTGAACTAAATTTCGATTTCTATCACAGTAAAAAATAGATTTAGGTGGGTCAGAAACATAAATTTAACTTAGTAAAGTTTCATTCTATATCCATTTTTGATGAATTGAATAGTGTAGTATTAAATTTGCTCCTATTAATTTGGTCAAGTGGTTATTGATTGAACTTTTTGATGTTTTTTTTTTTTAAATAGAGTTCGAAGGATCAAACTGTCCAATAGTAATTTATTTGAAAATCAACATAAAAAAAAAAAAAAGATTAAGAACCAAAACGTAAAACTGACCAAAGGTTTTGTCATCTAATTACTTATGAAAAAAGTTATTTAGATTCAATGAATACAATCTTTCATAATTAGAAAATATAGTTTTTCATAACTTTTAAACTAAAACAAAACAATTTATAATGAATAAAAATAATTATTTATTTAATGAATGCTTCCAAATAAATGAGAAATCATGAATTCTAAGCTACATAGGTTAAGCATCGCATATAAAGGCAATAACCTTCAATAAAACACATCAATTAGAAATAATTATTTTTGGTGACCTATGATTAATTTTATAATTTTCTAGAGGAATTCTATATTTTATTTCAAAAGTTACGTATATATGTATAAATAGAGTTGTCTTCCAACAGTTTACAAATCACAGTACATGATTAAAAAAAAAAAAAAAAATCTTTTTTCAACTTTTTTTTCTTGATCTTTACTTAGATTTTTTTTTAATATTCTTTCTTTAGAAAAATAAATTTTATTCTTATTATTGTATACAAATAAAATTTTTAATTCTTTGAAATTTCACAATATCCTCTATAAATATATATATTTATTAAAAAAAACATCTGACAATGTGCACGGGCTTTGAACCTTAGTTATAATATTAAAATAGGAAAAAAAAAAAAGAACTATATGACTAAATGATTTTATCTTCTTTTTAAAATATAAACTATTTTGATAAAAAAATGATATTTCAAAATTTCATTTTGTTGTATAAAATTTTAAGTTTTGATATTTGTGTTTATATTGTATTTGTATATGGATTTTATTATTTGAGTGAAAATAAAAATTAAAAAAATATGTAAATGTGTAAAGTACCAAATAGCATTATTATTTATTATCTAGAATTAAAGTAGAATATCAAAGTATAAAAAGGGTTAATTTTTTAATACCTTCTAAATTTTCAAGAATGTAATCTAAAATTTTTATTTTTTACAATTATATACATACTAACGCATTACATGCCTGCGTTAAGAATGTAAAAACACCCTCCACCCTTTTCTCTACCATTTCCTGCAAAAATCTGGGAAGGGAAACGACTGTTTGTGTTGCCTTGAAAATGATAATTGGTTTGGGATGGCAGTCCAAAGGATCACGATCAGAGTGATTGACAGAATTGTTATGCCTTTGCTCTCACTGCAGGGACGGATTGAGGGTGGAATTTGACGATGCCATGACACGGTGGACCGGGCAATCTGCGATCCTAGGGCTTCCATTGATCCTTTGGATGAGGAGGATGGCTTCTGAATGTTTTATTACCAGTAGGCAGCTTCTGAACAGCTGATCAAGACTTTCTGGCAGTCTGCCGGTTCAAAACCGCCTCCCGTTTCCATTCTGTATACCAAATCCAAGTATTTGCAACTATCTTCATAGTAAATAGGTGGAGCTCTTAATGTAAAAGATTATGTGAGTGTAAATGGTCTACAAATCTCACTTAACCACTGAATTTAAGTTTGGATGCTTTAAATGTGGTTGCTTTGTCTTGCATTCTATTTTCCTTTGTCTAAGGTTTGTTTATGCAATTGCTAGCTTTGAATAATGCGTTCTTTTGGTGCTTATTCACTTGTATTGAAGCTCTACAGATATTCCTAAGAGTGTAATCAGGCCCTCCAGATGGTCGTTTGACAGCCAGTGAAAAAAACCCAGTTCTGAATTTCATTTTGGAATTAAAGTCTTATTCTTTTCTTCTTTTTTGCAGAATTTTGCCAAGTTTGGATTTAGGATATTTACTCCTTCACAAAAGTACTAGCAATGGTGATATTGTTATTTTTTTCCCTTTACCTAACTTGTTAAAGAAGACGGTGATGAAACCTTCTGCTGCAAGTCATGGCCTGTCAACTTGGCATGAATCATCTGATTTTGATGACAGGAAGTTTTGATTTTACTTTTTAGCTGCTTGTTTATAACTTAATTGTGAAACTCCCAGTGAATTTGATAGATGAATGTGTTGAATCACTGCCAACTTAACCTGATTTCAATTAGTTCTTAAGATGTCTTATTGGACAGCTGTCTGATAGTTTAAAACTATGTACGCTTACAAAAATCAACTTTTATGTGTTTCCGTGTTTGTAGCCTTCAACATTTTGTCCATTTCCTCTATTGTTCACATTGTCTTTTGGCATGTTTTATATCTTCACCCTAAATGTGTTTTGACCTTTTTCAGAGGTTTGAAGAAATCTGACATCATGGATAAAAAGGAAAAGCACAGAATCTTGATGGTGTCTGACTTTTTCTATCCTAACTTCGGTGGAGTAGAGAATCACATATACTATCTATCACAATGCTTAATAGAGTTGGGCCATAAGGTAATTCAAAGCACCTACTTTATTATTTTTGTAAATATTTTCCCATTCTCTTTCTTGTCATTTCATTTGTAGAGTTGTCTGACCAACAAACCGAGAAAGTGAATGAAAATCTTCCTTCAAATTTGTGTGTGTTTTTTCTTCAAAGGAAATGTTCAAGAAATGGATATAATTGTCTCTAAAATGAATTAATTACAATTTACAGGTAGTTGTAATGACTCATGCCTACAAAAATCGAACTGGGGTGAGGTATATGACTGGCGGCCTTAAAGTTTATTATGTCCCTTGGAAACCATTTCTTATGCAGAACACGTTCCCAACTTTTTATGGAACACTTCCAGTTATAAGGACAATTTTAATCCGGGAGAATACTTCCATAGTGCATGGACATCAAGCTTTTTCTACTTTGTGCCATGAGGCGTTGATCCATGCACGAACGATGGGTTACAAAGTTGTGTTCACCGATCATTCTCTCTATGGTTTTGCTGATGTGGGAAGCATCCATATGAATAAGGTTCTGCAATTTACACTAGCAGATGTGACCCAAGCTATCTGTGTCTCTCATACAAGTAAGGAAAACACAGTTTTGCGATCAGGTCTGCCACCTGAAAAGGTTTTTGTCATTCCAAATGCTGTGGACACAGCTATGTTCAAGCCTGCTCCAGAAAGACTCTGCAGTGATGTTATTGTTATTGTTGTCATAAGTAGGTTGGTTTATCGGAAGGGAGCAGATCTGCTTGTTGAAGTGATTCCAGAAGTATGCCGTTTGCATCCCAATGTGAGTATATTATTCAGAGATAGCTCATATTTGAAGTTCAGAATGGCATACATTATATCCTCAAGCTTTTCTGTGATTAAATTTTCTTCCTGGCAATACCGTGTCCAAAAAGAACATCAAGGTTGATGTTATTTCCTTATAACCAGAACATTTTTTATTTCAGGTTGGAATTGAATATTGATAATATTTTACGTGTGAATGGGGTACAGAGAATATCAACTATTATTTTAAATTTTCTTTCTTAATATTTTTTAAAAATTTTTATTTTACTTATTGTGAAAGAAAGCAATTCAAGTACAAAACTCTCAGGTTTTGAATAAAAAGAGTGGTAGCAATGTAGAGTGTGTTAACATTTAATCTCTCACATTGACCCAATAATTCTTTCAGGTTCGTTTTATTATTGGAGGAGATGGGCCTAAAAGAGTGCGGCTAGAAGAAATGAGGGAGAAACATTCTCTTCAAGATCGAGTAGAAATGCTGGGAGCTGTTCCCCATGCGAGAGTACAATCTGTGTTGATAAGTGGCCATATATTCCTGAACAGGTAAAATCAATGTTGACAACATTTGTTTCAGAGAAGAAATGGAAAACTATCATAAAATTTCTCATTCTATTATAGGATTACGGGAGAGGGTCTGGAAATACAAGTCATATTTTATTATTCATCATTGACGGATATCTCTGCCTGTGGAAAATATGGACCTAAATTGTTCCGTTCATTCTGGAAGTACTTTTCATTCTACTGCCAGAAGACATTCACTTTCTGAAATAGAAAAATAGTTCTTAAAAGCCTGTCCTTTATGTTATAGTCTCAGCCTTGATGTCTCTCTAAACGCGCATGTATGTGTCAGTGCATAGACTTGTTTTAATTTAAAAATTGTTCTATAGCCTCTCCAATTACCTGATTCTTATCAAATCCTTTGGCAGTTCTTTGACTGAAGCTTTTTGCATAGCCATTCTGGAAGCTGCTAGCTGCGGATTACTGACAGTTAGTACACGTGTGGGAGGTGTCCCAGAGGCATGTGCAAGAATATTTTCTATCATTTTAATGAATCTGATTGTTCTGCTCATACAAATTTCTGGTAAGTTACAAAAAATACATGGTGTTGACTGCTGATCTTGAATTTTCTGTCTCATTAGGTTCTTCCGGATGATATGATTGTTCTGGCTTTACCAGATCCTTCTGATATGGTTCAAGCAATCACAAAGGCTATACATATACTTCCCCAGATTGATCCTCATGCTATGCATATGCGAGTGAGTATGGAAGTCCTTTTTCCCCTAGTTAAGGAGTTACCTTCTATTCCCTAAAGTGATACATCTGGCCTGTTTTTTCTTCTCCCTTTTGTTCTTTTGGAAATTTAACAAAATTAGATAGAACGAACTCGAGCTAAAGTTTGGTATGAAGTTCATAAATGACTCATGCTTCTTGGGTGGATTTATTACTCCGAAAAGAGTAATTATTCATAAAGTCCACCCAGAGTTTGTACTCTCAATTTTGTGCATAAAATTTCAGCAGTCTCCATTGCTTCTCTATTCCTATCTACAGAATAGATCAGAGCACTGCAGATGTGCTAGTTACCTTGTCTCCTCGGGTTGTTTGGAAATAAAATGTGTTAGTTTAATGAAATTTGCAATTTTCTTGAAAATGCCATATTAATTCATGCCTTTATTCCCTATTTTCTTCACCATTCCCTCTCATTTGCGATCTTGAAGATGCACCCCATTACACAAAAGAAGAGAGTGACTTCACTATTTGAACTCCTTTGACAGTGAGCATAAAACCTTGACCCCTGGGAAGTTATCTAAAACAGAACCATCCATTCATCAACATTTTGTATATGCATTTAGGAGTGTCTACTCAAATTGATGATGTGCCTTTGCTGGTAGGAATATGATGTAGGGGGAAGTGAGATGGTGAGAGTTGCGGTGATTTAGATGATGTAATATGAAGTATAAATACAATAATCTTCCTTCAGCTGTAAACAGTAGAATGCTTGAAACTCCAGAAAAAGTTGCAGGGATAGCTGGGAAAACTTGGTTTAATCAGGAATTATGATGATTTAACACATTCAATCTCTCCCGCCAGATGAAGAAATTGTATAGCTGGTATGATGTAGCAAGGAGGACAGAGATTGTATACGATCGTGCTTTACAATGCTCCGATCAACATCTTGTAGAACGACTATCCCGGTATGCATTGTAAATCTGTTTTGTACAAAAATTATTCACATTGATAGAATACTTTTTGTTTAACAGCTTACCATTTTCTGCCAGGTATCTCAGTTGTGGTGCTTGGGCTGGCAAGCTCTTTTGCCTGGTTGTGATCATTGATTTCTTATTCTGGCATTTCTTGCGAGTCTGGAAGGTATAATAATTAATATCTTCTTCTTCTTCTTTTCTTTTTTATTTTGAGCGTGAAAGTCAAATATTTTATTTTAGGGTCTCTTCCTTTTACTGATGGATTTGTTGCTTTTTTTCCATTTCCTCCATAGCCTGACAGGGATATTGAAGTGGTACCGGATGTGAAGTCTCGTCATGGAGACCACGTGTCACGGGATCGTTAGTCAATTTATGGTTTTGTTATTGTTTTTTTTTTCCCCCCTTTTTGATGGGGGTTGATGAAAAAGGGGAATTGATTTTTTTCGCCTTTTCTTTTCATGCCATGAAACTTTTAGCCTCTGGCTTCAATGTCACCCCTTTTTTTCAGGATTTTTTTTTTGCTATATTTCTGTTACATTCTTTAATTTTCTTTGATACTATTTACTAGAAAATAATAAAAACAATTATTTCGATTTTTTTTTTCCTTTTACAATTTCTCAGAGAACAAATAACTTTTTTAAAAAGTAAAGCATGTGTAAAATCTCTCACTTATAAATTACTCCCATTGTCATTTGGCAAATTCCAAAGGATTACCATTTCCTTCTTTGTTATTCTTGATAGACAATTTTGCTCTCTGAACAGATGCTAATCTTCTCGGTACTTCCGCTCTGTTTCACAGCACGGGCACTGCCGAGTACTGTCTCTCAAAATTTGAATTCTCTTTTATCCCCCCTGAAACCCTAGAAATCAAAGCCATTTTCTCATGAAACCTTTCTTCTTTTCGCCCTCTGCACCGAATATGGACGACCCCTCTCTTCTCCCCAATTTGAACTCTCTAACCTTTCCCTCCAATGCGGCTAATATCACGAATGGACGCTGCAAGTCTTCGCCTCAGCACCCACTCAACGAATCTCCTCCTCCGGTACAATCTCCCGCCGAGAAGGAGAGCAGGACCGATGACAACGGCAATCTCAAACCCCGTTCTGGAACTAAAACTAAAACTACTAGGTCGAAGAGAACCGGCCACCGCGTGCGTCTCCCAGCACTATGCGCCGCCCGTATCTTCCAGCTCACTCGTGAGCTCGGTCACCGCACCAACGGCCAGACAGTAGAGTGGCTACTACGCCACGTTGAACCTGAACTCTCATCCTCCTCTTCTGCGGTTGCTCAGACTCGGAGCGGCTCTACTCCTACTCCGCCGGTGAAGATCTGGCCGAAGATTGAAGAGCAGGAATTTGAAATGTGTCCGGCGGAGGAGGGGGTTTTGGAGACCATGTCGTTTACTTCTCTACTGATGCAGGCCGACAGCATCGGACATCATCATCACCATCATCACCACCACCACCAAGCCAACGACGTCGTCCACAGTTAGAGTGCTGTAATCCTGTATACTCTGCAATTATTTTTTTGAGGTGTTCTTTGGTGGGGGTTGACTAGAAGTTTGACTTTTCTGGCTTGTGGGGACTGAAATCATTACTCATTATTAAGTAGTACAAAATCCCCTGATTTTGTTGGGACCACTGTGGTGTAAAGGTGTTCTCTGCCGGTCTCAATTTTAGATCAATTATTATCAAAAATCAATTATTATCAAAATCGAAATATGCAATACTTATACAACTTGTTCATCTGCAATTCTCATCTTAAAAGTTTATTTAATAAAGTGACATCTAGTTGTACAAAATTTTTATTACTATTTTTTAAAAATTTATATTTTTTAAAAAAAATTATTCGGTATTTTTCCTTCCCATCTTATCTTATTTGATTAGAAATTTTTTTTAATGAATTTTTGACTAAATGAATATATTCCTTTTAATTTTATGAATTGAATGAATTAAATTAAATGTCAGTTATATATATATATATATTTATATATTTATGTAATTTATTTTTATATTAATTAAAATTAATATAATCATTTTAGGTCCATATTTTCACTTGGGCATCTTGCTCCCTATCAAATTACGTTAACTTATTGAATTAGAAATATCAAGCCATTATTGTCATCATATTAGAAATCAGAAAAGTCTAGTTACATCACCTATTAAATTAATAGTTCGAATAATGTGTCATGGGTCTTTACCATCAAAATTTTCCCTCTTCTAAAATCCAATATCCACCAAACATAAACCCAGTCATATAAAATTTTTTTAATTTTTAAAAATTGAGCTGAGTCGAAATGCAACAATAAAAATAAAAAATATTGCTCTTCCATAACCCGCGGTCAGGAGTACCAGGTAGCTGCAAAAACATTGGCCACAAAGTCATCAAGATGAACGTCCATGATTCTGATAAATATACACAAGCAGACGAGTACTCCATACCTAACATAAACATAGTAAAATCAAGGCATTCCAGAAGTCTAGAAAACATAGAAACACTACCATCTAGGAGCATCTACAACGATCACTTCAAAATACATCATTCCAAACTAGTCAACCAATCTAATCTTCTTTCAGCTGACATTGCCATGAACATCTCTCTCCAATCTGCATCCTTGAACATCTTAAGTGCCTTCACATATGTATTTGCATCTATATTTTGAATAGACTCCAAGCACTTGACACAATTCGTGATTGAGAAGGAGCAAGCCTGGGATTTCTCCCCATCATCATGGTTCCCAATTGGTGTTTTTGTTTGTGCCTCTTCAGATTGTTTCTCATCACATATCATCCCAGGAGGGAATGTGTTTTCAACAGATTGCTTCAAGGGCTTAGCTGCAATTGTTGACCTTGATCCTTGAATTCGGTTCATTGGTGAGGGGGATCGATCTCTAACCCTTGGTAAAGGATCACCTCCACCATCGCTACCATCACTTCCAGATGCAAATGGGGTGGTATTAGTTGACTCATCCTCTAAGCCAAATTTAAATTCTGCATCTGGAGAATATGGGGATAACAGGGAAGCATTTTTATGCCTTTCAGATGAATCACCATAGATAATCTTTAATTGATTATACAAAGGGCAGCCTCTTTTCCTGAATCTCCTTGCTATCTTATTCACCTACAACAGGGTAGAAAATTTTTCTACTAAGAAATACTCAATAAAGACACAGGAAACTCTTAGAAAAGAATGCCAGCACTAACCTTAATCTGTGAGTCCCATACTTCGTCTGTTGCAGTTAGCTTATTGCTTACAGGGTCCCAATCAAAACCAGGTTGTTTCAGCAGGTTGCTGAAGTTATAATAGCGTATCCGCAGTGATCCATACTTACTTTTAAATTGGGCATCGGTGTAAATCTTTTTAGTCTTCTCATGAAAACCAAGAGCAATATTCTTCCAACCTTTGTGCGAAAAGGTGGTTCTAGGTTTATTACCTTTATGCACCTCTTTCACCATTAAATGAATCAAAATCGTCTCTTCTAAAGCTGTCCATGTAGCTGGATCGAGCTCAGCCATCTAAAGAAAGGAAGAAAAATCATGTCGAAACTGCCATAGAGTATGGCTGCACAGCCAGTTATGGTGGAGTGGTGGCAAAAGAATATAACTAGAAGTAGCATAGCAAGGCAAATACCACTATCAGTTCATTTCATCCAGTACAGTGATCCTAGACTTTATAACCTGCAAAGACAGCATGAACAATACACTTCCAACTCAACTGAACAATGCTTTTAACGAAAGGCAGTCTGATTGCCAATTGCAAGTCCAGCAAAAGCGAAAAGATGCAAAAAGGTCCGTGGCTTACTGTAGGTCTTGAAAGACTGAAGGAGAAAATATGAGGTATTGCAGACATTTATGATAACCCAAAGGACTTGAGGAAAATCAGGTATATTCCGGAACAAAGATTGAATTATGATTACTACTCACCACTTAATACCAGCAGTCATTTTTTAGAAAATAATTGCTAATTTTCCCATTCTATATACCTATCAAATCCCTTAATGCAGGCAATGTTCCAGAATCATGATCAAAGAACAGAAGAAAAAGAAATTTAATTCATATAGCAGAAAATATGCAGGAGCACCAATGCCCATGCTGAGCAACATAAATAGGCGATTCCAATAAGTGCGCTTTAGAAAACACAATGGGCTCATTATTTCCCCCTTTTTTTCCTATTTCTCTGCAACATCAAATGGAAAAGGAATGAACAAACACCATCACACATTTCCTCCAAAATGGTTTGCATGGTGCCCATAAGGCCATAGAAAGATATGGTAAAATATACCCAATAATCTTACAAGACCAAGACGCCAACTGCTCAGGCCCGAGCCACAAACTTCATCATAGATCAGGTAATCTTAGCATACGAAGAAGCTGGACCACGCTCAAGAAGGAAAAAATGCACAATTATGACAGACTAACAAGCAAAATAACATTAAAAAAAATACTGAAAGTTCAGTACTTTGTCAACTCTACTTATGTGTTTGTTCAAATCAGTACCAAAAGACACTA
This sequence comes from Parsonsia alboflavescens, assembly GCA_028571225.1. Lineage (NCBI taxonomy): Eukaryota > Viridiplantae > Streptophyta > Magnoliopsida > Gentianales > Apocynaceae > Parsonsia > Parsonsia alboflavescens. Next base: position 7,930,926 of record JAOXNR010000028.1, on the reverse strand, counting down.
AAAGTCGCATTATTGTAAAATATTCGTTAATTGCACCGTAAAGGAACACATAATTGAATAAGACACATTCAAGCAAGGGAGGTCAGAATTAGGGTTCGGTCAGAATTAGGGTTCGGTCAGAATCGAAGAGAACTAGCATGATACAAAACAGTCACAGAGAGGGAAGCCTACCTCCACCGGAAAATAGTAAAAACCTAGTCCCAGAGGCTCAGTCGGAGTACTGATGACTGAGGAGTTCGAAGATGTCACGTTTTTACAGTCTTGCCAATGACGAAGAGAATGCCTCGTTTTTTCCGATTACTATTTGTGCTCCACTTTTTCTTCTGCTTTTTGGTAAGGCTTCATTTGTTTAGATTTGAATTTCAAAACTTTTTGGAATTCAATTTTTATTTCTTTATACTGTATAATTGGAATGCAAATTTTGTTTGCCTCATTTTAAGAATTTGAATTTTTTTAAAAAATTTTTAAAAGCACCTCTTCCTTTGCCCCTCTCATCGGGATCAATAGTAACGCTTGACTTATTCTTGACATCTTTACCATTAAGATAACAAGGTTTGACAATTCAAACCCCAATATACAACTCAAGTTAATTATTCATTTTTCTATGGAAAAAATAATTGAATTTGCATTCGTTTCAACAAAAAAGAGAGAGTTAATTTTCAATACTTTCTGAAATAAAAAGGAAATCTTATCAAGAATTTATTAATTATATTTAATTATTTCATTAGTAGTTTATATGATAGTATTTGAAATATAACTACATTTAGAAACTTATTTGAGATAAGTGTGGATATTCTCAAAAATACTCAAAATTGGATCGGATATTTCAATTGTACTCGATTTCCACAAACATTTCAATTGTATTCATTTCAAGTTATTGAATTTCACTCTGTACTCAAATTGGAACGAATATCCAATTTGAGAAAAGAGAACCGCTGATCAAATGGAAAGACCCATTTGCCCTCATTCAGTGGACCTTCTCCAAATCCGTTAGGAATTCCAGCGAGTTTGTTGTTCCCTCATTCACCCGACCTTCCCCAAACCCTCATTCAAACGACTTTCCCGCAACGGAAACCCAATCGTCTATCCTTAATCCTCTCACAACCCATTTGTTCAAGCTCACCGGTGTCGTGGAATTCATTTACCTATAGCTTGCCATTATCAAAGAAGAAGAAGCTAGATCATTGCAAAAAAAAAAAAAATTTTCACCCGCACCTCCTCGGCTACAAGTAAGTCCCTTTTCCGTCATTTAAAATTTTTTCCCCTAAATGATTATGCATAAATGGTTGTGCTCTGATTGTTCCCCTCCATGATTATGCAAATGGTTGCGTTGTGATTGTTCCCCTTTGCATCATTTCTATCATCTTTCTGTTTTTTGCTTTTGAACTGGAAATTTTAACTGTCATATGCTTCGGTTTGTACCCTTTTTTTTTTTTTTTTTAATTGAGGAATGTTAAGCCTATTTGGAAGCATATTTGTGGGATAAACGATTCGAGAAGGTTGGAAATAGACTTTTTGGGTTGAAACTCTGGAAGGTTGGGATAATTATGATAGGTCAGGATAATTTATGGAAGGTCGGCCCATTATTATTTCATTATTATAAAATTTTAAATATCACTGAAGGTCGGGATAATCTATGAAAGGTCGGCCCATTATTATTATTATTATAAAATTTTAAATATCATTAAAGGTCGGAATAATTTATGGAAGGTCGGTCCCGTATTATTTTATTATTAATAATAAATTATTATTAATATTTTAAAATTTAAAATAAAAATTTATATTATTAAATTAAATTTAAAAAAATGTTATCATGATTTTAAGTTAAATAAAAATTATTATTATTATTAAATTCTAAATGAAATAAATTGTAACTTAAATAAAAATTATTATTATTATGAAAATAATTAAAAATTATTATTATTAAACTATCATTGTACTTTACAATGATT
>JAOXNR010000028.1:7914789-7928874 GCA_028571225.1 Parsonsia alboflavescens | reverse complement strand
TAAAAATGAAATTGTATTAGTTGTTTTATTTATATTATATAATTAAAAATAATATACAAAAAACTTAAAGTGATGATTAATATGAACTTTTTTTTTTTTCCAATTACATGACTGCGGAAGAAGAAAAAGAAATATGGCCAAGAAAAACAAAAAATCATGTGGTAGGATAAATGAAAATATTGCAAACTAGTAAGAATATGAAAATTGATTACAAGTCATGAATCGTCTCAACACCAACATCCGCTTCAAAAAAATCCACACATTCATGGATGACACCTATATTGACATTAACAAACACTCCTGCTTCAACTGTCCTCTCTAATGTTTGTCCAGAAACCTGAGATTGTTTGGTAGATATTGGATTAGATGGGTGCCTTTTTTGAGCATGATCATGTGATGGAACCTCTACTTTGGGTGGTGGGGTTTCTGTAGCTGTGTTCGGACAAGTTTGATGATTGTGTCCTTTTCTTTTGCATATCGTGAAAGCTTTCTTCTGTCGAAATTGTTTAATTCTAGAGAGGAACCGACCTTCTTGTGATCTTCCTAACTCCCTTCTTGCAAACGATGCATTGATAGCCACATCTTCCAAATCTGCAATTCTATTCAAACTCGAAGACAATGGAACAGGTTATATCGAAAGTGTATATGCCTTCCTCAATATTTCTGTGTCCAATGAATTTTCAAGGCACAGAGAATAGTAGTGAGTTCCAATTTCCCTATAACGAATTAAAGATGAGAAAAAATAAATTGGGATTATGATTTTAAATCTATTTTCTAAATATTCGGGAAGGTCCGGAAGGTTGAACCTACCTTATGGAAGGTTTACTCGACCTCACGTAAGGTCAGTTCAATCGCCTGAAACATCTGTTTAAATTATACCAAGGTTTTTCAATACCTGGCAACAGCAATGACATGTTTACTGGGAATTCCTTCTAGTTCCCATTTCTGACATCCCCAAGTCCTCCGAATCATATCCATAATAACATTTGCTTCTCGTGAGGGATTACCGATGACATACTCCTAACTAACTCGAATTGATGTAGTATGCATCCTTTGTTGGTCAACCTTTACAACTTCCTGATCAATCCATTCCACAACACGTTTGGTAATAATATCAGGCATTGTAGCGGCTGCTTCTCAGTGTTTATTGAACCAACTCTGACACATACCTATATAAAACTCCTGAGCGGATGTAATCGGCAATTTCCGAGCTTCTTGTCATTTGGTTGTAACGATTCTTGGGACAACCCGATCGCCCTACCTCAACATCCAACCACCGATGAACCTTAGGGTGTATATGTTGAATCTCCCCAAAGTGGTGTTCGCATTTGTGCTTATTATAGGCATATGCAGCACTTTTTGAAAATCATTGCAACATGAGGATTTCTGCACTTTGTCTTAAAGTTTTCCTTCAAATGTCGAAAACAAATGGCATGTGGAACCTCGGGATACATTTTTCTCATTGCGTGTAATATGCCTTTATGTCGATCGGATACAATTACCAAATCATCGGATGATCCGTATGCAGTTCTTAGTCTTGTTAAGACCTGCTTGCATGAACCAGTGCCCTCCTTTTCATCGAATCTAAATGCAAGGGGAAAAGTTTGTCCATTTTCATTTGCACAAACAATTGCGTAAATTTTTCCATTGTGTGCACTTTTCAAGCGTGTTGCATCTAGGATAATGACGGGTCTCATGTACTTGAAATCCTTGATCGAAGGACCGAGTGCACAAAATGACCTTACAAAATACTCCTTCGACAATGCTATGCTGGTCACTCAGCTGAGCATTGTACGCTCCAAGAGGTAGAAGTATGATGGAAGCTATCCAAGTGAGTCCTCTGGAGTTTCATAAGCAATGTCCTTTGCACGTTGCAGAGATCTCTAGGCTTTGGTGTATCCTAGCTTCACATCATAAATCTCCCGCATGTCTCTTGAATCATATTTTTGGGTGTGTGATTCGCATCGATAATTTTACCAGCATACAAACAACTAATTGTTGATGCACTTACATCTCTATTTTGACGTTGCTGTATAGTTTGAATGTAAGTGTGAGTTGGGACAAACTTGTGGATCACAAATATTTGGCATCCAGCTCTATATTGTGCAAGTATCATGAAGGTGCAATATTTTTTATTCTTGCATCACACCTCAAATCTTGCCTTATCCGAACATACTACGTGATAGGAAAATTGATTCTTGAGTTAATATTGACCGATTGCTGTCATCAATTCATACCTATTGTTAAAAATTGAATCCTTCCCTATTGAACCCACAAGTGGAATGGTTTCATCTTCGGAATAATGCACCTCTGCTTCATCACCCCAGTTCATGTCTGTGAATTGAGTAGAAGGATCTGATATAAATTACTCAAAAGGAACTATGTGTCTGACCCCATCATTGAAGTTCACAGGGACATCATCATCAACACTGCAGATATATTCTTCTTCGTAATCATCATTAGCATCGGTGAGAATATTTCCGGATGGCCCAACTTCATCGTTTATAAGTATAAATGTCCCATTCGGATTCCTTTCGTATTCATTAACAAAATCATCCATTGTATGATCACTACCACACTGATATAATCTTTCAATTTTGTTAATGATCATCATTTTAGGATTAGCTTCTCCCATCAAATGCATGATCCCGTATATATTTTCAATTTCCAATAATTTAGTACCTCCATCGGATAGTCTAGATGCAAATGAGATCTATACATCGAATTGGTTTAAATCAATCTTCATGCAGCTTGCCATAGTTCTCCTAAAATCTTCATAACTAATGTCGTTTGGTATGACTACCGGACGAGCCCTTCCACTTAGAGAACCACCGTGAAGAATAATTCTGATTAAAGCCATTTCTGCACAAATCCAAAGAAAAATATATTCAAGAAAACATACAAGCAATACTAGAAAGAAAAAGGGGAGAAATACCTTAATTTTTTTATAAAAAAAAAGCAAAGAAAAAAGGGTATACATAGTTTTTGAAAGAAAAGAAAGACTGGAAAAAAATGCTTGAAGGTTGAGATGACCATATGGAAGGTCGATACAATCCTTTCTAAGGTCTAATAGACTTTCTGGATGATCTATTGAACTTAAAAAAAAGAGATACTGAAGGTCGATTTCGTCCTTTGAAGGTCGGTATACTCATCCGAAGGTTGAAATAATCAACTAGAAGGTTGGTTGAACAAAAAAAAAGGGCCTAAAGGTCTTCCTCTACTCCTGAAGGTTGGCTAGACCTCCCAAAGGTCGGTTGATACTTCAAACATTCAACATAAGCAATTTTCTTTCTTTCCTTCTTTATACCAAACAAACAACACAAAACGGATAACCAGCAAAATCCAGCGACACTTAGGGATAAAAACACAACCATTAAATACCATAACAGCAAAAAAGAAAAACAAACTGACTCAAACTCAAACCGAACAACGCGAGCTTGATCTTGTCAAGAAAAAAATCAACTTCTCTCCCAAACTCAGACCCAACTGTCGATTGATTTTTTTTTTCAACAGGGAGAATGAGTTTGTTTCAAGTTCAACTTTCAACAAGGAAACTTCATCAATGATGTAGTAGTTGTATGATTTTCAATTCGATTTTACAACAGTTGCAGTAGTAGTTGGGGTGTTTTGAATGTTGCGGGTAATATAGGAACTATATGTTAAAAGTAAATAAAGGTTATTATTATTATTTTTTTTAAGGGAAAAAGACAAAATGGATATAGAGTGAAAAGTTAATTTTCGAGTTGGATAAATTATGAAATGTTGTACAGGTTTTGGTAATATTAAAATCTTTCTATTCAAATTGAGTAAATGTGAAAACATCCTGAGATAAGTTTATCCAAGTACACTTACTTTATCTATTTTCCAAGGATGCTCGACAGTGGATATTTTTGGACTAAATCTCATGTATATTTTATTTTTTGTCACATGAAAGAGATGAAAAAAGAACGTTAAATTATTTATTTTGTTTCGCATTTTTTGGTTGTCTTTATTCTACTTTTTAAGACTGTTATAATCAATTATTTTGAAATAAGTTTATATTTCAGTTTACAATTTCTTTCCCCAAGAAAACTAATAATGTGGAGATATTGCCTTCCATTTATATTCCATTTTATTTTTTAATTTAAGACGGAAATTTTATTTTATTTTTTTATATGTTCAAATTAAAATAATATTTAGGGGTGGTTTCATAATAGCATTAAATAGGAAAAAGATTTTAAATTTTGGTCACTGTTTTAAGTTGTATAATTTTTAATCGAGAGAGGTTTTTTTTTTTCTTTTTTTTTCTTCTTCTTCAGTTTACCCTTGAAATAGGTGGAAATTTACAAAACAACTCGTAAGTGAAATGAAGGTCCGGGTTGTTGATTTACCAAAAGAATGGATTTTTGGTTTTACAAAACAACTGCAACAAGTATCTAAATTCAGCTAGTCCATCGCATTTTACTCAGAAATATAAATTAATGGCATAAACGAAGAAAGATAATATATTTTATGGAGTTACACCTTTTTTACGTGTAAAAGTTCAATATTTTATTTAAAGGTTGAAGCTCTAAGGGCAGTATGTATTTCTTGACAAATCTTTGCAACAAATTTCAGTAAAAAAAAATCCAATCTTTCCTTAAATCTATAAAATATATTGAAGTTCAGATTGTTTTACAGCTCGTACGAGTTGTTTAAGATTGTATACGGGTTGTATATGCCAACCATAATAGTTATATATCATCCAGGTTGTTTCTTGTCTTGTACGGGTTGTTTCCTACTGTTTCTTGTCTTGTATGGGTTTTTTCCTACTTGTACGGATTGTGTATGTCATCTCAATTAGTTATGTATTATACATGTTGTGTATGGGTTGTTTTTCCTCCATATACAGATTGTTTTCTCTCAATGTTTAGGTTGTTTTGATACTTTGTACGGGTTGTGTAAGTCATCTTAGTTAGTTATGTATCATACTAGTTGTGTTCCTATTCGTTGTGTCACCTCTATACGATTATTTGATACATCAAACTTGAATATTTTATATATTACATTTGATCTAAAGTTTTATTTTACAATTAAATGAAACGAATAAAAATACATATATCGGATAAGTTAAGAGACAACTAATGCCACCTCTAAAAGATTATTTTATATATCAAACTCGATTATTTTATATTTTGTTTCATCTAGTTTACAATTACATGAAGTGAATAAAAATACATGTAGGAAGAATTTTCATTCAATCATGGTTGAGATATTTTACACTTGGCTAGAATATTATAACCGTCCTTGTAAGTACCATCATCTCATTTTCTGAACTAAATAATCCATATGGATTTGTAACCACTTATAAGGCTTTTAATATAGCTTGATCAATATATAAATTACACAAAAATAAATTGGCAGCAAAATCCATAAAGCTTACAAACAACCTATACCACCTTTTGAACAACCCATAATACAGATACTTATAAGTAATAACCCGTATAGTAGGAAAAACAACCCACATAGCTTTAAAATGGTATGAAAATGCCCCTAACACGAAGAAAAACAAGCTAGCAATCTAATCCATAAAACTTACAAACAACCCATATCACCTTTTAAACAACCCATAACACTTATAAATAATAACTCGTATCACCATTGCAAACAACCTGTATTATTTCAGAATAACTCATATAGTAGGAAACAACTATTTAATATAGTGTGTTTCAAAATATAAAGAAACTACACTGAAAACAACTCATAACAACTACTAACAACCCATATAATCATCCAAATACATAAATAACTTACAAACAACTCATACACAACTATTTCCACCATAAAGATTCAATCTTTGTAAAGAAAAGAGAAAAAAAAGTCAGATCTTTTTTAAAAAAATATAAAATAAACACGAATAGAGGTCTAAACAAAGGATTGGGAGGGTTATGCAACCAAAAAAAGGGAAAAATCTTTTCAGACAATTCGTAACATTTACAAATAACAATTCATATCACCTTTGCAAACATCCCGTTTTATTTCAAACAATCCGTACAGTATGAAACAACTGTTTAATACAATATACTTCAAAAGTTAAAGAAATTGCACCGAAAACAACGTATATAACCTTCTAAATACATAGATAACTCATAAACAACTCATACACAAGATTCAATCTTTGTAAAGAAAAAAGAATAAAAATCAGATTCTTTTTTAAAAAATATAAAACAAACATGAATACTGGCCAAAATAGAAGCTTGGGAGGGCTATACAACCAAAAAAAATAAAAAGGGTGAAATCTTTCCAAACCTTAGTTTCATAATATATCTCAAAACACAAAAAGAACAAATCGTTCCAAATAAAAGCGAACCTTTGTTGCATGAAACTTCAACCTTTCCAAAGATTTGAGGTGGAAAGAACTGATTGTTTTAAGAAGCCTTCGAAGCTACGACGTCGCGTCGTGGTGGGGGGAGAGAGTTTGGCGCGGGTGAAAGGAAATTGAACAATGCAGATTATGGAAAAAAGAAAGAAAGAAGAGATTTGTTGTTTTTAGCCAAGCAAGGGTATGGGGGTAATTTTACTTTCAAAAGTGATTATATTTTGAAATATTAAAAAGGTGACCAAAATTTAAATTGCTTATCCAAAAGTGACCACCCCATACAATTTCCACTAATATATTTATTATTCTTTTCGAATGAAATTAAACACTTTTATTTTCATTTTGAATTATGCATAATTGAATGTCTCATTTTCTAAACTAATTAACATTTTATTAAAATTGATATTACTGTGTTAAAAATGAATTAAATTAAATTTTTCTTTCAAAATTTGTTCAAGTCAAGATGCGATATTAGAATTATTAGCGGAGGGTTCTGGATCTTCTGATACACATATGTATGTCACTTATTATATAACTTGGGGAGAGACCTTTCATCGCTATTACATAATTAGCCGTGAGACTTTTATTTTATTTTATTTGTTTTTCACACTCATTCCTCCCTTAATTCTATACCCCACCTCAGAAGATCAACGATGGTTCTTCACATATGACAAGTATTGGTTCCTCACCTACTTTCGTTGGGTTTCAAACTCAATAGTTAAGACATCTCGATCCAAGTGTTCCCACTTACTATCCACCTAAACAAGACGCAAATTTTTTTTTTTTAAAGTTAATAGAATATAAATTTCTTAAATTAAGAAGGTTATTGGTAAATTTTTAAATTGAAAAAAAATATATCTTAGAAAAGTGAATATTCAATTTTAAACATTTTAAGACGAAAAGAGAAGAGTTCAATTTTATACAATAGGAGTAACATTTTATATTGAATATAATTTCCCTAATTTGTTGACAAGTAAGATTTTTTAAAAGATTCGAATCATAAAATTACATCACAATCTCTAGATTTAATTTTTCTATAAAGTCCCTAAACAACTTATCTAATTTTATAAAATTATAGTTACCAATTTAAATTTTGCACCAGAAAACAAAAATCTAGATATTCTTGTTCATTTGCCAAAAAAAAGGCTTTGAATCAACTTCAGGAAATTGACAATAGACGTGTTTAAAACCGATAAAAATCGATTAGTAGTAATCGAATTGAACCAAAGAGACAGCAAATCGGTTATGATCGATTCTAAAAATCAATATTCTCGACAATTTAATTAGATTATCTGTTAAAAAAAAATTCTAATTGATTGTAATCGAATCAAACAACTCAAGGATAATAATATAAAATAAATAACATATAATATACAATTATATTGTATATAAAATAATATAAGTAAAAAAAGAAAATTTTAATCAATTGTTAGTAGATTGAACCATATTATAACATATATTATATATTAACATTATTATATATATAATATATAATCAATATATCACATAAAAATGTTTTTAAAAAAGAGAAAATTTCTAATCGGTTATAACCGAACTAAAGTTTGATTCGGTTATCTACTAAAATTTGTAATCGATGATTAGAAAATTTTCATAACCAATTACTTCTATTCGATTACAAAATTTAATTATAATCAAACCAAGCCAAACATTAACACCCCTAATTGGCGTTGACCTCTTTATTTCAATAAAAATTTTATTATAAACCCAATCCATTGGACCATGACTGCATCACAATTTTCCCACAAAATACTAAATCATATGTCCTGTAAAAAAATAAATAATACCCTTTAACTTGATATAAATCACAAAATTCATGTATGTGGAGGAATGAATCCAATCTATATAAGAATTTTCGTTATTTTGACCCGTAGCTTTACCTTACCATCATATATGAACTGCTGCTTTTTTTTCCCAGAGATTTTCAGGACTCAGAACTGTTAAAGACATTTTAAAGACAAAACAAATAAAAGAGAAAACAGCTCTTTATGTATTCCTCAAAAGATTGAAAAATACATAAGAAATGTGGCACGAAGATTCTGATACCTAGTCATTTTAACTGTCAGATAAAGGGCATCATCTTGCTTGATGAGTTATGAACATTATATCTTAAGAGACAACATTCTAAGCTCTACAGAAATTCTTACAGTTCTTGGAATATTACAAGTTAAAATACAGCACTTGGAATTGATCAAAATGAATCTCCAAAATATGAAGACAATTGGCTTCTTTTGAGCGGTGTACTATAATACCATTCCGTCAATTGCAATCTTCCAGTGATCCAAACTGGTCATCTAGTGGAACTAATGACCTCTTCCTTTTTTCAGTCTCGGATAATGCCGGAGCATCTGAATTATAAACATGCTGTTAAAATTTGAATGAAATCATAAACATGGTAGTTTATTCAACAGGCTCAGCATGCCAAGATCCTTATAGCTTTTTAAGAGAATAAGTCAGCCCAAATATTCAGTCAGGAAGCATTATTATCTGTAAAAAGGGAAGCCGAAATATTCAGTCAGGAAGCATTATTATCTTTCTACTATCTTTTCTCTTGTGGGGTTTGAAATATGTATCCTTCTAGTTCAGTTCCCTTGTTCGTAAATACTCTCAAAGTTTCCTATCTTAGTTCAATGTATCTTTTAGTGATTTGAAACTCGAAACAGGAAAGTTTCAATTCCAGCAACAAGCAATTTTCCACTTCTAAACCCATAGGAACAAGCACGCAAGATGAATTGACAAGACTTGGATCAGAATTCAGATGCATCCGGACACTTAATTATCCTTGCGCAACCAATAATGACACGAAGCTCACAGGTTTTGAGCTAGAAAAACATGACATACCTCCTTCAGGATATATCGAGTTGTAGTGTACCTCAGCCCAGAAGCTTAAGAAAATAACTGTCAAGAAAATTTCGAATTCTTTTGTCAGTCAATATAGACAAGTCTCAAGGAATAATATGGTAAATCAAACAATTCCAATGATCTCTAAAATTGATTTGTTAAAAGAAGAAATGACATAAAGGAAATGAACTGTATGATCAAGTCTGTGATGGAGTTTAAAAAGAGAGGCACAATCAAGCAGATGAGGATAAAACTGAAAAAAAAAAAAAAAACTATCTACTTGTAATCAGCAGTATTGAATACTACCTCGTTCGGACTTTTGTATGTTTGGTTGTATCTCAATGTAACAGGTATCCTTGAATGATGTTATGACAAATATTTTTACACCATACTGCAACAATTGATAAAAGTGGATCAGTCTACATGATACTGCACCCAACTTGCCAAAGATTGAAATTGCAACAATTTGGAAAGGTCATTAACTGGGTGGTTTATGCAAGTATGCACAACAGCAAGATCATTCTTAAGTAAAAAAATTAGAGCATAGGATATTCAAGCAATTCATCACTATTCTACACTCCAGGAAATCAAAGGAGAAAGAAGGGAGAAAAGTTGGAACTCTCAATATAGGTATCTGAAGTAATGCGCATTAAGCATTATTTTAAATCAAAGTATCAAAAGGGAAACATGTTTCAAGAGAACAAGTGTAATCAAAATTGAAAAAAAGTCAAAAAGGAAACTGTACAGAATCCGCTGCAGCTTGCAGAGTTACATGATCTCCCCACTCGCCGTTCCTGATATTCATGGGAAATAGTTTTACAAGTGAATGTTAAAACTCTACACAGCAACATAATACCTCAAACTACAAAGATTAGAAGAGTACCTGCACATCTTCTCCAGATATTCATCATAGGCCATGGGCACATATCCCTCGTATATCTCTGGATATGACTTAAGCTGGTAATACAAAAAATGGAACAAAAATGATACATAAATAAGCATAAGTTTTACATAAAAAGAAAGGAACTTGCTTGATGAACTTGGATGGGTATTGCCTACTTGATTCACAACTTGCTGTCGCACAAATTCGTGATGTTCAGGAGTTCTGTAAAATTGATCCGACAGAGCTCGAAACTGTGCAAAAGGTCACTACAATCACCAGGCTAAAATAAAGAGTACCATAAATGTTTACCACAAAATCTCATGCAAAGCAAGAAATAAGTTTCATACAGTTCAAGAAAATAATTGAGATATGAACAATCAAAGCATAGATTGAAGCAGAAAATGTGATCTGATACGCAATAGGAACATGGTTGGGGGTGCACCAAATTTAACAAAAAATACTTTTATCTCAAATTTTCAGCAGAAGTGTTTTGCAAATTGTGCATCAACATTTTCTAAGGGCTTAAGTTAAACAATGAACACTCCTCTTTATTGATACAACTTTCTTTGGAAAAGAAAAAAAAAACTATGCTTTAACAGATAGATTTCTGATACTATTTTATTTTACTGAAGGAGTATTTTTCCAATTTTTTTTTTTTCTTCTGTTTAAGGAATAAATATTTACTTTATTAGAATGTTGCCAGATAAGGGGGGAACAAACCTGACAATTACCATCTCCTTGAACCTTAAATTCTACCAGGTCATAAACCTGCAATCTATAGATGCATGGAGGAAAAAAAGAACTATCAAATGGTATTCTACTAGCATCCCACAAAACAAAAAACATTTTTCTTGAGTAATGTAAGATATTTGATTTCCCAATTTGATGCAGTGAACACTAGAGAATTCAAATATTCATCCTTCCGGAGGGTTGTAAGAACTCTATCCCAAAATAGGAAAAAGCACATACCTTTGTAGGAGTCTTTGATGATCTAAAGTTGCTTCATCAACTGATGGAATTTCTCCATTAATTCTTGGAATGTGCTGCATTAATTGGAAACAAACAGGTATATAAACCAGGATATGCTAATATAGAGTTCATCAAGCAAGTTATCTCATGATGCATATATTTCGGTCATATGATTATGAATCGTAAAGTACAGGCAATTCTTGTTACAGTAAAAGCATGTAGTTTATATTATTATTATTTCTTTCAAATCATTTTGAACTTCCTTGTTTTCCTGTGAATCCGTATGACTAGTTTTAATAGGATCAACTAGGAAATTACAAACAGTATGTAACTGGAACTTGATGAATTTCAAAGCATACATTGGATTCCTATGGGTAATTGCAATTCCAAAGTGTCAACTGCAGTACCACAGAATCTTTATGCGCATCAATCTATTTTGGGAGGGAAATCTATAAATTGTAGAATTACTAAATACCTGTGAACTACTAAACAAACATTTGTCCACCACACTTGGTATACCCCTGAGATTCTCACATGCTAAGCACTAGTAAACTACAAAGTGCACCATCAATCCAAACCATTTTAAGTAGAGAGATAACAAGAGAGATTAAAGAGAAAAAGAAAAAAAGGAAAAAGAAATACATAGCATTTTTCTCCACGTGGTTTTTTTATTTTTTCTTGCCAAGAGGGTATCTAAAGTACACTGTTAAGACCCTACACTTACAGGAATAGGAACCATCTGAGTCAACCTTTTGCCCACTTCACCATCCAGAGCATACTCATCCATAAGCTCCTCCCAATATGATTCACCAGTAGGACTAGGACATGCATCAGACGTTTCCAGCTCAATTTCTTCCTCATCATCATTCTCATCTCCTATGAATAATGCCAAAACAATCATAATACAGTAGACCAACAAAGTAAAGTAATAAAACTAACTACATGATTTTCAGGCACTGATATACCAAAAGTGTAGTTTCCCATTGGTTGATTAAACCAATCCTGATGATAGAAAGATGATTGTGCATGTTCTGCACCTTCAACGATAATTTGAGGTGATTCAAGGATTGAAAATTGTGAAAATTGTTCTTGAAGAGAGTGAGGAATAAGCTCATTGCCTTGTGTGTTGCTAAATTCTGTTGTATAATGGTCTTCATTCAAGTAATGATCTCCACAACACTCTCCATTATTTTGTGTAACACGGCCACAATACCCACAATTTGAATATGGATTTCCATCAAAGAGCTGAAGACCCCATTGAAGAACTTCAGGATCTTGCTCGTATGTAATCATTTGAATTGTCAAATTTCTTACTCAAAAATGAGTCTGCTACAAGAAATACCAAACAGTTGCTGGGCAATGGACAAGAAAGTTATAAGTATAAAAGACACTAAATTTCCTCTGGTTTAAGAGAAATGTCAGCTTCAGCTTGCTCCAAATAAATGAAATGCCATATTGCAAGAATTTCAGATGTCTTCAAGGTGCATTTTGAAACATAATTCACAAACAGATCAGAAATTCATTCTCAAATGTTGCCTTTGATTACTTTAGGGTTCAGGAAGGAAAAATACATCGACAAAAATCTAAATATACCATTCTTCCTGGTAAATAAATTATATTCAACAGTTTAAGTTGAACATAATTTCATAATAATCATATAAAAAAAAATAGTGATAGATGCATAACAAGATTAAAAGAAAAGAAAAAAAAAAAAAACATTGTTTACAGAAACTATTTCACAATTTTATACATTAGGCCACAAGTTTGGTAAAATTTTACACATTGCACCTTTTTTATACCTTCTTGTTTATTTCAATTTCATATGTAACCAATATCTGAGGAACGATATAAAAACTTTAAACAAGTCAATGAGAACTGGACCTCCAAATTAAAGTAAACCTATAGCTTTACAATCTTCAACATATTTTTGTATTGAACTCCCACCATGCTTTCTGTGCTAAGATGTTCAGGAAATTCCAGAAACATTTGAAACCTGATTTATCCCTTTTCGAGTAAAATAGGCCCAAGCTAAAAATGAATATAGATTATGGAATAGAACTGGTGAATTGCTATATTCCCCTCTACTTCTCTATAGAGTATGCTTGAATTAATCATTTTCAGAGCACAGTTCCACTGTAGAATAAGTACTTCTTAAGAACAAAATCAATCTGGATGATAATTTCACAGACAACAAGACTACAAATTTCCACTTATCTCCATAGAAAATGTTTGAATCAAATTTCTTTTCAGAGTACAAGTCTGTTACCCACTTAGTATTTGCTAAAAAATGGACTCAATCTGGACAATAGTTTCATGGGCAACAACCACAAAATATCTCTTGAACATCCTATCATCTAAATTGTATCTGATTTGGACATTTTTTTTCTTTTGACACAATGAATGCTTCCAACAGGCTTCAAATATCTTGAGAAACACTATTCTAACAGTTAACCTATGACCTTGAAAATAGATGAGATTGCCCAAATTCAAGCTCAAGTCAGCTAAGTGTTATATTTCATCACATAGATCAATAGTCCTGTATAATTCCTGAAATTAACCAAATCAGAGCAAAAAATTCAGAAGAGCCACACTAGATCCTATTGGAGCAAAAACAAAGAATGATCATTTGATCTCACAAAGAAAGAGGTTCTTCCAACAACTAGAGAATTCCGACATTTCCACCTGTATTGGAAACACCCCATAATGCCATTGGAGTAATCACTTTCTCCGAGATATCTGAACTCTGAAGTCACTATATCAGAATGCAAAATCATCCCAAGATGAAAGTTTTGTTTCTAACATCAAACTCTTTATGAATGATCACTATAAACAACTTAAAAGGATCAAGAAAACAGAACTTGTTCAACCAATCATAATTTTCTATTCCCATTTTATGGGCCCATAATTTTGCGCAGGCCATTAACTACCAACTCCAACATGACATGTTCTAAAGTTATGATAGTACTCAAGTACCTATCAGGTAGCAGCAGGAGTAAATGACAACAACAGGGGGGGGGGGGGGGGGGGGGGAGTATTT
>JAOXNR010000028.1:7887371-7914689 GCA_028571225.1 Parsonsia alboflavescens | reverse complement strand
CCCCCCCCCCCCCCCCCCCCCCCCCCCCCCCCCCCCCCCCCCCCCCCCCCCCCCCCCCCCCCCCCCCCCCCCCCCTCTCTCATTGTTCAGATCAATCTGGGT
This sequence comes from Parsonsia alboflavescens, assembly GCA_028571225.1. Classification (NCBI taxonomy): domain Eukaryota; kingdom Viridiplantae; phylum Streptophyta; class Magnoliopsida; order Gentianales; family Apocynaceae; genus Parsonsia; species Parsonsia alboflavescens. The sequence goes on along the minus strand of JAOXNR010000028.1, from coordinate 7,914,587 downwards.
TCAAAATTCAGGATTCAGATGGAGAAGAAGAGGAGGAGATCAAGAAAGAAGCAAAGATATTTCCTTTCGGAATATTAGAACAAAATTCAATTCATCTAACATAAAAGTTCATCAACACAGTAGATATCAATCACACGTACGTTAAACCATAGAATACCATTAAACCAGCATTCAATCCACATGCTCAAAGGAACCCAGAACAACTTTATGCAGTGCTCACCTTCGATTTAAGAACCCATCACCAAATCAACACAGCTAAAAATTGTACACCCCCAGGTAAAATATCTTCGTGCAGATACAAACTATGGGCCAGCGGGCGTGTGATTGAAAACGCGCGCGGCTACGAGACGCCACGGAATTGGAATCGAAATCAAAGAGTAGAGAGAGAGGGTTTTGTTTGGTAGTATATGTATGGAATTGGAATAAAAATTATACTAGTACTAGTGAAGAGTGAAGAGAGAGGATTGATGTGAACAGTTCTTGGCTCTTGGAAGAGAAAATATTCGTCGATGAATGAATGGGACGGACGTCACGAGGTTAGTGTAAGTGCTACAGAGAGAGCAGAGACAAACAAAGGACAATCAATAACAATAATTTGAAGGGAAGTGGACACTGAAAATGGAATCAAACTCTGATTACACTATGAGAATTTCAGAGCCACCGAGGAGTGGTCAGACGTTAGCAACTCACGGCCAGCGTCGGCCGTCTTGTGTTTTCTAGCGCTGCCATTCTTGATTCTTGTCTAGGCACGCTAGACAGCGGCTTAACCAAGTCCCAGACTCAAAGTGTTATTCTTCTCTTCTAAGGTTTAATGCATTGCCATACAAGTTGTATTTCAGCTTTTTCTCCATCATTAATTTAGTTTATTTAAAAATGAGAATGTCAATTTTTTCATTTTGCAAATTTTATTATATATTCATGAATAAAAATTTTACATTTATTTTTAAGTATCCTCAAATTTAGATTATTTCTTTAAAGTTTAGTATATAATATATATATATATAAATAATAATTAAGGTTTCACATAAGATTTTTATTAATTTTTCGAATTAAGAATAATTAGATTTTTATTCTTAATTGTTTCCTTGGTACGAGGATTAGAATTCAAATAAGAATGTCGTTTAGTTTGTGAACGTGACTACTGCTGACTAGACCTTGGCAATGCATTAGCATGGACCACCACCTTCACAACATCTTGTCACGCTTTGGTGGGAATAGCCAATCGTGTTTCCTTTTTTTTTTTTTTTTTTTCCTTTAAACGTAATATTTCTTGGTCACATTTATAGCAGTAGTAAAGAAGTGACCACATTGTGGACCCACACTTGATTACGGTGCCATCATTATTTTGCCAATTCCAATTCTTAATGATCTGTATTACTCCATGTTTTAACTAAAAATATTTATTTCATAAAAAAAATCACTTTCGAAACATTTTTATTTATTAAGGACTATTTAATAAAAAAAAATTCCAATCATATCCCTTCTAATCACGTTAAATTAAATATTAGTATTGAAATCATATGAGCAATTCCCTCCATTCAAAATTAAGTGACTTATAAGGTTTTGCATGCTACTTAAAAATTCATTGGTAATAGAATATTTGAATTGCAATTAGACTAAAGTATCTTTCTCTTTCCTATGTTAAAATAATGACAACATCCTTAGTAAAAATTATCTAGAGAGTTAAATAAGAGGTAAAATATAAAAAAAAACTTGATAAATCATTCTTGAATAAAAGTGAACGACATTTATTTTGAAATTGATTTTTTTTTCTTTAAAACGGTACCTAATATGGAATGAAGGGAATATTTATTATAAGAAGTATTTCAATCCAAAAAAAATATTAATTTATGAAACAATCATGGCTTTAATAGTTTATGTTATAGAAAAGTTTAAGGAAGTTTTTCTTTTTTTTCTTAAAAAATATTTTTTAACTGTATTCGGATCAAGTTATATACATCTCGACATTCCGTTAATTCAGGAAGACGTTAGTAGGATTCAAACTCGACACTTATAGTCTATGCTTTCGCCACTTCATCCATTGTGGTGTTCGCCTTAGGAATGAGTTCAAGGAAGTATTTACCATTCTTTTGTTTCTTTCAAACCAGACATACCCAGCAGCCGAAGCTCCAAGATATTAGGATGTTAATAAGGAGCAAACACTGGTGACCCTAACCTAGCCTTGAACCTTAATTAAGTGGGTGAAATACAATTTTCTAATACACTTTTTTGTGTGATACTCTTCAATATAATAATAAAAATTTTACAAGTATCTTTTAATTATTTTTATAAATATATTTTATTAACTAAACTCTAAAAATATAAACAAAACTTTAGAAATGCTTGATTTTTTATATCACATATAAAATTTTTATTAGTCAAGTAAAAATGTATAGAAAATTTGCAACCCTTGACTTATGTGGGTTAAGACTTGACGAGTCATTCGGATCTTATTTTTTAATAATTTTTTAAAATTAGAATAACTTTTGACAATTTGTTAATAAATTTAGTTAACTAAATATATAAATCTTATTTATCTTTGTAGTACTGTTCGTATTTTTAAAATTATGAAATACTCTATCCATTATTAAATATAAGTCACTAATTTCATTTTGTAAAAAATTACGCTAATCACTTTGTAAACACTAATTTATGAGTATATTATTAGAAGGGTAACAAAAAACAAAAAACACTATCAAATATCTAATTAATTAATAACAATGATTTATAATTAATGAAAAGAAAATGAATGAAAATGATTTATATTTAATGATGGAGGGAGTAATACATTACAAAAATATTAGTGACATACATCCTAATTTTATTAAGATTCATTTTTTTTTTGATATATTTATTTTTATGACACGTAATACAATTCATAATGATGTACTTACTTAATTTGCAAATAGAATATCTCCATCCATATTTTAAAATATTCAAAATGAAAAGAAAATACTTATTAACTTTTGTATAAAAACAAGAATAAATTAAATTCAGACTCGAGTAATATATTTCTTAAATAATTTTTTTTTGCTTCTATTGGACTTAAATTGGAAAAGTGAACAATGGACCCAATGAGTTTTCACCGGGCATCGCATTGCAGGAGAGCGTTTGCATTGTGCTTTTTTGTGCCGTTGGCAATGCTTGTTTGCGAAGCGCAAATTTCGAGTTAACCAAAGCTTTCTCTTCATCTCTCTTCTCCTACTTCACCTCCCCGCCATTTCTTCATCACCACAACACCCAATTCCCAATTCCAACTTTTCCAGATAACTCCATTTTCAGCTTTCACATGCAAATTCTCAGAACAGAAAATCCCTCTGCTTTGTTTTCTTTTGATTTCTGTGCGAATTTTTTGAATTTGATCAATTTCTTGATAAAAGATGCCGGGTAGGAGGAGAAAGGAGGAGAAATGGGGGAACGTTTTGGGGCTTTTATTTCTCTGTTTGTTGATCGCTCTGGAAAATAATCTGTGCTATGCACAATCATCTGAAACCGATAGCCCTGCTGGCAATGAGGAACCATCTGAAACCGAGAGCCCTGCTGGCAATGAGGAATCATCTGAAACCGATAGCCCTGCTGATAATGAGGAATCATCTGAAGTCGACAGCCCTGCTAGCTCTGGGCAATCATCTCTAGCTGAAAGCCCTGCTGCAATGGACCTCTTAACCAAGGCACTCTTTAAACGTTTCAGCAACTTCAGCTCCATATTCAGTAAAGATGTTATTAAAGAATTTGGTTATTGCATTGAAGATGTGTAAGTTCAATTCAACTATTACATTGCATGTTGTGAAAGATTTGATTTTTTTTTTATTTAAATTAATCTGATAATCCTTTCATTTCTCTCTCGATTTATCTTATTCAAGTTCTGTTCCTTGAATGTAATTGCTTTTGTTAGAAACATTATCTAGGCTGTGTTCCTATTTGGATTATTAGTAGTGAAAAATGAAATTCAATTCTAAGAAATTGTGTATGAGGCTGGTCATTTTTGGCCAAGCTATTAGTTTAATTTCTGTTGATACGGCTGATAAATTGATTAAAGAAAAATCACTTATTGATCTTCCCATATGGTGAAAAGAGAATTGCATAAAAGTTCACAGATGGCTAGGGAATGATGTTGAACTTGAAACTGTTTCAATATGTTGTAGGGATGCGGAATGGGACGCAGCATTTAATTTCTCGAAGCATACAGAATTCTTGTCAGCTTGTATTCGAAAGACAAAAGGTATGTTATTTATTTCTCCTATAAATGCAAAACAATTTGCCCCAGAAATTGTTGAAATGCATCTAGTTTATAAGCAATTTATTGATTAATTTCTGCGAAAAAAGGGGGGTAAGTTATAGTGTGTAAAAGTCTTTTTAGTGGATAGCTGCAGTTTTTCTAAACTGTGGCAATTTCAAGGTTGAAAGACAAGCTCATGAACTCCACTAATAATATTTCTGATAGTGCAATTGAAGCTGGGGCTTTTATGGTGTTTAGATGCTTTTTTGCTAGAAAGACCAGAGGAGGGATCATCATTGTGATTGAAATACTTAGTTGAAGAAATCACATAGAATTGGTGAAGGCACATTTAAATTTCTCAGGAAGAGATGCATTTCCATTCATGAAAAGATTTGATTTTCTTATGGTTCTAATTGTACTTTGTTGAAATTTGTTCTTCGTGTAACAACATCTAAAATCTTTTAGTCTCAATGTTGACTTGAATTTTACGGTTTTGTTGTTATTGGTGGATCCATAGGCGATGTCATGCAGCGCATCTGTACTGCAGCAGAGATAAAATTCTACTCCATGAGCTTAATGGAAGAAAGTGATGCCGGATCTACAAGGAGTACTAACTATTTACGGCCTAACAAGAACTGCAATTTATCTTCATGGGTTGAAGGTTGCGAGCCAGGATGGGCCTGTAGTGTTGGAAGAGACAAACAAGTTGATCTAAAAAACAAAAAAGAAATTCCAACAAGAATTCTAGAATGTCAGACATGCTGTGAGGGCTTCTTCTGTCCTCATGGTCTTACATGCATGATTCGTATGTATTCTAGACCTTATCTGAACTGCTTTCTTTCTCTGTCCTTCATGCTAGATTTTCTGTGCTTCTCCTAATTCTTTGTCTAGAAGATTGTTCATTGCAAAATAAAAGTAATCAACAAGAATAAGATACTACTTCTGAGTTTACAAAGAGCTCAACTTTATTTTGCATTTGTCTTTAAAACCTCAAAAATAATTTTCTTTGATTCCTGATGGCAATAAAGGATTTCATTTTGATTAGTAATCTTTACTGAAGGCCTAGTTTTAAGATCTTAGTCACTGAAGACTTAGTATTTCACTTTCTTTTGCTTTATATTCTCAAAATTTTATTTTCTTTGATGTTCTGTTTTGGATCTCAACCACTTTTCAAACGATCAGTGGAGCACCAGTTCTAATTTTTCCAATCTTTTCTATGAAGCCTGCCCATTAGGTTCTTACTGTCCTCTTGCAAAGCTCAATAAAACGACTGGTGTCTGTGATCCGTAAGTTTTAAGTTTTCTCCCGGGCATATCAAAAACTGTTTTCTTGTACTTCTCTGCAATTTAGATCCTAGATTGGAAAAACTAATGCAGGTACAAATTGGAAAAACTAATGCAGGTACAAATATCAACTACCTCCTGGGGATACCAATCATACTTGTGGTGGAGCTGATATTTGGGCTGATTTTTTGAGTGCTACCGAGCTATTCTGTTCTGCAGGATTTTACTGTCCAATGACTACCCAAAAGATTCCATGCAGTCGTGGGTACTAATTAATGTCCTCAAACTTCTACCACACTCCATGGATATCATTTATGGTTTCTGGAAATAGATTCTGATATCATTATTTAGCTTACGTTATATATCTGATGCCTAGTTTATACTTCACCTAAGTGATTGGCAAGTTTTATTTTTCAGGCATTACTGCAGGGCTGGCTCTACAGAACAGACAAGTAAATTTCCCTTTTTTTTTTTGGTTGTTGTTGTTTTTTATTGAGAATATATTAGCTTCTCATTCTTTAGGAGAAGTCAAGAGCTTTTTAACGAAATCCCTTGGTTACTTACTGGCAAATTAAAAACTTCATCTTGATTAGTTAGTTTATATCTCTGATCCTTTTAAAAAATGATCGCATGTCCAGGAGAAAAGAGAAGAAAAGTGTATCTTCTTTGTATGATTGCAAACCGTTTGGCATTTGAAATTGGAAAGACAAATTCATTATAGTTAGCATCAAGAACAAGACTTGGAGCATTGGGAATTTGAATGTGCATGCTCAACTTCATCTGCAATCCATGTACGATAGAAAAACAATGTGCAGCTTTAGAACCTGATGTTTGCTTTGACATTTTTATTCGGCGAAAATTGAATATCAGCTCTTTATACTTCAAAATCAAATGAAGTTTTTCTAGTTCTCAAATATCTAATATGAAATTTATGCACTTGGAAGAGAAAAAAGTTACTGATTTAATTATATAATTGAAACAATGTACATGGCCTATTGCATGGAGTATTTTAATCTCGTGCATTATGAAAGTTTTTGTATGCATTATCTAGACACTCATGCAAGAAATGTCTTTTCCTTAAATTTAGCTATTATTCATATATCTGTTAGTGACTGATTCTGAAAAAGGGCTGTCCTCTCTGGATCAACTCACAGGATGCTATTCATTGGCAACTTGTGAACCACAAACTACTAATCAGAATATCACGGCATATGGACTTCTGTTCTTTGTAAGTCACTACCTGCTTCCCAAACCAAACAATTGAGGCAGCATATTTCCTGAAAAATTTTGTGTTTCCTTACACTTCCGTTGTGGGCTTCAATGATAATAGACCAGTTTCCATTCAAATATAGAGGCTATGTCAACAATATGCTCATAATTGTTGCAATTGTTGTTTCCCACCTGATCAGTCCTGGAAACATTGTTTTTGTAGTTCTCTTAAGATAGCCTCTCTCTTAGTGCCTCTTTCCAGTCTTTTGATATAGGTTTTCCTATTATTTCATTTTGTTCATGAGAGATATATTTTTTGACTCGTTTAACATCATACTTAAATATTTTCTAAAGATGTTAGAAGAATTGGGGAGGTAAAGGATGGACACAAGGAAAGTTCGCTGTCATTCATTTTCTGTACAATGCATTATGTAGTCATTATCGATGTAGTGGTAAAGATAAGGCTAATTGTGTAAAATGTGGAGCCCTTCTACAATTGCACTACCTTTTGTTTATTTAATTACCCATGACTTGAAACTTCAAATAGTGTGCAACTTTCAAAATCAATAGGTGCATTGTAATGGGGATATGTAACACAGAACGTGAAGCTGAAGAGAATGTATGACTGAAAACGCTTCTATGCTCCTCCTGCATTTTATTCTTCATTTTTCCTTGCTTGTATTATCCCCTTAGATAGCACGATGATGGTTTTTCTTCATGTATTGAAAGAATAAATTTCTGACTCCAATTTGTGCAACCTCACTTTTGTATTGTTAAACAAAGCATGATGAGTATCTTTAGATAAACTTTCCTTATTTATGACATGAATTATCATTGCTTCGCATTTTAGATATATACACTTCAATGGGCTGCCTTTTCACAGTTTCCTTTTCTTTGCTAGGGTGGGATCACTCTTGTACTACTCATCATATACAACTGTTCTGATCAAGTAATCAGTACCAAAGAAAAAAAACAAGCCAAATCCAGGGAAGCTGCTGCTAGAAGTGCAAGGGAGACAGCACAGGCACGTGAAAGATGGAAATCAGCTAAAGATGTTGCTCGAAAGCATGCAAGTGGACTTCAACAACAGTTATCACGAACATTTTCTAAAAAAAAATCTATGAATAAAAGTGATCTGAAGGGATTAGGACAATCTAAACCAGGAACAGATGGTGGTTTGCCACCAATGGCTGATTCTTCTAATCAAAAAGGAAAGAAGGGTGGAAACCTCACAAAGATGATGCAAGAGCTTGAAGAAAACCCTGACAGTCATGATGGCTTCAATGTTGAGATTGGAGACAAAAATATAAAAAAGCAAAAGGCTAAACAGCTACATACTCGAAGTCAAATTTTCAAGTATGCCTATGGAGAAATTGAGAAAGAAAAAGCCATGCAGGAGCAGAACAAGAATTTGACTTTTTCTGGAGTGATCTCTATGGCTTCTGATATTGAACTAGAAAGAAGGCCACCAATTGAGGTTGCTTTTAAAGATTTAACACTCACTTTAAAAGGGAAACAGAAACATCTTTTGAGGTGTGTGACCGGGAAGCTAGTGCCTGGCCGTGTTTCTGCTGTCATGGGACCCTCTGGTGCTGGTAAAACAACTTTTCTATCTGCATTGACAGGAAAAGCTACTGGCTGCACCATGAGTGGTTCGATCCTAATAAATGGAAAAAATGAATCAATGAAGTCATATAAGAAAATCATTGGATATGTTCCCCAGGATGATATAGTGCATGGGAACTTGACGGTGGAGGAGAATCTCTGGTTTAGTGCTAGGTGCAGGTATGCCACATTGGTAGTATTTTATACTTTAATTTTCAGAAAACTGGCATTTTCTACTTGTTTTCCTGAGAATTTATATTTTCTAGTTAACTCTAGGTAGCATGAAAAAACGTTTGTATTGCATGCTGAGGCTATAATTTGGTCAAATATATGGGTTCTCAAGTTGTGGAAAAGGGCAATGATCTTCACATTATGTGAAGTTAATCTTAACTTGGTTGTTCTTAGCCTGGGGGGAACTGATAAATATTCTTGGAAAGTTAAAAGGAAATTACTGTTAAGTCTTGTTGCCAATTTCTCCTCTTATCTTCTGTTTTTTATCTGTCAGAATTCATTCTAATAATACTCTCATTCTCTGAGTTTATGTTCATAGATTATCTGCTGATCTTCTAAAACCAGAAAAGGTGTTGGTTGTTGAAAGAGTTATCGAGTCCCTAGGATTGCAACCTGTTAGAGACTCATTGGTGGGAACAGTAGAGAAGCGAGGAATTTCTGGGGGCCAGAGGAAGAGAGTTAATGTTGGGCTTGAGATGGTTATGGAACCTTCTTTGTTGATCTTAGATGAGCCAACATCTGGCTTGGATAGTTCTTCTTCTCAGCTACTGCTTCGAGCACTCCGTCGTGAAGCTCTTGAAGGGGTAAATATATGCATGGTGGTACATCAACCCAGGTGAATTTGCATTGCATTCATTTTTTCCCCTCTTATTATTCATTTTTCTATTTCAACTTTAATAATTTAATATCTTCTGATTCTTTGGAAGAAATTGCATACTGCATTATGTTCTTAACTAGGGCAAGTAAAGAATGTTAATTATCATAGGTGAAACAATTTTTTTATTTGAACTGGTGACTAATCTAAAGTACAGAGATTCAAGGTTCACTCATCTATTTTTCCAATCAAAAAGAGTTCAATGACTGCTGTTTATGGATCACCATGATGTAAAGTTAAAAATAGTATTCTTGAACCAGTTCTCTCTCTCTCTCCCTGTGCATTTATCTTTTCCATCAAAGATTGAGATCATATGTAATTCTGACACAACCGACAACTACCTGTTTCCTGCTTCAGCTACACCTTGTTCGGGATGTTTGATGATTTGATACTTCTAGCGAAGGGTGGACTTACTGCTTACCATGGACCAGTCAAGAAAGTCGAAGAATACTTTGCAGGACTTGGGATTCATGTCCCAGAGCGTGTTAATCCTCCAGACTATTTCATTGACATTCTGGAGGGAATTGTGAAGCCGAATGCAAGCTCAGGTGTAAACTATAAAGAACTTCCTCTAAGGTGGTTGCTTCATAATGGGTACACTGTACCTCCAGACATGTTAGATTCTGCTGGAATGGCTACACCAGGTGAATCAGCACATGGTGGAAATCCTGCAGCTGCTGGTTCTGATGGAATATCTTTCACTACAGACCTTTTGGCTGATCTCAAGTTTAGTATTGAACAGAAGACAGACTTTTTCAAACATCGATTGGTTGCAGCTAAAGACTTGTCCAACAGGAAAACTCCCGGTGTGCATCATCAATTCAGATACTTCCTAGGAAGGTAATAATTATGTTTTCTTCTAGTTTTACATCTGCAATGAGATGCTTTTTAGAAGAAATCTTCATTTGCTTAAATGATGAAATCTTCTAACATGTCTTGACTTTATTATGGCAGACTTGGTAGGCAACGACTACGAGAAGCCAGAATACAAGCAGTGGATTTTCTGATCTTGTTATTAGCAGGAATATGCTTAGGAACACTTGCCAAAGTGAGTGATGAAACCTTCGGGGCACAGGGATATCTTTACACAGTCATTGCAGTTTGTAAGTCTGAATACACATCCTTCTTTCTTATAGAAAATTTATCAAATTGCCACAATATCATTGGAACTCTTTCCTTTCTTGACTGAATTTTAAATGTTTCTCCATTTATGTTGAATCATCTTCCTCATCAGTGTTTGCCGCTGACTTTTCAGCACTCCTCTGCAAGATTGGAGCATTGAGATCCTTTTCTCTGGATAAGTTACATTACTGGAGAGAGAGTGCTTCTGGCATAAGCAGCTTGGCTTACTTTCTTGCAAAGGATACGGTCGATCATTTCAACACTATTGTAAAACCAGCAGTTTATCTATCCATGTTTTATTTCTTCAACAATCCAAGATCAACAATTTTCGATAATTACATTGTTTTAATCTGTCTTGTGTATTGCGTCACTGGCATAGCTTATATGCTTGCAATCTACTTTGAGCCTGGCCCTGCTCAACTGGTGCGCATTTGGAACTCTCAGCCCCTTTTTTCTTGTTGTCTACTATAAATTCTAGATGACTTACAGACAGGTTTTTAACCTCTGCAGTGGTCGGTTCTGCTACCCGTTGTTCTGACTCTAATTGCAAACCAGGAAGATGACAAAACTTTAATGAGAATAGGAGACTTCTGCTACACCAAGTGGGCTTTGGAAGCATTTCTGATAGCAAATGCCAAAAGGTTTGATTTCACCATCCTTCATATGTCTAATCTTTTTGTGGGCTTTATAAGTTTTGCCTTGATAGTATCAATTCTCCATTCTTTAATTCCAGGTACTCAGGAGTGTGGCTGATACAAAGATGCGGTTCATTGCAACAAAGAGGGTACCGACTTAAAGATTGGTACCCCTGTTTGGGGTATCTGGTTGCTGCTGGCATAGTTAGTCGCTGTATTGCCTTCTTCTGTTTAGTCACTTTCCACAAAAAATAAGGCCACTTCACAACCATGCCACAATATTCTGCGACTGCCCCTCCTTGAAGTTTTTCCCCAGAAGATGAGTTCATGATATTGCTTCAATTATGCTGTTGGCAAAGACCAAACATAGATTTTCCAGATGCTGCTGCAGGTTTGACAGTTGAACAAGGCTTTGATGCATTTTAAGCTACGACCCTTCTAGTAAATATGCAGATTTTGGAGCTTGTTTCTGCTCTGAATCTGTCAACAGATGCTACCTTAGGAGGATACTAATAATAGGATACTATTGAAACGCCATGAGATCAAAGAACTAATGCATTTTTTCAGTTATCGTTAGAGACAATCAGTGTTTGAATTTTGTCTTTGAGTGCAGGCATGCAAATTTTACTGTGTACATAGACATTTTCTTCATTCATCTTTGTCCGGAATAATTTTATGGGCTTCTAGCATCCCATAACCATTTAACTCTCCAGTATTCTATGAAGCTAGAGTAACAAAACAAGGTTACCAAGAAGAAAAAACCTTGCCCCACTTAAAAATGACACGAGAGGAATTGAAAATAAATTGCACTAACTTTTCTGTCCCTTCTTTGAACCAACCTGAGAGTTCACAGAATTTATGCTATCACATTGTCATAAGCTAACTAAACAAGTGCCAAGCTTTACTAAGATTATCTCCTTCCAAAAGACACCCGTCTCCAGCCAAAACCAAGCCAAATCTCATCTTCAGAAGCATCTTAGAATGAGAACAGCCTGGCAAGGATCTATGATTCTCATTCTGAATTCAAAGAGAAAAGAAAACCTGGTAAACACAGAAAGAAATGTAATGATGATGAACCCTTCAACTTATATACCACCACCGAATGTCCTAATTCTACATTCCCAGATGTATTTCTCAAGTTTTCATTGTGGCATTGAACAGAACACTAATTACAGATTAAATAATGGGGGGAATAGTTTTAAGAAATGTGGATACCTACCTCATCCAGTAGCCTCATCGCCAAATCATATCCCCCATATATTTGAGTGCTGGGACTCCTCTAATCTCAACATCGAACATAGGGCTTTGAATAATCATCAATTTTGCTAATTCTGGATCTTTCTGAATCATATTGGAGGCAAACATTTGGTCCTGGCATCCAACAATTACACAGGAAATAAATGTTTAAGTGGATAACTCCATACCTTACCAGACATTCAATCTGGTAATGAACACGAGAACTAAAGGCAACGGACTCAAAAGGATCGTCCATAGGCAGTTATGCATTAGTTTCAAGTACTCTCATACTGGAGAAAAAATTAAATTACTAAGTTGTATGTCTGACTTCAGAAATCTGAAAAATCCTGTCATACATTTGCCAATGATGAAGAATCGCAGGTTACCTTTCTTCTCATTGCACAAAACTTGCGGTCTGATGCAGCTGAAGGTAACACCTGATTTACGATAATCCTTCTTACTGGAACACTTTCTTTCTTCAGGGATGAACACAACCTTGAACACTCGCTCACTGCCATAACCTAGATGAACAATGATGCAGGCACAAGTAAGCATTGAAAGCTTTATTCAGGCACAAGTAACAGAGATATCCTATGGATTACAGGTTATTAATGCCTTTTTTATAGTAATTTTTATCTTTTCAACATTACTAACCATGAGGCTATTATAAGTTCAGCAAGAAAACTTTAAACTGGATAACTTCTTCAAAATCATCAAACACATTCATTTGAAATTGGATGCTAAATGTGCATTTCAGATATAAGAAGACTTTTAAATATTAAGAGTAACATCAACTTAGGGAAAAAAAGTGTTGCATTTCAGAGATAAGAAGGCTTTTAAATATTAAGTTAAGAGTAACATCAACTTAGGGAAAAAAAGACTTGTATTGTATAGGGATGACAGAGGTACATTCAGCTGATTTTGTGAAGAAAATAAAAACTAGGATAGTATTTTAATGCTTATGCTATTGATCAGTCAGTGAATCCATCTGATATTTTATTGGCACTTGGCTTTGGCTTCAAATTTTGAATTTAAGGTGGTATACCAATTGGTTTTAGATTCTGTACCGGTGCTAGGATTGTCATTGGATTTTGGATAGGACAATGGAATTTAAGTAGATATTCATTCCATTATCTTTCCTAACATCACTGTTCAAGTACAAAGTTCTTGACAGGAATGAACCGCAACAAGTTGGGAAACTCACAGTGGGAATTGTCACTATAACAAACTCTGTTGCCTCTGCGTCACGGAAAAGATCTCTGACTTTTGCCATTCTTTCTCTTAACTGCTCGAGCTTGTCACTCTAAAGAAATAAAAAATACGGCTAAGCATTTGCACATCTCCCCACAGGGAAAATGCATACAAAAATTCCTGCTTACCGCTATTTGTTTTGGCTCTTGCTTCCCTAAAATAGATTTTACAGCTGAAGTTGCAGAAGCTATCTTCTCCTTCAACTGAGTTTTATTATATAATAAGAAAACTGAAGCAGGAGAGTAGCAAAATGATAAAAGAAAAATGTAGAATCTCGTATTTAAGCAATCGGACAGACTACTAGTAACTTAACATAGACGAGCCCCGTCAAAACGAGCCCTGTCATAACGAGCCCTGTCATAACATAAAAAGTCCAAAAATAGATGCCTAAATCACTAGAAAGAAAGAGGCCTTGCATGCAAATAGGTATAATCACACTTTAAGCAATTTGGTGTTACATAAAAGCATAGGGAGTCCTAAGAACATAGATTAATTATCATCTCAAACTGTTGGAGAGAACATACCTTTATTATCTTGCCAATAGAGGTATCTAAAAAATCTGGCAATGATGGGAATCGAAGAGTGTGACCCTGCAGGAAAGAAATAAGTGAATTGAGTAAACTCAAGCTTAAAAAATACTCCTTTTTTAATTTTTTAATTTGTCACAATTTCAGATTTTTTTTCCCCCAACAAATACTTGCCACATTATGAAAACAAGATTAAGTTTCTTATACCTTTTTTCAATATAACCTTGCCTCATTCCATCACTAATTATCATTTCAAAGGCAAACTCAATGTCATAAAAGAGAATAATTACTGTTGGGAAAATCTACAAAATTATACCTTAGTCTTTCTCTTTAAAACTTACATATAAATTTTAGGACTTTCTTAAAGGCTAGCTTTGACAAGTAAAAGAAAAAAAACACACACACACAGGAAAAAAGAAAAAAAAAAAGGGAGAGAGAGAGAGAGAAAGAACTTCCATGAACATAAGAAAGGCATTTTCACTTACTGTTGGAGCTGTGTCAAAAACTATCCTAGTAAATTGGCCATATTCTTTTGACCCCAAAAATTGCATAACCTGCAGAGCCAGTAACAATCAGGAGAAATGCATTGCGCAGAAAGTAAAGCACTGGGCTGATAAACAATAGAAAGATATCCATACTTTGGTAGTCGCTGTGATACCTTTGAAATTGCAATAGCTTCATCTAAACCTGGTGGAGGAGTGTCCAAAAGCTCTCCGAGTTTCAGTTCTCCTAGCTATGATTACATTGAAGGAGCCACAAAAATAATTTTAAAAAATCAAAAGTTAAAGATTCACAAGTTTATTCACAGTAGGATAATAATTGTATGTTAATATGTAAATGTTATGTGTTCATTAGGTCTGGGGAAGGAGGGGGGAAGATAGAAGTTTAAAAAAGATGCCTCTTCACTAGATTATCAGCTGAGAATTCTGCAAGTTCTCATGCAACTCTGTGTTTTCATATCCAGAACTAGTTGGAAAAGGTTTTAATCTAGAGCTGTCAATTTGTATGCTGGATATACTATCATAATACAGATTCACAAGCCATCTCCTACATCATTACATTAAAGTATTTCTTTTTAACCTCAACTCGTTATTTGAATATGCAGTATTCATTTATGTCAAGTCTTTTCTTTATTTTTGTCTGACTTTAATTCTTTAATAAACTTTCCAACGAAAATGGGTGTAAACCATTTATTCAAGGCAGCAATGAGATACATATATATTGTTGCATATACAAAAACACGTTAAAAGTTTCTGTAATTTATTACAATAATAATCGGGTTATACATGTGTACTACTAATTCTAGAACCCTTAAGGTAGCAAGGACATTGAACAAATAAATAGTAAAAGCATCATCTTGTGCTTTTGAATAAATTATCAGTTGAAAACGAAGATAGGAACTAGTTTTGGGACCAGGAAAACCCCGCAAAGATCAGATTTTGCTCTCCTTAACATAAAACAAAATTAGAAAGAAAAAGTAAAATTATTCACCTGATCAGCAAGCATACCGAGACCCATGCTATCCATAAAGTTTTTTACACCAGCTCCACCATTTATTTGACTTGCGAATTCTTCCTTTGTTCTTTCAGGATTTATCTGTAAGCATGCTATAGTTTGTTGAACATTACAAGAATTAAATATTAAGATTTTGCTGTGGCAGGAGAAATATGCACCTCAAGTGCAGATAATGGAGAATCTGTCCCTTGAACTGGAACAAGAGTTCCTCCGGTCAAATCCTAAGTAAAACTTAGAAATTAGAAACTGTGATTTATTCTCAACTTAGAAATAGGAAACACAGTTCTTAAACTTGAAGAAAAGAACCGCAATTTAAACTCATGTACCTGATCAAAAGAATCACCGAGTGAGTGCGCAGGATCAGTAGAAACAACAATGGTGGAGTGGCCATGGTTTGCAAATTTTACAGCCAGAGATGCAGCACAACTTGTTTTTCCAACACCTCCCTTCCCGCCCAGCATAAAGTATTTCCATTGCGTCCCAGAAACCATATCATCAAATCCAGCAACAGTTTCAGTGGTAGTGGCTAGTGATCTCACTACAACAGAGATCGATCATCAATGGTAACTGTATAGTTCACATTAACCTTCTGATCCTAAAGATAATAAATAGCCCCCTACATTTGAGAATAGGTAACATATCTATAACAGTACACCGAGCAAGAAGTAGAAATTGCTCTATTGCATCAAAACAAAATCTTTTTCCCAGTTGTGCAACGTTAGTTGCTATTTTACCCATTAGTTCACTACCTTTAGAATTAATTTAGCCAACTCTATTATCGAATGCCATCTACAAAGAAAAGAGAGGCATCAATACTGCTCTTCAAGTGGCTCAACAATTCACTCCTCCGAATTCCCGTTTTGTTTTCTGTAGTAGAAAAAGAAAACCCATCTTTACATTTCCATGAAGTAATTAAATTCTTGTTCACACATAAAAAGAACAAGCAAATGGAAAATCTAAAGATGCATATGGAATTAACTTAGAAATTGCAAACCTAATCTAATCAAGAAATCCAGAAAGGCTGCATAACCATGTAAACAACTATCAGGACATTAATCAATCAAATATTCTAGAGGCCAATACTAATCCGAGTGAAAAATCGTCAAACAGAAAAGAAAGGTGAAGTCCGGATGAAAATGTGCATAAAGGTCACCTTGAAACGGGTGTGTAAAAGGCTTTGGGTAGAGCGAAACTGAAAAGAAGCTATTTTTGGTTAATTTAGAGAGATACTTATAGTTTTGAGATTTTGATAGTTGATGGAACAGTGCCTCCATTGCCATGGCTCTGGTCGTATATATATATTGGTGCAGTTGTTTGATTCTGAGTGGCGGCGGAACTTGGAGGAGGAAGAGAAGAAGCAGGAGGTGCGGTGGCGGTCGTCTGGACTGGAGGGAAAACGGGAAGAGGCTTTTGCCAACCTTGGCTGTTTTTGTTGGTGCGGGCAAACGACAGAATGCGTTCTTTCTGGAAGTAATTAAGCATGTTCACTTCATGCAAACTTTCAAGGTGCTACCATGTGACAATAGGGTGCATGTTCATTTCGTTGGAAATTGGAATTGTTTAGAAAATTTTAAATTAACTAGAAATGCACTTTAACTAATTACTTAAAAAAAAAAATTCAGCATTTTATTTTGGAGTTATAGCATAAATATGGCAGGTTCCATTTTAAGTTATTAATTGAATGTCTCATTTCATAAATTAATAAAAATTTTATTAAAAAAATTGATAATACAATATCTTAATAACAAATTTCAAACATTGATTTGTCATAATAATTTCCAAAAATTTTCTGAAAACAAAACACCAAAATAATTTCCAAACTGATATCTTAAAATGAAAGTCGGACCTATTATTTGGACAGGGCCAGAGGTATGTCATGTCGTGTTGCATCCGGAATATGATAGGCATCGAAATTGGTCAGGCCCAACATCAGTTTTTGGATTACTTTTATATTTATTTTAAAGAAAAATTAGTGCAAAATATACATAAATTATTTATGAAAAACCTTCTTCATAAAGTAATGATAAATTTTATTTTCATTTATTTATATTCATTATAAATTTACTTTTGATTATTAATGCCCACCATCTCTTTTCATGGTAGAATCTGATCAATCATTCCATGTAAAATTGTCATTTTATGGGGTAAAATTGTCATTTTAAATTTTTAAAACCCTTTCTTACCCACGAGACTTCAGCCCAGCTACCCAAACGCTAGGAGTTGAAGATATCAAAATTTTGATGGCAATTATAGAGAGGTGACGGAGAGGAGGAGAGAAATCTGGGAACTGCCATCTTCATTTGGAAAAATGCCCAGAAAGTTCTGAATATTGAAGGTTCCGTCTGTTTTGGATATACAATTTAAAGATTCTTTGTTGTCTCCATCTCATTATACAGTGTGATTGCTCAAAATTGTGAAGTGAGAGAAAGAGAAGACACCTATTAATTCTGATTATGAACCTTTTATAAATAATTGAGCTGTTTGCATTCAATCCAATGTAGGATTGATAATAGAGTATTGTTCTATTGTAATTTATAAATCCTTATTCTATTAAATATTGTACTAATAAATATAAACTATTTGTGTATTTATATACTATAAGTATTTTTTTAAAAAATAAAAATAAAAAAAAAGAGAGATTTAGTGTATTTATATATTATAAGCATCTCCACCGATGAATAAGATACAAAATAAATTAGTGTATCAGTACACTACACAATTTGGCTGCAAAATTAAATCAATTTAACGAAAACTCATAAGTACCCTTATTAAACATTGTTTATTGATCTTTTTTCAAAATTTGATCTGCTTCCTAAAATTCTCTCACATTCATTAAAACTAACCACTAACCCATTAATCTCTTTTTCACCTGAGACAATTGTAATGGATGCATTTGGATAGTCCCAAATGTCCAACTTTCAAAACTTAAAAATAGAGAAGTGGGTTAAAACTTACTTAGTTAACCATTGACCGGATCCAATTTTGAAATTTTTTTGAGAAATAGACCCAAAACCTCAAAATAGGTAGGAGGTGTTTTCATTTTTTCAGTCTCTGATTTTCCCTTTCATTTTTTTCTTCCCTACCCCTGTTGTCTTCTTCGCCGCTCTTGCATTCACTCCTCTAAACTCCATCCGCTCTCTGTTCTTCTCTTTCCTGTCTTCTTCTCCTTCACCTATTTTGCTTTCACTTTTATAAACTCCTCCTTCCCATTCTTCTACCCTCTTCTCTTTCTGATGGAATTATAGGTCGCCAAGATAGGATATGCCCCTTAGTGGGAACAACTGCTGAAGAGAAGTTAATTAAAATAAAGTGATATGACCTTTCTTTTAGATAACTTCTTTCAGACAACTGCTTTCAGACAATTATTTCAAGAAGGATATAACTCTTTTACTAACAATGTTTTTTACAGAGAGAAAAAACACTGTAAAAAACATACAAACAGAGAACAATATTCCCTCTATCATGTTTTCTCATTTCAACACGTTGATTCTCATGATTGCAAAGAGGTTTATAATATGTTGCTAATTAGATATGTTCATAATTGTGATATACTTTTTGATCGGTAATTCAATTTGATTTCGGGCATGTCTTCCACGAGTTATTATTAAAATTCGTTTCCATATCTTAGAGGATAAAGTATCCATCATTGATATCAAAGCATGTATTATTGATTCCCGAATCTGTTCCTGTACGTTGCCTGTTTTTATTATTTTCGTGTATACTGTTCCTTTTCTATTTTCTGTCGAATTGATGAAAATGAATATGCAATGGAATATCTAATTTCAAGCAATCCATCCATAGTAGGTGATGTCGTGTTTGACCTGTAACTCTCATTCTTAAATGCATGCTAATATCATATAAAAAAAGAAAAAAAATCCAATGAGTGGTTCGTCCTGCAAATAATTATCTAAAAACATTCAATAGAAACTTGACCTATGAAATAGCCTCAGCAACTGTAGGAGGCCTCAGCAACTGGAACCATGAAGTTATCTTTCTTGACAACTTTCTTTGCCCCCCGTGTATTTATACCATTATGCTTCTTGAGAGGATTATATGCATTCTTTATGTATTAAGGGCTGTCATTTTGAGAGGATTTAGTATCCTTAATGTGTGATGATGATTAATATATTAAAAAAAAGGGGCATGTTGGCAATAGAATAATTGGGGAAAGGAAAATATGCTATTTAATTTGATCATATTATGTGTAATCCTTTATTGTTCTGCATTTGTTGTAGGAATAATGGGACAAAGGATGCGCTATTCTGTTTTCCTAAAAACGGATGAAGAAAGAGTGGTTCTTTCGACTTTGATGAATGTTTCTTAGCCCAAATTGAATACACATTGGCGGAAGTCTAAGTGATTTCCGAGGAATCCTATTTGGAAAGATGAAATTGCCTACAGAATTGATTGAGTTATTTCTTGTTTATGAGAAGCTTATGAAAACTTGATGTTGCTTCTTTTCATTATTGTTATCTTTTTATGTAAATATTCCCTTTTATGTGGATAATCATGTTGGTAGTATTCATTGCTGTTGAATTATCTTATGTATATCTTTGTGATACATTTAATTATTATTGTTTATGGCATAATTCTATTTAGTTGTGCCTTTTGAGTGTAATGAATAGTGGGAGTTCTAAAGGGTTTTATTAACTTTAAGAGAACTCAATTTTTACGAAAAATAATTATATTAATGACAATTTCTAGTGGGGATTTCAGATGATGATTGGGAACTTAGTGAACTTTCGATTTTGAAACCTGAAGTGAAATTATTTATTAACATAATTAGTTTATGTAAAATAGATGCATAAATGATAGGCATTAATGAATCGTGCTTGTGATTCTGATTTGTTCAAATCAAATGGCTTCAGCTTCTAAGAAAATTGTGGTTGAATTGAACAAAGGAGAGAAGCTTAACGGTGACAATTATGAGATTTGGAATATGAAAATCCACTATGTTTTTGAAGAGCAAGAGGTTCTTGAAGCTCTTAACCTTGTTATGAAAGAGCTTGAAGATGGAACCACTGCACAACAAAAAAGAGATAGGATGCACTTGCTGCATGGAAAAAGAAGAACTCACTAGCTCGCATCACGTTGTTGAGTAGCATGGAAAATGATGCCATGCGAGAGTTCAGGCGTTTTGAAAATGCCAAAGAGATGTGGGATGCACTGGCAGTAAGGTTTGGTCATACTTCTGTAACCCAACTAAGACAGCTCACTATTAGGTTTGACACGTACAAAAAGCCTAATGGTCAGTCCATGAAATAACACTTGAGAAAAATGTCAAACATGATCAATACGCCACCTAGAACTAGAAGAGGACCGCCTCCTGACTGACAAGCCAGTAATTGATATTTACTATGCAGGTTCTAGCTCGAAAGGGACTTCGGGCTCTAAGTGCAAACATCCTGATTTGTTTAGAAGGTGGAAAGGCAAGAGAGCGGGCTCTTCAGGGAAGAAACCAAGAGTTAACCAACGTGAAAGAGGAAAATGTTCGCAAGAGAACAGAATGTCAAGGGTGAAGTGCTACAACTATAGCAAGAAAAACCACTTTGCTCGCTATTGTCGTGAGCCAAAGAAGGTAAACATCTCTTGTATTCTTCAGAACTTTGCTTATGTATCAAGTTTTGTATTTTTAACCGAATCTAATCCTTCATGGACCGTAGATTCAGGAGCAACAGACCATGTAGTGAAGGATAGAGAAGCCTTCATAGAATTCTGACGAGTTCCAATGGGAACTAAGTGGATTTATGTAGGGAACAACTGTAGAGCTGAAGTTAGAGGGATTGACACTTGCCAGTTGATAATGTGTGATGGATGCACTTTGTTCCTACATGATGTATTATACGCTCCGGAAATCCGTTGGAATTTAGTGTCTGTTTTAGTGTTTTTTCTACTTGATTTTAATTTGAATTTCCATAACAATGGTGTGGACTTGTATTTAGGTACGAGTTATTATAGTTGTGGTAATTTTCTAGATGGTTTTATTGTACTGGATGTTGATTATGCTAATATCAATGTTTGTTATTCCCACTTCAAGTCTTCTACTTCATGTGATAATGATGTGAATATATGGCATGATAGACTTGGCTATATAGGCCAACAAAGAATACATAGATTGGCCAAAGAGGGCTTATTGGGTAATGTTGAAAGAGTCAATTTACTTACTTGCGAGTATTGTCTAACGGGAAAAACAACAAGAAAATCATTTGGAAAATTAACAAGAGCTGAATTTCCTTTGCAGTTAATCCATTCTGACATTTGTGGTCCAATGAATGTGAGGGCAAGACATGGGGCTGTTTATTTCATCACATTTATTGATGATGATACTTGATTCGGACATGTCTATTTGATTTCTCATAAGTATGAGGCTCTTATTTGCTTCAATAAATTTATGAGCTTAGTAGAAAATCAATTAGATAAGAAAATAAAAGCATTGAGATCTGATCGAGGTTGAGAATATCTATCTGATGAGTTCAGAAATTTGTGTGATGAAAAAGGAATAGAAAGACAGTTGCCTATTCCTTATACTCCTCAACAAAATGGTGTTGTGGAAAGGAGAAACAGAACCTTTTTTAGAAATGGTTAGGTCAATGATGGCGCAAGCTAACTTACCTATCACTTTTTTGGGTGATGCTTTGTTAACTGCTACATATGTATTTAATCGAGTGTCTTCTAAATCAGTTGTTTCCACTCTGTATGAGTTATGGACAAGTAGAAAACCCAATTTGAGTTTTCTGAAACCTTGGGGTTGTGTCTCTTATACACATGAATCTTCTCATAAATATTGGAAATTAGGACCTAAAGGTAAGAAGAGTATCTTCATAAGGTATTCACAAACCTCAAAAGGATATATTTTATAGGTAAGCAAGAAAGTGAGAGTATAACTGAATTTGAATAATGAAATGTCACATTCTTAGAGAATGAGTTTCCTGAGAAGGGTGAAATAGCTGAAGAGTGTTCCCTATTTGAAACCTTGGATAAGGATGATGAGAAGTGGGAGCAATGTGAGAAGTGGGAATTAGTTGCGAACTAGTCTCAATTGCTACCATTTGATGAGATAATGCCATCATCATCTAATCCGGGTAGGAGCGATGATATGTTGATGGTTCAGTAACTAATACGATGAACGAATCGTAAAAGTGTTCCCCGTCGATTTTTTGACATTGAAGGGGATTTATAGTTACTCTAGAAGAAGATGATGAGCCAAGGAATGTAAATGAGGCTCTAAATTTCCATAATAAAGAGAAATGGATGTGTGCAATGATAGAGGAAATGAAGTTAAAGCATGTTTGGGAATTGGTAGATCTTCCAAAAGGACGCAAAATCATTGGGAACAAATAGGTTCTCGAAATAAAGCGTAAAGTTGATGGCTCAATAGAAAGACATAAAGCTTGTCTTGTGGCGAAAGGGTATAATCAACAAGAAGGAGTTGATTGTGAGGAAACTTTTTATCCTGTTGTGAGATTTACCTCAATTCGTCTTATTCTAGCAATAGTGGTAAGTATGGATATTGAATTACATTAAATGGATGTAAAGATTGCTTTTCTCAATGGAGAATTAGAAGAAGAAATTTGTATGAAACAACCTGAAGGTTTCACTTCAGAAGGCCAAGAACAAAAAGTATGTCGACTTTTAAGATCGATATATGGTGTTAAGCAGTCATCGAGACAATGGTATATACGTTTTCACAATGCCATAATGGCATACGACTTTACAATGATTGATGAGGATCATTGCATATATAACAAAAGATCTAAAGATCAATTTGTGATCATATCATTATATGTTGATGTTATACTGATTGCCGGAAGCAATATGGAGTTTGTTAATAATGTTAAGTGTTGGTTTTCTTCCAACTTTGAGATGAAAGACGTGGATGAGGCTGCATATATTCTTGGAGTCAAGATTTCAAGAGATCGTTCAAGAAGAATATTATCTCTTTTGCAAGAAACATATATAAACAAAGTTCTTGAATGATTTCATATGCAAGATTGTAAACCTATAGATACTCCTCTTGCAAAAGGTGAAGGATTGAGCCATAGAATATGTCCTACAACTCCTCAAGATAAGGAACAAATGCAACGTGTTCCTTATGCTAGTGCTGTTGGGAGTCTAATGTACTCTATGATGTGTACAAGACCTGACAAATGTTTTGCAATTGGAATGGTAAGTAGATACCAATCCAATCCAGGTCAAGCACATTGGATAGTCGTTAAAAGAATATTGAGATATCTGAAGGGGATTGCTGATTACGTGTTGAGTTATCAAGGCAAGGATCTGCGACTTGAAGGCTATTCCTATTCTGATTGGGGAGGAGATTTAGATGAAAGGAAATCTACCTCTGGATTTGCTTTCGTACTGAATAATTTCGCTATATCTTGGAGTAGTAAGAAGCAAACATGTATAGCCTTGTCCACGATAGAAGCCGAATTTGTGGCATTATTAGCAGCTGTACAAGAGGGTGTTTGGCTTAAGAGATTTCTAGATCATTTAGGTGTTAATAAAACTGCAAATTCATTATTGGTTAATTGCAATAGCCAAGCAACAATAGCATACACCAAGGATTCGAAATTCCATGCTAAGATCAAACACATAGATACGAAGTATAACTTTGTCAAGGACATGGTTGCACGAAAAAATGTGACCTTGCAGTACATATCTACACATAGAATGATAGCAGATCCTATGACGAATCCGATACCTAGAGATGTTTTCTATGGTCATGTGAAATCTCTAGGACTACGTAGATGTTGATGTACCGAGCATTGTTTTTCCCTAAATGTTTACTGTTGATGATGTGTTCTATCATTATTATTGCATATGTTTTTTATTTAACATTTATGCATCTTAATGTTTAGTGCATTATGTTTGAAAAAATAGGTCGAACAGATAAGAGATTAACCCACTCACACGGGTAATCGCCTCTATTTACTAGGTGATAAATCGAGATGAGACAATTTTAAGCCTATTATCTAAGTGATAATCGAGAGCTCAAACTTAAAATATGGATGTTGCCTTAACTAAGTGTTAAAATGAGGACTTACTGTTTATTATGTCCGAAAGTAAAATAATCTACATATTTTGTTTTATCTGTTTTTGAAGCTAGATGTGGGTTCCGATAGATTCTATAAAATGAGAGTAGATTTGTGAACTCAAGTTAGACATTGTGTATGTCTGAACTATCATCTGTACAGTATTGAAGATCAAGACATATGCTCCATGAGAAAGGAGAGAATACTGTAATATGTATTTCATATTACATATTCATAAACGACCAAAAGAGTTGGCAAAAGTTTTGATCTCAACTTTTATTGCCGTGTGAGACTCTTGAGGATAAATATTCCTCATTTATATACCCTCATGACTCTTTCTCATTCTCAAAATTTCTATTCAATGTTTGCTATTTTAGAATGTTACCAAAGGTAGAAAAACGAATTGAACTGAAATGGAGAGGTTAAAGGAAAGAGGAAGATCAATTCAATGATGATGTCACATTCTAAGTTTGTATTCATAGGTCAACCAATTATGTTTTTTGAGTTTTATCATAATTGTAAATACAATAAATTATACGTTTAGAGATAAAGAGAAAGAAAATAAATGTGATTGGTTGATCTAGGGGACTGCATACTCAATCTACTCTAAATGATTATGTCCAACTTGAGCTGTTATATATTAATAATAGATGTATAACAACGAGCTCTCATGTATGCTAGTCGCACGGATTATTTGTCAATATGAACTTTGCAAAAGAAAGAAAATCTTGTTTAGCCCATCATGGGTGAGTGAGAGATGATGGAATTATGGGTTGCCAAGCTGGGATATGTCCCTTAGTTTGAACTGTTAGTAGTTTATTAAGAGTATTCTAGTAATTAGGGTATTCTAATATTAAGTAATTACTCGTGCTTAGTATATATATATGTACTCTAGTTGTCAGAATCTATCAATAGATTATTATTCTCTTTTGTCTAACATGGTATCAGAGCCAACCAAAATTTCCCAAAAAAAAAAAAAACCCTACTATTCTTCGGTCCTATTCAGTGACTGTTCGTCATGCCGCCGCCGTTGTTACTGTTCATTGTATTGTTCCGATTACTGATCGCCGTACTGTTTCGATTACTGTTCACCGATACTGTTCCGACCTTTACTGGTCATCGCTGATTCCTGTTCCCAAATTGCAAAATTTCCAAGTTACTGCTCATTTGGTTTGATTGAGGTTTCTTGAATTGAATTTTTATGTTAATTTGTTGATTTGTGCTCTAGAGGTTGATGGGTGCTAGGATTTGTGTATGGTTGTAGTGTGATTTAATTTGTGATTGGTGTATTATTGTGTGTGGTTGTGACTCCGTGTGTGGAGTGTGAATATGGCTTTGAATAGTTTGTCAGTATCTAGCCCATCAACAACCTCTAGTTTACAATTGACGTCGGTAAAACTTGATGGAACCAATTAGCCTGCTTGGTCACAAGCTGTTAAAATGTATTTGCGGGCTTTGAAATTGGAAACATATTTGACTATGGACAAAATCAAGGACCGGATCAAGATTCCCGATTGGGAGGCTCAGGATGCTGCCATATGTACCCATTGTGGAATAGTATGGACAAAACTATTAATCAGTGGTTTATGTCTTCTGCAACTGCTAAGGAAGTCTGGGATAAATGTGTTTTACTCTATGCTAATAGAAATAATATGAGTAAAGTTTATGATATTTGGGGAGCATTGTTTGACCTTAGACTTGAGAATAATGATATTGCTGCTCATTATTCCATGTTTGATGCTTTGTGCCAACAATTGGATTCCTATTTGCCTCCTACTGATGATTATGCTACATTACAGTAGAGACTGGAGGATATGCGTGTCGTGTAGTATTTATGGGGTTTGGGTGATACATATAAGACATTGCGTCAGCAGATTACTTCAAAGAGCTCCTTGCCAAAGGTTGATGAAGTATATTCTTGTGTCCAACGGTCTGATTCTACCTCTGGTATAGGTAGTGCTTCCCTTGAATCTACAGCCTTTGTCACTTAGGGATATTATCGTGGTGGTGGTAGTAGTGGAAGAGGAGATGCCGGTAGTCGAGGTTGGGCAGTGGTCATACTCCTTTTATCCCTGGTCGTGGGCATGGTGATATCAGTAGATCCAGAGGAGGTGGTTCCTTGGATCGTGATAGTAGGCAGTGTACATACTGTCACCGTTCTGGACATATTAAACCTTATTGTTACAAGAAGTATCCAGAGCTATGAGCTCAACATTTTGCTGTATATGCTGAGATAAAGAACTCTGCCTCGTCCGTATTGGAGGCTCCTAGTTTTGAGTCTGGTGCCATTACTTTGTCTCGTGCTGAATATGATGCCTTAGTACAATCTAAATAGGTGGCTACTCCTTCTCCAACTGCTACTATGGCACATGATAAAACAGGTAGCACTTCTGGTCTTGCTGCACATACTTTTGACTCTTGAGTCATTGACTCCGGAGCTTCCCATCATATGATAGGTAATTCTAAGTTACTGTCTTCAATTCAGTCTGTCCCATCCACTTCCTCTCAACTTGTTACCTTTGCTGATGGGTCCCAGTCTCATATTACGGGAACTGGTGTTGCTACTCTTGGATCTCGTTTCTCTTTGTCAAATATTTTGTGTCTTCCCCACTCTTCTTACAATCTATTGTCTGTTAGTGCTTTGACCAAGAATTTGAATTGCTCTGTCACTTTCTCTGCTTCACGTTGTGTTTTCC
>JAOXNR010000028.1:7833723-7887271 GCA_028571225.1 Parsonsia alboflavescens | reverse complement strand
TCAAGGATGATGATTTCACAAATCAAAGAATTAATTTACTTAATTATATCAAGCAATAAATGCTTTCTTTCCAAAATAGATATACTTAATGCCATTGTTTTACCACAAAATCAGTACTGGACGAAAGAGCTCGACGGGACTAAGAGAACGCCACTAACAGCGATCGAGAGGTCACTCCCACGGGCCCACACGCACCGGTCAAATTTTTTATTTTTGGAATTGGGCCGATCAAACCGAGTCATACCCGACCCGGACTGGAAACCCAAACTGAAAATCGAAACCTGATCCGAATCAGCAGCCAGAATCGAAAACCGGAAACCCGATCCGTGGATGACGCCAGCAAGCTGAGGGCTAACGTCATCATCGCAAACTCCTGCCGTCGCTCTTCATGCACGTGCCGCTCGTGTGGGCTCGTGTGGGCTCGTGCGGGCTCGTGCAGCTGCTTCAAGACGTTGACCGGCCACCGTCAGACTCCTCTCGCCGAGATCTTTCATAATATGTGATCAAAACAATTATTTACAGACAAAACAAGTACCCTATCCATTTATGCAAAGTCTTTGATACCAAATTCAACACTGAAATACGAAGCCTTAATCCCATAGATCGATGTATAAATGAAATAGGGACATACCTGATGTCGATTCCATCGAGATCTAGAAGTGGAAGCACTGATCTGAATTGTTAGAAGCTTTCTCTCTTTTGAGCCCTCTAAATGCCTATTTCTTTCTGGCAGATGAGTGACCAGAGAGAATTCCAACGTAAAGTTAGAATTCTATTTGCTATCTCAGACTTACATAACAGGCTAACCAAACTATGCATAGTCTAAATCATCATTGAGCCAAAGGGAGGAGACCCAACATTTTAAAGTTTGAACTCAGTCCACTTATCACGGACTGATCCCGTCAGCCCACACTATGTCAGTCCATATTTGCAAATTAAAAGCCTGAAAACCTCACTTAATTAACTAGTCTCTAATTAATGATTAATTAATCTATCCCACTGAACGGGATTAATTGGAATAAATCCCAACAATTAATGGAAGAATTATAATTTTAACTCACTTACCTAATTGGTTTCTCTCTCCATCTTCAAATTTGAACTTGAAAAAATATTTTGATATTTAATTCTAAAAGTAAAAAACGTTTTGTGTGTAAATGTAAAACAGTGTTATGGACATATTTATTACTAAATAGCTATAAGTTTTCATCTAAGAAAGAATTTTTATTTTTATTGCAAGCTAATTTAACTCCAACAATTTTTATATAAAAAGAAAAGTACAAATTTAGTTTTAAAAGATTAGTAGAAAAAAACTAAATTAATTCTAATATATTAATGTTTCTCTTGGGATAGAATTTTAACTAATGATAAAACTAACTTAACCCCTAAAAATTCAACTAATTTAATTTTAAATAGTTATGAATGGAAAATGGATAAAATTTAACTTATTTTATCCCAACATGTTTTTATCATCGTTCAATCTTTTTTTCTCTTTTTCTTTTGAACTAAACAATAGGATAGAAAAAATAATAAGATTTTTAATTAAATACTTTATTTGTAAAAAAAAATTAAAATTTTAAAATTTTCTTCTTGTTATTATTATAATTTTGTAATTATTGTCGTGCATCTCATAAGGACTCATACCAGTATAATTGATAGTAGAATTTGTTTTAATAAATGAGACATAAACTTTTTGGATAAACTAAAAATAGAAATAAAGATATTCAAATACAAATGGAGGAAATAGTGAAACACAAAATATTTAAATTAAAATTTAAAATATAATTGAGAAAAATAATTTAACCTGTTCAAATTATTATTTTTTTATATAAAATTCAAAGAATATTTAATGATCAATTTTTTATATTATCAAAAAAAAAAAAAAAAGGCATTTAGAACTATGAAGAGTGTTGGAATCTTTAATTTTTCAAAATTTACTTCAATTTGGAATATAGTCTCATGCGACTAAGAATTAAAACTTTGGTCGTAATGTCTTATATTAATTAGGAGTAACATACCTATTCATGTGTGTAATTAATGGTGTTCCTTCTATTGAGCATGAATTACAAAGTGGAAAGATGTGGAATTTTCCCTTCTAAAAGATTAAGAAGGTAGTTATAGTTGAGCGATTAAACAAACATTTAATTAAATATTCGTTTTTATACTTAATGATTTTTATTTTTTTTTTAAACTTGTCAAGATATTAGATGTCAACCCGACAGATAAAAAAAAATCTCAATAAATATTATTTGGGCCTACTTACCTAAGTAACATATTGACAGAAGTTAGGCCTAAAAGGAATTAAAGTCTGCTCAGGAACTTCATAGTCCATGGACCCATAGACAGTTTCCACGACAACGCATGTGCGCCACACCTATTAGCATTTGATAACATTTTTCCTTTTTCTAGTAATCCAAACAAAACTTCGTAACCTTTACCTTCCCCTGCCTATCAATAGTAGCAATAGTAGCAAATTTTCCCCTGCCTATCAATAGTAACTTAAGAAACCAATTTGCTCTTTTGGATTGAACGAACCATTTATATAAAGAAATCAAAATATGGGCTGATTCTATATACGTGTCATTTTATAAGTCCATTTTAAAATTAGGTCATACTTTTAATTTTAATAAAAAGAGTCCAAAAGATATTCTTTTGAACAAATATAATCGCGTAAGTGACATTTCCTAAAAAGAAAACCCATATGAGTTGCTTCTATTTCTTGTACGAATAGTTTTATCAGCACGTCTCATCATCTGAAATGTTTCACTTCTAGAAGCAACCTATTATGATGATCAAGTGTTCGAAGAAGTTAGAAGACCTTTCCTTTCCTATTTTTTCTCCACAGTTAATTGATTGTTTATGTTAATATTCACTCTAATAAATTGGTTTAGCCCTCGTTCATTCTCTTACATTCACTATTGAATCCTTTGCCCGAAGCATCACCTTCTTCAAAATAGTTTAAAATGTTGAATTTTCTTTAAAAAATCCTCATTCAGAAACGAAGAAGGTTGATTTGTATATGAAGACACCAATGAAACGATCCTTAAGTGAGAAAAATGACTCTCTCTTTTTTTTGTCTGAGTTACTGTTTAGGGTCAAAAGAAAGAATCTTCAACTGTTGTTCTATTTTAGTTTGAAATATGGGTTGGGGGAAGTGTGTTTATGAATCGTAATCCTCATTTTGGGTTTTTAAATCTTCTCTTTATTTGGGAGGAATGTGTGTATGCGATTGGTCTATATATTTCAACTGTTGTTCTTCTATTTTAAGTTTGATGGGTTGTCTTCATAGCATATATGCGATGGGTTATTCAAGTGTTGTCTTTAAAACATGGATGGGTTGTTTATAGAACCCAGTTTATATACGTTAAGGGTTGTTAATTTGTTTTATGAGTTGTGCCTCCCTTATGGATTGTTTTGTAAAAATATATTTTCTTTTCATTTGGATTGTATATAAAACATGGATGGTTGGTAGCAGATCTGTGTATTATATACTTACCTGGTTGATAATGGGTTTTATGAGTTGTTCATACCTTATAGATTGTTTTATACAAAATAGGTTCTTATTTTCTGGATTATCTGATCAACTCATTCAATATTTTTATTTGTACAGACATAGACAGGTTTTTTATGCATAGTAGGAACACGTGGGGTGATGTTTCTGTGAACATTAATCACCTATCAAGAATTAAATTAGGGGCACAAATTAAGGAAGCAATGGAAGAGAATTACGAATTGAACAAAATTTGTAACTTTGAGAACTTCATGCATGGGCTACTTGATTGAGTTACATATTGTTGGCAATATTATCCATCAAATATTCTATAGGAGGGTCATTATGTTAGAGACCCCTGAAAACGAGATGTGGTTTGTGATTGGGGACTGTATAACAAGGTTTGAGATTTGGGCCTATCTCTGACTTCATTTGAAATGTATACATTCGAGCGAACAACAAACTACACATGAGGTATTAGGCAGATATTGGTATGGTTGATATCTCACACGTACAATGGCTTTTACTTAACAAGACAGTCAGAGGCCAAGGGGCTAGAATCCACGATGGGGACTCCATGAAACTTGCATTGCTACTCATTTGTCATACCATGCTTATGGGAAATCATTTGAAGAGTCCCATCCAGACGTGGACTCTTGACTTGATAGTGGACCTGAACAAGTGGAATGAGTTCCCATGGGGAACCCTTTTTCCACCAGATGGTGATGTTCTGGTGCACTCATGATTGGCCTTCCCCATATACTATGCCAAAGTCAAGGATGGGAGCTGGAATAGGGAAGATTGCGAGATATCAAATTTATGGATTTATTTGGGCACTATAGGTAGGCTATCTGGCCTCACATTGTATGGGTTGTTCAATGAGCATAGTATGTTGCATGGTTTGTATGGATTTTTTTTTTTAATGTTAATATATTTTGTGGGTTCTTTTTCTTGTGCTATCACAATGTGTGGATTGTTTGCTAGGTGGTTTTATATTGTCGGGGTTGTTTAATGGGCATTATCATATTGTATGGATTGTTTTCTAGGTAATTCTATATTGTTTGGATTGTTTGTTGGGTGTTAGCATATTTTATGGGTTGTTTTTCTGATTTTATCTAATGTGTTTCTCCCTATGTTTTGTCAAAGTTTGGGCACTAGAGGCAATTCCTGGCCTAAGAGTGTTTGCAAAAGAAGTGATGGCATCTCAAGGTCCATCACATAGACCAAGAATCTTTTATTTTTTTATATCAATGTAAAAAACAAAATTTGCACAAGACTTTCAAGAAAATGGAAGAAGATGAAAAGGTAAACATTGGTCTATATCCTACATGTCTTTCTTATGTTAATAAATATATATTCATTCGCTTCAATTAATGAAATAAATTGTCATTGTAGCTGCTATCGGTTCCTAAACTAGTTCTATCTTCGAACGAATTAGCAAGAGACTATTGGGTTGGACTGTTCTCTGATGGATTGTTCAAATTTGGATTGTTCTTTAAATCTAGATTGTTCTCTTCTGGGTTGTTCAAATCAGAATTGTTCCTTGATGGATTGTTCTCAGCAAGATTATTGCCTATCGTATTGTTCTCTGCTAGATTGTCACCTATTGGATTGTTCTTGACTAGTTGTTTTGTGATGTCCGACCAATGTTGATTACTCCACAAAAATCACAAATATCAAAAACATCTAAATCATTAATATTATTATTTTCATCAGCATCATTAAATAATGATTTAAGACAGTCTTCAACATGTTGTACCCCTAGTGCATTATTGTTGTCTTTCTCAGCCATTGCATGACGTCCAATCAATGATGAATTACAACTTTACAATTCAAAGAGGATGACATCGTTCTGGGAAGTTCGAGGTTCAATAAAATCATGCTAGGTTGTTGCAAGGGATACTTCATTTTGCTGGTTTGGTCTGTTCACCTCTTTTGTTGACACAAAAACTCGAAAAGTCGATTTACAAAATAGTAAAAACCTTGACAGACCAGTATCATTCTTTATGAGAATGGGTCTCATTCCATGCTTCTCATGCTTTATCAACTATGCACTGAGTTGAATTGCTTTTGATTTGAAATCCATTTCAGTGCATTCTACCACTTTCTTCAACAAACTAGCGTATGTTTACTCCGAACCAACACCCCATAGACTTGCATCGCCTCCATTGTAGGTTCCATCATCCCATTTCCCCCCATATGTCAGATACATCTGAACCAACCTTGAAGACCTAATATCAAAACAACTCATAAGATGAACATCAACAATCCATAAAATTTTAAACAACCATTTTATTAGAGTTCATAAGATTGTACTTTCAAAACAACACATAGTAAAAACATAGGCTTAAGTCGACAACCCATAATCCAAACATAAATGACATGCATACACTCAGATCGATACATGATAGGAACGATAGCTTGTATTGACTACAACAATCACAACGGCTAATTTTAAAAAGCCCAGATGAGTTCATTCCACACGGAAAATACAATGTACATCTTCCTATTCGCAAGGGCCCTTATTTGTCAACACCAACTTGCATGGAAGCATCGCTACTACAAAGTGGAAAGAAACAACCTATTTGTAGAATAACTCATGCCCAAAACAACCCATTTGTGAAGAAATTTTTTCAGGGAAAAAAATGCAAGGGAAATAGGCGAAAACAAGTCTGAACATACTCGAAACACAACAATATTTCCCAAAATACAAATCAAAAGGATACCCATTCATTTATTCTTTGTAAAATACAAACCTTTCAACCATTTTACACTAAAACACAAAAACACAAGGGTAATCAAAAGGATAAATCAGTGAGCCCTTATTTGAGATACGTTTCTTTTTGTTCGCACTTCACAAAAAACACTTCTTTGGGATAAATCGACTCCGAAGGCACTATCTTTAAAACAATTTGAGCTGAAAAATTGGGTCTTTTGAATAATGAGACCTTCGATGTTGACGAGGGTGGCGATAGCATGTTGGAGTTGAAAAATCAATTCTTTTGGTTCAAAATAATTGTTTCTAAAAGAAGAGTTTTGTTTTGGGATAAACAAGGATAGAAGGACAAATGGATAATTAAACATAACAACTAGGACACTTTTTGTTAAAACTATTACAATGTTCATTTTTTGTTTGACATCTCGAAAACAGTACAAACGGTGCAATTTCCTAGTAAAATATCTAATTTGGAAAAAAAAAACCCCTAAAAATAGAATCTTGTTTGGCTAAAAGATCATTGCGAATATCAATTCTAGTTTGAATTGACTAGTCCTCCGTGTCCTCTTCATGGGCCCATGCATTCTGATCATATCATATGCAAAGGACTTAAAAGAACACCTCAAATTCTGCATTATTCTACAGTTCATTTGTCATTATAATTGATTCATTCATGCTCTCCATCCCTAAGCAGCCGTTCAACGATTGAGACCCATCCATGCATGGCTGCCCTTAACTAACAGTTGCAAACGCATTTCAAATTTGAATATGTCCAATTCAATTTCAATCGTGACTATGAATCCTTATAACACAATATTCATGACTAATTATTTGAAAATTTCTTTTGTTATACTAAAATAAATATTCAGAGTTAGCTATATTATTATCTTCATATATGCAATAATCCTTCCATATAGAAATGAATGTTGTTTCTTAATGTATATGGTACACATTTGACCACTTATTTTTATAATAATCTTTATATCGCTATTAAAAATACAACGAGTAGAAAAAAACTTATCCCTTTGGAAAAGTAACAAAATAATAAGAAGTCAATCCCACAGTGCCTAGAAGAGGCTTTCTCATGACTCTATATTTTCCCTATAAATAGTCCAATTTGAACTTCTTCGGGTATATTTGCCTACCGAGTCCATAAACTAATTTTTCGCTGGATTCTCTCTTCTACTATCTTGCTCGTTGGAGAGCGTTTCCCTTCTTGTTTTATAAATTTTAAGTCATTTAAAATTAAATATTTTATTTTTAAATTATAAATTAAAAATGAAACAGAAATATCTTGCACATCCATGAAAAAATGGTGTAAACTAATTAATTTGAAAAGAATCAAAATGAGACGAGAATACATGGGATAGTACCATCGCTTTGCTACTATAAATATCATGCAAAATGAACTCTTCTCACTACACACACCACATTTCTCTCCTCTCCTACACTTCTCACCCTAGCTAGCTAGCAAGTAAACAATGAACAACCTTATCTTTATTTCTATGATCTTTGTTATCTTATCTTTTGCTTCCAATGGATCTGCCATCTCTTCCTGCAACGGCCCATGCAAAAGCCTAAACGACTGCGATGGGCAGTTGATTTGCATCCGAGGAAGGTGTGACGATGATCCCGACGTCGGAACCCATATTTGCAGTGGAAATCCTCCTCCTTCACCAGGATTAAGTTGTCAGCCATCTGGAACTCTCACGTGCAAAGGAGAAAAACCTCAGCCAACGTACAAGTGTTCTCCTCCGGTAACCTCCTCCACGCCGGCCAAACTTACCCTAAACGACTTCAGCAAAGGCGGAGATGGCGGGGGTCCATCGGAATGTGACGAAAGATATCATAGCAACTCCGAGAGAGTTGTGGCGCTCTCCACCGGATGGTTCGCCGGAAAATCAAGATGTGGGAAGATGATAAAGATCACTGCCAGTAACGGAAGGAGCACGACGGCTAAGGTGGTGGATGAGTGCGACTCAATGCACGGATGCGATGAAGAGCACGCGTATCAGAGGCCTTGTGAGAACAACGTTGTTGATGGATCTGCTGCTGTCTGGAATGCTTTAGGGCTTGACCAAGATTTGGGAGTGGTATCAATTACTTGGTCCATGGCATAGGCAATTTAATTTCCTTGATATTATTATTATTTATCTGCAATAATAAGAGCTTTAATTTGCAGTGTTTAAAATTAATTCTGCTACTAAAATATAAGGCTTCTCCCAGATGTGATTGTGAGAGTTTTCATACAATTTATCTGCAATAATGAGAGTTTTCTGAGTTTGGAACTCTGCTAGTAAAATATAATGCTTTGGCTTTGTGACAGAACAGTTGTCATTTACGCTGTAATTGTATGATGATAAAATTACTGCTGTAATGTTTATGGAAGTTATTATAATGTCTTTAAAATATGCTTAAATATGGAGTAATTTATATTTATTTGATACTCCATATTTAAGCATATTGTTTGTTATGGTCCACCATTCCATATAATAAATATTTTTAAAATATAAATAATTAAATAAAATTATTTCTAATTTAATGTAAAAAATAACATTAAATGAATTAAAATATTAACATTAACACTAACATTCTAAATTTTTTTTTTTATGGAAAATAGATCATTGCATGAATACCTTATTTTAAATTTATAAAATTAAGTAGGAAAAAAAATTATAATATTGTGGTGTTAATTTGTGGTTTGCTGCAGATTTAATTTAGTGATTTTATGTACTCATTTCAATATTTTTTTAGTGCTTCCCATTAAACTATGGAAAAACTTAAAATATCAATATGTCCCTTAAAATATTAATGTGAAAGTGGTGCAGCATTGATTTGTGAAATCATTTAGTGGGTTAAAAATTTGACTCCCTTTCAAAATGGTTATCATTTAAGAAGGGGGTTTTGTTTCTAGATGACTTTAAGACAAAAGGTATAAATGAATTAATTCTTCTACCCTTTTTATTAATTTTTCTTTTCAGTTTTTTCAAAAATAATTTATTGTTTTACTATTTTTAATAACTAACCAATCAATAAAAAAAACGAGAGAGGAGAAAAGTGCAATATAATAATGAGGGGTAATATTATCCATAGAGGAAAAGTAATTGAACACCTTAATTTCTCCAAAATAACCTTAAACGACAATCATTTTAAAATGGAAGGATCGTTGGTTTTTCATCCGCAGTTTGTTGTGGATAGTGTCTCCTGGGACTTATGGTGAATTATAGACTTTTAGTGTTCCTAATTATTTTTGTCGAATTATATAGATTCTCGTGCTTTGCTGAAATATATGGTGAACTGAATTGAAATCTATTGTGGAAGTAATATTGTTCGTATTCTATAAGGTCTTCTTACTAATTTTTCTTAAGGTAATGCCTTAATATGTTTTTGTTATTTAGTAATGTTCGAGACAAGTTCTTGTACGCATATCAACTGTTCTGTTAGAATCGACAACTTATTAAGACTAGAATATGAAGGAAGATCAAATTTTATAATTTGGAATATGTAAAGTATTCCTTTGAACCACTCGATCATATGCGAACAAGTGGAGGCTTGGATTAGAGAGTTGATTGGATAGGATTTCTACTATCGAATTTGATAATGTGAATTGACCGAAGGACAAGTCTAAGTAAGAAAGCATAAAACACTTTCTTCGAATGTCCATTCGATTATGGCTTAAGTGCAATAGATATATATATATATTTATTTATTTATTTATATATCATTCCTTATGATTTTTTAAATAGTGTAGTAGAGACTATCCTCATGTTTGGTTGGACAAACCAACTTTAATCATTTCTTCCTAATGTTATACATTTTGAAAGATCACAGATCTGAAAATAAGTCCAGGAGCGCAATATTTTATTGAATTTTCTATTTCACTATCATAAAATGATTTCCTAGCACAAATTCCACGATGGTGAATCTACCAGTGGCAATATGGTTAAATATCTATGAATATTCATTTATAATATTATTCCATTTTCCCTTAGCTTTCTTACTCTGTTTCTTTTTTGCCTCTACTTCAGTATTCTCCAGTTTACTTCATTTTCTCAACTAATTTCAGTTTTTGTTACATTTTGTAAATTTGACATCAAAAATAAAAATTCTTTTTTTTTTTCATGTATATTAAGTGTACGAAAATAAGATTAATTTTTATTTTCTAAATTTTCTCTTGCTATCTCCTCGAGTGAAAATTGAGTAATAGAAATCAAATAAGCAAAACTTAGATAAGAAAGCTCTTCCGAGTTTAATCTCCATTTTTTAATTTTTTATTAAGAAGAAAATATATTAAAGAGTACTCATGATTTTCACCTAATAAAAAATAAAATACTTTAAAAAATTAGTTATAAATTATTAAATAGGAGGAAAAAAATTACTCTCCTACTTCAATTTGGGAGCCTAACACTTAAAGTTCTGAAGACGAGAGGCGTATGGGTGGCCTGGGGCTGGGTGCCGGGATGACTTTTGGGATTAAGACATGATTTTTATAAAAAGAGAAATAATTTAATCAGTTGGTTAGAGTGATTATTTTGATCAATGGACTTTTAAATAAGTAATTATTGGATTTTACAATATATCCATTTATCTTCATTTAATTTAAGTAATATATTTATATCCATTTATTGTAAAATGGATATGGATATCCAATAAAAAAAACTAATCCTATTGTCACCCCGAATTCCAAGTTAATTTTGTCCAACTACTGTACTGTTAGTCTCTTGAAGTGTGAGTAGATTTGAGATGCAATACAGGAGAAATTAACAAAGTATAGAGAGAATACACGGCAAAATGGGCATGCAAATATACCACCTGAGGCTATAACATTATTAAACGAGGCAAGAATTTAAATTTTTATTTATAGTATTTAATTTAATGATATAGATGTTTGAAAGTTGCAGTTTTTCATACTATTTGTCTTCGGTAAAAAGTATGGGTGGCAAAATGAGTACTCACTTAATTTGTACTTATACAAGTGATATGATTACTTATTTAATTAATATAAATTTAAATAATTAATCATTTATAAATCATCAAAACTAGTGAATATATAAGTGATTAATCATTTAACTTTGAGTTTGAATATTAATTTGTTTTATATTTTTAACTTGATATTTTTAAATTAAGTCATTATATATTTACCCACCTATCCATCCTTCCCCCACACCCCCTCCAGCCCCACCTCACCCACTGCTAATACATTATTAATAGTTACTTTTTTCTTTGCATTACCTTTCAAGAAATTAAAAAGATTATATGAAATTATTAATTTTTCTCCTTATCTTTTATCCCTTTTTTAGATAGAATAAATGCCTTAATATACTTCTTCTAATTCTTCTACAATAATTCACATATTACAAGGATTTTTAGGTAATATTTTTTTAAAAAAAATAAAATTCTGAAGCACTTTATAAAATGACAAAAGAAAAAGGGAAAAATAAATAATCTCCTGATCTTAATATCATTTGTTGTGGATGTATTTATATTTTTATATTTTTAGTTGATAAGTTCACAGTAAAACTTGATCAAGTTTATCTTCACTATTTCTATACATGTAATATCATCAAACTTTATTGAACTATAAGACAAGACAAAAAATATACTTTTGGATCTCAAAGTGTCCACCAATTATTGATTTGACGTTTATGCTATTTTGGATAGATTTCAATGTATTTAGACAACTTATTGTACTAAAACCTTGAGCTTAACTAGAAAATGAATATCCAAACACTCAAGACAAGAAGGACGTGGGAGGGAAAATAATTAATTAAGTTATTAAAATTTTCTTTTCTCTTTCTTATCTTTTTTTTAATTCATTTCAAATCAAAGCGAGTAATTTTCAATTTCACACGAGAGATAATTTTACTTTCCTTTTTCTAGAGCAAAGTGGGGGGAAATGAACAAAAGAAAAGAAAAGAACAAAACGGAGGAAGAACAGGGTTTGGGGGAATTGTTAGGATTAAAAAATGAAAAATTTTTCTTCAAAAAAGGAGGGAAAAGGAAAAGTAAAAGTAAAAAAGAAAGAAAGAAAGATAAAGGGAAAACAAGAGAGAGAGAGAAAAAGTTGAAATAAAGAAGAAAAAAATAATAAATGAAAGAGAAATATGAATAAATGATTAACAAGAATAAGTACGAAAATTGGAGTGTTGGACTTTTTTTTATAGATATATAAGCTACTTTCATAACTTGAAGAAAAAGTCAAATAAAAAATCTGCGGAGAAAAAGAAAAAAAAATGAAAGAGAAATGGGACTAAATGATTAAAAAGAGTAAGTGAGAAAATTAGAGTGTTGGAGTTTTATATATATAAACAGAAATGCTATGAAAAGTAATTTTTGGAGCGCAACTGCCAAAACGACGTCGTTTTGGCAGTGAAATAAATGGATTTGAAAGATACTTGCATTCAAAACGATGTCGTTTTGACAGTTTCACTTTAACAGTTGCTTTTCATAGCGATTCTCTATATATAAATATATATATATATATATATATATATATTTATATATAAGCTTCTTTTATAACTTGAAGAAAAAGTCAAATAAAAAATCTGAGAAAAAGAAAAAAAAATGAATGAAAAGTAAAAAAGAAAAAAAAAAGATTATGGAAGAAAAAATCGGGGGAAATGTGAAATATAAGAAGGAAAAAAATGAAAGATAAATGTAAAGAAATGATTAAAAAGAGTAATAGCCGATTCAGTTACTGTTTTTTTTTCTATAAAATTTTGAGAACAAAAAACTTGTTTAGTACACTTATTTTGAAAAACGATTTTACGGAACAATTCTTTAAATCTTATTTTAAAAACAGGTTTTATAGGACAACTTTACTCTTCATCATTACTACCTACGAAGTATTTTTAAAAAATTTTTTTATTATGATGTTTTAAAAAATATTTTTTATTTTATTAGAAAAATAAAATATATATTTTTGCTTTATGATATTTTTTCAAATATTTTATTCTATTATTATGGTTTTTTTTAAAAAAAATTTCTAAAAATAAATATTCATTTGTATTTCACATTTTATATTTCTCCTGTAAACTTTTTAACATGAAATATATGTTATTTATTTGTACTTAAAGTAATCTATATTGTTATTAATAAAGTTTCCTACCTTTTTTTTTTTTTTTTTTTTGATAATCCTTTAGTCAAATGTGTATCTAAAATTGTTGGGGATTATATATCGAAACAATTTTTTAAAATAAATCAATGACCATTTAAAAAAAAATCTTAGATTACCACAAAAATTGTTATAATAACGAAATTTGACAAACAGATTTTTTTTTTGTTCTTTTCTTTCATAAAACAATTCTATAAAATTG
Organism: Parsonsia alboflavescens; assembly: GCA_028571225.1. Lineage (NCBI taxonomy): Eukaryota > Viridiplantae > Streptophyta > Magnoliopsida > Gentianales > Apocynaceae > Parsonsia > Parsonsia alboflavescens. The sequence continues at coordinate 7,873,752 of JAOXNR010000028.1, read as the reverse complement.
TTTTACGAACAAATTTCAAGAACAAAAAAATAAAAACAGAACCAAACAAACTCTAAGTATGAAAATTTGGAATGTTTTTTTATTAAACTAACCTTGTAGCTTAAAATGTAATTAAAATGAAAGTGGTTTTTTTTATTATTATTAAAAATTAAGAAAGAAAGAAAGGGGGGAAAAAAGAAAAAGATGTGAAATATAAAAGAAAAAAAAATAAAAATGAAGAGAAATAATAGGAAATGATTAAAAAGGATAAGTATAAAAATTGAAAGGTTAAAGTTTTTTTTTTATAAGTTACTTTCTAACTTAAAAGAAAAAATCAAATGAGTTAAATGACTAATCATAATTAATAATATTTAAATCATTTATAGATTATTTATAAAATCTTCTTTCTAATGAAATTCGATTTGGAACTCTTATATATCCAAGGTTCAATATTGAAATAATTTCAGAGGTTTTCCCTGACTTTGTCCGTGTCAACAAATAATTCGAAATACCTCAACTTTTTTATAATAGATCCGAATCAAATAGCAATGATTCGAAGCACTTCTTTTTACACTATTTCAGAAACCTAAGGACTCGTGGATATGTAAAATACAAGATTTCGCATCCTAGAAGGAAAGGGATACTCAATTTAAAGTGAGTAAACAGAATTTCATACTTGATCTCATAGATACATATAGAATTCTACAGAAAGTCATATTTGATGAAACTCATATGTACGGTTTGGAGGGAGATCTTTCATATCTTTCAAAATCCACCCTACAATATGGTGCAAAAAAGTCAAAATAAGTGATTTTAACCCTTATAAATGTAAAGGAATGTGAATGATTTATTATTAATTTAAATGAGTATTGAGAACTTATTTTGCCACCTCTTGTAAAACGTGATCAAATGGGGTATGTGTGTGGGACTGTGGGTTGCTAAGTCTTTCCATGAACTAATTTCTTGCATGTTGCTCAAACTGAATGGGCTTGGATCAGAGCTTAAACCAATGTCGAAAACCCATTAAGATTTGGGACAATGGGTAACTTATTCGATCCATACATATACCAATCCAAACTCCAAATTCAAAGAACAAAGCCCAACAAATTTCACAAACTCCAAAACATGACACTGGTGATGTTTATAAATACTGGAAATATTTAAAATATAATTGAGAAATTCCATATTTTAATTTTTAGGTATGTTGATTGCCATCTTCCCCCCTCCCCCACCATAAATAAATAAACAAATAAATATTTAAATTCCAGCTCATCGTGGTATAAATATTTTTGGTATATATAGAAGAAAAAAGGCTCCTCGGCATGCTTTATGAACTTTGCGTAATTTTCTTCTGTTTAATTTTATATAAAATTAAACATAAGCATAAAATGCCGGAAAATAGTAGAATATTGCTGGTTTGTACTCTATATAAGTCCCGGTAGGCAATCCTTATCAGTGATTCAAATCTTAATCTCCACTTTTCATATGTTTTTAAGAAACATTTTTCTTTACCTCCAATTGTCTCATAACCCACCCCCCTTCTCTTTTACTACATATTTGAAAAGTAATTAAAAAAAGAATCATTTCATCTCAAAGTAATATAATCATTTGCGTGCACACAAAACCAATGGCAAAATGATACCATGACAGCAAATAAGAATCATGAACCCTCAATATATGAAAAAAAAAAAAAAATACACAACAAAATATATAAGCAACCACCCCACCCCCCCAATGTCCTCCAAACCCCACTCCAGCCATTCCCTTCTGATTTGACACGCTGCATGCCCCAACTTGTCAATAATTCAAGAAAACGTCTCTGATTTACCTGCAGGTTATTGCTTATGCGTTAGAAGATATAAATAAATATATAGATATATATATATATATATATATATTTATTTATATGGAATGCGTGTGTTATGTTAGGCTCATATAAAAAAAGAAATCCCACGCCACTCCCCCCTCCCCAAGGGGCCACAAAAGCACAAACTCACTCATGATTTCTTGATTGCTATAAAAAGATTAAAGTTTGGGGGAGAGACAGGTTGAAGCATGCATACTTTTGTAGTGGCAAATTAAACATTACTCAAACGTGGGCAAATTAAGTTTTGGAATTGGAATGAAAATAAATGTGAGGATCGAATTAAGATATTGCACTTTAAATTAACACAATATAATATATGAGTTTGTTAAGATTTGAAGAATTGGGGAATTGAAGGGATAAGAGAGAAACTGATTTCCCAGAGTTTCCCCTTTTCATGATGTGATTTCATTACGGTAGTGAAGTGAGTGAGTGTCTATCATGTAATTGGAATTGTGTGGTTGTCCATGGCAGCACATGAAAGTAGATATTCTTTCTTTAGGGCCCTACGTACCTTTGATTAGAGCCCTCCTAACATAATTGATCCCATGAATGGTCAATGTGACTGTGAATCCACAAACTCCATATGTAGCTGTGATTTTTGGTATATATTCTTTGCGCACTTTTTGTAAATTGCTATCCAAGACCTTGGAGATTTCTAAATTGGTGGTTTGACACAACCTTATTAAGAAAGATATATAGTTTTTTAAAAATTTTATATAGATTGATTAATTTGACCCCAACTTATCTATTGATATAGAGCATAAACTTCAGTCTTGAGACATTTATTACTTGCATGACTTAAATTCACCATCTTAATTATAAGCAAAACTATTTTACCACTCAAATTAGGTTCACATGAACATTGTTATCTAAAAATGTTTATTGTCTTTGGTCATTATTTTTCATGATATAACTAAATAAAAACCACAAAGTCATATAGATTTAAATTATGGTCCATTTATACAACATCCATAATTTGTATATTTTGTTTTTATTCTTAGTGAATCTACTCATTGTTCAAACTTCTTATTGGATATCCTTTTAGGGATATTTCAATGAGTGAATGAAATAATGAGCGTGCTTGATTGCACGATACATATCAATTATCATCTTAATATAACAATAAGTTTTTGTTAATTTCTTCACAACACATGAACTTGGTATTTTGTTATCATATATTAATTAATTATTTTATAGAAGAAAGAATATCCACATAAGAAGATAACTACCAATATATATATATATATATATATATATATATATATATGAAAGAAGAAAAAGGAAAGAATTGAGCGATACATAAGATTTTCCAAATTTGTTTATAATTAGGATGAGCAAATGGGAATTTTTGGATGGTTTGTTTCCAAAAAAGTAAAAAATTCCACCATACTATATGCCCAACAAGATTAGTTGGCAATTGAATTATTTTTCATTTTGTTTTGGGACATCTTTTTGGTAGAAAGTAGTATCATTCTTGAGGGCAAATATTTATCACAAAAGTCATATCAATCATTTCAAATGGAGAGATTCACAAAAGCTTATATTAACTGGAAACTAAATGCCCAAAGTGCAAGGCATCATCCATCATCTATGCTTAGGAACTTCGTGGCACGCAACCATTAAAAACAACTTCTATCATTCATATTGTCAATTTTGGCATCAAAAATCCCCAATCACTATCTATAACCTAAAATTAATATATAAATTCATCCTATATTTGGTGTTCATCCAAAGAAAGGGAAAACCCTATATTTGGAGTATTATATATCATTTCATTGGAGCGTAATTAGAAATACTATACTACGTACTAACACAAGGAAAGGACGCATATACAATTTTAATCATTTCGTTCGATTCTCCATCATTATTGATTGGCTCTTCTAGAAGATCTTTTGTTCTTATATTACTATAGTTTTGATTAATCTCACGTCTGAAGGCACGAAAGCAGATAGTAGTCATCTCACCAGTGTAACTTTTTCTTTTAAATCAATTCAAGAAGAAATAACTCAAAATTTATTTCTATATAAATAGACCCTAAAACTTTTAAAAGATTTAAACTTTTTTTTATTGTCTTCTGAATTATTATATTGCCACATATTCGAATAATTTTTTATTTTCTAAATATCCTCTAATTTAAAAACCTTATATTATTCAATAAAATTAATTAAACCCTTTAACTTTTCATCTTTTATGTATGGGCCTTATTAATTATTAAAGTTAAAGATGTAAAAATAAAGAAAGGACATAAGATTTTGAGAGAAATAAACTAAATAATCTTTCATTCATTGATTTGTATGTATATTTACAAATGAAAACTTCCTATTTATAGAGATTGTGACCAACTACAAACAATCTTTATTCACATCGATTCTTACTATAAATTCATGTATAAAAAATATAATAGTAAAAACTCTTCAATTTTAAAATTTTATATTCCTCTTATATATATCAAGATATATGAACTTAACTTTTCAAATAATCTTGATCATGTATGGAACTAAATACATAATATCTAATAATGGACATATCATAAATGAAATATTGATGACAAAAGATAAATTGCAATAAAAGTTTCAATTCATAGGAATTAATTAACTTAGAGAAGAAGAAAAAAAAAATTACAGAGAAGCAAGAACTGGAAATGGGATGTGACTGTGACGCTCCATAAATGAGAAGAGAGAGAGAACAAAAATGAAACTGAAAAGCAAATGGAGAGCATAGTGCAGATTGTTGGGAGGTTAGGGCACCATGTAGGGTTTCTGTTTTGACGTGAAAGACATGATGTCATTCACTAGGGCAGTCGTCATTTTCGTCGACCATTGTTCCTTTTGCAGTTATAAGTTCCGACTTAATTTCTTCTCTCCATAATTTACACATTACTTTTTTCTTTTTTTTTTCCCCTTCTAATTTCGTCATTATAATTACTACAAAAAAATTCACCACTCCAGAAGAACATCTGTAATAGTCCTGTCTTCAAGCTGGGCTACGTTAAAGATTTTAATTTCCAGGATTTTTAATATCGAATAATTAGTTTAAAAATGGTGGATTAATAAAATAAAAGAAAAGAAGAATGGTACGAGGGAACTGGGAAGGGCAGGACGGGGAATAGAGGACACCGTGAATATTATTTTAGTCCCGAGAGAAAAGGAAGGAAGGAAGGAAAGATAGATCGATAGATTTGACTGGGCAACAAGATTTTCCAGGGCAGAGTTGAGTTTAATATACATTCCCAACGTCTATCTTTCACTTCCATCTGAAGGTCACCTGGTGGAGACTGGAGAAAGCATTGACGCCAAAAAAGGAAAAGCAGGTTTGCACTCAGGGGGAAGATAAGAAGGAGAGAGAGTTCAAGCCAAAGGGGTCCGACGTCCTTTGGAGCAATTTTTTTCCTAAGCATTGGACCCCCCACAAATCCAATCAACCTACTATATATATCTAGTACTACTGCTTAAACCCACATTTGGTTTTTCCTAATTATTTCAGTCCTTATTGAGGAATATTTTTTCTCCCTCCGAGAAGCTCGTGAAACACTCTTTATGGTATAAGTTTCGATATGTAGTTGAAATATATAAACAAACAAACTTAGAGCTATAATAAGAATCCATCAAGGAAAGTTGGTTTATGTTCTGTCTATCTCAGAAAAATTTACCCCCACAATCATTAAATATAATTAATTAATTTTTTTATCACTAATTGTAAATCATTCTTATTAATCAATTAGATATTTGAATGTGACTTTTCTATATTATCTCTTTAATGATATACTTGTAAAATGATATTTTAATTTTAATTTTTGCATATTGATGATCCTTGATTTATATTTAATTAGTATATACCCCTTCGCTTGTTTTTTTTTTTCATTTTGTTTATTTCACAATATAAGATTTTTTTATATTATCAAATGTATAATTATGATTTTCTCTCTCTTTTTTTTTTTATGCTTATCCTCTATTTAATACTCTCTTTAATTTATTGTGTAAAAGGAAGATTTTGATTATGAAGGAGAAAGAAAATAAGTATTTATAACATAGTTATATTTCATAATTCTTAATCTTTAAATAAATAAATAACTCACTACTTATATTACTTTTTCAATCCAAAATTAAATATAGTTAATATAAGTTTTATAGAGTGCTTATCACTTAATAGAATTATCACAAATTTTTTATATTTTAAATGTAGTTCGTGCATTGCAGGATGCACAGCCATCATATATAGTAAAATTTTGGTGATTTTTTTAATTTTATTTTTGCATTGAAAAAAAAAATTTTCCTTTTATTTTGTGGAACCTAAATAAAATTTTCAAAAAAAATTCAGTTGCTCAAAAGTCAAAAACAATTTGCTAATGATACACGAAATAAATCAAAACAATCTTAAATTGATATAAATTTAGGGAATGCTTGGCTGAATAATTATTTGTCAACTTATATATATATATAGAGAGAGAAGAGAATGAATTACTCATTCAAAATTTTTAAACTATGATGAAGTCATGTCAAAGATAATTGTAACTTTTAATTTTATATTTTTATATAAAAATAATATTATTCATAAATGCTTAATTTAAAAAAGGAAAAAAAGCAAAGCGATTGATCAAATAGCATCACTCCTAACCTCGGTTTTTTTTTTTAAGCTCGGCCACTGGTTCGTGGTTAGTAATTACAAAATTATGTGAGATGTGTATATATATATCGAATTTGCTAAGGCGCGCTACGGAGTGTGCTCTAATGCGTGCTCCAATCGTTATCATAACGGAATTGTTGCTCCGCTTGTTTGGCTGCATGAGCGCTGGAGCAACAATTCCGTTACGGTAACGATTAAAACGCGCCTTAGCAAAATCGATATATATATAGACATTTGATCCCAAATGTATTAAAATACAAAGATAAATGCATTTATGAATTTACCATCAAGGGATAAAATGGACTGGATCCTTAAAGGATCTTAATGAATTTAGCTCAAATGATAATATATGGATTACGGAAACGGGCACAGAATTTATGGGGTGGGACTGGGCTTTGATTACTATTTCATACGAGTCGGGTTTTTATTAATTGATCGCAGAGTATTAAATGTTATTATTAAGTACGGTTAAAATAATCGTATTGATAATTAATTAATTGCTTTCTTTATTTATTGAATGCTTTAAAATATATATTCCCTCCATCACTATTTATAAGTTATTTGGACTAACTTTCATTATAACTAAATATAATTAGTTATTATTGTTAGTTTATTATGTATTTTATTATTATTTTTTATTGTATTACCCTTGTTTCTTTCTTTTCTCCAACTAAGATCGCTTGTTTGATTAAAATAATAAGTGATTACATTTAATTACTTTAATTTTTATAAAATGATGACTAATGACTTATAAATAATGATGGAGAGAATATATCTTTTTCATAGAACATCAGAATTCGACACGAGTTTTGCACGTGGAGTTTAACAAACTCTTACCTTTTCAAGATGATGTCTTACAAGAGAGTTGATAACTCATAACCTAAAATCATTTACCATTTACTTCAAGTCACGTAATTTTAAAATATACAATTATTATTGGACAAAAGAAAAATTAAACTCAATCCCTTGGTTTCGAACTAATGCTTATAAGAAATCACTTTCTCTTGAGACATTAAGTTGAAAAAATCACGAGAGCTAGACTTTAAAAATAGTTCTCATTGGTGTTCTTGGTAATTCTATATCCTCCATGCAATAAATAAATTCTAAAGGAAATATATGAATACCGTTTTTAAAAATGTAATGTTTTGTATTATCTATAGAGGAATGTTGGTATAAAAAGTTTATGAAAGTACTCACCATACGTAGCATTTTCGTCAGATCAATTCTTTTATTTTTATTTATTCTTTATAACAAAAAGACAAAATGTGAAATAAATAATAAAAGAAATAAAATATTAGTCACACAGATGCCGTATAATGATTCAAATACTCTTAATCTGGGTAAAAAGAGACAATTTCGGAAGGTCAGGGTACGTACGCTAGGCCTTGAATTGATAAAACCATAAACACCGCACGGGAGCATTTAAATTGTACATGAGATGAGCAATATGCAAATGCATCTGACCGAGGGAGTGCAACAGCCCGGAATAAATGCTTTGGGGCCTATAAATCTAACTCTGGATTTTAGTACTCCTATCATCGTAGCTCATTTTAATACGCTAATTTATTTCCCTGCCCACTCAGCAATAAAGCTTTACGGATACCCGTCCCCGCTGCTTTTTAATTTTTGAAATTGTCACATTTGTATTTATTATATTCCATCAATTCCTTAATTTATATCTTAGTAACTCACTTGATCCCACTGTTAATGGTTTTAAACTAAAGTAACAATAGAGATCGTTATTTGGACTACTTTATCCTAACTAACATGATGGGATATATGGAGATAAAATCTCAATCCGATATTATCTGTCTTTTCATGAATTGAATTTATATCTTTTCAATAGATTTTTTAATAAGGGATATATTTATTTCAATTTTGAAAGAAAACAAGTATTATTTTTCTAAATATTTTTTGAAATCTTCTTTCCCTTTTTTTAAAAAGAAAATCATCAAGGAAGTGGAGGTTTGTACCCATTTAGTAAAAGAAGAATAAGAAAAGGAAGTTGGACAAGCCACTCAGCACAGATTGGAATAAACCGACTATGAAATGTGAAGATAAGGGATTCCATGTTGTCTAAGGTACACAAACTTGTAGATCCAAAAGGAAAAATAAAAAAGATAATGAAGATTAGAGATCACAAGTAGGATTTTTTTTTTTTTTTTTTTGTGTGACACACTATATGTGTGTTTGAAAAAGTCTTATTGAAAATGTTTAGATAATTGAAATAATAATAAGTCAAGAAAAGCATGGCTTATGACAACGTATTTAATGAGAATCGTGATAAATTTTCTTTTTTCTACTCAAAATTTACTTATCGACATGCCAACACTGGTGCATCGAGAAAAATATAAATTTCTCAACACATAGAATGTATTAAGAAAAAAATTTTAATATCATCAAAATCATAACGTATGATGACTCGCTTATATATTAAAAGATTATTTCTATTTTTATATTATTATATCAATTTGAATTTAGTTTTTTTTATTATATTATTTAAAAATATTTAAATTAACTTTATATATTATTAAGTTTTATTTAAAATAGACTTTAAATATAATATTTCTTAATATTTACATTAAAAGTAATTTGACACAATGATTGAGAAGGTAAGTTTATATTGAAAGATTATAGTTTGAATCTATTCAATGACAATATGTGATTATTATTAAATTTCGAAATAGCCAGTCCGTGAAAGAAAAATAGTCGCAATAGTTTTTTTTTTAGTGCCTCCTACAATAGCTTTGTTTGGATTTTCCCTTGAAGCGCCATCTGTATTTAGTATAAATTGCGCTGAAGGACCCTGCCACCTTACAAATTGAAATCTCTTTCCTTTATTACTATTAAATTAGTTTTATTTTGTTATAATTGTTTTTCTTGCTAGTTATCTTTCTTTTTTTTTTCTAATAATTTTTTTATTATTAAGTTTTTGTAAATATCTTAGTTAATTATACTTTCTTTCTTGATTTCTTAGATTTTCGATCAATCATATTTGAAGGGATTTTGTGATAAAAATATCAACTTTAATATACCCCAAAAAAACAAAGAAAAAGGTTGATGGCTTGTAAAATAAGACTAAGAGAAGTTACCTATCGAAAGAATTTTTACTGTTCGTGTTAGATTTTGAGGTAATATCTTTCAAATTAAAAATGATTTTCAAAGTAATAAATTATACTTCATCTATTTGCAAAGAAAGTTGATATAATAATTAGCGATCATAATTCCTAATATTTTATGTATTTGAAGAAGTTTACTTTCCGTCACGTATAACAACACCTTTACTCCCTAATATTTTTTTTTTGTTCCTTCCATGTTAGAGCATTTTCACCCCTTTACATTTGCAGGGATGGAAGATATACTCCCTTTATAATTATTACTATTATTATTTTTACAAATACCTCTACATTCACTTTACGAATTGATGTGAGAAAATGGTATGACTCGACCTACACACAAATACTTAAAATTCAAGCATATAAGTCAAGAGGAAAGGTGGGCAGCGATATCTTACCAATGATCTCTTAGGTTATTGACATTTGAAAGAGGTCTCATTGAATCATGACCTACAACTTGATGAGTTCAAATCTGTCTTATACACCTTCTATGAGCAGCGACTAAGCTTGTGCAGCTTCTAACACACTCAATGAGCCAATAATCACTCACCACGACCTCTTAGAAGAGATAGTCGAGACATTCGACATCCACGGGCAAGTCGCGAGATGACCCGAAAGGTCATGGCCAAAAAGTTGTTTGCGAGTTTGACGCTTTCTACCGGAGACATAAATGACAAAGTATCCCATATTAGGGAATCTCCACGATTTTATGTGCAATTGGGGATTCGATATGATCTCATAATTATCCAAATCGTCTACAGTCACATAATTAAAGGATCCTAATCAAAGAGGTAACTCACCATTCAATATATGTTATCGAATCATACACAATTTAGGAATGTCGGAGAATACCACAAGCTTTTACTTAAAGATTATTCTTAGAACACTGATTTAGGTATTGGAGCTATTAACCAGGCGACACCCCACTCTAGTAACCTAATTCTCTCTTCTTCTCAAGTTGTCATTATGGATTCATCACGATTTTGGGGTGACCTGAGAGTTACCTTTTAGCTTCATCACAAATAATTTATAATTTATAATTTTATTTAGATAAATATATATATTTCATGGAATACATAAATTTTATCTAGATAAATGATTTCAAAAATAATCTTTTAAAAAAAATTTTAAACTCAAATTTATAATATATATTATACTTATTATATCTATTGTGTGATATATATATATATATATATATATATATATATGTATATATTTGCATTTACCATTTACTTCCCAATTATTCAATTCCAAACAAAATTGAAATAAATATAATTATTTCATAAGTAAATTGAAACATTTTCCATTTCCCTCCCTCTCCCTCCCCCTTCATACCCAATAAAGCCTTCATATGTTTTGTCATAGATCATATGAATTCTCATATGTATCCATTTTACATCTTCCTTGGGCTTATCTTTCAGTGATAAACAAACTATGAAAACAGTGAATTTTGTCTTCAATTTCACAAAAGAGTATATTGCATATTTATTCATTATTTATACTCATGTAAAGATAAGATTATAATATGAATTAGATAAATTGTTACTTTAATTTAATTAATAAGTATTATTTTATTAATATCATTCGACGAATATAAACAGTAAATCCCACAGCTTAAACGCTTTTTGGAAATCGTTTTCTTTCTTTTCATTTGATCAAAATCGTACGAAATTAAATCAATCTTTTTTAGCTGATGTAGAGGGCGGGCATAGAGAATATTTCTTTTCTTTATGGTGGATAACCTTAAAAGGGGAAAAAAAAAGGACTTTGAATAAGAAAGGGCGGGGTAGATGAAGAACATCATTTCATGCCCCTGCAATGATGTAAGTTTTGCCATTATCCACATAAGTCAGTAACAATGTTTTTTTTTTTTGGAAGGGGTTCCAATTTACTTTGACTGTCACAAAAAAAAAAAAAAAAAGAAGGTGCAACATTGGAACCAGACCAGAAACAGTGGAAAACAAATTTTAGGATGTAGTACATGAAATTCGATGAATATTATTTTTTGCTTTTACTTTTAAATTTTATTTTAATTTTCTATATATAATTAAAACTAAAGTCATTTTAAGCAGTTTTTTTAAAAATGTTTTATGAATGTGCAAAAAAGAAAATTAACAAAATTATACTCCTTTCTTCTTTCTTTTTTTAATTTTCTTGTGACAATCAAGTTTATCTTTTAAGATCTCATGGGATTAATTGGAATAAATTGTCAATGGATATTAACAGTTAAAAATAAATAAATAAATCTTTTCATCCTCAAACCATAGATTCAAACCTTTTTTTTTCATATTATTTCGGAAATGGAATCAGACTAATTGGAAGGTCTATTTTTCAATGGATAATTTTTATATTGATTACCTGTTAGATATAATAATTATAAATGTAAAACTTTATTAAATTAATTACAACTTACTATTTTGTAATAAATATAATATCTAATTGAATATTTTAACAATTAAATATAGAAGATCTTAAAGTATTCTAATTAAATTATCTTAAATTATAATTATCTAATAGTAATAATAATTATAGTTTTAGCTTTCTGCTACAAAGTCGTGTGATACTCCTTGTTGTTACCTTAATAAAAAAGTAACATATGTCTTTAAAAATCTTACACATTACCTTCAATTATTTTGTTATATATATTTTATATTTTTACTAACATAATAAGGATTGACATATAAATGTGTACTAAAAAATATGAAACCATTAATTACTCACTTTGACTATTTATGAGTTATCTTAACTACTTTCCTTGTCACCAATTATACGTTATTGTTTGTAATTTATTAGGTATTTTATGAATATTTTTACCCTACTTTACTCATCTCTATCATTTTTTCTGTTGTATTGTTAGATTGATTAGAATCATAAATAGATGTATTTTAAAAGAGAAAATATACTTCCTCCATCACTAAATATAAGTCATTAGTATATTTTTTGTCCTAAAATATCATCTCATATCCTTTCAAAAAAATTTATCACCATTTCATTATATATTATTATTATAGGGATAATATAAAAAAAATCATTAAATACATAATAATTAATAATAATATTTTATATTTAATAATAATTGAAGTATTATATTAATTTTGACAAAATAACGATGGATTATATATAAATAACAATGGAGAAAGTATAAATAAAATCAGAGGAGGAAAGTAATTTAAACGGAAGCAAAGATCAAGCTTTAAGACCAAAAGTAATTTTTTTATGTTCCTATTTATAAATGTAATATAAAAATTTCTTATATAGTAAAAAGTGGAAGCATAGTTATAAATGTGGCAGTTCAAAACTTTGATGGGACAGTGATTGGCAAGCAAAGGAATGAATAGGGGAAGAGGCAGGCATCCACTCCAAAGGGGCGCAGAGAGTGCCAGCCCTGTGATCGAGATCTGACGGTGTAGAAGGAATATATATCTTTATCTCCATCATTCATCATCAGCAACACCACCAGAAGACCAGAACCAGACTTCAGACTCCCCCGGATCATGAACAAGCGTCACTCCCTCCATCCATCCATCCATCCACGTCGGCTACTCCATCCGTCCCTGAAAACCCAACCTTTGGATTTAACTCTGCATGATCAGCTTTTCTGAAGACGAATCCAACGGTTGAAAATTATGAAAACAGAAAAGGGGGAGGAGTCACAGTTTCACAGTTTACTACTACTACGACTACCAGTGCTAGTTATCGTAACTTGAGAAACTCAGAGTTATGTGAGTTTTTGAGACTGAAACTAAGAGAGAGATGGGGAGAACTTTCAGGCTTTTCCGTACAGTTGAAGTGACCGGCTTTTTATCGGTAATCGGTAACATAGCTATTGTCTTGAAGCAAAAGATCTTTCCTTTTGTTTTCTTTACTTTTTTTCTATCTATCTGAAGTCTAAAAACCTTGGTCTGAATCTGAGCGATCTTCTCATCACCCCATAGGCCCTCCGTCCCCATAAATCTTCTCAGGTGACGCAATCCTCGGTCCAACCTCTCTCTTCCCTGTCTTGTCCTCGTAACTATTCTCCCCAACCCCGCCCCTTCTCATTTAATTTGAAAAAAAATTCCCCATTAATTTTTATTTTAATAAAAGATTTGAAATTTATTACTGTAGTAAAATAATTATAACTCAATCTCAAAAGTTAATTCAAGGGAATGGTTGTTCAAATCTAAATATATTATAATTTACTTTTACAATTTATTCAGAAATATCTTATTAGATTGAGTAATGAGTTTTTAAACTATAAATCTTAAATTTGAATATCAAAAATACCTTTATGAATAAGTGAAATTTTGATGTACGATAAAATTGATCTAAAACCACAAAAAAAAATTTTGATTTAAAATTTACATGGAATTCTTAACAATTTATTAAAATAGTTAAAGTTGTAATATAAAAAATCAATAACAACTGTCTCAATTTTATGATTTACATCTATTTACGCAATAGTTTTAGAATTAAATTCATGAGGATAATTTGATAATTTTGACGTAATTAGATAAGAATAATTTGATAACTTTTTATGAAAGTTAAAGGCACTTTCAAATTTTTTTATTAAGTCAAATAAGACCTTCAAGTAAGGACTAAATAAAGTATAATTTAAGATGTTATTCACATATTCGTTTTTTTTTCTTTTTCTGACTGAATTTTGCAGCAAGTTTAACCCATACCGTCTTACTTGGTAAAATCTGAAACAAATAAAATGTTGATGAAATATTATCAAAACTGAATATTTATAGTCTTTTTTTTTTAAGCATATACAAAAATTTCTTAATCTCGATATTTATTCTCTACATATACAAATACAAATTTTGTAAGGAAAAGGGCAGGGCAAGGCAATAATGAGTAGTGTTTTATCATATGCGGGGCTATCCATTATTGGTCCGTGACTCCAATTTTCCCACTAATCAGTCTTTTCAAGAATGGCGGGTGAAAAACAATTCATACAATAAGTATATATTTTCGGCAAAGGCCTTCTTTCCTTTGGCAGTTGCATCTTAAGGGTACATGAATCATCTACACCAAATATCAATTCCCATGAGATTCTTCCCACAAATGTGGCGCCTCACACTACATTTTTATCATTAGTTTCGACTCTAAATCTTTATTATATTAATAAAAATTTTAAGTTTATGTTTAATTTTTTTCATATATAATTTATAAATTAAAATATAAAATTAAACTCTATAAACAAATACTCCCACTATTTCAAAATATAAATCGTTTAAGAATGGTTCATTTGTTCGACAATATATTAGTCATGTATCATCATGATGTTTTTTCTATTCGTACCTTTCATTGATATTGAAAAAAGAGAAACAAAGTATTTTTGATATAATATAACTACATGTAAAACTTTTTTAATTTATGTGAAATAGTAACTGAGGCTTTATATTATAGATTTATTTACAACTTTTTTGGATTTTTTTTTTTTTTTGGTATTTCAATTTATCAATACTAAAGCCAAATTACCTTAGGCATCCTTAGTGATCCTTTTCCTCGGAATTAATTTGTGGAACATGCTATATTTTATTCGTATTCATGTCTTGATGCTTTTGAATAATCAAAACAAGTTTTTTTGTTTTTTTGTTTTTTAATCTTTTCCCTTTTCTTGAATGAAAATTGCTCTATATGGTATCAAACTAAATACAAATGATCACGTGACTAAAACTGTTTTACCGTGACATTTTATCTGATCTAATGACTGCAAATCTATTCTTCGTCACTTTCGTTTATTTAATGGTATGGGCATTTAATTTTATATATATATATATATATACTCCCACACACTCAAAGATCCACGTTGATTTTCCATTTACCTTCCTTGTACTTTGAGGTATCATATTTTAGGTTCAGAATTGAATGTTTTATCTTAATTTTAATAAATTTTGTAAAAATATGTGAGATTTGAACTTGAATATTTAGTCTCCATACTCATTATTCCATTATTAAGATGTCTCCAAGAAACCATTCAATTCATTTTAATTAATATAAAAAATAAAATATTTATTTTTAAACGATTTAACACGGGGGATTCCAGGGCAGAGGCGGAGTATTTTGAGGGGACGAGAGACACATAAAATAAAGCTAACTGTGATGGAATTGGATGCTCCAACACAAATCTGTTATCAAAGCATAAAATTTAAATGATAACTTTCGTCAATCCGAAAAGTGGTACCTTTTCCCTTTATTTATTTATTTTTTGTCCTTCGTGAGAGAAAGAAAGCAATAGAAATGGTAATGTACAAGCAACAACAAGCTACCAATTTTAAACTTCGTGGGTCACCTGCTCCTGCACCAAAAATTTTACCTTCACCAGTACATTTGGAAACCACCCCAGCTTTTTTTGGGCTTAAAAGAATTTTTTCTTTCACTTTTCATGTAAAAATCATCTTTCTTTCTATTATGTGGCTTCTTTTGATTGATTAAGACTCTATTTTTCATCTTGAAAAAAGTTGAAAAGTTCTAAGATAATATTTCATCTTCGACACTTGAATGTCTCCATTTTACTTATTAAATAGTTAAGGAGAACATTTTTTTTTAATTTTTTTAAAAAAATTTTTATCCATCTCTTCAATTGAATGAGCTCCGTTAATTTTGAGCAAGTAGAAAAAAAAAAACCCCATATAGAAAAGAGTTAAAAAGAATAGATGGAATTTATCATAGTCTCAATACTTGAAACTTTCATGTTAATCAAAATTCTCGTATAGCTAAGAGTCATGCATACGTATCTTCTCTTCCATTGAAGAATGAGCGTCCCATTTCAAATCGATTGAAAAAATTTAGGAGGTTTTAATCATTATTTATAATTAGTAATGTGACATGTATTATTAGATGTAAATTCTTAAATTATAAGGAATATTAACGAGACTTTATATTAAATATATATTTATGTCAGAATATAAAATATTTAATTGTGAATGATTCAAAATAGAAATAAGACATATAAATTCAAATGAAAAGAATATATCATGTTGAGTTAACTACGTGGATGCAACTACTACACGTGCACTTTATGTAACATGCATCTATTATTCAATAACCAACCTAAGAATGCGAAGATAAAAAACCTCCAATTCAAATCGTGACAACATCCTCATGAATTGAGCAGTGACATCGATGATGCCATAGGGCAAAAGTTGATATGTAAATGTGCTATCAATTCATCCTTTGAAGGAGGCATTTGTTCCCCCCTTTTTTTTACATGGCAAAAATTTTAACTCATGGAGTTTTAGTTTAGATAGTCAAATCCAAAATTATTGGACTGAACATCCATTAAGGGTATCTGAACTTCTTCTTGTCTTGGCTTTTGATATGATAAGCAGAGAGAATGAATGAGTTTTTTTTTTTTTTTTTTAAAATTTTTACAGGACCCCTTTCTGGTACATTTTGAGTACATTTCTTGGCTACTACTACCTACTTAGAAACATGGAATTTTTCAAATGCGGGAGTTGTTTGTTTAACTTATGAGTACTGCTACTACTATTAATTTTCGTTTCTTTTTTCTGTTAACTTTCATTTCAATTCATTTCTCCAAGATTTACGAGCGTGACAATATTCGCCGTCAAATCTAACGGCCCCAAACGACGTTATATACCTCTCACATCTCGCCCCGCCCTTCTTCCAAAAGGCCAAAAGAGAGAAAAGAAAAGAAAGGTAAAGAAAAGAAACGGGGGAAGAGAGGGGTCTTGTGTGTTTACTAAACGGCAATTATCACCATCACAATCATTGTCCTACTAACTACTACTGCGACTGCTGCAACTCCAGCTAGCGTCGCTCTTGCCTCCCCCACTCCCAGCCCACTACCCCACGAACTCAGCTCTCGCACCACCTCTCCGCTTCTCCTCTGCCTGCCTGCTTCCTTTCTTGCCTGAAAATTATCCGTCGGAATCTTGTCTGTCACAGTTCTCTCTTACAACCTCCAGAAGGGTTCTTCTCAAAGCCAAGATCTGTTTCGGTTTTTCAAAGGTAATATACTTGTTATTCAATTCTTCTTCTTCTAATGTTATTTGTTTTTAATATGGTCTTTGGAGATTGATTTCAAGCTTATCACCATTTTATAACACGCTCGACGTGCTTGAGGTTGATTTGTTTTTAAAAATATATTTTCTGAAATCACTCACTGGAGTTGTCAGAAAATTTTTGAGGTTGCTCCCTTTGAATGAATTTAGGGTTTTCAGTTGGATATTGCGTTGTTTCATGGGCTTCGATGATTTTATTTATTTTTGCACTGACTTTATGTTCTTTCTTTACGTGTTGGGTTTGTTGTTCTGCGGACTTTGCTTAGTTTTCTGGTGAAAGTTTCTTTTTTCCCCTCCTAGTAGTAAGTTTTTTTCTAAACTGAAGCCCGGCAAAACAGTAAACGTATTTGTTTGAGGCTTTGGACGTGTTGAAGTAAAGGAATCATATATGTTGCTTGGCTCAAGAGGATATATAGGGCTCTCTAAAATGTAAAAATAAGGAAATTTTCCAGTGTCGATTTAAGAGTTTATATGTGCCCGTTGTTCACTTTCGTTATTAGTGCTGGAGTTCAATTCCTTACTTAGTACTGGTAGTGGCTCTTTCTCTCTCTGCTGTTCTGTCCTTCCTAGATTTCTTTGCTTTGGTTTTTGTTCCTATGAAATATTTTTTTTGCTACTGCTACTATATACAGCCTCTCACATGGGCTACTCTTTCCAGTTCATTAATTATCCACCTTCGGCTGCTCCGCTCGAGTTATATCTCTCTCCCTCCTCTCTCCTTTGCTCATTTTACTAAAGTTCAGATATCTGATGGGAAGCGCATGCAGGATTTTCCTTCCTAGTGCAGCTTTAGCATGGTAAAGATTGAATAATTGAAGTTAACAAAACAACCTGAGGAAGAGTTGGAGGAGGAGATAGTATTTGTTTTATGGAGACGAGCAGCAACTTCAGGCCTGAACTGCACGTAGCACAACAAAGCCGGCGAGATAAGTTGAGGGTTCTTCATCATTCAAACCCGCCGGCAGATCAGAATACTGAAATCTACACAAACCATTTAGACCAATTTGCAGGACACGACGGTACTCTCAACCACCACCCAGATCTTGTTCACCTCCGAAGCTTTAGGTATGGCGGTAATAATAATTTATCGTACGAACCTTCAGCTGTATTTTCTTCCTCTTCATCGGATATGCTTCACCAAGCATTTCTAGCCCACAAGGATGTTTCCATAATCCATCATCAAGACTCCACAACCACGGCTCAATCCGATAAACGATTGCCTTCCGGAGGAGATGCTTCATTATTCATGAGCAGAAATATCTCACATAATATGAACTCTTCGGCTAAAGTAAGTGGTGACCCACAAATTTCTAACCCCTGGAAAAGCATCGCTAGTGCACGAGAAACTTGTGATTGGGTAGTTTCTAACTACACGAGTACTGGTTGTGGATCGGCTGCCGGCGTTGATAATGGAAATCCCAACCCGGTTTTTGTCGCAGAAGTTTTGTCTTCTTCCCTGAAAGCAACAACAAACAATGCATCCACAGTTTATAGCATGAAGCCTCCTCCTCCGCCTAACTACGGTTACCAAGATTTGAGGTCCTCGTCGTTGACTGGTCCATCTTCTGAAATAATTCCCAATCCCATTCAAAAGCAGCAGCAGTATGGAGATATGAATTTTTACCACAATGCTTTTCAAGACGTTACGTCTTCAACAAACGTGACACACGAATTGGGCATGACAACATCACATGCTCAGAATCCAACGAGGGAAACGAGTCGGGTCTCTTGGACAAACGGATCAGCAAATGAACTCGTTTTGCTTCCTTCTTATAATAATGCCATAAATAGAACAGTGGACGGATGTCATCGGACGTGGAATACTAATGAAATTGCAACAAATGATAATTCGAACACTCAGGTCTTGTCTCTATCCCTTTCATCCGTTCCGACCTCTAAACAACATGGGGAGACAATTGTATCCGAAGAATTGGCTTCTGGAGGAGGAGACTGCTACAATAGTGGTACTATGGCAGATTTAAAGGCCATCAAACCTGATTACATGTGTTTTAATGTGAAGCCATCGTACAGTGATAAAATGTTGGAAAATGTTGATGCACCGGCAAATTCGGCTTTTGCTCATAGAGGTGCTGGTCCACTGGGTCCGTTTACTGGGTATGCGACTATACTGAAGAGTTCCAAGTTTCTTAAACCAGCCCAGCAACTTATGGATGAGTTTTGTAATATTATTGGCCCAAAATCTTTCAGTGTGTTGGAGGGTTCTTCTGATCATAAAGTTTCAACTAAATTTACTGGTGATTCTAGTGGATGCGTTGTTACTATTGCTGCTGAATCTTTGGCAGGAGCTTTGGCTGGTGATTCTGGTGGTTCATCATCTACGTTCTTTAGTTCTAATGAGAAGATGCGTGGGGAGCCCGCAGGTGGTTTGAGCAGCCCCAGTGATTCCTATAAGCCTGAATTTCTTCAGCAAAAGGCAAAGCTGATATACATGCAGGAGGAGGTCGGTAACCTGACAATAGATGTTATACATCTAGTCTAACATTGAGCATTTTGTGCTATATTTTTTTTGCATATTTCTATATAAGAGAGCTACCTCTCATTATATCTATCTTGAGTCTCTTTTTTGTCCTGATCTTATTCTAGTTTTTGTGGTCTGATTATATATAATTACTTCCCAGTGGAAGGTATTAAACCCACAAATCAAGAATTTAGAGCAATGAAAGCCAGTTTTTTGTAGATATTTGATCTAACTGAATAATAGGATCAATGATTTAGGAATACATGTAGGCATGTTCAATCTATAGTATCTATTGAGAGTCGTGTCATCAACCCTATTGTCATGCAGATTACTTTACTTTTTACCTCTTTTTGTATGATCCATCAGCAAATTGGAACATAATATAATCAAATTGGCTGCATGGGTTTCCCATGACTAGCTCTTTTGACACATCCTGTTTTTTGTATCCATGTGCCGTGGCTAATGAGTGTTCTATCGTGGTTTCTTGGGAGAAAATTTGTTAAAGATTAGTTACTCCCCATTCTTCATATGCTACATGCACAAGAGTTCTACATTCATAAAAGAAATCTATTTCTTTCTAATCCGTTGATGCTGAAATGGAAAACATGTGTCTTTTGAGTTGACTTTCTTTGATCAATGGAATACTGTGAATTGGCTGAAAATCTTGAACTTTAGTTATCTGATCAATTTGAAATTTAAGCATTTGCTCACTTTCTCGCTTTGTCCCTTTATTTAATGGTGTTTTACCACATTCTATTTATGTTAAGCTGCCGGTGTTATTCATTCTGGAGCAGCTGATATTAACCAAATTTTGGTCATCCTGCTCTTTACTACATAATTTGATTAATCAAAGCATAAAATTTTCTACCTTTTTATTAGTTACTAGTCTAGTGGTGCAAGTGCCTGCAACCTTTTCCTTGTGCAGTTCATGAATATGTGTAACTGCTATCTTACAGTGAAATCTTTTATTGAGTCTTGGATTTCAATATTACAAAGGGACCCGGAAATGTGTTAATTAGCTGCCTTGTTGCCATAGGATCCGTATACCTATTGAAGCCTTTAATTTTTATTGAAAGCTATAGTGCTTGCTAGCAAGTACAAATTGTTGATCCTCAAATTTCATTAAATCTTTGGTCAATGTTTAAATGTAAGATTTTCCAAGTTGTATAACTTTGTTAACAACAATTGCCTAATTATAGACATAGTTGGATCTAAATGATCCCTATGATTACATGTGGACATCCTCATTTTAGTTGTGAATAAAATTAGAATCAATGCACTAATGTGAATGGAAAGGATGTTCCCTTGGAATGTTGTTTGGTGTTATTTTATCATAGGCTTTAATGCTATGTCGTGATCCTGTACTCAGTCTGCAGATATATTCTCTGATCTTCCTCTTAGGAGTTGAACTTATGACGAGTTCTTCTACTGTCCTTGGATGCATTACTACAATACTCTGTGGATTAAAAATGATTGATTTGACTAAATTCTTAGCTTTTCTTCTTTTTGAAAGGTATGCAGAAGGTATAAACACTATCATCAGCAGATGCAAATGGTGGTTTCTTCATTCGAGACAGTCACCGGTCTTAGTGCTGCGACCCCTTATCTTTCACTAGCTCTCAAGACCGTTTCTAGGCATTTCCGATGTCTTAGAAATGCCATCTCATACCAGTTAAAGAAGGTGAGAAAAGCTTTGGGAGAAGAGTTGTCATCTCTTACAACTGGTACAAGCAGTAGTAAAGGGGATACAAGTTCATCTAGACAGAAAGTGATTGACCAGACCCTTCAAAAGCAGAAATCTGTTGGAGGCAATTTAGCATTTTTTGAGCCACAACAGCATGTCTGGAGGCCGCAGAGGGGCCTTCCCGAACGTGCTGTGGCCATTCTAAGAGCTTGGCTCTTTGATCATTTCCTTCATCCGTTAGTTCTTATCCGACTCTTAAACACACTAGCAAATCTATTCATGTATCGTTTCCAGGCCCCTTTAACCTTCTTTTAGCTTACTTAAGCTCCTCATTGTAGGTACCCCACTGATGCAGACAAGCACATGTTAGCCACTCAAACTGGATTAACTCGAAACCAGGTATGATCATCTTCTTTTATGTTCATAGGAAATGGGGAGTTAGACACAGATATGATCTTGATGTCAAAATGCTTGTCCTTGAAATCTCTCATTCTTTGTGCTTTTTGTTCTGTTAATTCTAATAACTTGTACGATGGTTTTATAAGAAGTTTCTATTTTCAACAACTCAACTTGTGCCCTCCTCTGAATTCTATTGATTAGTCACTTTTTCAAAGGCAATTTGATTTTGAGGCTTATTGAGACATTTATTTAGCTCCTAGGATCATGGAAGCAGCATTTATTAATGTTATTGTATTTCTTTCTTCAGATTTGAAATATTGAAATCTGTGTTTCCAACAGCTAATCTGCTCTTATTTACATGTAATAAAGGTTTCAAATTGGTTCATCAATGCTCGCGTTCGTGTGTGGAAACCAATGGTTGAGGAGATACATACATTGGAAACCAAAGGTGTGGCAGAAGCAGGAGGAAAAACAGAAGCAAAAGCTGCAACAGATGTGGGCAGTCAATCAAATGACAGTCAAGCTTTGAATAGGCTGAGCACAAGCGGATTATCCGATAAGCAAGCAGAATGTTCAGAGATGGTTTCATCTACATTCAATGGTTCCCGATTGAATGCTGCAGAGACATGGGATCAGGAAAAACGGTCAAGATACGATCAATGCCGTATCCCCGGAAGCCTGGATGGCTCATTGGTAGGATTTATGCCATACCAGCAAAGTGGCATTGACATTGGAGGGCTTGGAGCTGTGTCACTAACACTTGGGCTCAGGCAAACCCCAGACGGGATGCAACCGCAGCATACGATGCAGCAACAACATCAGCAGCATGAACATCAGCTTAGGCGGCATTTTGGCGATCACATAATATATGACTTTGTGGGTTGATTGATGGATTCTTCTCATCTAGTTCATATAGTAGCCTTTTTAAATCAGCTGGAAATAAGAAGCTTAATGTAAAGCTTTCTCCTTGTGATGCAGGGTGGAATCTGGGTTTTTTTTTTTTTTTTTAATTTTTTATCATCACGGGATTACTGTGTTGCAGAGAAGGAAAATTTTCGAAGCAATACATTAATGATTAATTTCTGTAATCTTTGATACGGGTAGGAAGATGATGACAACAAGAGAGACCAGTGTATGAACTATTGTATTAATTTTAAAGGGGGAATGCAGCCAAAGAAAAGCTGCTTTAACGTGAAGGCCAAAGTGCATGGACAAATATTTTATTGGTAAATTAATCCATTTTCCTTCTTGGGCGTACGGATTCATCAAGATTTTGATGAATCTGAAAAAACAAAGAGTTCAGGATGAATGCAAGAACTTGGTGAGCTGAAAGGATTCCCGGGCTTAATTGGGCTTTTAAAACAATTTGGGTTCAATGAAAGGTTTTTATGGAGTAAACACTCTAGGTCTTTAATCAGAAGGAGCTTTACACCGAATTTTTATATGTAGTTTGTTTACATATTTCGTTAATGTTTTATTTTTTTAATTTAGTATGTCATTTTTGGGGGAAGGAGTAAACTTTTTATTTTTAACCTCAATCAATAAACAAAAATTCTTTTGGAAAGCGTAACAATAGTTTTCAAAAAATAATCTTTTCAGATTTTTTTTTTAAATGGAAAAAGTTGGAATTAAGGGCAAACAACAATTTTTTAGTCAAAAATTTGAAAGCTTTTTTTTTCTCCTTTTAACAGTGGGACTCCCAACTTTGAAATTGCTTCTAAAAAATATTTTGAAGAATGGAAATTTCATTGAATTGTGTTTTGAATGCTTTTCTTTGTGAAAAAATTGATGACGAGGCCCATCAGGCGGAGGAAGAATGAGGCCAGTTTGGGTTTGTATAGAGTAGTTGGTGGGGGTCCCAAATGGAATGGGCTGGGAATCAAATATACGCGGAATGAAATTGAAATTTTAAAAAGACAAATTGAGAATTTTTGAAATTATGATTATTATATTAGGGGGAGTTTTCATTTCTATCCAAATTGAGAACAATTATTTCCTATTTATCCAAATCCTCACAACATTTCACATGTTAAAACTAACAATTATTTCACATTTGCTCCTTTAACATTTATTTACTACCCTACCCTTTCAACATTCAACACACAACTACCAAACATAACAAGTTGTAAAAATGAATTGAAGAAACCACAACTAACCTCATTTATTTGATCAGAAGTTTCGATCCAAAGTTAAGAAAACTTCTCAAAAAACCATTACCTCATAGGAGAGAAAGGAAAAAATCCAACTTTTTATTGTGTTCGGTCATTAAGTTGGTGATTTTTATTTTCCAGAATCAAGATGACGAAGGTAGGTGATGTTCGGAGGTACATTATTCGGTTTGTTTCTTTGTTTTTTTTCCCTTGGTGTTTGGAAGCTTGTGTTTGTTCATTTTGTATTGTTTTTGCGCACTACATTCAGTAGTAGCAGTAGGAAGGAAGGAAGGTGAGATTGTAGAGATTTTGATCAGCATGGAGGAATTTTGTACATTGAGAGTTGGGATTTCGGACCTTGGGAGGGGGATTTTGGTCCACTGCATCTTTTTTTTCCTCTATCATTTCGAACCTTGGGGGGAAATTTCGTGCCTTGAATGGTTAAAATCAGACCTCAGAGGGTGATTTCGGACTTTGAGAACATTTCGTGCCTTGAAGGCTTCACCCCTTCTTTTTTACACATTTCGGACCTTGGGATTTTTGGACCTTGGGGATTTTGTGAAGGCCTTCACTTCCCCCTCTTTTTTAACATATTCTGACATTGCGGGGATATTCCAGATCTTGATTGGTCAAAATACGACCTTGGTAGGGTGATTTCGGACCGTGGGTTCCCTTCATCTTTTTTTTTCATTTTCTTTTCTTTTTTTTTGAAAAATATTCTGGGCCTTGAAAGTATTATTTAAAAGCTGTCCCTGAGAGAGGAATTTTGGATCTGGAGTGGTTCACCCCCCCTTTTTTTGTTTAAATATTTCAGATCTTGAAGGGGGTATTTCAGTCCTTGATACGGTAATTTTGGTAACCAAAATGTTCATTCCAGACCTACATGATTCCTTTTCCTCCTTTATTTATTTATTTTCATTATTCGGTGGACATTTTTTGAACATGTTTTTTTATGTTGTTTGCAAAAATGGATGACACTAGGATTACTTTACACGATGGTTCTCTAAGTGGAAAGGTGTGTCTGGTAGTCCTACCATCTGAAGTGAACTACGAAGATTTTAGGAGAATTATGACAAACTGCATGAAGATTGATTCAAACCAATTTGATATACAAATTTCAATTGCTTCTAAATTTTCTAATGAAAGTATTAAATTAATGGAAATTGAAGAGATATATGGCATCATCTATTTGAGGGGGTAAGTTGATCCTAAAGTTGTGGTCGTGAACGAAAATTCAAAGAACTTATGATTGTGGCATCAATGGTGATACTGTCGGTAATTGTCTCTTCGGTCCAAATGATCATACAAGGGACTAATTTATTGATGCAAATAATGAAGCGGGGATATTTCGATATATTCGCACTGATGATTACGAATATGATGAGGAACATATTCGCAGTGTTAAGGATGATGACAATGACGACAACGACATGATGAGACAGGTGATTCCATTTGAACAATTTATACTGGATTTTTCTACTCAGTTTACAAACTTGGTTCGGAATGAAGACATAGAGATGCATTTTTTTGAATACGATATGGTTCTATCAGTGGGTTCAATAGGAAAGGACGCATTCTTTAACAATAAGGATGAATCGATAGCAGTAGTCGGTCAATATTCACTTGATAACCGATTTCCATATCATGTGGTACGTTCGGATAAGGGAAGATTTGAGGAATGATGTAAGAATAAAAAAGACTACACCTTCATGATACGTGCACATTGTAGAGTTGGATGCCAGATTTGGATTATTCACAAGTTTTGTCCCGACTCACACTTGTATCCAAATTGTACAACAAAGAAAAAACAGGAATGTAAGTGTAGCAACGATTAGTCATATATACTTTGGTAAAAAAGTTTGTGTGAATCATAACCCAAAAAATGTGATTCAAGACATGCAGGAGAATTATGGTGTGAAGTTTGGATACACCAAATCTTGGCGATGTTTACAACGTGCAAAAGACATAGCCCATGGAATTCCAGAAAACTCATACAAATAGTTACCATCATACCTCCACATATTGGAGGGTGTAATGCAGGGGTCAATGACCAGTATATATACACGAGATGAGCAGTTTTTAAGGTCATTTTGTGCACTTGGTCATTTGATTGACTGTTTTAAGTACAAGAAACCTGTAATTATCATAGATGTAATACACTTGAAAGGTGCGTATGAGAGCAAAATTTATGCATTACTCTATGCGGATGGAAATTGGTAAACTTTTCCCCTTGAATTTGGGTTTGGCCAGGAGAAGGGGTATGATTCGTTGGAGTGGTTCTTAAGAAGATTTCGGACTATATTCGGATTGCGGGATGATTTGGTTATTGTATCTAATTGACACAAAGGCATACTACATGCAGTGAGAACAATATATCTCAAGGTTCCACATGCTTTTTGTTATCGACATTTGAAGGAAAACTTAAAGATAAAGTGCAAAAATCCTCACGCTGCAGTCCTTTTTAAAAATGCAATATATGCTTGTGACAAGCGGACATGTGACTTCTATTTGCTAGACATTCAACATTTGCACCTCGAAGTTTATCGTTGGTTGGATGTTGAAGTAGGATGTTCGGGTTGGTCACTTGCATACTGTCCAAACAATCGCTATAACCAAATGATGCTCAATATCGTGAAGTCCTTCAACTAAGTGATCCAGAAAGCTTGAAAATTGTCTATTACATTTGGACGTGAGTTTTTTAGGGGTTTGTGTTAGGCTTGGTTCAACAAATGTTGAGAAGCAGCAGTTACAATGTCAAATGTTATCACCAAGCGTGCTGTGGAAAGAATTGAGAAAGGAGCTGTGCAAGTTGACCTAGAAACACTATTTTTTAGATTGATCTGGACTGGTTAGACAGTGAATCGATTATCAAACCGGTTCGAAAAAGGGCATTGAACCATTTTTTATCAAAACCCTTCTCTAAATGAAAAATTGAGATGGATCAGCTAGTTGGACTACTGAACCCAATGATCTAATGCTGAACCGGTTGATTTTCAACGATTTTTTTTTCAAATATACTTTATTATTAAATCAGTCTTTAATTAAATTATAAATTTACTCAAAATATAATTCATTATTAAATATTACTAAAAAAAAAAAAATCTTATAATCTTCAATCTTTACCCATACTAAAAATTAACATTTTTAAATCCCTATAAGATAGAACTTATGATTGTTAATTATAAAAAACTATTAATATCATATCTATAAATTTAACTTCAATATTACTGTATTATGAAATTTTATATCTTATATTATTGACAACATCAAAAAAAAAAAAAAATTTTTTTTTACTTTAGTTTTTTTAAAGTGAATTTTTAATGGAATTTTTTATCAAGTTAATTTTTTAAAGCTTTTATTAAGTTAATTTTGAATGAACCTTTTTAAGTTAATTTTTTAAAGGTTTTTATTTTATTTTATTTTTTATGGAACCCTTTTAAGTTAATTTTTAAAGCTTTTTTCAGGCCAATTTTGTTATGGAATCTTTGGCAGTTAATTTTGTATGGGATTTAACATACAGTAGAATTAAATGTTATAGAATTAACTTACAATAGAAATCAAAAATACCATATATAATTTACATAATATATATTTATCCTCAACGTATTATTTACAATATAAGAAAAAAATAAAAATCTAAACTTTGATAACAAATGGCTCCACCGCAGCATGATTCAAACCATCTCATCTCTAATGCGTTGCTCTAAATCGGTGTGCAAGGCAAGCCAGGCATCTTAAGTTATCAGTTGTGCCATTCATTAGTAAATGTAAGTGTCGTAACTAGTCTTGTTTGGTTGAATAAGGATGGAGTGAACCTCTGCATCGGGAGGGTTAACAAAAATTGGAGTGAACCTCTGCTAGTCTTGTTGTAGAAGTCGTGGCATTAGTAAATAAACCTGCTCCATCAAATCCTCTCGAGATGCCTTCCTGTCAGCAGATAATCGAAGACCCATCCAGTTAGACTCGAAATAAAACCCAGTGGTCATGGAGGCAACAGGGCATCTAGATCTATATATACAGTGTAAATATGAAATCAATTAATGTTAAATAAAACATAATTTAAACCAATAGTTTTATAGAAAATGAAAGTGAAATACCTTATGGGTCTCCCACCACGCTACCTCTTCCAAGTCTTCATCTCCCCATACACAGCCAATGAAAAAAGCATCGAAGTCATAGGTTCCCAAATCCGCATGAGATGCCCTGGTCTCGAGCAAGGCAGCTTAGAGAATGCTTTGTAATTTGAATTAATTAAAAATCGAAATTGTATCCGTAAATTGTAATTTGAGTAAGTTAAATTAAAATCAAAACTATTTTAAAATACTTACATAGAGGTAAGTCTGAAAGAAATTGAAGCGGGCTCGACAAGGGTAAAGGGCTGACTACCCCCTCCCCCTGATCGAGTGCCTATCACAAAAACTTAGTAATAATATAAAATGAAGAAAGTTATAAAATTCAAATAAATTCTTGAAAATTGAAATACCTCATTGAATCTCCGGTGTTGTAGAAGGCATCTAATTTCGACAGGTCGAGGATGTAGAGGTCCACCACGGGAGTAGGAATCACCTCTTGATCCTCCATAGCAGGAGGAATCTCCTTTTGCACCTCTACTAATTGAGCCGTCCTCACCGCTTTCATCCTTGGCTTCTTCTTTGGCCTTGCCGACTCGATGTAGTGGGAGGGGTCTGTGAAAGGTGATCGTACACCTGCAGCTGGGGCCTTGGCTCGAAGTATACAACAAAGCTTGTAATAGAATGTAAAAACCAAGCATTAATAAGAATTATTTGACATTCATAGAATGAATATTAATTTAAAAGAATTGCTTATACGATGTAAATAACTATAAAATTACGAACGAGAATTACTAACTATAAAATTATCTCCTGGGGGTAGGATCGTTAACTGCGGGAGCTGGTGGATCTCCTCGATCCTTGCTCCTGCTAACAGATGCATCGATTTATTATTTAAAAATTATCAATGCGAATAAAATTAAAAATTAAATAAAATATAAATTCCGAATTGAATCGATTTATTATTTAAAAATTATTAATGCGAATAAATTAAAAATTAAATAAAATACAAAATCCGAATTGAATAAGAATTTACAAACTAGAATTAGTGGAACATAAGAATTTACTTGGATGGTAGAGTCAGTACTATCGTAGTTGTCGGAGGGGGGGTGGCTAGCGGTCGGACTAACATGTTCGTTGAGTGTGTAACCCCCTCCGGACTAGGCATATCAAGCTCCTGAGAAGGGAAATCATGCAGTGATGGATCATCTCCATGACTGTCATCCCTCACCGGCATATTGAGGAGATGCACCATCTAAGTGAGCATCTCTAGGACCACATCATGGGGCCCGATCCTCATACTGGTGCAAAAAATTTGCACATAATTATGCTAAGTTTTATGATCATTTTATGTCATTATTTTATGTAACTTAGTTTAATTATGTTATTTTAGATATATTTTACTTCCATATGTTTGATTTTTGTTTGTAGGCACTTTTGGGAGGCAACCCAAGAATAAGATTTCTTAGTTTATTTCTTGTTTTCTTTTCATTTTTTTTAGTTTTTTATTCATTTTTATATGTTTAGGATATAAAGCCATTTCAAATTTTTAGGAAATAATAAAAACGGAACGGAAACTAAGTATTTAGAGATTCTAAAAAAGATCATTGTTATACGAATGTAAAAAATAATATTAAAACTATTAGTAACAACCCACAGTTGTTGTCCAAATATCTCTTCTTGAAGTTCTCTCCGATAGCCTGCCGATACGAGTGCATCGTCATGCTCCACCAAATCGTTCCACAGAGGAACGACTCTGCAGAGTTCAGATCATCTAACATCCTCCATACATAAAAAGAGATGGCTATAGATCTCTCACGGGTGAGTATCCAATGACCTATGATGATGCCATATGCTAGTCTAAGGGCATCATCAATTGACAGCTCTCCTACTGCCATGGCCTGCCACGTTGCCAAGACTGCATCCGAAGTAACTGGATCGATTCCCATCAATCGAACGATGGCAAAGGTGGCCGTCACTGGCCTCTCAATAGTGTACTGATTTACTCTCTCATAATGTAGACCAGTAAGTAGAGCATGCTCCTGAAGGCCCAATCGGTGTAACTGGCCTCCTATGAAGAACCACATCTTGTCGGGGTGCACACCCTCCGGTGTCACCTTTTGTTTCAGTATATGCAATGCAACCTTGGTGTAATAGGCTCCATTTTAATGGGAAAGATTCACCAAGTACTTGAAGGGGCCCCTACTAAAATGGCCTAGTGCTTGATGGTGTCGTGGCAGATCGACTGTCTAGCTCATGATAATATACTTCTCGTGTGCACTAAATGTGTTCACGGTAGATACCATGGGATCATGATGAAGCTAATAGCTTGACTCAAGGGTAGAGTCCATATCTTTACAATACGGTACAAAGGAAATAGTTGATTAGAAAAATTATTGTTAAATTAATCTCGCTTTTTTTAAAGACTACAATAAATAAATTACACTCTAAAATACTCGTTGTAAATAAGTTAAAATATATTTTCATGTATCCTAATTAGAAAAAAATTGTATCGAGAAAGAAGGGGGAAAAAAAGATTTATCACATCTAGTATTATTTAAATTTTAATGTATAATTTTTTGGAGAACACCCCTCTCTTATTTCTTAGTTCAAAAAATTTGTAAATCTTTACCCAAATGGGTGTTGCTAAATTTAAATAAATTAAGTTACAAACTAATAAAAGGATTTTTAATATAATTAATTATAAAGTATTTATTAGTACAATGTATTTATTTATAAAAAAAACATTAACTCTAAATTATAATGTTGAAAATATTATTTATCACTTTTGAAATAATAATAATAATAATAATAATAATAAAAATAATAATATTTACAAAAAAATTTAAAATATATTTATTTATATAGAGTGAAAATATGGGTTCATAACTTATTTTTTAATTTGTAATCGAAATTAAACAAATTAAGCTAAAAGAATAAAAAAAATATTTTTAGCCTATTTCAATCCTTGGTGATAAGAATTGGTGAAAAAAAAAGGTTTTAAAATTATTTTGGATCTTGGAGATATAATTTCGGACCTTGGTGAATACAAAGGGTAAAAAATTAAATTAGTGAGAATTTGTGATATTTCGGATCTTGGATTACATTTCAGACTTGGGGAGGTTCGAATTAATATATTTCAGAGCTAGATTTTGATATTTCAGATTTTAGAAATTAAAATTAAAAGAGGAAAATATTTCAGAATTTGATGAAATTTCAAACCTCGGTTATTATTTTAAACCTTGGTGATTGGATTTTGGAACACAACCAAAACTATTCAAGATTTATATTAAATCATTCCAAACCTTATTTAAACTATTTCAGACCATAGTTATTTGATTTCAGAACATACAACCAAAACTAGTTGAGACTTAGCTTAGATCATTAAGGATCCCTATGGGTTTTGGAACTCTATATTTCGGAACATAGAGTTCGGAACAATAGAGCAATTGAACATAGAGTGGATTTCAGAATAGAGAGTTTATTACCGAACACATTCATTAGATTTTGGAACACACTATTGATTTCTGAACACACCCATTTCATTTCAGAACACACCCAAATGATTCTGGAATACAATCAAACCATTTCAGAACACACCATTTTTGATTCGGAACACACCATTTTCAACCCAAATATTCAATCTCAAATATGCACAGCACAACGTAGTTTAATCTATGCTTTTAACAACTACAAAATCGAAGTTAACCAATACATGCTTTCGGTACATTTGAAGCTTAACATTGTAAAATCATACATTGTAAGATTGTAAAATCATACATATTGGTACACACTTTGACGCATTTCATTCTAGCATATTCGACACAAAATCAAAGTTCAAGTGTGAAGAAAATCTATCGGGAACGTTCTGTCGACAATGATGGGGTGATCGACGGGAAACGAAGTTTGGACCTGTATGATCGTCAATGACTATGTCGAAGAAGGAAGGTTAGCTTCGTTGAAGAGATGAGGAAGAAGTGAAGAAGAAGTGAAAGAAGAATGGGTCTCGGGGAAGAAGAAGAAGAAGTGAAGAAGTGACAGTGGATAGTGGAAGAAGGAATTTGGTGAAGAAGTGAAGAAGAAGGGAAGGAAAATGGTGAAGAAGAAGAAGGGAAGGAGGAATTAGATCTCGAAAATGGGAAGGGGAAAGGTTTCGGTCCCCATTAGTGGTGAGGACATTGACCAAGATGGATAAGGCAGTTTGGACCAGCAGATTACAACGGCCAAGCCAGGGAGTCCACGAATTTCTAAGCGATTGCAAGGAAAACTTGCCTGATCCGGAATGATTTGAACCTTCTACATAGGGGATGTGGGTTGGACCTACAATCTCAAAATGGGTCGAAACTTGACTAGACAATTGGAAAAGGGCAGCTGAGTAATACACATGGCTCTGCCATGATGTATGACTTTTTTCTGTTATCCGAGATCGTTTTGATGGGTTTTCGGATATTTTTATGTTTTTTGGGTTTTCTAATAATTTAGGGATATTTTGGTGATTTCATTTTTTTTCTTTTTTCTGATTTCCGACTAGGATTAGGTTTTAATTTCCGAATTGTTTTTCAATTAGGCTTAGGGCAGATTTAGGTCTTTAAATACTGGCCGTTTGTCTTAGTTTTAGATGGCTTTGTTTTTCGACATTATTCCAAGAATCGAATTCCTTTTTTTCTCTTTAGTTTTGGTTTTGAATTGCAATTCAAGTTAGGCCAAAATCGTTAGTGATCACGCTAAACATCCTTTTTCTATTTTTCTATTTGAATTATTGTTCGGTTTATTGCAGACGATTCTCGTCGTCCTGCATCAAATTGGTATCAGTGCCTTGATCCTAGATTATTCAAAGTTTGAGTTTCTGATAGTTTTCCAAAATTGTTGCCGTTGCACTTTTCATCGGCAATTGTTCACGATCACTGTTCATCGATTTTATTGTTCACTGTCACTGTTCCGAAATTGTTCACCGATGACTGTTCATAGTGTTGTTCATTGGTTTTATTGTTCATCTGAAATAAGCTTTATTGAACAGGGCTTAATCGTGACTCAAAGCCTTGATTCCGTAAAGTTGATTTCCGCAGGCCTTGATTCTGTTTTTGTTTCC
The DNA here is from genome assembly GCA_028571225.1 of Parsonsia alboflavescens. Lineage (NCBI taxonomy): Eukaryota > Viridiplantae > Streptophyta > Magnoliopsida > Gentianales > Apocynaceae > Parsonsia > Parsonsia alboflavescens. Next base: position 7,840,281 of record JAOXNR010000028.1, on the reverse strand, counting down.
GTTTCCATTCCCAGAGCGTTGAGTTCCATTTTCGGAGCCTTGATTCCCTTTTCGTTTCTGTTTCCAGAGACTGATTCCGTTTTCAGAATGGAGTGAAACGGTGAGGAACCGGAGTTGTTGCGGGCCATGTTAGCATGCTTGGAGGTGCAAAATCGTATTGAGCCACCAACGCAGGAAGAGCAGCAGCACAACAGAGAAATCGTTCCACCTGGGAACGTCGACCGCCAGCAATATTAGGAGGTAAATTCGAGCAGATGGAAGGTTGGTTCTCAGATAGAAATTCCGAAGTTCCTAGGGGGGTTGAATCTGGACGAATACATCTACTAGATTCAGCAGGTGGATGATGTTTTCGCCCTAAAGGAGGTACTCCTAGATAAATAGGCTTCGCTTGTTACAATTCGGTTAAGAGAAAGAGCAGTGGCTTGGTGGGATACGGAGCACTACAGGTGGTACATGGATGGGAGGTTGCCAATCGATTTTGTGGGCAGCCTTGAAGCAGGAGATGAACATAGAATTTCTGCAGCCAAATCACGAACAGGTAATATTTGCAAAGTTGCATGGGTTGATGCAAGGAAGTCATACTGTTGAGGAATATGCAACTGATTTCTATTGGCTGATGGCTAGGAATCGATTAGTAGATGCGGAATTGAGGTTAGTCGCCATGTATTTGCACGAGCTGAGATTGTTGATATGGGATGAATTGTCTATTCATAGCATAAACAATGCGGGAGAAGCGCACATGAAGGTGCATGTAATTGAGTAGAGGTCCATGAGAAACCGAGGGTTTCAGGGCATAGGAAATTTGAAACCAGGCCAAGGTTCGGGATAGAGTTCAGGCAATAGGGTTGCTCCTTTCGCAGGGAAGCAGCCAAATGTTCCACCATCTCCCAGAGCCCCATTACCGAATGTAGCTTTGTTGTGACCGAGCCAATATCCGTTGTCACAGGTTTTAGAGTTTAGGGCATTATGCCAATGAGTGCCCTAAGGCCCGAGCTCAGTTTTACATGAAAGAACAAATGGAAGGGGAATATGCTGAAGAGTTCCCAGGGGACGAGGAGTTTAAGGAAGATATTTGCATGGTTGATCCTAATTGTATCCAAGGTGATAGTTTGGTAATGCGCAGGATGTGTTTGGTGCCCAGGACGAGTGAGGATTGGCGACGGCATGACATTTGTTCCGCCAAGTGCCTTGTGGCTGGCAAAACTTGTAAAGTGATTATCGATTCCGGCAGTTGGGAGAATGTGATTGCTGAAGGGGCTATGAAGAAATTGGAATTAGCAGCTGTACCCTATCCTCATGCCTAGAAGCTCGGTTGGGTAAATAGAGATGTTGATATTCAGGTTAGCAAGCGCTGATGTTTGTCCTATGGACGCGACACATATTATCTTGTTTCGTCCTTGGAAGTTTGATAACCGAGCAGTGTACAATGGGTACACCCATATGTATATGTTGCGGTCGGAGGGGAGAAAACTGATCCTGAAGCCACTTTAGGAGAATACAGGCCAGAAGGCAGTGATTTGTTAACCAAGTCGAGAGTTTGAGGAGAGCCTAGACGGAGAGGATGTCTGTTTTGCCTTGGTGAATACATCTGAGAGTTTCGGCCAGGAGCTGTTGAAGGTGCCAGAGGAGTTGCGGAAGGTGCTGGACAGTTTTCAAGATGCGATTCCGAGTGACTTGCCGTTTCGATTGCCACCAATGAGAGATATCTAACATGTGATTGATTTGATTCTGGGCTCGGTGTTACTGAATAAGGCACATTACAAGATAACTCCACGGCAACATGATGAGCTGAAGTGACAAGTCCAGGAACTTCTAGATAAGGGATTCTTCCGAGAGAGCATTAGCTCGTGTGCGGTGCCAGCATTATTGGTACCTAAAAAGGATGGTTCTTGGTGAATGTGTGTGGACAGTAGAGCAATCAATCGGATTACTATCAAGTATCGATTCCCCATGCCTTTGGCTTGGTGGCATGCTTGATTTGTTGAGCGGAGCATCGATATTCATGAAGATTGATTTGAAGAGTGGATAGCATCAGATTTAGATCAAGCTGGGTGATGAGTGGAAGATAGCCTTCAAGACGAAAGAAGGGCTGTACGAATGGTTGGTGATGCCATTCGAGTTGTCAAATGCTCCGAGTACTTTCATACGGGTAATGAACCAGGTTTTGAGACCTTTACTCAATACTTTCGTTGTGTTGTATTGGGATGATATTCTAATATATAGTAAATCTGTTGATAAGCATGTGGAACAAGTCCTTACTGTTTTGCGTGAGCATAAATTGTTTGCTAATCCTAGTAAATGGGTATAGATGGTTGAGAGACTTGTGTTTCTGGGATATGTGGTGATGGGAGAAGGCATTTTGCCAGATGAATTGAAAGTGTAGGCTATCGTGGATTGGCCATCGCCTACTACCGTGACAGAGTTGAGGTCTTTCTTAGGCTTTGCAGGATTCTACAAGCAATTTGTCAGGAGATACGACGAGGTAGATGCACCCTTGAGGGAGTTGCTGAAACAAGATAGATTCGATTGGATGGAAAGGGCACAGGAAGCTTTCGAAGTTCCAAAGGATCCGTTGACACATGCTCCTTTGTTGGTATTGCCAAATTTTGACAAGGTATTTGAGGTTGATTGTGATTCGTCGAAGATAGGTACTAGAGCTGTTATGAGCTAAGAGGGGAAGCCAGTGGCATATTATAGTGTGAAATTGAGTGGAGCAAAATTAACCTACTCACTTTATGACCTCGAGCTGTATGCCATTGTGAAGTCATTGCAGCATTGATGACATTACCTGATACAGAGGGAATTTGTGTTGTTTCTGACCATTAGGCGCTGAAGTATTTGCAAGGACAACACAAGCTGAGCATGAGACATGCAAAGTGGGTAAGCACTTTGCAGGAATACAACTTTAGTATTCGGCATATATGTGGTACTTTGAACAAGGTAGCTGATGAATTGAGCAGAAAGAGTTTGTTGATTACTGCAATGTAGGTGTACACTTTAAACTTCGCAAGCATGAAGGAGGATATCTGAGCAGATGATCATTTTGGAGGTATTGTAGCCGAATTTGAGAGTGGAAGCCAAACTGATTTCGTCCTTCATGATGGGTTTCTATTCAAAGGTGAGAATTTAAGTATGAGGATAAGCTTTTCGGAGGACAGGGAGAGTGATGAGGACATCGACTAAGATGGACAAGACAGTTTGGAAGAGCAGATTACACCGGCCAAGCCCAGGTCAGGGAGTCCACGACAAGCAATTGCAAGGAAAACAAGCCTGATCTGGACTGATTTGGACCTTCTACCTCGGGATGCAAGTCGGATCTACTGTCTCAGCATGATTCGAAACTTGACTAGACAATTGGAAACGGGCCGCTGAGCAATGCACCTGGCTATGCCACGATGTATGATATTTTTTGGCCATCCGGGATCGTCTTGATGGGTTTTTGGGCATTTTTATGTTTTTCGGGTTTTTCTAATAATTTATGGATATTTTGGTAATATCATTTTTTTTTTCTTTTGATTTTCGACTAGGATTAGGTTTTAATTTCCGAATTGTTTTTCAATTAGGTTTAGGGCAGATTTAGATCTTTAAATTCTAGCCGTTTGTCTTAGTTTTAGATGGCTTTGTTTTTCGACATTATTTCAGGAATCGAATTCCTTTTCTTCTCTTTACTTTTGGTTTTGAATTGCAATTCAAGTTAGGCCAAAATTGTGAGTGATTACGCTAAACATCCCTTTTTCGTTTTCCTGTTCGAATTTTTTTTCGATTTATCACAGATGATTCTCATCGTCCTGCATCACTTAGTCTCAATTTGGGCAATGAGGCACGAAGGGTAAGGATGTAATTTTCCATTTGTGAGTCCATTTTATTGGGTAGAAAATGTTAAAAGTTTAACATGGGTATGGAGTGAAATTGAAGTGAGCCAAATGGATAGAAATGAAATGTTTTAGAAATTGAGTAAATTAGAATAACCATTTTAATTTGGGTATATTTGAAAATTTCTTCTTATATTAGGATAGTTTGAAGAGATAAGCAATACGATAAGATTAAAATTGAAGGACTACTAAGGCCTTGTGTATATAAGTTTTAAATCCGATGAAAAGTTTTAAAATATATATTTATTTTAGTTAAAAAAAATTAAATATTCATTCAGAATTTATTTTTTTAAAAAAGAACAATATAATAAAATAAATAAAAATTCAAAAAAGAAAAAGGGATACTTATCAGAAAAAAAATTAAAAATAAGAAAATCTCTATTTATAATAAGTCAAAACCTGAATTTGAAAGAAAAAGAAGAACAAATGAATAATGATTTTGATAATGTTGAATTTGCACGAGTAATATTGAAAGAAAATAGTGGTTGCTGCGATGAATTTAGTAAAATTTTGGGATCATAATCCCTTGTAATTAATTTGGCCAAGAATTTAGGAGGAGACATGGATTTGATCTCAACGTTCGATGCATAAGTTCGGATTTGAAAGACTCTTAACTCATACCAATCTAAGGTTCAATATACTTGCTTCTTTTGCTTTATTAATAATCGGTTTATATTCGAGAATAAAGGAATGGAGCCATAAAATAAAGATATCTTAGAAAGAAAGCAAACAGTTTTATTTAAATGTTTACTACTAGTATCACCATGCAAACAATTTATACATAAGTACGTAGTAGTACATCGAGCTCTCTCTCTCTCTCTCTCTATATATATAGACACACACATATATATATATATATATTGTTTATTTTTTTTCTTTCTCTACAAAATCAAAACTGAAAAAAAAAATAATAATAAAATCACACGATACCATTAACTAGGAAATCAAGAAACCATATTTGTAATATATTACGTATAGTTTTCTCAATTTCGTCCTGCGGCGTCGGTGTCAGCACCTCCATTAGAACCACCACCGCCATTGTAATTGTTGAAGTCTTGCCTTGGGATTTTATGGTGATTGCTAACGCTACTTCCAGGATGCTGATCATAACCATTGCCCTCATCTGTCTCAACCAAAACCCTGTTCAAATTCTGCTCACCTTTCATTTCAGTCATTAATTGGGCCTTTTTATTTAAAGCCGAATTAGAAGATCCCATCAATGTTATCATCAATAGGACAATCAGTACAGCGCGGTGCCTCATTCTTGATCAATTCTTACTGCAATATTCAATGCATAATAATTTTTTAAAAAAAGGATTAGAATTATCAATTAAATCTCTAGAAATAAATAATAACAACAATCATGTCACATAAATAAGTTTACAAAATTTAAATATCGACTCACCTAAAATGAGGAGATGGAAATGAACAATATTATTTTTATATGAGAGTAATGCAAGCGACAATTTGAGATCTAAATTGTGTGGCGAGCTGGACAAATTAATTAACAAGTATATTTTAGGGTTTATATAGAGTTAGAATTTTAATAGTAACAAGACCATGGAGTGTCCACCAAATGAGGCAAGATTAAGTGGGCTTACCACATTACACCAACAAAATGGATATCAAAATGATTAAGAGTTGAAGAAGAGAAATTTTGATCAGCCCACGAATCTAAATAGCAAAATCCCAACTACCAAGTGGGTGAAATTATTCGAGCAAAAGTCAATGAAGATTTGCAGTGGAGTTTTCTGTTCAATTGGCTTCTGATGGCAAAATATGGTTAGAGAGGTCCTTGGGGCCCACCTAATTGAATGGAATGAGTAGCCGTGCAGATCATAGGTCTGAAGTTCGAATCCAATCAATACTTTTTTGGATCGATAGAATCTTGAGATACATAAGAACTAATTCGGAGACTAATTTTTTTTTCAAAAAAAAGTTAAGAGACTGGGGGGTGAATTGGAGAAATGAAACTCTTTTCAAAGTTTTTTCTTCTTTGTGATATTTTTCTTGAAGTGGAAATTTCATGTTGAGACAATTATTGGAATTTGTTTCATCGGTGCAGGTTTATCATATCCCTGTAGTGTGGCTCGATCAATTATCCTCAAACATAGTAAAAAGGCCGTATTAATTTTCTGGTTATACCCAAAAATTACAGTTTATTTCTTTATTTGTTTGAAAACAATAAAGCATATTTGTTGTTTGCATGACAAATTTTTGGCTGTATTTGAAACCTTCACTTGATTAAATTGTCTTCTTTTTTCTAAAATCTTTTTTAAAATGAATATGTCAATAATATATAATTTGCTCGGGTGCAAGTTAACTGATTCATTAAAAATTACTATCCTCTCTGAAATTAAATGTTTTATTTTAATTTCGTAAAATCATATAAGATTTTTGTAAAAGTTATCTCAATTTATCTTTTTTATTAATATAATTAATTATAAGATCTTTGATTTAATCCCGGATTTGAATTTTAAAATTATAGAAATCATTAACAAAACTTTATATTAAAACTCTAATTATTTTTTAAAATAAAACATTTATTTTTAAACAAGTGAAAATGAAAATAATAAATTTGCTTGATAAAGCATCCCATGAGCAGATTTTGTAAGACTCAAAATCAAGTCCTTAATCCCCTAGATCGATGCATAAATGAAATAGGGACATACCTGATGTCGATTCC
>JAOXNR010000028.1:7782305-7833623 GCA_028571225.1 Parsonsia alboflavescens | reverse complement strand
CCCCCCCCCCCCCCCCCCCCCCCCCCCCCCCCCCCCCCCCCCCCCCCCCCCCCCCCCCCCCCCCCCCCCCCCCAAGTACTAGGAGTGTGATTTTAAAAAGGGTTCAATAGCTAAAAATCTTAATTATCGTAAAGATTTTTGGAGATCAAATTTACTGATGACAAAAAGACCTCTTCGCTCCCGTATTACTTTTCTTCCTCTCTTCTCTTCCTAAATCTATTTCTGACTTCATTTAAGGTCTTCTTTAGGCCAGATCAAGGCTCTCGGCTTCGGTCAAACGCTCAAACTCAAAGCTTTGATCTTGACTATTCTTTATTATTTTATTACTCCTTACTCAGAGGATTTTAATGTTTCTATTTTTATTTTAAATTATTTGAAATTGAATATCTTATTTTTCAAAATAGCTAAATTTTTAATATAAAATCTCATTAACATTCTCTTTGATTTTAAAATTTACATCCTACCATTAATTATTCTAATAAAAAGGGATAAATTTATAAATTTGTAACTTTTAAAAAAGTCAAATACACTTTATAATTTTTTATCGAGTCAAAATGAGACATTCGATTCCTGACATAAAGAGTTTTTTTTTGTCCTCCTTTCCTATTTTGTGTTAGTTTCCCCCATGGTTTGAAGATAACTCGACCTCCACGTCTTTGTTCTTAGGGTTTTTCTTTCCCCCTTTGTTTATTGAAGAATTATTGACTTAATTTTTAATCTTCTTGTTCAGTGATCTTAATTTTTAAGGTTCGTAATTCTTATTTACTCAAACCAGATCCCAGATGTGCTTTAATTTTTTTTTTCATTTCTTTTTTAAATAATTTATCAAGTCATTGATACGTTAAGAGTTTTAAATTATTGGTCTCACTCTATAAGACGAGACAAAATTGAATTGATGTGTATTACTAAATATAAGTAATTTTAATTAACTTTTCTTGTCACTCATTATAAGTTATTGTTATTAGTTAATTAGTTTTTTGAAGATGTTTTTTTTTATATTACCCTTATCATTTCTTTTCTCCTTTTGTTATATTTTGTTATTAGTTTGATTAGCATATAAATTGGGGTATTTTAAGGAAAAAATATATTATCTTAATTTTTTCAAAATAACTATTAATAACTTATATTTAGTGAAGGATGGAGTATATGATTTCTACCCTAGCATCAAATCCGAAATCATTATCTTGAATGATATGTCTTTTTAGTACTGGTATTGGAGGAATGCCAATATTTTATGAGTCTTTTTCATTATCATTTATTATAAGTTGTCATGTACATTTGATTTTAACTAGGAATTTAAAGTTAAAATCTTGTAATGTTGCTCCTCTTTTAGAATGAACCTTTTTGTTTGTCTCTTTTCTATTTTATTAATGAAATGGTCCTCATTTCTCAAAATAATAATAATAATAATAATCCGTACTTAAAACCGTTTAATATGGTGTACTGTAATTAAGTTGCTTTAATACATATACCTACACAGAACCGGTAACCGGTGACCCACTTGACTTTGATATTACTATACAGAATAGAGAACTGGGACCCTTAATTATTTCCCAGAATGACATGGGCACGGGAATCATTCACCGGGCAGGCAGCAGCATAATTTTCGGGTGGTGGCTAAGCCTACAATGGTCAATAGAAAGAAAGATGAGGCTCCTCCTTCCTTGATGAAACCATGGTCCAATTGGCCCTGAGAAGTCATTATTTTAGGAAGCATAAATCTTGTGTTTTCAATTATGACAAAAGGACTTTATTTGTGATGTTGTGACCAATACAAAGAAATGTGCATTCAATGCCCCACTAGCACCAATTGCCATGGTTTGGCATCATTCAAAGCTCCAATCCTTGCCTCAACCCTGTCTTGTTGGCTTACGGATCTATAAAATCAAACAGCTAGGACACATACGTAAGTACTCGAACAATACGAATACTTCCGTCTTATTATATAATGCGTCCTTGATAATCATATTATTTTCTTATTAAGGTTCAAATTTGTAAAAAAATTTAATCACCATAGAGGGGATTAAATCTACTACTTATTATATTAGTCTCCCATTTCAACCACGTACATTTGTTATTGGCTTTTTATTTATATAGACTAGTGGTGATGTCTACTCATTGTCATGTTTGTAGCTTCCTTACGTTATACTAGTAGTAGCATTTAAAGCACCGTCAATACTACAAGTACAGAAACACGAGTTTGGAAAATGGCACTACACTTTTAATGGCTCCATTTATTTTACCCCTTCCTTTCGCAATCCAATAGCTATCTGCTACTACTCTATAGGATAGGTACGAGGCTCCGAGCCAAGGATCCAAGGCCACAGCCGTTACCATGTAACCATTTGTTTTGGTACCGCGTATCATCTCACACCTTTCAGTCCATGTGAGGGAGGATTAATTGTGGTATTCCATTTAACTTCACATAAATTAATATTGGATCTAGCTTAACTTCAAAGGTTAATTTAAGAGGAAAGAATTGTCCAAGTTTATATATATTACAAATTGTCTTTACAAATATTTGATGTGGAATTCTCAACACGAGGGAGAATAATTTAATGATGGAAGATACAAAGCACAACAATACAATTATCTATTTTGTTAGTCTCTTACCAATAAAAGAGACATAAAATGGTGGATGTTTTTTAAGGTAAGAAGTTGTAATGAGTTGACAACTACATCTTAGATGGAAAAAAAGAAGAAGAAAATCATCTTTGCAAAGACTTGCCTGTTTGATCCACTTGAATAAATATTGGAAGATTCTCTTTTCTATATACTGTATAGGCTATGAATTAGTTTCATTCTTTCAGTTACTCAATAGCATCACCTACAATATCCAATATCCACCGTAACATTTTTGTTCTACCAATAAAATTCACACATTCATTCTCACCAAACATAAATAAAAATGGAGCATTGGCAACTCCATATGGATGTAAACCAACTGTTGTCCATTTCATTATGATGGGGCCTGATAAATTTGAAGTCAAAGTAACCACAAGTAGTGCAAAGGCCTATTGTTGTCTAGGGTGACATCAAGCATTCTTGAAAAGGACTTCATCATAATCCTCCTCATCAAGAATATACTATTAAGGCTAATAGTATACAAGTCTTCTTTGTTTTTGTTTTCATTTTTGTACAAAGTTCTTTCACCTTTTAAAAATTTTGATCCTTAAATTTCTTATTTATAACTTTTTTCATCCTTAAATAAATTTTGATTGAATATTTTGATCTTTTCGGTCAAATATTTCAAAAAAATCATTGAATTTTGAAGTTAACGACGATCTAATCAAAATTGAAAGGACATCGTTATCATTACACTTCATCATGGCAATGATACTTTACATGTTTACTAAAATGTGTTAGAAAATCCATTGACTTTTTTTTTTTTTTTTTGAAAAATCCAATAAAAGGATCAAAATATCCAACAAAAATTATTTAGAAGCGAAAAAGGTAAAAAAAAATTTGTTAAAAATCAGAACTTCCAAAATATGAAAGGTTGAATCCTGAAATATATAATAGCTCTTTTTGTTTAATTAGTGCATTTGGGAGAATATATATAATTGATGGATGATTTTCAGCATTTTACTGATTTAAACAGAATTGATTACAAAGATAGTAGTTCTCATGTTCACCAAGGATGGAACGTTTGTGAATTTGAAGAGTGGTTGATATGAAAATTATTTTGTGGAAACAATACACAAGAATGACTCTTAGATATGTCTCATTTAAATGACTTTTCTTCATCGAATGCAAAGTTTGAAATAGATTTTTCTTGTTTTTTCCTCTTTTAAAATGAAAGATACTGCTTAAAATTTTAGGAGCACACGAAAATTACAGAAAGCTATGGCGGAAAATTTTGACTCACTCCTTTTAAAAATTGAATATTCTTATTCTTATTCGTTTCGGATGTGATGGAGTACATAAAAAAAACAGTATATATATAAATAAATAAATAAATATATATATATATATTCACCTTTTAGATTAAATATATTTTTTATAATATTTATCAACATCCTTTTTAATCTATTATAATATATAAAAGCAAAAGTATATATCAGAAAATGCCATATAAGCTTACCTGAATCCTCCAAATCTATTGTTTACATGATTTAGAGGAATCAAATTAAATGACTTTTGAAATTCTCATATTAAAATTATATCTTTAGAATTTTGTGAAATCAAATATTACATAAAAATAATTAAAACCTTTTATTTCCTTTATAAAATTTATTGAATAATCCTTTTTTAAGCTTCTTCTTTGTGGAAATCAAATATCATATATAAATTTATTTTCTTTATAAACTTTATTAAATAATTCTTTTATAAGGATCTTCTTTCATGAAATCAAATATCATATATAAAACTTTTGAATCTATTAATATTTACAACTATCATGAAAGCCATTAATGAACGTTTGGATGGATTTCTCTTTAATGATTATTCTAATTCCTTCTACAAAAATTATCGAAAAAAAATTATCATCAATTTTTTATATATATATAATATGAAAATAGCATCATTCAACCAAAAATATATTCATATATATATGTATAAAAAATCAATAAAATTATGAAATTACAAATAAAATTACTAAATAAAATAATATTTAAATAATATTATAACAAAAGCACAATGCACGAGCATTTATCTAAGTTCAAGATAAAAACATAACCCTATTTTTAATTTGAGGGATTTTACATCCCACCAAAATATGCACTCTCATCATTAAATATATTAATCATTAATGACTTAACAATAATGTAATCACTGAAATTGTCATTTTTTTCGGTTTGATTATTGAATTATAAAACTAGTCAATTTAACTATTATACTTTACATTTTAAAACATTGTGATCACTATATAGTTGCTCAATCAAACAACAAGTATAAATGTAATTAATTTTCATTAATAATATCATACGGCTTAAAATGTCACTAAAAATTTCTTTATCAACTAAATTAAATGTAAAATTTTACTCAATGTCATTCAAATAATGTGTCAATAAAAAATTAAATGGAAGAAGAAATTGATAAAATGAAGATGATTCTCTTTGCTAATATAAAAAGTTTTGGTGATATGGAAAACCACGTGATATTATTATTGAAAAATGATTACATTCGTACTATTATTTAACCGGACAACCATAAAGTGATCAAATTTTCTAAAAACGCAAAGTATAATGGCTAAATTGTGTGAAAATCCAAAATATAATGATTAAATTGACTTATTTTGCAGTTTAATGATCAAAATGAAAAAACTGACAATTTCAATGGTTACGTTATTAATTAAGCAAGTTAAATAAAAACATACTACCATTAATTAATAGTTTAAATATGATATGATGAGTTAAATAAAAACAAACTCATTAAAGATAAATTAGATATTTAATTTTAAATGGAGAAAGTAGGATCAAACGAAAATAATGCACTTCGTAGACCAATCTCATGATGAAAGGTGAAATCGATCTTACGTTTGGACTTCGCCAAGATCATTTCCAATTCATGCAATTCTCACCCGATTCCTAACCACCATTTCTTGTTAGGAAATTGGAACTTTGCTTAAACTCAGTATGTAAAACAAAGACACCAGAAAGATGCAATTTTGGTAAAGTTTGCTCTACAAAAAATTAGTGCTTCGGTTGTAAACTATTTTAATTTTTTTCATTACGATAAAATAGACACTACATCTGAAATTTAATATCTTAATTTCTATTTTAAATTAGATGTTCTTTTATATTATACTTGACATTTAATTCTAAATACTCGATTCATCCGTAATTGAATGTTTATATTTTTATTTTGAATTATTCAAAAATAAACTTTTTATTTTTTAAATTAATTAAATTTTTATTAAAAAATTAATATTATTATGCTTAAAATAAACGAAGTTAGCATAAAAATGAATGGAATTTATCTCTCCATCATTTATCACTTGATATGTGACGAGAGCAAGCTGCAATAGAATATACATCATTGTCAATGACCCCTATGGGTGCCAAACAAAGTTATCTCTGTTACTCGAACGACAGATGTATAGTTGTCATGTGGCTTGCCCAATCTTAATGTTGACTTTGATTTCTCAACAAATAGTAGTGTAACAAAAATGCAGTTGAAATTGTTGAACCATTGAATTATGCTAACCTGGAGAAGTAACAAAAGCACTAAAAATTAAAAAACCAAAAAAAAAAAAAAACACCACTTTGATTCTGACTTGGAAACGGCAAAAACCAACCATCTTATTCAACGGCAAGGCGTGGCAATTCCGCAAATTATCTCTCAAATCAATGGCAGTTTATAAACGTAGAAAACTACGTCCAGCGCAAAGGTCAAAACCACATCCTGAGCCGCAATCCCAATAAAATTTATGTGGATTTCCAATTTTATCCTTACGATAGTATACTTTTCTCTCCCTGTAGTTATATAAAGAAATGGTATTTGTCCAAACGTAAAGATATTGGTTACCGTGTTCAAAGATACAACACAACACAAAAGCCAAGAAGAAGACGAAGGATGCAGAAGAGAGCGTGTGTATATGTGCAAAGGAAACAACAAAAACTGCAAATCTCAAGATTTGCATTTTGCTGAAGAACCGTTGTTCTTGTTTCTTCTATAATAGCGAATTTGAATTGATAGATACAATTTCATATATGTGTTTGTGTATGCATAGGCTGTGTGTTTTGTAGGAGGTGGGTGTTGTGGGAGTTTCAGAAATGGGGAGCAAATGGAGGAAAGCGAAGATGGCTTTAGGAATGAAAATGTGTCTTTATGTTCCGAAGCCTTCAGATGCCTCACCGCCGATGTCATCTGCAGCAAGGTTCTCCGATGCCCTTTCGCTGTCTCCGACCCCGGGTAGGAGTTCTGACTGCCGCATCGATATGCCCACCACGCCTGTCCCTTCGTCCTCGGGCCTACTCCTGCCTAAACACTCCTCCAAATCTTCCAAGGTCCTCTAATATAATAGAGATTTCTGAGTTTTAATTTCTTTTGTGTGTTCATACAATTTTATCTGTGAACTTTCTAATAAAACCCAGTTTTGACGTTTAATCTGTTCTTATATTTGTGTTTATATGTACATAATTTATAGATTGTACACCATCTGTTTGGTGGATTTTATGGGGTTATGGAAATTACAATTCAATGGTGAGGTATCGTTTCTTCGATTTTTCTTTCTTTTTTTCCTTTGGTTGGGAGTTGTGGAGATTAATTTGCAGTGTTGATTTTCTTGCTTGGTTTAGGGTTGTCACTATTTTACTATTGTCTGATATATTTTCTGTGAAAATGTGATGTTCATTCGATGTTCAATGAATCTTGATGGCTAGATTCTGAGTGTATGGATGAAGCTGCTACTTGTTCTACTTTACAGCTATTTCGAAGTTCATTGTATTTTACTTAACAAGATATGATTGCATTCTTCCAATTTTTTTATTTGACTAATGACTATTTTATTACTAATTAAACAATGGTTTCTTCTTTTACTTTTTTTGCATTAAGTGTGTTGGTTGGACCGGGTTCGTCACGTGAGCTAGACAAATGGGTAGATGATGATAATGGAGAAAATAGCTACTGAACTGCAGAAAATGCAAGCAAAATGAATTGTGAGAGGGATGGAATAATGTAATTTGGTGGGGATAAAGTGGAGGAGTATCTTTTAAGGACCATGGTCCTTTGGCCTTATAATAAAAGCAAAAACAGTGTAATCTTTCCTTTTATTCCCTGCTCTTCTTAGTTGAGAAAGTGCTTTGCCTGGTCAGCAACTACACTATTTTACACACATGACCGATACCCATTTTGTTTGCCATTTTCTCTCCTCTTTTCATGGTATAGTCCAAGCTAAGAAAAGCCCATGGACCGTTGATTGATTAACTTTTCTACAAATAATATCCATAAAAAAGTTTTGTGGGAGGCTGGGAAAGAATGAAAAATCTTGTCGAGATTAATGATCTATGGAACTTCTTTTGATACTTTTGCTTTGATGTTATATTTTTTAATCCCTTTTCTTTTGTTGTTTGTCTCGAAAGTTTGCGTGATTAGGTTTGTAAATTTGCTTCACTTGATGCCCTTTTCTTTAAATAAAATTTTTGTGTTGGGTTTTTGCATTTCCTACTGTATTATTGTTTTTGACTGTCTGACATTGACTTTTATCACAGTTAGACAAACTTTAACATGTAACTTTTAGTTAAACTGATTTATCAAAGATAAAGTGAAGAAGCTCATTTTTATGGCTCTGTACTTCAGCTTTAACATTGTTGTCCTGTTTCTTTCCATTTTACTTACACTTTGACAGCCGACCAACTGAGATTTGAGACTGTTACTTTGTTGTTGTTGTAACAGTGCCTCTTCTTGTTACCCCTTTACCTTTGGTGAATCCTCTTTTCTGGAATTACTCTAATGATTCTTCCTAGATATTTACTGGAATAAGTCGGCTTAAGTTTTTGAATGTACCATACCCACCTATGAGGCTAGGATTTACTTGCAGTTACTCCTCTTGTGGCTACCAGGTGTTTAATACCCACAAAGATGTAGAATAATATTTCATAGATAAAACTTCCAATAGGAAAAAAATCCAGTTCAGTTTATGCGGAGAACCTTTAAACTTGACGGTTACAGTTGGTGGAACTTGTGTCCTTGAGGGTAAAAAACTGCATATCTGTGACCATAGTTTCATCATTCTCCATCTTCCTATGAGGGCCTCGTAGACTATGATAGTTTAACCAAATTTTACAGTCACTCTAAACTGCTCAGCTATGTGTACAAATGTTTGCTGAGATGATTCCTCAATGACTTTTACCATTGAGTTTGTGCTTGGGGATTATTTTTCACCCTTATTCACATTCTATTGCAGAACAATTGTGCAATATGCTTGAACACCATGAAACCAGGCCAGGGCCATGCAATTTTCACTGCAGAATGTTCACACTCATTCCACTTCCACTGTATTACATCTAATGTAAAACATGGGAACCAAATTTGTCCTGTTTGCAGAGCAAAGTGGAAGGAAATTCCCTTTAAGAGTCCTGCTACTGATATAAGCCGTGGAAGGATAAGGATCAACCATGCACCACTGCCTCAGGATGATCCTTGGCTGACTGTTCTGAGAAGACTGCCTCCTCCAAGAGTGGAAACTAGTAGGCATATCCCCTCTTACTTCCCTTCTGCTGAGCCAAGTGTATTTGATGATGATGAGCCTGTTAATCACAAGCCTGACATCAGGCAAAAGAATGCATCTGGTAGCAATCTTGTTGACAGCCATTCTGGTGCAGCATTAGATGTCAAAGCCTACCCAGAGTTATCTGCTGTTTCCAGATCAGCATCTCATTGTAATTTCAACGTTCTAGTACATCTTAAAGCCCCACATGCTATTGGACGAGAGCATGTCGGAACTGCCTTGCCTCTTGCATCTCAACAATGTCGGGCCCCCATTGATCTCGTGACAGTGCTTGATGTCAGTGGTAGCATGGCAGGTACCAAGCTTGCTTTGCTGAAGCGTGCCATGGGATTTGTGATTCAGAATCTGGGGCCTTCTGATCGGCTTTCAGTCATTGCTTTTTCCTCTGCAGCTCGCCGTCTCTTTCCCCTTCGTAGGATGACTGGCACAGGAAGGCAAGAAGCTTTACAAGCAGTAAATTCACTAAGTTCCAGTGGTGGGACAAACATTACCGAGGGCCTAAGAAAGGGAGCCAAAGTGATCACAGAGCGAAAGTGGGAAAACCCCGTTTGCAGCATAATACTTTTGTCTGATGGACAAGATACATACACTGTTAGCAGTCCTGGTACTAACAAAACCCAAACTGATTATCAATCTTTACTCCCTGTATCTATGCATCATGACAATGGGGCAGGTAGTCACATTCCAGTTCATGCATTTGGATTTGGTGCTGATCATGATGCTGTCTCAATGCATTCTATCTCTGAAGCTTCTGGGGGGACGTTTTCTTTTATAGAAGCAGAGGCTGTGATTCAAGATGCATTTGCTCAATGCATTGGTGGTCTTTTGAGTGTTGTGGTTCAGGAGTTGGTGGTGCATGTTGAATGTGTGCATCCCAATTTGCGATTAAGTTCAATTAAAGCAGGAAGTTACAAAAGCAATTTGGTTCCTAATGGGAAAGTAGGCTTTATTGAAGTTGGAGATTTATATGCTGAAGAAGAAAGAGATTTTCTAGTAACAGTAGATATTCCAGTTGATACATCAAGCGACGAAATGTCACTGCTAAAGGTGAAGTGTGTTTACAAGGATCCTGTATCAAAAGAGGTGGTAACCCTTAAGCAGGCAGCTGAGGCTAAAATTCAGAGGCCAGAAACCACTGTGCAACCGGTGGTGTCAATGGAAGTGGACAAGCAGCGAAACAGGCTCCGATCCACAGAAGCAATAGCAGACGCAAAAGCTGCTGCTGAACGTGGTGATTTACGCACTGCAGTGTCTTTATTGGATCTTTGTCGTAAACAATTGACAGATTCTGTCTCTTGGAAAGCCGGAGACAGATTATCAGTAGCATTAGATGCTGAGGTGAGGGAAATGCAAGAAAGAATGTCAAATCGCCAAATTTATGAAACATCAGGTAGGGCGTATGTACTCTCAGGACTGAGCTCACATTCATGGCAAAGGGCAACTGCACGTGGCGATTCTACAGATAGTACAAGCCTGCTGCAGGCTTACCAAACTCCTTCCATGGTGGACATGGTTAACCGATCTCAGACAATGGTCTTTGGAACTCCATCTCCGAGGCCTTCAATCAGGCCTACAAAATCGTTACCTGCACGACCACAGCCTAGGTGATTGATTCGGCAGCCTGGTATCAAGAATTTTCCCAAGCGTAGACTTTATCTCATTGCCTTATTGTTTTTGTTCTTTTTGTTTCCTTATGAAAACCATTTAGGTTACAGTTTTGGGAAGGTGGGATTAAACTTTTTAAGAGAAAGTAAGAATTTAGGGCATTTTCATCAGGATTGGGGGAGGGTATACTTGGATGTGGTGTGTACATGAATAAAAGTTGGGTAAATTTTGGACTTGAGAAAATTGATTCAAAAGGGATCAAAGGTGCTTGAAAGGTTATTATTAAAGTTTCTCAAGTTTGATTATGTTTTGTGTATATAGAAATATATTGTGCCTTTCTTTTCTTTTTCTTTGAGGGGAAAATGATGGGGTTATAGCCTTTCGTATTTGTGGGGATACAGGTTGAACTTTTCATCAATATAAAGATACCTTCGGTTGATTTGCTTAATCAATTCATTTTTTTCTATTCTTTTCTAATGTTACCTCTCTCAATCTTTTTTCTTCTTTAAATTTATGTAATTTGACTTGAGGATTTAATAGTTTTTTAATTAAAAGAATATATGTAATTCCAAAACATGGCTTTTTTTTTTTTTTCTTTCTTTTATTCCAAACTATGCGTTCAGTTTTACCTTCATTTATTATTCTCTCATTTTAAAAGGGGAGGATTGTGATAATAAATGAAAAATGAGTTTAAAGGGTATTTTAAATATTCTCTTAATCTCAAAATATAAATTGTCAACTAGTACTCAAAAAAATACAATTATATATGTAGATATATTACAATATATAAAAGATAATATTAAGGTTAAAAATGGGGGGGAAGATCATGTATTGGTAATTATTATAAAACATTATGATAATAATATCGTTAATAGTATAATATTATTGCATTTAAATATTTTTAATCTGTGTAAAATAGTGACCTGGGATTCATATTTTGGGAGCTGGACCTCTTCATGTTCTGATGTTCCACATTCCAGTGTAAGTTTTAAAGGGTTCAATCCCATTTATTCAAATATATATATACGGTTTTGTTAAGGCGCGCTTCTTAATGTACGCTCCAACCGTTACCGTAACAGGTAACAGAATTCTTACTACAGTGATCATACAGCAATATATATTTATATATATACGGATTTGTTAAGGCGCTCTCCGGAAAGCATCTTAACAAAACCGTATATATATATATATATATATATAGTAATGTTAGTGTGTGCTTGACCGTGCACACTAATGAGTACAATAGTTAGTCAACTAACGATAAACTAAATTCTAAGAGGATAAACTAAATCCTAAAAAAATAAATTAAATCCTAAAAGAATAAAACTAAACCCTAAAAGGATAAACTAAACCCTATGGGTACTTGAATAAATTTTAATTAATTGTTTTTAAAAAAAAGATAGAAATCATTAAGTTTGACCATTAATTGATTAATTACTACACTCATTAGTGTGCACGGTCAAACACACATTATAAATATATATATATATATATATTTATATAAACTGCAAACACAGGAAGGGGTGGTCCGGCAAGCGTCCATCAAATACAGAGCACGAAAACCGTTCCTAAGAACTCGTAACGACCAGGCCACCCCTCCCAGTATTGGGTAGTACTACTACTAACCCAACAAACCTCTCCAGCAAATGCTGAACAGTGAACACGAGAATCAATCCCAAGTTCTTGAAAGCCTCGAGACAAAACAATAAGTTCTAGCACAACTTCTTAGTCCTTATTATAATAATAAGTTATCTTGTGAAGAGTTTTTTTTCCTCCCTTGAAATATCTCTATCAAGAGTAACATCAATGATAAAAGATATAAAAATAATTTATGAAGAATATATATAATATAAGAAAAAAATAAGTAAAATATTTATTAAACTACTAATAATAATTTATATTAAGATTAGAAAAAAGTGAATTCAAATAAGTTATAATTATAATTAAGTACAGGTAAGTATCAATATACATTGACTACGGAGAGAGTATTATATACTAAATCTATTTTACAATATTGCTCATTTTTAAGCATTAAAACTTGTTTAGCAATATATAAATTGGTTACCATAAACTCCTAAGCATCTTTCTTACCATAATTTTCTAGACCAATTGTGTAGTCTTTTAGTACTTTGACAATGTTAATACATTATTTTTTTTGCTTATTATTTGTGAAAAAGTGTTAAACAATGTATATTGTGGAATGCAGAGAGTATTTAGCTTATCATTAACTCCAAAAAAAAAAAAAAATTAAGTGTCAAAACATTGGCATGTCATAAATAGAGAGGTGTAGAAGCTTGGAGTAAGCACAAAGGCAGTGCACAGAACTAAGAAAGGATGCAATTGCTTAACTTTAGAGACAAAGAAGAATCAAATCAAACAAACTCTAACCACCTTATTTAGTCGAATAACACTTCTTCCAATGCCCCATTTTGACTTGTGTGATTCTTTTTTTTTTTTTTTAAACTTAGTTTTAACATTTCAATGTCAATTTTTTAAATAAAAATTTTATTAAATTAGGAGATGAGATATTTAATTGTAAATAATTCAAAATATAAACGAGCCATTCAATTCAGGATGAAGGGAGTATTATTATTGGACATTTTATTTCCACGACTAAGAATCAAAGACTTAAACCCAAAAAGAATTAATAAAAATAAATTAAAATTAAAAAATAACTTTTTAGTTTTTATTTAAAGTGGATCAGGCCATTCAGTAGAAAAAGGAAAAAAAACAAACTTAGATAAAAAGAAGGAAGAAAGGTGTTTGGAAGGCTTATTCAAGTTCGGTTTCCTACTTCATTGCTAACATGTGCATTGAAACTGCAACAGATCTGGTTGACCCTTTTTTCTTCTTCTCACATAGAGTATCAGAATGGTTGTACTATACTAACAGCTCATGATGCTTTCTCTGATTCCACGAAAATAAAGGTGTACAACTACATATGGTTGGTTTTCAACTTTCAGTAAAGAAAGAAGTGTGCATTTTTAATTTCTCTCCCCTATGTACCCTTGAAATATCCTCCACATGTTTTTATGTCATAAACACTTCCACCTCATAAGTTATTAGTCACCCTTCACAGAAACAATATTTATATTTGTGAGTGCCATCTAATGATATGCAAAAGTACGGGATGACGAATATGAAAGAAAATAATTCATATATTTTTAATCAAATTAGGATTTGATTTGATTTAATTAAAAGTAACCTTTCGAGTGGTATTAATATAGTTATTGCCAATTTGCGATATCATGTAAGTCAGTGAAATGTAAATTCTTTCAATTAGAAAATATTATTACTAGAATTTGTGATAAGAAAAAAACCATTTGGTTAAATAAAGTGACTATTAAATTTTAAATATTCAATCAAAAGGAGAAAACATTTTTGGTTTTTAATACTTTCATTTTGAATAATTGAAAGTATTTCAATTATAAAATTATACTCCCTCAATCTAAAAATGAGTATTTCCTTTTGACTTAATACACTAATTATTAACTTATTTATGATATTAATATACTCATTAGAGAGACCATTAGTTTGAATAAGTGAGATAGAAA
Organism: Parsonsia alboflavescens; assembly: GCA_028571225.1. Classification (NCBI taxonomy): domain Eukaryota; kingdom Viridiplantae; phylum Streptophyta; class Magnoliopsida; order Gentianales; family Apocynaceae; genus Parsonsia; species Parsonsia alboflavescens. The sequence continues at coordinate 7,819,292 of JAOXNR010000028.1, read as the reverse complement.
TTTCTAATGAAACCTTAACCTAAAAATTTGTTTATTTAAAACAAAAAAGTAAAGATTCAATTATACTATTTTAGATGAGAAAAACATCTAATTATGAATGTTCAACGAGAGTACCATTAATGATTTTCAAAGCTTTGGATAAATGCAACCTAATCACAAATAAATAACAAAATTCAATAGATTTTTTTTTTTATTGAAATAACGAAAATTTTCCATTTATTGTCAGAAATGAAAAAAATTGTTTTTAACAATTAATTAAATTATTAATTTCGATACATAGGAAGAAAATTAGGAATGAGGAATTAGAATGGGGTTCACTGCCCGCAGGATGAATACTAGTGGTCCCCACTCACGAGGGGTGTGACGAATAACTTTGACTGTTTAGAATAAAAGATCCAAGCGCTCCACAACAAGCGATCACGACGACGAGAACCATCCGATACTTACCACGCAGCAGATCAAACTTTGTCTCCATCGGGAATCCCAATTCCACGTGGCATTTGTTGTAGGTCCCAGTTCGCTTCTCACCTATAGAGCTGCAACTGCGCCCGCTTTTCTCTCCACCTCTCTCATCCGATCGACGTCTATCTCTCTCTCTCTCCGCTTAAATTCTCTGCTCGATATTCACGTCTCTCTCTCCATTCTACCTTCGTCTCACTGTCACAGTCGTCCCAGTCATGGCGCTTTCTGGTTGAGCTTCCAAATGTGAGTTTTCCTTTCAACAATGTCGAGTTTCTCCATCGCTAATCTCATTCCTAAGTTTCGCATTCATGCCCTCTCTTTCGATCGCCATTGAAAGCTCAAGCTCAAAACTTTGTGCTTCCGATGCAATTAGACTTGAGAAAAATCAATTTAGCAGAATGTGTTCGCGAACAGAAGAGTGTGTGATATGAATTTTTTTCTGGTGTTCAGTATAGCGGAGGAGAGTGACGGCGAAAGTGAGAGAGATCCAAGATTTTCTTCCAATTCATAATTTCGTTTTATACGGTATGCATTAGATTTTTATCTTTATTTTTGTGTTGAATTTTAATGGATAAAAATGTGTTCGTGATAGAACTTAGAAGTATTCCGGTTCGATGCACTTTTCCCACTTCAAATTTTTTATGATTTTCTAATTAGCCGTTTTGAGCCGTTGTGCGGCTAATTTTGAGCTTAGACGGTTTCTTCGTGGGGGAAAATGCGTTAGAGCTTAGAATGCTAGTTCCGATTGTCCGGTAGATGATGATTCATTTGATTGACATCAGTAGTCCCGTGTGTAATGGGCCTAATGGCAAATATATGCTCCATTTAGAAAATGACGTGGCAATTGTAGGATTTGTTCGTAGATTTTTGAATTTGAAACCTTGCTTACCTCTGTCCTAGTCTAAAGGTAAAGCTAAGAAATCTTTCCTTTAAATGTTCAATGCTAACGAGGCATGCTTTTGAAGTTCAGACGCGCTTTCTTTTGGATGCGTTGGTCACGTTATAACTGAAATAATTTTGGCGCCATGAGGTTTGTGAAAATTAAATAGTTGCAATTTTACCAAAAAAAAAAAAAAAAAAAAAAAAAAAAAAAACAACAACGTAGGTTCGTGCACATCTTTCGATTTACACTCTACTGTCATAAGCGATGTTTGTCGCCCGACAGAGGACTTTCTCCTTTGCTTTCCCCTTAAACCCAAGAAAGGAAATCTTTTGCCTTGGTAAAATATCTTTTACAAGACAAGATGAATTTTTAGGATAAAAACCTTATTTTATTTTATTTGTTTTTTTCTTCTGGGAAAGGGACTTATTTTATTTGTTTGATGCTTCGTTTAGGAGGACATTAATAATCATTATTTTTTCCTTTTCTAATAAGAATATATTTGAAAGTCTAGAAAAATGTCTTCTTTTAACTTCTATTTATTAGATGAAGATATTTTTTTTCCTCTCTTCTAATTGACAAGTCTTAGGTGTGCTCTTCTTCTTCATTTTTTTCTTTCCTTTTTTTCATTTTTTCTCTCCTGTGTATTCATCTTCCTTCACATTATTGTCGACGTTTACCAGTTCTGTGTCTCATTTGTTGTTACAGTGTTATTCTCTTTTTCTTTCTCTCTCTAGTCTCTGGATTGGGTGTGTATTCCTAACCATCCCTTATTCAAAGGAGTTGTTACACTTATTAATTCAATGATGTGTATATATTTGGCATCAAAGTCATTGGCCAAGTCCATTTAGAGCCATCGCCAACTTTCTCATTTCCGGACTACCGACAGCAAGAAGAGTAGGACCCTGCTTTAAAAAACACTGAAGTCTTTTTCACAAGCTATATTTTAGAAATCAAATTAGAAAAAACGATCGGAGCAGTACCCATTTACCAATCTTGCGTTGATGTACCTTCTTCTCAATGTGAGAATGACTTCGAAGCAAAGGCTTTTCTAACTGTTGGCACGTACGTATGTTATGAACCTTTCATAAATTTGAATACTTTCTCAATTACGTAAGTAAGAATGATCATTTGAACACATTCAATGCAATTACGTTGAATCGGAAAGAGATGTGTTATTGTCTTTTATTTTATTGATGTATTTGGTATCTAATCTTATTGTTAAGGGGTCCCTTTCGAAGTTGAGCAGGGGCTGCTATCAGAGAACTTGTTTCTGGGAAAAACAAATGTATTGGGAATTGGTTAATCTGAAAACTTTGTCTTTGGATAAAAATGGATATCTTTTGTCTTAAATATTTATTGGCAGGTGTCTCTTTTTTCAATAATTTCACCTTAGAATTCCATCTACTAATTTTCATTGCGTCTGCTCATGAATGACAGATTGAAGTTTTGCTTTAACATCCCTGGTTGCTTTTTATTTCAACCTCTGTCCTGCTTGGAAGTCTGAAGAGTTCTGGTGAGGATAAGTTCTTTTTTGCTTCAGTAGCTTTCAGCTGATCATAACGTTAGCAGTCATTGCACTATGTATATCAGAACGCCTCATAGATAATGTTTGCACTCTGCAATTGGTCAGTTTGAAAGTAAAAGGCTGCGGTATCTTGGCTGTTATTTTGTATCTGATTTGAATGTCGAACCTGTTACGGGGGTGTAATTTGTAGCATTCTTTTTCCCGTACTGTTTTGTTCATAACCTGAATCACTTCGGAGATAATCTTGGGAATGTGAGTGCCCCATATTGCTCTTATTTATCCAAATGGAAAATGTCAACAGTAGAATTTCTATGTTGAACTCTCTGCTTCCATCTATTCACTTGTCTGAATTTAGTAGAACAAACTAATTCAGACACCTGGGTTGATAAGATTAATGTCTTGAATTAAAACTTCCCCAACCTACCTCCACTTCTCTTTCGTCTGGGTTGTCTATTGTTTGTTCTATCCATGACATGGATATTTATTTACTGGAAGAATTGATTTCTTCGAATTTGCATTACTTCTTTAGTTGTGTTTCCATTTAAGTAAGTTGGGAATAACTTGCAGATTTGTTGTCAGTCTGAAAGAGAGTATACAATGCACAAAATACCCAACTGTAAGTCTTTCTCTTTCTCTGTCCAAGTGATATGTGTGAAGCTGTCACAATTAACCCTGGATGTTCCTCTTAAAGCTCAAAATTGACATCAAATTCTCAGGTTTAAAAGGGCTGGATATCATTTACTGGAATTGACAATCAAAAACATTGACCTAAGTTTTAGCTCCACCATAGAAAAAGGCAATTTGTTTTTCTCCTACTTGGTTTATGTGCTTACTATCATTTAGCAGTAATGTTCGAACAGAGTATACTCTGTTAACTCGTCTAAATTCGAAAGTGTCTGGTTTTGTATTGGCAAGGATTTGGATATAATATTATCTCTCCCCCTCATTGCATAAACACTGTTTAGAATGGATGCAATGTCTATTCCTGCACTGCTATTAACAATTCTTTTTCTTTGTTGTCCCTATACCAAAAGCACCGTAAAATAACGAAGGCAGATAAATGCTACACATGAGAATGGTGCTTCATTGTGTACTTTTCTTGGTCCTGATTCAGCAAAATTTAAGTGGTTAGTATTTTCTGTCTATTACTTTAAGAAATTTTCTTCATATCCATTGATGATTCAGTTATTAGTTCAGTCGTGCTGTGAGTTTCCTCTCTGTTATTTTCAGTGATTGTTTACTATATCAAGGTCAGTTGATGAAGTTTAATAGTAGTGGCCACAGAGCATATTATGAATAAGAGAACATTTTTGTTTTGTGTGTCAAACATGTATGAGCAGGTCTTTGTTAATGCACTTTCTGCCCTAACTACTTTCAATTTTTCAGTGTTGGATGGACATTCCAATACATCTGGAACAAGTCAATGGACATGCACATGTTTTACATCTGATCAAGGAAATCTGAGCTATGCTGTCCCACCAAAATGTTATTCATCCTGTGATTGTAATCCTGGTATGCTACTGTTATGATGAGAATCCATGCTCTTAGTATTGTGAGTTAAATTAGTAACAGCTCACCCTTCGCAGGATACAATACAAAATATAACAGTTTCATATCTAGTATATAGGTAGAACTAAAGAACACAAAGATAAGTTTATATATTACCAAGCTTTGCTTGATAATCAAAGGAAGAATTAGAAGAATGTTTAAGTGATGCAAGATTTAGTCACAGAAGTATAAACAACAGTAAACGAAGTTGTTGAGAATCAATCAGTTATTTTGTTTCCAAATATTTAGGATTTTGTTTGTTATCATTTAGAGATTTGTTTGTTACCTTTTTAGGATATTTTAGGGTGTCATTATCTTTTGTGTATCAACTAGAAGATACTAACCAGATTTATGGCTAGTATATCAGGTTTATTGCTTTGGTAATTAGCGCAAATAATTAGCTGGACTCGCAGCTATAAAAGGCTAGACACCTCTTGTGATTGGGTAATTGATTTGGGAGGAAAATTCAGAATAGTTTTCTCCTAAAATTCTACATGGTATCAGAGCCAAATCTGGGCCATTCTTTTCCACAACACCTCTGAGTGTTCCATCATGACAAAATACCCTAGGGGTATGGCAAGTGAGGTCGAGAGTGAAACCTCAAATCCTCCTCAAGCTCCGAACCCTTCTCCTACGAGTAATCGAAACTCTTCATTGATTACCCAACCAATCAATGTCTCCGAAGGTGGAACCCTTCTCATCACCGGTCATAAACTTACCGGTCACAACTTCAACCAATGGTTCCATTCTGTCATGATTTTTGTTTGCGGAAAAGGTAAAGAAGATTACTTAACTGGAGCTGCCGCACAACCAGTGGTGACGAGTCCAAACTATCGAACATGGAAGGTGGATAACAACATGGTGATGTCCTGGTTGCTGAATTCAAGGACGAATGAAATAGGGGAGAATTTCATGTACTACAAGACAGTGAAGGAGATTTGGGATGCTATTCATGAAACCTTTTCAAATAAAGATAACACCTCAGCCATCTTCGAGATCAAGGGCATTCGTCATGATCTAAGGCAAGGGGAATCTTCTATTACTGATTATTTTAACCAACTCATACGTCGTTGGCAGCAACTTGACATGCTGGAAGATATGATGTGGAGTTGTCCTGAAGATAGCAAGCGGTACAAGCAGATCTAAGATCAAGAAAGCATCTACAAATTTTTGTTAGGCTTGAATCAAGAGCTTGATGAGGTATGTGGACGAATTCTAAGCATATAGCCCCTACCTAATGTACGAGAAGTTTTGCAGAAGTTAGGAGAGAAGAGACTCGACGAAAGGTGATGCTTGGTTCTTCACACCACCAGGCCAATCCAGCAAATTTTGCATTAATAGCCCTAGGATCTCAACCATCCTAGGGTCGAGGCACTCAGTCAAACAACAACAACAACCAGTGAAGGGGTGGCCGTCCGTGGTGTGATCATTGCAAACGGACAGGTCACACAAAAGACACATGCTGGAAACTTCATGGTTGGCCAGATGATTGGAAGCCATCAGCCTCAGCCTCACGTTTTGTTCAAGATGGGGAGAGGAGAAGCAACATAGTCCAAACTGAAACAAACACTTCGGTGGATTCGAGCCCCTTTAACAAAGAGCAACTGGACATGCTGAAAAAGCTACTGCAAGAATCAGTTCAGAAGGTAACACGTCCAGAAGAAGTTAGCACAACAACGATAGCTTAATGAGGTAATTCTCTAAATGCCTTTAGTGCTAAACAGGAGAAAATCACCTCTTGGGTTGTAGACTCAGGAGCATCCGACCACATGACCGGAGATATCACACTGTTCAGTGAGTACAATACATGTCAAAACAGCACCCGTGTTAGAATTGCTAATGGTTCTTTCTCAAAGGTGGCTAGTATTGGAGCAGTGGTTATTTCAAAAGATATCACTCTAAATTCAGTATTATTTATTCCCAAACTCAGCTATACTCTTCTCTCTATCAGCAAGTTAACGAAAGATTTAGGCTACATCGCTAAATTTTTGCCCCACTCGCGTGAATTTTAGGTTTTAGACTCGGTGAAAACAATTGGAGATGGATGCGAGCCTTTATCTTCTGCGAGTTAATGCCTCGGAATGGAAAAACAAAAAGATTTCAGGTGTAGCATCTAGTGCTAAGGAAGAGAGTGACGTCAGATTGTGCCATTATAGGTTAGGTCATCCAAATTTCTCGTACTTAAAAAGGTTGCTACCTTCTTTGTTCAATAAAGATTCAATAAACTTTCACTGTGTGAAGTGTGTCAGTTATCCAAACATACTCGCAGTTCATACCCTTTGCAACCTTATAAGTCTTCTCATCCATTTAACATGATTCATAGTGATATTTGGGGACCTTCTCGTGTCAATAATATCTCTGGTTCTCGGTGGTTTGTTACGTTTATTGATGATCATGAGACTCATTTGGCTTTTTCTAATGAAAGAAACATCAGACATTAGCCGAATATTTCAAACCTTCAACCTAATGATTCAAACCCAATTCAGCACGAAAATCCAAGTTTTCAAAACAGATAATGGGAGAGAATACTTTCACTCACAGCTTGGGTCATATCTGAATAGCCATGGTACCATACATATTAGCTCTTGTGTAGATACTCCACAACAAAATAGCATGGTAGAGAGGAAAAATAGGCAACCTTTTGGAATTTGCCCGATCTCTTATGTTAACCACCCATGTTCCTAAACATTTTTGGGGAGAAGCAGTATTAACAGCCACATATCTCATCAATCGAATGCCTTCCCGTGTGTTAGACTTCCAAACACCATTTCAGAAGCTACTTCATAACTACCCACATATTCGTTTTGCCTCACATATTTCACTCAAAATCTTTGGATGCATAGCATTTGTTCATATAAATCAGCAACACTGCCGCAAACTTGATCCTAAGTCCCTCAAATGTGTGTTTCTAGGATATAAATGTTATTGTCCACAAACAAAGCATTTTTATACCACCATAGATGTTACCTTCTTTGAGTACCAGCCCTTTCACTACAAAAATACCATTCAAGGGGAGAGTAGTGAGGAATATTATTTTTGGGACACTTCTGCTTATCTTCCGTGTCTACCTATTCCAACATCCGAGAGTCATCCAACATTCGAAAATCTTTCGTGTCTACCTATTCAAGATAACTACCCACATATTCGTTTTGCCTCACATATTTCACTCAAAATCTTTGGATGCATAGCATTTGTTCATATAAATCAGCAACACTGCCGCAAACTTGATCCTAAGTCCCTCAAATGTGTGTTTCTAGGATATAAATGTTATTGTCCACAAACAAAGCATTTTTATACCACCATAGATGTTACCTTCTTTGAGTACCAGCCCTTTCACTACAAAAATACCATTCAAGGGGAGAGTAGTGAGGAATATTATTTTTGGGACACTTCTGCTTATCTTCCGTGTCTACCTATTCCAACATCCGAGAGTCATCCAACATTCGAAAATCTTTCGTGTCTACCTATTCAAGATGCTACACAAGAAAAAGATAAAGAAGTAATCGTCTGCTCTAGGTGGAAAACTCAAAAGGAATTGGAGGCCTGCACTATATTAAGGCCGGCCCAAGAGACAGATCTGAGTTCAAGACCCATAGTTGAGGAAGGTAATGCTCCAATAAACTCAGAAAATTCGGCTGTACTTGATGATCCTGATCAGCCTATTGCTATTAGGAATTGGAAGAGATAGTGCACTTCACATTCTATCAACAACTTTGTGTCTTACGAAAATTGGTCTCCGAAATACAAGGCATTTATTTCAATGTTGAGGGACACTTAAATTCCCAAGAATATTCAGGAGGCACTTGCTCAATCCGAGTGGAAGAGAGCCGTTCTTGAGGAAATTCATGCACTCGAGAAGAATAAGACTTGGGAATATGTAGAATTGCCAGTTGGGAAGAAATTGGTGGGATGTAAGTGGATCTTTACAATTAAGCACAACGCTGATGATAGTGTTGATCGTTTCAAGGCAAGGCCGGTCGCTAAAGGATTTACACAATCATATGGTATAGACTACGAAGAAACATTCGCTCTAGTGGCCAAGCTAAACTCTATTCGAGTGTTGCTCTCCTTTGCAGCTAACTTGGATTGGCCTCTACAGCAATTAAACATAAAGAATGCTTTCTTAAACGGGGAATTGGAATAAGAAGTCTTTATGGAGGTCCCTTTGGGAATTGACTCTAAAGAGTGCTTCAACAAGGTGTGCAGACTGAAAAAATCAATATAAGGACTAAAGCAATCACCTTGTGCTTGGTTCAAGAGGTTACCAAGTGTCGTTAGGAAGCTGAATTTCACTCAATGTCAAGCAGATCATGCAATGTTTGTTAAGAAGGCAGCTGAAGGTAAAAGAGCAATAATGATCGTATACACCAATGATATAATCCTAACCGGTGACAATCTCGAGGAGATTGAAAAACTGAAGTTTATCTTAGCACAAGAATTCGAGGTTAAAGACCTAGGTTAACCCAAATACTTCCTAGATATGGAGGTAGCTCGGTCATAGAAAGGGATTGCAATTTCCCAACGCAAGTATACTCTTGATCTTTTGAAGGAAACTGGTATGCTTGGGTGCAAACCAGTTGACACCCCAATGGATTCTTCCAATAAAATCGAGATGGAAGAAGGACCATTAACGGATAAAGGGAGGTATCAAAGATTAGTTGGCAAACTAATCTATCTCTTACATACTTGGCCAGACATTGGTTTTGCAGTAAGTATGATTAGTAGATATATGAACCAACCTACAGAGAAGCATCTATAGGCAGTTTTTCGAATCTTACAGTACTTGAAAAGAAGTCTTGGAAGGGAACTTTACTTTAAGAAATCAGAGGAGAGAAATGTGGAGATTTTCACAGATGTAAATTAGGCCGGATCTCTAACGGACCGAAGGTCGACAAGAGGGTATTGTACCTTCGTGTGGGGCAACATGGTTACTTGGAGAAGTAAGAAGCAACCCGTTGTTCCTAGGAGCAGCGCTGAAGCAGAGTTCAGAGCAATGTGTCCAGGAATATGTGAAGGCATGTGGCTGAGAAGAGTCTTAAATAAAGTAGGATTCACTACCAAGAACCGTGTTCATCATGATAGAACAAAACATGTGGAAAAAATTGATCGACATTTCATCAAAGAAAAACTCGATGAGGGAATATTGAAGCTAATGTATGTTCCAAGCAATCATCAAACAGCGGATATACTGACCAAGGGTTTATCCAGAAATAGTTTCGAGACTCTAAGGTGCAAGCTGGGTATGATAGACATTCATAACCCAGCTTGAGGGGGAGTGTTGAGAATCAATCAGTTATTTTGTTTCCAAATATTTATAATTTTGTTTGTTACCTTTTTAGGGATATTTTAGGGTGTCATTATCTTTAGTGTATCAACCAGAAGATACTAACCAGATTTGTGGCTAATATATTGGGTTTATTGCTTTGGTAATTAGAGCAAATAATTAGCTGGACTAGCAGTTATAAAAGGCTAGATGCCTCTTGTGATTGGGTAATTGATTCGGGACGAAAATTTGGAATAGTTTTCTCCTAAAATTCTACAGAAGTAATATGGTAGCTTTCTCTAACTGCTAAAAGCAAATATGGAGTTACCTACTAAAGATGTATGTATGGCAATTATCTTCATTTAAACATTGATATCTTAAAAATACTTATTTTTAGAGAGTTGGAGATTATTGTGCTTTGAGGATGGAATTTGTTTATAATAGTTTCTGATTAGAAGCCTTCAGAGCTTCAGTACAGTATGTCAAATTATTATTTTTAATTAAGCTGGATTTGCAGAAAAAATTATCTGTATTGTTTGTTGTTTATTGCAGCTTCAGGAGGCTCAAGTGAAAACAGATGGCTATGCAGTTGTAAGGGTGAAGGTTTGCCTGAAATAGCTGTTGGAAATAATGAAACCGGCTGTTTCACAGGGTGCAATTGCCGCTCTGGTATTTTCATTTCTAACTCAAGCTGCATTATATTGGAAATCAATTTTAAACAATTTTCTATGCACAGGTTGTCCCAAAACTATTAACCAGTCGTGTCCTAAAATCATTACTATTTCTTGTATTTGCTTGAGGTGAATTGAATGACGAGGTTTGGCATAAGGCTTAAAAATAAAGTAAGCAAGTCCTGAAACCAACTAGAACTATTTGTGCTTGCTCTTTGCATTACAGGTTAGAGGCTTAGATTCTTACCAATAAAGGTCATCTGTATCCAACTTGATGAATTCCCTGTCAATAGTCTGGCCAAAAATTCTATAAGTTTCTTCCAGTGTCCATGGTTGACGCATGTTTATAGGCCCGGATGTAATTGAAATATCAAAATGGTCCAATTCGTTGTAACCATATTTTTCAGTAGAAGCTCAACTTCGTTATGTATTCAAAATATGTGATATCTCATTGACAAAAATGTTAAAAAGAAGGCTAGTGCTCATTTATATTCTTTATGTACACATTAAGTTTTAAAGATTGGTGCTTTTAAAATCTTGATCCGGATGTGGTTTTTGTGCTTGCCATTTACTGATCATCTTTCATTGTATCTTGCTAGGTACTTCAACTGAAATGGAGACTTCAAAGAAGAGGATTTTCAGCAAAGTCGTGATTATCATTCTTTTGCTATGTGTTACACTCACTACTCTTGCGTTCATAGCTTCTGTGTCATTCTTTGTCTATCGGAAGGATAAATGCCCCTCTCAGGGACCATTATTCTCATCAGATAAACAAACAAGTTGCGGTAGTGGTAACAGCTTGATTAGCCAAAGAGTTTCTTCATTCACAAAGCAAAAAGGTTTTGGCAGTGCTCCTGTCAAATATGTAGCAGGTAATCTAACGTCGTTCTGCCCCTTCAGGGAATTCATTTTAACATCAAGTTAGGGCTATTGGCACTCCTTCCAAGTACCCTAAACCTGTTTATATCCGTTTAGCAATTTCTTATACAACATACACATTAGTTTTTAGCCATGTATTCAATGCAAACAAAAATATCTTGAGTTATATTTTGAAGTTTATGTTCTTTTTCATATCTCTGACTCTTCCCTTCTCATATTTGCTTCTGTAGGATGTATTCCTAATCCTTCATTCATCTTCAGAAATACTACTGGAGCAATGCATGGGAGTATTATAGAATTCTCATACTATGAACTCGAAAGCATGACGAACAAGTTTTCCGATTCTAATTTGATTGGAGTTGGGGGAAGCAGTCATGTCTATCGTGGTTATCTCAGAGATGGTAGAGTTGTAGCAGTAAAGCGAATCAAAACTCAGGGGAGACCAGATGCAGAATCTATTTTCTTGACAGAGGTAATACCTTATGCTGCTAACACTTCAACTGATTCTACATGATCATGGTTCCTCTATATGAGTCATACATGCAGAAATTTTAAATTTTCAAGCATTTTTGTTTGCACAGATTGAATTGATAGCAAGACTTCATCATTGTCATGTGGTACCTTTACTTGGCTTCTGCTTAGCACACCATGGAAAATATTCTGAGAGGCTGCTGGTATTTGAGTTCATGTCTAATGGTAACCTGAGAGACTGTCTAGATGGAGCTTCAGGGAAATCTTTGGACTGGCGCAGTCGGGTCACAATTGCACTTGGAGCCGCAAGGGGCTTAGAATATCTCCATGAAGCAGCAGCACCACGAATCTTGCATAGAGATGTCAAATCTTCCAATGTACTCTTGGATGAGAACTGGAGAGCAAAGGTGAGATCAAAATCATAAAATGCACAATAGCAGGGTAGTATTCCTTATAGATCATTAAAATCGAAGGGAAGTGATAATCTTTAATGTGAATCTGGCCATGTGGAACCAGATAAGGCTCTAGCTTCAACCGTCTGTAATTGTGAAGATCATTGCTTTTATCCTTATTTTAGTTGCATTTAAAACTGGACATCCCAGCAATTTCAAGAAGTTAAAATTTTTATATGCAAAAAAAATCAGCTGAAAATTCAAGTTTAATGTACCTTATGTACACTTTGACACATTTGACTTTCATGACAGATAACTGATCTTGGTATGGCAAAACACCTACAAACTGATGGCATTCCCAGTTGTTCCAGCTCTCCAGCTCGAATGCAGGGTACTTTTGGCTATTTTGCTCCAGAGTATGCAATCATTGGTAAAGCATCTCTAAAATCAGATGTTTTCAGTTTTGGGGTGGTTCTTCTTGAATTGATCAGTGGTCGGCAGCCCATCCAAAATTCTGTGAATATAGGGGAAGAAAGCCTTGTAATATGGGTACGTCAAACTGGAGAGTTTTTATGGTTATTTGGTCATATTTCCTTTGTTCAGCTTCCTAGGATGAAAATGCATTCAACTAATCACATAGTACTAGTAGTCAAATACTAACTCGGTCTTCATAATTTAATTCAGGGTTTAGTTCACTGAGAACTTATTACTTATTAGGTGCCTGAATCACAGCTTGCATGTCAGACTAGTTTTTATGTGCCAAGTGAGTATTGCCTTGCTGACTTAATTGAGTTCATCAGGCATCACCCCGTTTGCAAGATAGTAGGCGAGTGATTTCAGAGTTACCAGATCCACATCTGGGAGGAGTCTTCGATGAAGAAGAGATGCATGTTATGGCCTACTTAGCAAAGGAGTGCCTGTTGTTGGATCCTGATTCTCGACCAACCATGAGTGAGGTGGTTCAGATTCTTTCAACTATTTCACCGGATAAATCTAAGAGGAAAAACATGTCTGTGCAAGTTTTTCAGGTATTACAACTCTCAGAAAAGTTTGGTAAATTTGTTTTATGCCTTTACTCTTTCCTCTTTGCCCAATCATCTCTGTTCGTTGTTGCTCTGGTGGGATAAACAAATATGGACACAAACTCTCAGTTACTAAGATAAATCCAGTTTCACATGACTTTGATTAATTCTCTAGTTTACTAGTTTGAGAAACTTATAGTACCTGTGAAAGGAAATGCAGAACTCTGCCACAGGTGTCAGGAGAAGTGAAGGGTTGAAGGAGCATGATTCTATTGAGACCGAAGAGATCAAGTATATGATGTCCGATGAACAAACGGCTCGGCGCTCCTTCCTGTCAGATATCAGCACTAATTCATGCCCCAGAAAGGAAAAGAATGAAGCAGATATTGACTCTATTGAGGAGCTGACACCATTGGCATCAAAATCTAGCTTGCACATACGAGATGAAGATCCAGTGGACTTAACTGAACCCCGGCTTGAATCTTTCTGTGCCTAAAATGTTCATCTCCAGTAACAGCGGTTGCACGATCATGGCAATAAACACAACACATGTTTCAGTAGCTAGCTAGTCCATATTGCTTTAACTCGATACTCTGAATGGGGGTAATGTTTTAAAGAATTGAAGTTTGGAGGAGCTGCCAATATGGAGCTGATTTTCAATTTTTCCTTAGAGAAGATTAGAGGTTTGTTATAGGTTCTATTGGTGATTTCGTTCTTCCTTTTAGAAATTCCTTTTATGTAAATAAATTTTAGTAGGAAAAAAAAAATCATTTTTTAGTAAACATTTTCCATTTTTCAGTTAAAAATGCTGCACAAAATTGGCCCTCATTCAGATTGACACTATCTCTGTAGTTAGTTTATACTTCTTGCCATATCAGTATAGGTATGTTTTCCTTCTTGGTTCTTAGGTACTGATACTAATCAGATTATATTCAAGAAAAGGTGATCTCTTTTGTTGCGAGAAGATCGTATGGGACAATGAATTGGACCATCTACTGTTTATTGCTCTAGCATAATCTCTTGAATTATCTTATTTACTCCTACCAAATTTCCATAAATAGAATTTGTAGCTGAGAGTCAATAAAGCAGTTGAAAACAATTACCCGATGTAGTCTAAAGTAGGCGGATATATGGAACATTTTTTTTGGCTTTTGGTCCCAATGATGAATGCCAAAATGTCCAGGCCTCATAATAATCTGTATTAATTTGCAGTGAGGGTTAGCAGGAAATTTTAGTTGTATTAAACTGTTTAAACCAAATGAATGCAAACCAATTTATTTATGCTTTCAATTTAGAGTTAATGCCAAATAAGCGCCTGAGAGTGGGTAATTTGTCAATTCAGTAATGAAACCTTTTAATTTGTCAATTGAAGGTCCAGTTTTAGTTTCCGTTACCTGGTGCTGAGTGTTAATGGATGGCTATGGAGTACGAATTGGGCGTTTGGTTCACAGGAATTATGATTCCATTCCTGAACAAACATAGGGTTTGAAATGCCTGTGTAACCTAATCTACCCAATCAAAATCCAGACTATCGTGTTGCAAACATTGATAAATTTTTTTCTTTTAATTTAAATCGTGTCTATAACTAAGAGAATCATAACAAAAATACATTAATCAATTAAAGATAGTGAAATACACCTTTATAGTGTGAGAGGAGTATTTTGAAAAATTTTTAGAGATGAGAAATCTTGGGAAATATATATATATTTTTGTAAAAATTACATCTTTTGAACATGGAAAACCTAAAAGAATGTTAGCAATTTTGATTTATGACTTCTCAATTATAAACGAGACTGATTTACGACTTGAACAACCTTATTTCTCAATTTGATTTATGTACGTAATACAAACTATGTAATTGGATTAGTTAGTTTAATTTAATTCTTGTGCTATATATTCCTTTCTTTTAGGTTTTTTTTTTTCATTTTTGGAAAGAAAGTAAAATTACTTTTGTAAATAAGAAAGTACTTCCACAAACACTTTTATTTAAAATTTTTGAAAATAAATATTCAACCCTTTTTGTTAAGAGTTTATAAATATATTTATTTTTTAATTTTAAATATTATACCACAATAATAACTAACTATATTATTAATGAAAATATTTATTTTTTGTAACAAATTAATATATTTAAATAATTTTTTACTTTCAAACCAAGTTTTTATTTTTTTGTTTAAAAGACCAAAAGGGAAAAATGAAACAATTTTCAGGCCCAGTATGACAACTGAATTGAGACTTTTGTGTAAAAGCTAAGTATTCCCAAGATGGAAGTCCATTGCCTTAAAAGCCCATGGCCCAAGAGACTTAACTGGGGTGGAATCAGACTCTGCTGCTTCTCCTTCTCCACGGGCACACTGAGAAAACCACGGTCGCCGGAGGACGGGGCTGTTTGTATTCTCTGCCGCAGTTTTCGGTCCCCTTGTGCGCTCTTTTCCGCCCTTTATTAAATAGAGACAGGTTTTAACCTTTTCTGGTGTTCCCTTTTTCATTCGTTGGGAGTATAAACTTTTACACCTGAGTGAGAGAAATAGAGATGGCCGGAAAAGTAGGAGCGACACCGGCGACGTACACGCCGTCTCCCTCAAAGAAGAGGGGCTCCATTTTGTCTGACTCCGGTTGGGTTCGACCAGATGGCCGTGCCTTCCACCAGTGTAGGCCCGCATGTATGTAAAGCATTACTTCAAACTTGTATACATACCAATGTATGTATAGTCAGTAGGATTCTTTGGTTTTTGAGTGTGATCCCTATACTAATTTGTTACTCACCACCTTTTCCTTCATTTCTTCTGCGCTTCCCAGTTGCATAATTGAATGATCTTTGCTATTTGGTTTATCTTTTATGAATCTCTTGTTTTTCCCTTAGATTTTCAATATTTATTTATTTGTTTGCTAAGAAGTTTTACCCTGGAACCATATTGGATAAAAGTTTTAGGACTCTTAAGGAAGTTTGCAATCCATTGTTCTTGGAATTCCTTAATCCGAAATAATTTTATCAGATTAGTTTTACTGTTATTTGTACTTGTATGATCATGACGGTGGATTGTATTTTGAATCATAGAAAAAAGCAAGCCAACAGCAACTCTGCGGCATTCTTTCTCTGTTTTGAACTGAATGAAAAATATAATTCCAGCTCCAATAATAAAGCTCATGGAGTAATTTTTGAAGCATAACTTGTCATTGGTTCTTATTCTTGAAAGCTTGAGTCAATTCCATGATTCTGATTTTCCTCATTATGATATATTCTCCTATCGACCATGTCAATGATATTTATTCATATGGTGGAATAGGTAGCTTTTTCTTATGTGTTATGTGTCATCTTAGTAACTTCAAATTTGAAGTCTTGGAGTTAATCTTTACCTGCCTACTTCTCGGTATTCCGTAGGAACTGGAGCAAAAATGAAAAGTTTGAAACTTGGTTTGTTGTCTCATAGTTTATTACATATCACTCTCTCTGCAAGTCTGTCATCTCGTCGGTGCTTGTATTTTGTTGAAGATAGGAGAAATGATATACAGTTAGTCACATGTTATTTAGTTCTATAGGCAGGGGAGCACAACCGTTCCAGTGGAAATCTATCTATACTGGAAACTACTAAAAAAACTTAAAACTCGTGACTTGCATTCCTATGTGCTACATGAGGATTGATGCCACATCCCTTTTACTTGAAGGCATCCAGACCCTTGCTTCAATTTGGTGGTGACATGGTCCTTACTCTATTTTGGGAGTTCGGCTTTTTGCTTCCATCTTCTGTGCCAATGTGTGACTTTCTGTTTCCTCTAGACATCTCATCAATATACTACTAACATGAATTGCTATGTGAAAGAATTGGCTCTCCTCTCTTACATGTCTCATATAAAAGTTCAGACATCTTCTATAGTTTACATTCTGAGGTGCATTTCACTTGCATGAAGTGCTATGTGAAAGAATTGGCTCTCCTTTTTTACATTTCTCCTTTGAAAGTTCGGACATCTATAGTTTACATTCTGAGGTGCTTTTCACATACATACCCAAAATTAGGTTAGTCCATGCATTTTAGGAAGAACTCCATCTCTGTACAAAATTAGATAAGTCCATGCGTTTTAGGAAGAACTCGTATTACTGACTGAAAAATGATCTATGGATAAGTTGTTTTTTCTAGATGGGCTTAATTGATTTCCAATTTGTAATTTTATACGAGAATTATTAATGTCTCTTGGACCTTGCTTTCATTTGATAGAAAATTGGGTGCTGATGCAAATGCTGAGATTTAAAATCAACCCACCTTGTGTGATTCTGCGAGCTTTATATTTTGGGTTTTGAGCTTCTCCACAGTCACAGAGATTTAATGTTGCCATGGTCGATACTTTAGTCTGTTTCATCTGCCATTTTATAGATTTTCTCTCTTGACGCATTTGTATGCGAATATTTTGCTTTTCTCTGCACCTAAAGATGTTGGTATCTTTATTTATATGCTTTTCTGTTCTTGGTCCTCATACGACTCATGAAAGTATAATTTGGTCCTGGTTTCCAGTTCCAGAACTCATGACTCATGTACCATTTTATGGATTTTCTGTATTCATGCATCTGTATGCAAACACTATGCTTCTTCTACACACCTCAAGAGGTTGGAATCTGTATTTATATATTTTTCTGTTGTTGGTCCTTGAACTGACTCATGAAAGAACAACGTGGTCCTGACTTACAGTTCTAAGGACTGCTGCTGTGAGTTCTGCCTCAGGATCTGCTTATGCGGAGGTTGGGAGCACCAAGGTTATTGTTTCAGTGTGAGTATATGATTCTTTTGTATGAATTTTGCTTGAATCCTACTTACAAATGCTTAACCTTAAAATGGATGTGGATTTATTTCAAGTAATGGCATTTCCTCTTCGAATTAGTCCATGAAAAGCTCTAGTAGATCAATTTTATTTTTCAAATAGCAGATAAGACCACTTGCATCGTATCTTGTTTTATGCTATGCATTAACTTTGTAATTAAGAAAAAAAATGTTCTTTATTGACCCATGCATGGAGGCCTTCTTGATTGTTGACGCTTGAGATGCTGTTTAATTTGTTTTGGAATTTTCATTTCCTGGAGGAAGAGAAGGAAAAAGAAAAGGTTAAACTGGTAGAACTTCAATTGGAATGAGAGGCATTTGTCTTTATTTGCTCCTCCTTTCCGTCCTTCTTTATCAGTGAAAGCCAATGGAGAAAGGCAAAAAAGAATTCAGCACAAGAAGGTTTTAGCTTCTATTTAAATATTTAAGTTCCCTTCTCTGTCTATGAACTCCCCCCTCCCACCCTCCCACACACAACAAAAAAAGAAGTGGAAACCCCTTTTGGTTGTCTTTTTATCTTTTCTTCCCTCTTCATTCCTGGTTTTGTTGTCAATTGGGAACTTTGAATTAGGCTTTTTGTGAAATAAATGGATAGCAAATTGTTGAAGGTAATGAATGCCACCTAAATCAGTAAATCATGGTATTGGAGAGATGCTCCACATTAATATGATCTTCAGCAGTGTGTTCATCAGGGCTTTTATATGCCAATGATGTCTTTTTATTGTTAAGCTGTATCTTCCTCATGAAATTGGTTTGTCAGAGCATATTATGTCCAAGTTATTCTGGTCTCTGTGTAGATTCGGGCCAAGGGAGAGTAAGAAAGCAATGATGTACAGTGATGTAGGGCGGTTGAATTGTAATGTCGGCTATACTACATTTTCCACCCCAATTCGGGGGCCGGTATGCTCTAGCCTACAGTTCATTTTGAACTCCATTGTACTTTCAGTTTTATTTTTCTTATTTGTTAAAAGTTTTTGGTTTTTGAGACCAAAGCTGCCTATTTTAGGGAGGTGACAATAAAGATCTTTCTTCAATGCTACACAAAGCTCTAGAGGGTGCTATAATTATGGCATCCTTCCCTAAAACGACTGTGGATGTTTTTGCTTTGGTGTTGGAATCTGGGGGCAGTAAGTTTTTATTCTAGATTTAGCAATACTGTTGATATGTTATCCCAATTGGTTATACCTTGATAGCTGAACATTTTTCTTTAATCAGACCTGAGCTGTACATTTTCATTTTTTTTGTTTCTTACTATGCTTAAATGCCTGTTAGTGTGGCAAACTTGTTTATGTTACTGAAGTATTTGTCCTAAGCTCAGTTTATAAAGCTACACAGTTAACTCATTAGATGTTTTTAATGTTATATCATGGAATGAAATAGTATTTGCATCAGCTCCTTGTTCTAATGAAGTTATTTATTGGCAGGTGATCTTCCTGTAATCATCTCTTGCGCTAGTCTTGCTCTTGCAGATGCTGGAATCATGCTATATGACTTGATCTCCTCAGTTTCTGTGGTATGATTCAAAGATACAAGCATTTCTTTCTCTATATTCATGTTTTTCTTTTTATTTATAGTAGTATAAAAAAAATGTTTTATGATGGGTCTTTCCTGTAAAACAGTACTGAAATATCAAATGATAATCATAATGTGACCCAAACATTTTTGCCTTGCCTTCAATCATATCTCATTTAAAACAGATAATAGGCTTATTTGGAGTATTAAAACAGTGAAGTTTCATAATCATTTTTCTTTCTTTTTTAGCCTATGGGATAATGCTTCACTAAGCTTTGTGTTACTTCTGAGGTTAAAGTGACCCTTCAAAACTTCTAGTTTAATGACTAATTTTTAGCTCTCTTAACAGTGCTACATCAGGAAGAACCTTGTCATTGATCCAGTGTCAGAAGAAGAGAACAACCAAGATGGAAGCTTTATGATTGCTTGCATGCCGTCACGTGATGAGGTTACTCAGCTGACTCTCACTGGAGAATGGTCAACACCACAGATTAATGAGGTAAATCTACCAACAGGATAGAATTACATTTGTGTCTCTGTTGCCTTTATTCTTCAACCTTGGTGTCAAGCTATAGAATTCCACAGTCATGTACTGGTCTGTGCTCAATGGTGAAGCCTTCCATTTCTGCTTGTCAATTCTACATTTGCATTTGAATTAATCCCTGCATTCTCTCTAAAGTGTCTATTAATAGCAGTGCCTATATACACTATGAGCTAAGACGAACCATATTGACTTGTAAAATCAAGTCCATCACCTTGACATTACATTATTCTTTCAGTGAGGTTGAGGAAAGATAATGATTTTTGTGCAGGCAACACAGCTATGCCTTGATGCTTGTAAAAAGCTTGGGAAGATCATGAGATCGTGTTTGAAAGAAGCTGTATCTGAGTTGCAGTGAGAGAAATGGTAACACTGACACCCATCCCGTAGCAGATACAAGTATATTGTCCTGGGGCCTAAATTTTGCCCGTTAGGTTTTTTCCTAAATTTTTGCGAAGAATTCCATTAGAATGGTGATGATTGGATTTTCTACCAATTTGTGGTTTAACTTTTCTATAGAGATCTGATCTTCTACATCAAAATTACGTAGATTTATGGCTGTCCTTTTGGGGAATTGTATAAAACACTTGAATCCCAGAATTATGTGTTTATCAAAGGGCTTTTTTGCAGCATTGATTGGGGACAGCTGCCTTTTTTTTTTTTTTTTTCTCATCTTAAAGATTCTGATCTGCATCCCACAATCACCATCATCTTTGACCCCTTCATAATATTTGTCTTTGTCCATTGCAATCATTTACATATAATAATATACCTTAGTGATGGTACATCGAAACAACGGATATACTCAGGATTGTGGGTTTTCATTTTGCACCCATTTTCTTTAGTTGGAAAAAGCCATGTTCCATTATGGCTGGCTTTAGGTCAAGTTTCTTTAGGACGGTTAAGTCTTATTAGTTTAGTTATAAGTAATAATAATTAGGATCGGGAGTTCGAGATATGATAAGGATAAATAAGAAACCTTGGAGGAGGTAGGGTATAGGGAGGAGAAAAAAAACAAGTTTCTTTAAGCTGGGTTTTGAATACTGTGTGGAAAGCATAGGGTTATGACTGGAAGCTATTATGCCAGCTCAATCCAGTCTGCAAAATCTCCTTATAAGAGTCAATGGGGTACCGTAGTTTGGTAAAATCATTGGTGGGTCAGAGACGTTTAGGCAGTAGAATTAATTCATCGGATAAACTAATTGTGTCGAGACAGCTATACATTTGTGAATAGGGCATTTCATTTAAAGAGAATGAGAAAGGGATAAAGTATTCGTTCGGATTCCATTTTTGGAAAAGAAATTCAATGTGGGTTTTACTTATTATATAAGGAATGCTACTATAGGTTCTTACTAATATTATATATTAGTTAATATTCTACGTGGCAGTACTCAATCCATCATTAGTTATAAATGATTGATCTTTATTTTATCAAAATTAAAATAATATATTTTTTTTCTTTTAAAATATCTTGATTTATGATTCTAATCAAATATACAAGAGAGAAAAGATAGATGGATAATATAGTAAAAAAATTAGTAATAAATTAACGACAACTACTTATATTTAAATTAGTACAAATGATTTACGAATAGTGATTTGTGATTTTTCTTTTTTTTATAATAAACATGAACATTCAATTATAAATAAATAGAGTACGCCCTTGTCTCTTTAAGGGCATCCCAGTGAGTGAAAAGGCAATCTTGCAGACCATAAGTCTTGAGTTCGAATCCTATCAATATCCTTCTGGATACTCAGAATGTCGAAGTGCTTATAAAAAAAATAAAATTAAGCACTCCTTTCACAATTAATTTTAAGTGTTTTTATAGTTATTTTATTAATATTGGGATAAAGATTTCCTTTTTCTTCGAAATGTCCTTATGGAGAATAACATTAAGAATGAAAGAGGTAAAAAAATTATGAAGATAAAGAGAGTATGGGTACTATTTTTTTTTTTTATTAAAAAAGAGAGAGTAAGATATCATCAATAATAACTTCGAATAATTGAAAAAAAAAAAGGTGAATTCCTGAAGGAGTAAATATTTTATTTTAATATAATTCTTATGGTCAAATATGAAACTTTTAAATAAAATACAAAAATCAATATGGAGCTGGAGATTAGACTAGAGATCACTTTTGGATGGTTGACGAAGCATTTGATCTCTGGTTGGATCCCTCTTCGTTACTACTCTATTATTATTAAGCTTTTTTTTTTTTGGTGTTGAATAGTCAAATTTGTACAATTTGTACTGCCTAAAAAGAAAAAAAAAAAGAAAAAAGAAAAAAGAAAAAAGAAGAAGAAGAAAGAAATTCATCATCAACTTTCGTTTTCTCTTTTTTTCTTTTTTAGGTAAAACATGATGATTTGGTTAGAAGAAAGGAAAAAAAAACCATAATAATCCAAGCAAACTTTGATGCATTGTATCTCCCGAAAATTGACCCTTTAATGTATTAATTGATGTTACAACCATATCTTTTTCGTTAATTAACTTCATTCTTCGGTTTGAAAATTGATTCTTTGATCCCTCACCCATTTATAATATATTTAATACTCTTTCTATTCTGGATTAAAGTGTTTTAAGATTCAAGATTTTGTTAGTATTCTGCATCATCTTTTATATCACTAAATAAAATAGTATATACTATTCGATTTATATAAAAGTTGTTTTTGAAATACAAATATTGAAAATTGATATGTGAATAATTTATTATGAAATTATATTTAATATTTTTGAGGAATTTTTATTGAACACAATACATATTATTAGATGTCAAAACAAAATAAAAGTTATTAATGATTAAGTTGGTTTTAAGTCTAAAACATAAAAAGTGGGGGACCAAAAAGACTATGAGAAAAAAGTATTTTGGATCAGATTTATAAAAACGAAAAGGTGGATGACCAAAAGTACCAATCCTCCGTAATAAATTTACATGTATGTTTTTATAGATATTTTTTATTAATAAAACTTTAAAAGGATATACTAAACCTTATGCATATATAATATTTTATTTGTTGATATAGAAGATGATGTAGAGGATGGAGTAGAATGTCTGAACCATTCCAATTACAAGCTGTCGAGGAAAGGTCTCGTGCGATGCATTAGGTTGTCCAAAATTGAATATCATTTTTCAATTTTAGTTAAAATTTTGGTTATAAATCAACATTATTATATTAAAAAAATTAAGTTAGTCTAATTCTTTTAATAAAAATTTGTGCAAGACATTAAATTGGAATGAAAAGAGTTCTCTATAATAATAAATAAATAAATATATAATATTTTACGAAACATTTTAAAATTTTTATATATTATATGTATTTAGATCGTGTTATATCAATGAATTTTTATATTTTAAAGAAAATACATTTTTTCTAAACTAAGATAAAAAAAAAAAGAAATAAAACTAATTTCATCTATATGTTAAATTTGTTAATAGGATTTTACGCTTGGTAAGTTATCCTCCTATGCATAACTTCGAGGACATCCTAATGGTAAAGTGACAAGTACACTGACCATAGGTCTTTAATTTGGATTCCACTATTACCCTTCTGAATTAGTAGAATGTCAAAATGCGTGCAAATTGACTCGAATATCGCTAAAAAAAATTAAAATTTTTTTAAAAAAGTTATCTCTTGTCTTCAATATTTACAAATTATAATCCAATTAATTTAAAGACACCATAGTTTTGCTTCCTAATTTGCATTTTGCATAGTAAAATAAATAGGTACTTATTAATAAAAAAAATTACTCCCTCCGTCTGAAATTGAATGTCCCATTTTTCATTTTAGAATATTCAAAATTAAATGTCTTATTTCTAAAAATAAGTAAATTTTTTATGTAAAGTTCCATTAACTCCCACCTTAATTTAAGGATTTACAACTATTAACTTAAATGTTACACAACTACTATTATATGATAAGAAGGATAAAGTGGTAAACTATATAAAAGTCAACCACACTCCTTAATTTTTCATGAAGTTAAAATGAGACATTCAATTCTAAACTATTGATGTTAGAGTAGAGAAGTATTGATGTTACAACCATATCTTTTTGTTAATTAACTTCATTTTTCCGTTTGAAAATTGATTAGTATTTGATCCACACTCATTTATGATATATATAATACTCCTATTTTGGATTAAAGTGTTTTAAGATTCAAGATTTTTTAAGTATATACTATTTGTGTTATATTAATAAACAACATGTAAATACATAAATTGATTAGAATTTGTTCAACGACTGGGGGAATGTAGACTTTACACCATCATGGAATGTGCTTTTTCGTGTTACTTGTTTTTTGTTATGGTTTTGGGTTAATGTTGTTCTTTATGATGATCTTTTTTTAGGTTAATTACTCATCATAATCCTGAACTTATTCAGAATACTCACATGTGATCCTAAACTACAATTCGCCCCCCACCCATACACTCCAACTCTCAAAACCTACCCACCCATAACCTTCCGTTAATTTACACCGTTAAGTCACTAATATATCAACTGATGAGCGACTCACATGAGTTTCTAAATTGTATTTTTGTCATCCTATTGGCAAGAATAGAGATGTCAATTTTGGGGAAGTTAATCGTAGTCACCCTTTTAATGAGAATGGTTGTTTGGAGGAGATGATGCACGGTGGTTCTTTAGGGGCTAAGTCATGAAAAGATTTCAAGGGGTTTTTTCCGAGGGATGGGTTTGGTAGAGGCCCCTTTGACGACAGGCAAAGGAGAATTGTTGGCCTGGGTGTTAGGGGAAAGTAGATCTGACTAGTGAGCAACGAATCTGGATTGGATTGACGGAGAAGAAGACAAAGAAGCGATGGAGCTGAGATCGACTAGATCTGGACAGAGGGAAGCAGAACGGTGGATGAGCTTAACTAACCAGGATAAAAATGACACAGTATAAGGAAAGACAATTGAACAAAGGGTAGGTCAGGTGGGTGGTCATTGGGGAAGGGGCACACCTTGTTAATTTTTTTCCATTTTAATGTCACTTTTGGGTTCCAACTAATTCCACGCTGAATCAAGAAAAATTTAAAATACGACGCTGAAAATATGAATTTATGTGGGTAGATTTCTCAAGATTTTTTCATAACATTATCTTCTTTAGTTTAAATCTTGATTCCTTCCCTGTTCCATCGGCTCTCCACTTGCATCCCCATCCTCACTGCCCTCATTGCTTCACTCTACTCGTGAAGGTAGAGATGAAGCTTTTTATTGGTAGATAGATAATTTGTAGCTTGAACTGGCGATAATATTCTAATCAGCTTTTTGAGTGTGTTTAGCCTCAGGATATCAGCTTCCTCCATCACATTCAACATGGAATGTGACACCATATCCCACATCGAGAATATGTAAAGTTATGGATGTATTGATAAGAATGGGCCTTAGAACCTATTGTCAACTTGGGATATACATTTTGGCATAGTAAGGACGGTTGCCAAATGGTTGGTTGTGGATGTTGCTAGGCCCATAGTCTCATTTCGAGTCCGAAGCGTAAAACATAAACTCACTGGTTAGATTACTGAATTCAGTCTTAGCTATTTACCTCTCTAACATGTTCCCAAAACTAATTCATATGATTTACAAGAAGGATAAAAATTTATTCAAATCAAAAACTAAAAAGGCTAGCATGTTCCCCTAACTAATTCATATGACTCAAAACAAAAATGAATCATGACAACAAAAAGGAATCATGACTCTAATTTAAATCAAGATATGATTTATATGAAGGATAAAAATTAATACAAATCAAAGAGTATTCACCATAATAATTCTGAATAAATCTCGAATTCCTTTTGTTGAGAATCAATCAGGTATTTTGTTTCCAAATATTTAGGATTTTGTTTGTTATCTTTTAAAGATTTGTTGTTACCTTTTAGGGATATTTTGTGTATCAACCAAAAGATACTAACTAGATTTGTGGCTAGTATATTGGGTTAATTGCTTTGGTAATTAATGCAAATAATTAGCTAGACTAGCAGTTATGAAAGGCTAGACACCTCTTGTAGTTGGGTAATTGATTTGAGAGGAAAATTTAGAATAGTTTTCTTCTAAAATTATACATGGTATCAGAGCCAAATCAGGGCCATTCTTTTCCGCGACACCTTTGAGTGTTCCATCATGACAAAATACCCTAGAGGTATGGCAAGCGAGGTCGAGAGTGAAACCTCAAATCCTCCTCAAGCTTCGAACCCGTCTCCTGTGAGTAATCAAAACTCTTCTTTGATTACCCAACCAATCAATATCTCCGAAGGTGGAACCTTCTCATCACCGGTCATAAACTTACCGGTCACAACTTCAACCAATAGTTCCAATCTGTCATGATTTTCGTTTGCGGAAAAGGTAAAAAAGATTACTTAACTGGAGTTGCTGCACAACCAATAGTGACGAGTCCAAATTATCGAACATGGAAGGTGGAGAACAACATGGTGATGTCTTGGTTTCATGTACTACAAGTTAGCGAAGGAGATTTGGGATGCTGTTCATAAAACTTATTCAAATAAAGATAACACCTCAGCCATCTTCGAGATCAAGGGCATTCTTCATGATCCAAGGCAAGAGGAATCTTCTGTTACTGATTATTTTAACCAACTCATACGCCGTTGGCAGCAACTTGACATGCTGGAAGATATGATGTGAAGTTGTCCTGAAGATAGCAAGCGATACAAGCAAATCCAAAATTGAGAACGCATCGACAAATTTTTGTTAGGGTTGAATCAAGAGCTTGATGAGGTACGTGGATGAATGCTAAGCATAAAGCCCCTACCCAATATACAAGAAGTTTTTGCAGAAGTTAGGAGAGAAGAGGCTCGACAAAAGGTGATGCTTGGTTCTTCACACCACCAGGCCAATCTAGAAAATTCTGCATTAATAGCCCAAGGACCTCAACCATCTTGGGGTCAAGGCACTTAATCAAGTAACAACAACTAGCGAAGGGGTGGCCGTCCATGGTGTGATAATTGAAAATGGACAAGTCACACAAAAGACACATGCTCTTCATGGTTGGCCAGATGATTAGAAGCCATCAGCCTCACGTTTTGTTCAATATCGGGAGAGCAGAAGCAACATAGTCCAAACTGAAACAAACACTTCGGTGGATTCGAGTCCCTTTAACGAAGAGCAATTGGAGATGCTGAAAAAGCTACAGCAAGAATCAGTTCAGAAGGTAACACGTCCAGAAGAAGTTAGCACAACAACGATAACTCAACGAGGTAATTTTCTAAATGCCTTTAGCACTAAACAAGAGAAAATCACCTCTTGGGTTGCAGACTCAGGAGCATCTGACCACATGACCGGAGATATCACAGTGTTCAGCGAGTATATTCCATGTCAAAACAGCACTGGTGTTAGATTTGCTGATGGTTCTTGCTCAAAGGTGGCTGGTATTGGAACAGTGGTTATTTCAAAAGATATCACTCTGAATTTATAATTATTTATTCCCAAACTTAGCTATACTTTTCTCTCTATCAGCAAGTTAACGAAAGATTTAGGTTGCATTGTTAAATTCTTGCCCCACTCGTGTGAATTTCAGGTTTTGGACTCGGGGTAGACGATTGGCAGTGCTGAGATAGATGGGGGCCTTTACCTTCTGCAAGTTAATGCCTCAGAATGGAAAAACAAAAAGATTTCATGCGTAGCATCTAGTGCTAAGGAAGAGAGTGACGTTAAATTGTGGTATTATAGGTTAAGTAATCCAAATTTCTCGTATCTAAAAAGGTTGCTACCTTCTTTGTTCAATAAAGATTCAATAAACTTTCAGTGTGAAGTGTGTCAATTACCAAACGTACGAGCAGTTCATACCCTTTGTAACCTTATAAGTCTTCTCATCATAGCGATATTTGGGGACCTTCTCGTGTCAATAATATCTCTGGTTCTCGATGGTTTGTTACCTTTATTGATGATCACACAGGACTCGCTTGGCTTTTTCTAATGAAAGAAAAATCAAACATTTACATAATATTTTAAACCTTCAACCTAATGATTCAAACCCAATTTAGCATAAAAATCCAAGTTTTCAAAACTGATAATGGGAGAGAATACTTTCAATCACAGCTTGGGTCATATCTAAATAGCCATGGTATCATACATATTATCTCTTGTGTAGATACTCCACAACAAAATGGAGTGGCAGAGAGGAAAAAGAGGGACCTTTGGAAGTTGCCCATTCTCTTATGTTAACCACCCATATTTCTAAACATTTTTGGGGAGAAACAGTGTTAACAGCCACATCTCTCATCAATCAAATGCCTTCCTGTGTCTTTGACTTCCAAACACCATTTCAGAAGCTACTTTATAACTACCCATATATTCGGTTTGCCTCACATATTTCACTCAAAATCTTTAGCTGCACGGCATTTGTTAATATAAATCAGCAACACCATAGCAAACTTGATCCTAAGTCCCTCAAATGTTTGTTTCTAGGATATGCTCCAAATCAAAGTGGATATAAATGTTATTGTCCACAAACAAAGCGTTTTTATACCACCATGGATGCTACCTTCTTTTTTGGGACACTTCTACTTATCTTCCTTGTCTACCTATTCCAACATTCGAGAGTCATCCAACATTCGAAAATCTTTTGTGTCTACCTATTCAAGATGCTACACAAAAAAAGGATAAAGAAATAATTGTATACTCTAGCCGGAAAACTCAAAAGGAGTTGGAGGACCGAAGTACATCAAGGCCCGTCCAAGAGACAGATCCGAGTTCAAGACCCATAGTTGAGGAAGGTAATGCTCCAATAAACTCATAAAATTCTACTGTACTTGATGATCTTGATCAGCCTATTGCTTTTAGGAAGGGGAAGAGACGGTGCACTTCACATTCTATGAACAAATTTAAGTCTTACGAAAATTTGTCTTCGATATACAAGGCATTTAGTTCAACATTGAGTGACATTCAAATTCTCAAGAATATTCAAGAGGCACTTGCTCAATCCGAGTGGAAGACAACCATTCTTGAGGAAATTCATGCACTTGAGAAGAATAAGACCTGGGAATATGTAGAATTGCCAGCTGGGAATCTGTAGTTCTTTACAATTAAGCACAATGCTGATGATAGTGTTGATCGTTTCAAGGCAAGGCTGGTCGCTAAGGGGTTCATACAATCATGTGGTATAGATTACGAAGAAGCATTCGCTCCAATGGCCAAGCTAAACTCTATTTGAGTGTTGCTCTCCCTTGCAGCTAACTTGAATTGGCCCCTACAACAATTAGACATAAAGAATGCATTCTTAAATGGGGAATTGGAAGAAGAAGTCCTTATGGAGGTCCCATTGGGAATTAACTCTAAAGAGAGCTTCAACAAGGTGTGCAGATTGAAAAAATCCATATACAGCCTAAAGCAATCATCTCGTGTTTAGTTCGAGAGGTTAACAAGTGTCGTTAGGTAGCTGAATTTCACTCAATATCAAACAGATCATACAATGTTTGTTAAGAAGTCAGCTAAAGGTAGAAAAGCAATAATGATCAGATATGTCAATGATATAATCCTAACCGGTGACAATCTCGAGGAGATTGAAAAACTGAAGTTTATCTTGGCACAAGAGTCCGAGGTTAAAGACCTAGGTCAACTCAAATACTTCCTGGGAATGGAGGTAGCTCAATCACAAAAAGGGATTGCAATTTCCTAATACAAGTATACTCTTGATCTTTTGAAGGAAATCGGTATGCTTGGGTGCAAACCAGTTGACACCCCAATGGATTCTTCCAATAAAGTCGAGATGGAAGAAGAAGGACCATTAACGGACAAAGGGAGGTATCAAAGATTAATTGGCAAACTATCTATCTCTCACATACTCGACTAGACATTAGTTTTGCAGTAAGTATGGTTAGTAGATATATGAACCAACCTACAGAGAAGCATCTACAGGCAGTTCTTTGAATCTTACAGTACTTGAAAAGAAGTCTTGGAAGAGGACTTTACTTTAAGAAATTAGAGGAGAGAGACGTGGAGATTTTCATAGATGCAGATTGGGCCGGATCAGTCACGAACCAAAGGTCAACAATAGGGTATTATACCTTTATGTGTTGCAACATGGTTACTTGAAGCAGTAAGAAGCAACCCGTTGTTGCTAGGAGCAGCACTGAAGTAGAGTTCAGAGCAAGAATCTTAAATGAAGTAGGATTCACTAATACCAATCCTATGTCATTATTATATGACAACAAAGTTGCTATTGAGATTGCCAAGAACCGTGTTCATCATGATAGAACAAAACATCTGGAAATAGATCGACATTTCATCAAAGAAAAACTCGATGAAGGAATATTGAACCTCCTGTATGTTCTAACCAATCATCAAACAGCGGATATACTGACCAAGGGTTTATCCAGAAATAGTTTCGAGACTCTAAGGTGCAAGTTGGGTATGATAGGCATTCATAACCCAGCTTGAGGGCTAGTGTTGAGAATCAATCTCTTATTTTATTTCCAAATATTTAGGATTTTGTTTGTTATCTTTTAGAGATTTGTTGTTACCTTTTAGGGATATTTTAGGGTGTCATTATCTTTTGTGTATCAACCAGAAGATACTAATCAGATTTGTGGCTAGTATATCGGGTTTATTGCTTAGGTAATTAGTGCAAATAATTAGCTGAACCAGCAACTATAAAAGACTAGATGCCTCTTGTAATTGGGTAATTGATTTGAAAGGAAAATTCATAATAGTTTTCTCCTAAAATTCTACACCTTTTCGAATACCTCAATCTCTAATTACATAATCAAATTCTAAATTAGAACAAACTATTTCTCAAAAAAAGAAAGATTCAATCTTAAAACGAAAAAGAATTCTTACCATTCTAACGAAAGGTTTCGTCCTTCAAACTTAATTTAAGGCTAAATTAGAAAGTTTCATTGTAAACTTAATTTAAGCCTTAATCACTTATCCACTACGCACTCTAATCATCCATTATACTGTCAGAGGAAATAAAATAAAACAAAACTTTTCTATTAAACATTTATCCAACTTTTCAAAACTATTCAGAATCCATTACCAAAATTTTACAAAAATTACATAATATAGAATATAATATAATATTATATATTCAAAATGACATTTTCTAAAAGCAATGATATACAAGCAATTTAATGTGTAATAAATCAAATCAATTCAATTTTAAATAAAGTTTTACCTCAATCATATAACAAATATTATATCTCGTATCATAAATTTTTTTTTTTAACATTTTAAAATATTTTAATATCTTCTAAAAACAATGATAGCATTTAAGATAATAAACAAAAATATGTAATTTTATTAAAATCAAAAGTCATCCAGTCGAATATCAAAATATTTATAAATCATTATACTCTCAACTCTCAAATTAAACCATTATACTAAAGCTTTTATTGAATCTTACTAATATCTCAAACGATATAAATATATATATATTTATATATTTATTCAATCGATCACTTGATCCTATAGAGAACTCCAAAAATAACCATAATTACCTAACACTATAAGATTTAACTAACTCCATACAAAATCAAAATCCCATCCTTTACAAAATTTCATATCCTAGCCCTATTCAACTCAATGATCAATAACCTAATCTAAGTCAATCCAATAATTGATAATCTAGGAACTCTAATGCCATTATTTTAAAATTGATACCATAGTCTCCTAGATTATTGTTCACTAGTTGGAATAAAAACTAGTTATTGATTACAAGATAGTAAGCCCTTGGGTTATTGATCATTTGGCTAAATTAAATCAGGTTATGATTATTAGGTTGGATAAAGATAGATTATGAAATATTGGTAGGATGAGATTTTTATTTTGATTGGAGTGAATTAATTCTTATAGTGTTAGATTGATTATATTGGCAAAAAAAAAAATGTGTGTACATATTTATTTTAGGTTTAATTGTGAAGCGATAATTGAGGTTTGTCCTTTTTTTTGTTTTGAGGAGGTTTAAGTAACGATTCACATATTTTGACCTGAGTTTTCAAAGCTTTTCTATGAAAGCTTTAATATAACGGATTAATTTGAGGGCTGAGGATATAATGATTTATAGGTATTTCAATATTTGACTGTGATGAGTTTTTATATTTTAATAAAATAATATTTTTTATTATTATTTTAAAATGCTATCATTATTTTTAGAAGATAATAAAATATTTTAAAAAGTTAAAAAAAAACTTTTATGATTCAAAATAAAACATTTATTATGAGATTTAGATAAAACTTTATTCAAAGTTGGATTTCTAGCTAATGTTATTTAAAATTGAACTGATTTGATTGATTACTAACTTGACATTTTATTTCTTTTATTATGTAATTTTAGTAAATTTTTTTTGTAATGGATTTTGGATAGCTTTGAAAAGTTGGACAAATATCTGTATAGAAATGTTTTGATTTATTTCATTTTTCTCCAATAGTATAGTGGATGATTAGAGTGCGCAGTTGGATGAGTGATTTAGCTTTAATTAAGTTTTGAGGATGAATTTTTCTAATTTAGGCTTGAATTAAGTTTTCAGGACGAAACTTTTTGTTAAAATGGTAGAATGTGATAGTCCACCCCGTGAGCTTGATTGTTTTCAAGAGCCATATTAGTCAAGGTCTTTTGGACCGGTGGGTTATTAATTGTTTGAAGCGTTCTTTTTAATGGTTCTAAATTTATAATAGCTTTAGGGTTCAAGTTATTTAGAATTCTTATGCTTCCTGTAATATGGAAATAGGACAGAAGGCAATTTGAGAGAGAAGTCAGAGCTTCGATAGGAGTAAGGCTAAATATATTCTTAATGTGGTAGGCTTTAAAACCATCGATCTTTCCATTTTAACTACATTTTCGAAATTAAATTTCGCAAGATTCAAATCAAATTTTTAAGATGAGTATTATTTTATTATGAATGATTATTTTTATGCAAACTAAATTTCAAGCCGCCGAGGCAAAAAAACTTCTTCTATATTTGTTTTGAAATTCCGTGTTCAAAATTAATGTTAGTCAAATTTGAAAGAAATTTTTTTATGCTGAATTGTTAATAAAAAAAAACAGCAAATGAAAAAGCTTTTATTGTTTGACTTGCAGAGAAACCAAGACCCCCACTTTGGTCCTCAGCTTTATTTTATCCTCATGCCGAATTTAATGTGACTTCCTACATATTTGCTTTAACAAAAATTTCCGCGGATTTGGTTTTCTTCTAAAACTAGTTTAAATGAATTTATTATTTTTCTTAACCTAATAAGTTGATTTCATATGATATTAAATTTGATTAGTTCTTATTTATAAACTTTAATTTTCTTTTAAAGCATTTTATTTTATCTTAATGTTTTGGAATCTTTATGCAATACTAATGGTTTTGAAAGAGTGTATTGATTAGTATCATATGAATTAGTTGGGGGAACATATCAAAAAGCTCATCATCTATCTAACCGACCTAGCAGGATAAACAGTTAGGGTTGGAGTCAGTGAATTTATATGTGTAATTAAGCTTAAGTAAATCCGTAAATGCTTTCCAATTCTGATACTAAATTACTTTGAAAATTAAACGTTTCGAATTTTCTGAAATATTATGCACGTTTAATACGTTTGAATTATTTTGAATTGTATAGCTTTTTGTAATATTTTATAAAATTATTTTGAGATTGGTTTTGTAAATATTTCTTTTAAATATGGAGTTTCTCGAGTACTTCATCGATTTCCCTGCACGGATGGCCATGTACGGTCCTGGCTTGCCTCAAAATAATAGAAATTAGATTGTCATGTCTTCCTTCAAACTGGCCAACTTCCCAGAAAGATTATCTTCCTTTTAATGGTCTTGCAATGCAAATTGTTAATCAAATTCACTTGGACAAGTGAAGTATCTCCAAGATTACTTTTCTCCCGCCCTGGAGATCGATTAGAATAGAAAAGTTTTTGGATTGTTGTGGTTAGTCTTCAATATATTTGTTAGAATTAGTAACAATAGGATGATAAAAATACCCTTCAGAAACTCACGTGGGTCACTCTTGGATCGATCTATTAAAGATTTACCGATGTAAATTAACGGAAGGTTATAAATGGGTAGATTTTGAGAGTCGGAATGTATGGATGGATTGAATTTTAGTTTTGAATCATATGTGAGTATTTTAGATAAGTTCAAGGTTATGGTGGGTAATTAATCCATCTTTTTTGTTTACCTAGGGTTGGAAATTGTATTCATCATATTTTAGTTAGAGCTACCATATTGGCTAAGTAACTTGCAGATAGGAGGATTGTAGTGCTCTTTTGTTAATATAATGTGTTCCAATTTTTCAAAAGAAGAAGAAAATTCAAAATGTGTACCTTAAGGTTTAAGAAATCCTAAAATTTAATTTATCTTAAGGTTCAGTATGAGAAAATACATCTAGAAAAATAATTACAGGTCACTTGTAAAATTTTTACTAATATAACACAAAATGTGTATTAGAAAATCTAGAATCTTCTTTTAAGATTTGTATTAAATAGATGTTTTATTAAAATAATTATATTTTTAATTTAAATTTTCATTAACAATTTTATTTACTGGATTTATATCATTTAGATAAATAACATTTGATTTTCAACATTTAATTTTGAATAAAGGTAATATGTCGATAACTTGACTCGTCTAACTCAAAAGCGTTCTCGTTTGCTTTTATTAGGTCAAATATCATTTTACAATTTATGAACTTTTAAAGATACAGTCTAAACTAATCTGTCCTTCTAACCTAAGTGTTAAATAAAGTGACATCAAAACAACGTTAGTCTCTTCTAAAATAGAAGGTCCCTACTTTTAGTTCAGGGTGGCTAATTTCCTTTTTTATTTTTGTTGGGAGAAAGGGGTTGTTCTTGTATTAAGACAGCGGGAAAGCTAAATTCATCTTTCTTTGTCGTGATACTTTAACCAGACTAATTTGGTGTAATCTCGACGATATTTTGTCATTTATGTGATTCGAACCCATAATCTCTTAATCATAAGTGAGATTATTTTATCATTTTAGTAAGTATTACTTGTCAACTAAATTCATCTTTGAAAAACATCTTATTCTGCCCAAATCAAGTCAAACATCTTTTATCATATTTTCTATATCATTTTTTTACTCAATTATTAATAAATTTATACTTATATTTTTATAAATATATTTTATTAATAAAATTCTAAAAAGATATATTAAATCTTATGAGTATTTGATCTTTATTGGATAATATATTCATTAAATTTAAGTAACTGATTGTCATTTTGTAATATAAGCTGTCCGTGTCTAGTGGATGGGACCATCAAATTCAGAAGATAAAATATATCCATTCTAACTATGAATGAGTTCGTTTTAATAATAACACAAATAATTGATATTTTTACACGTGATGAGAAAAGAAAACAACTAATTTATTTTATAATCATTACTCCATTCATCCTTAATTGAAAACTAAACTACTTTATATTATAGCTTGAGAAATAAAAAATCAATCAATTAACTAAAAAAATTTTATTATTTTATAAAACGAGACATTTATTTTTCAATAATTCAAAATAAAAATATAAATATTCATTTTTCAAAATTTTGAACGGGACGACATGAATTATTTTTGGCTTCAAGTTTATTTTCTTTGTTCTTCATTCCGGCAGATGTGTATGGGAGACTAGGAAGAGCTTTCTTTTCTTTGTCCCGAAGATTTGGGCAGAGGAAAAATTAAAATAAAAAGCAGCGGCAGGCGGGAAGAGGACGCAGAGCGATGGGACCTGAAGACCCGAAACTAAATGACGTGTCCCCTTGAGAATGACACTTACATCTTCTAGAATTAAATTCAATGCCGAATCCCTATGGATTCCCATGGAGACATGACGCATGATATGGTTTTCTTTCACACAATTTTCAATTTCTTAGTGGTCACTATGTTTACTTATGGACTCAGAAAGGACAGACAAGAAGGAAGAGCTTATCAAATTTTCCGTGATGCCTCCACCATCATATTTATAAATTACTTACATGAATTCACTTTCTTCATCATCAAATATAAACCATTATTATTAATTTATTAGGTATTTTATTGATTTTATATTACATTATATTGCTTCTCTCCCTTCCTTAATCATTATTGTTAGTTTGATTAGCATTACAAATAAGGACATTTTTGAGAAAAAAATACTTAAATTTTACTAAATCACAATCAATGATTTATAAATAATGATAGAAGGAATATTTCCACTATAGGTTGTATTTATTTATTTTCTTTTCTTTTTTAAATCAAAACTCACGTCGATTTAAATGCGATTAAATTTGATTAATTATGATTCAAGAACTCTAAACTATTGATGACATTGTAAAAAATTTTTAGTTATAAATGACGCTGTTTTACCAATCGAGTTAAATTTGTTTATCATTATTGTGATAACGTGTGTTTGGTACTTTTATTAATTTAACTATGAATCATTTCGTCTAAATAATAGTTTTGACTCAAAATAAGTATATCTCTTCAAAGAGAGTGAACTTTAATAAAATTGTCTAAAAATAACTATATAGTTTGTCCTCTCTTTCTTTTCTTTTTTTCTTTTTCATTAGTTAGATTGGAGAAAGTTAAAAAAATTTACTAATAAGAACATAGATTAATTGACAAAAATCTTAGGATTTGCCTTTAACTTAATGATGGTAAAAGTTGGAGAGGCGCTGTCTCCTCTTTAATATTAATTTTGGTGATACACATCATATTATTTATCTAATATCAAGATACCAAGATGTCGAACATGAGAACCGTTTTTAATGGAATGCTATCCATGATCCAAGAATTGCTAAAGAATTAATTGTGAAATCTCCACATTGGACTTGAGGTCAAGTTGAAATGAAAATTTACATACTACGAGGAAGTGAAAGAATTTCACGGTCCACAAGGGGAGCGGTTCATCGAACTCAGCTAAGGATTTTCCATTTTATTTTGGGGCGTTTTCATTTTTATCTAAATTGAAATAGTAATTTCTTATTTATCCAATTCTTTACAACATTTCACAATTACTCATATCTAAAACTAACTTTTCATTCTATACCCATTTTGACTTTTAATTAAAATAAAAA
>JAOXNR010000028.1:7762063-7782205 GCA_028571225.1 Parsonsia alboflavescens | reverse complement strand
ATATATATATATCGATTTTGCTAATGCACGCTCCAACCGTTATCGTAACGAAATTTTTGCTACAGTGCTTATGCAGTCAACCAAGTGGAGCAAAAAGTCCATTACGGTAACGGTTGGAGCGTGCATTAAGACGCTTTCCAGAGCGTACCTTAGCAAATCCATATAAATAAATAAATAAATAAATAAAAATATATATATATATAGGATCAAATAGAGAATGTAATGCGTTTTGACTTCATTAATGCATTTAATTTATTTTAACAATGAATGTTATTATTCAAAAATTTGACTGCTCCGAAGAAGATGAGAAAATTTTTTATAAAAAATTATAAATTATCAATCATATAATTAGCAAAAAAGAGAAAAAAAAGAAAAAAATTATTCATTTTTAAAGTAATTCGACTTATTTGATAAAGTCATTATATTCATTTATAACTGAAAAGTTATAACATCGAATTATGCCTTAAATGGCTAAAATCAATATTTATCTTAATGCTAATGTAAAAATTTTCTTAATAAAGAAACAATTTAATGTGTGAGAATTCACTTTGATCAAATTAGAAGAAGAAAACAAGAAAAGTGAGATAGCCTTATTAGTAGTACTTACTTTAACATCAATGTGGGGCAAATTAATTATTCATTTAATTTAAGGAAGAAAGGGAAATATTTATAATTCTCGTCACAACTTATTTCTGTTTTGATTAATTTTAAGAAATGCATGCCCAAAGACTTCCAAACAGGGCGGTATGGCACTTTCCTTTCCTACATCGTTTTCTTCTTCCACTCCGCCATTTCTCTGTTCTTTTTCATTTTAGGCAGGACACCTTAAACTCACTTAACATATAAAAAATCCATTTCCTGTCTAAAACCGATACCTTTTGCCTCTTCCTTGAGGAACAAATATTAGTTAAATAGTCAAGAGGAGGCATGGAAAAAGATCTGTTCTTGACTCTACATTACTAGGTTCTTGCAAGAAAATGCTGGTATTTTTATCTATTATTATCATTTGTTTGGTCAATACTCATCTTTCGCTAAGGAAAGGACCTCATTCTTTGAGGAACCCTTTTTTTCTTTTTTAGTTTTACTGCCACTTTATACAGATGTGAAGATGTAACTGCAATTTTTTCTGGGTTGTTGACATGTAACAGTCACGGTTTATCTCTGATTTTGCCTTTTGCTTCTGGTTTTCCTTTTTGGGTTGGGGAAGTGGAGTATGGAGATTGTTTGATTTTTTTTTTTTTTTTCATTTTTCTTTTCTTTTTTTCTGGTTATGCAAGCAGAAATGAGATCAGTTATTGATGTGGTTTCATGTGAAAGCCACCAACTATTAACCTTTTTCTTTTACAGTTGTAGAATTGGTTATTTTCTTTATTGCTTTATAAGATAATCGGAGACAGTGTTCGAATTTGGGTAGAAAGGTGAACTAAACATTAACTTCTATGTAGTCAGTCTAATGGATGTGAATTCTGATTTACGATTCTTTGACTTGTTCTTGGTTCAACTGAACTTGGAATCTAATGCTTTTCTTGAAATTGTTTAAGAAGGGACAGAAAATATTAGGAAATTCGAAGAATTGATCACATGTTTGACTGACCTTTAGGTCCAATAAAGAAGAAAGGATCTTTTTTTCAAAAACTCTCTCTTGAAAAGCAAACGAGACCGATCACTTATTACTGTAAACCCAAGTTGAATTTTGCTTTTCATCTCTTCACATGATCTTTGTTGAAGAAAACCACAGCTGGGTTTCTTTTGCTTTGGTGGCTGAGAGATTATGAACAATCATTTTCTGTTGATTCATTGATTGATATTCATGACTTCTTGATTTCGATGCTCCACAGACCCATATAAATAACATTGGCCACGGCAATATTTGTTGA
Source organism: Parsonsia alboflavescens (assembly GCA_028571225.1). Lineage (NCBI taxonomy): Eukaryota > Viridiplantae > Streptophyta > Magnoliopsida > Gentianales > Apocynaceae > Parsonsia > Parsonsia alboflavescens. The sequence goes on along the minus strand of JAOXNR010000028.1, from coordinate 7,780,328 downwards.
TCAAGCGCCATGGCTTATACTACTTCAAAATCTGTAAGGTAGGATTCATATCTTCTAAGTTTTTAGTTGAAAGAGATTTTTTTCTTTATGTATGCCTCCGATTTCATCATTATTGATGTGTTTGAACCTCAACGTAGATAGTTTTGATCAATTAGCTTGTATTCTAACTTCTGCATAATAATTTCCAGATTCCAAGAGGATGTTGAATTAGCAAGGTACCCAACTGGAAATGGAGATGGTGGGATTAAGGTTAAATACAAGATTGATGGAACACCATTACCAGAGCCAAGCTCTAGAAAAGCTGACCGGGAGAATGGGAGTTCTGGAAGATCCTTAAAAGCAAAAGTACTGTCCAGAGTATTCTCGGAAGATTATGAACGAGTGAAGAAAAAGATATTAGATCCTCGAGGACCTACAATTCGTAGATGGAACAAGATATTCTTAATAGCTTGTCTAATTTCTTTGTTCGTGGACCCTTTGTTCTTTTACTTGCCTATGGTTCAGGATGATGTCTGCATCAATATAGGAATGACACTTGAAGTTGTTCTTACAGTCATAAGATCTATAGCTGATATATTTTACATGATTCAAATTTTTGTTCGATTCCGTACTGCTTATGTTGCTCCTTCTTCTCGTGTTTTTGGGAGAGGAGAACTTGTTATAGACTCATCAAAGATAGCTGAGAGGTATTTGCGAAAAGGATTCTGGATTGATGTCATCGCCGCACTGCCTCTTCCTCAGGTTTGGCTAGTTTAGAACTCTTTCTCTAGGCTTTAATGATAATGATAATGACTAACCATCTAATATTTGATTGTGTTTCAGATGCTAATTTGGGTAGTTATCCCTAATCTAAGTGGGTCAACAATGACAAACACAAAGAATGTCCTTAGGTTCATTCTCATTTTTCAGTACATTCCAAGACTTCTTCTCATATTTCCATTATCATCACAAATTGTCAAGGCTACTGGAGTTGTGACAGAAACAGCTTGGGCGGGAGCTGCATATAACTTGATGCTTTTCATGCTGGCAAGCCATGTAAGTTAGACAAAAAGATATTTTGAACTTGGCAAGCCCAGCCTTTTTTTTTTATTGTATTAATGGTTCTATGGTTCTGCGATTATACATTTTTTCTTGATGTTCATGCTTTGTTTAACTGTGAGAGGCTTGTTTGTCAACAATGATTGGCAGATCCATAGATTTTGAATGGAGCATCTGATTAATGTTTTGCATTGATTTGGTATTTCACTCGTAAATAGCATGTAGAAATTATTTGACTTGGTCATTGACTTCACGACCTATTTAAGGAGTGAGATCAAATTACTGTGAACACACAATAGGAAAATTTTGCAGCATATCAAAATCAAAACATTTTTATTGTATGCTATTGAAAATATTAACATTAAGCTGAAGCAAATGAAAAGTGATGGAAATGGCTCAGATTTCGTGTTTTGTATGTTGACTAAATCGAGTCTACACATTTAACATTTATGGAATTCTTCTGGAGGGAGGGAATGATAAGGCAATTGTTGCTACAAAGACGGTGACTTTGTATTAAAATGGGATAGCTGGACATATAGTAACTGAGCTAGTGGTCTGAGAGATCTTTGCATGATATTTTTGCTGCATGGGTTCGCTAAATCAGCATAATATTGCTGCTGTATTGGCGCACTTTGCTGGAAAATATTTTTGAAGATACGTAAATCAGCTTTTAATTGGTTCACTAATTTTCTTTTATCGTTTGTTATGAAGGTTTTGGGAGCTTGCTGGTATCTTCTTTCAATTGAGAGACAAGAAGCATGTTGGAGACATGTCTGCAGGCAGGAGGCTTGTCAATATTCATACTTTGATTGCTGGAAGGTTAAGGACTCAAGTAGAACTGCTTGGTTCCAGTCTAGCAATATCACAACCCAATGTGATCCAAATAGAAGCAGATATCCCTTTGGTATATACAGTGAATCTGTGACATCTGATGTTACATCTGCAATGTTCTTCAACAAATACTTCTATTGTCTATGGTGGGGATTGAAGAACCTAAGGTATGCCAATTTCTACTGTGCTATTTCAATTGAACATTATCCAAATCCGTACAAGTCCAATACTTTGACATTAATATAAAAGATTAGTTGATTTTCTTCAATGTTTGATGCTGTTATTTGCAGTTCTCTTGGGCAAAATCTTGGTACAAGCACTTATGTGGGAGAAATAGTATTTGCAATCATTGTTGCCACTCTTGGTCTTGTCCTTTTTGCTTTGCTCATCGGCAACATGCAAGTAAGCTTTCTATATAGGTCATTCTACCCTTGCCTTTTTCACATTCATGCTGCAAAAGCTTTGTGCACGCATTTCAGAATAGGCTGAACTCTCTCTTGGAAAATTCAGTGAAAATGTCCCGAGGATTATACACTTTTTTCCTTTTTTGTTACGGGGTGGGTGGGTTGGAGGTGGTGGTTATATTCATTCACTTGAGAGGTTCTCCACCAGAGGGTAATTTGATATTTGTGTATATGACTTGAAAATGCTGATGTACATCCATTTGGCAGACATATCTCCAATCAACCACGGTTAGATTAGAGGAGTGGAGAATCAAGAGAACTGATACTGAACAGTGGATGCACCATAGACAGCTTCCTCAAGAGTTGAGGCAGTCTGTTCGCAAGTATAATCAGTATAAATGGGTTGCCACGAGAGGCGTTGATGAAGAAACTCTTCTTAAAGGACTTCCCTTGGATCTTCGAAGAGATATCAAACGACACCTCTGTTATGATCTTGTTAGATGGGTAAGTTTGCTGTTCCTAGGACAAATTTGCTAATTACTAAATTTTCAAAACAGAAATTTCTTACCTACTTATCTGATTTATGTGTAATTTCTTTACTATGTCCTCACTAAAGCAAATTTTCATTAGAAAGGCAGGCTTTTATGAGACTTCTGCCAACACTAACAACTGTATGTTCAAGAGAAAAACCTTAGATGCATGGCTGATAAAAATCAGAATGCATATAATGAGAAATGAAAAAAGAGTACATATTGCTTCCTTTTCTTTTTTTCTCCTAGCATTATTTTGCTAAACTAGACAGTCTCTTTGGTAAATTTCGGTTTATGAAAAAAGTAGAATCCTTCTTCGGTGACCTGAAGAACGTTCCTTCTCTTTTCAAGGAGGAAAGAGGATACAGAAGAAAGTAGAATTTCTGCTGGGGTGCTGAGGAAAAGTGTGCAGTTCCAATCTAGTTATGTCAACATTGCTTTGAGCCCAAATACTGCAATAGAATCTAATCTTGCTTTCTTCCAGTCCTATAAAAAAATTAAATAGAAGATTTGATTTCATGAATCTGAAGAAACACACCGCATAAAAGTTTGACTGTTGGAAATGAATTGATATTATATCTATTAGTATTGTCTGTTCACTTAATCATTTGCATCTTTGTAACCTCATGATCAGGTGCCACTGTTTGATCAAATGGATGAGAGAATGCTAGATGCAATCTGTGAGCGACTTAAGCCTGCTTTATGCACTCAGGGAACATGTCTAGTACGCGAAGGTGATCCGGTTAATGAAATGCTGTTCATAATTCGAGGGAACCTTGATTCTTACACTACCAATGGTGGGCGTACTGGCTTCTTCAATTCATGCCGAATTGGCCCTGGTGATTTCTGTGGTGAGGAGCTACTGACATGGGCCCTGGATCCACGTCCAATTGTTATCCTTCCATCTTCCACACGCACAGTGAAGGCAATCTCAGAAGTCGAGGCTTTTGCTCTCAGAGCAGAGGACCTAAAATTTGTTGCAGCCCAGTTTCGCAGATTACACAGCAAGCAACTCAGGCACAAGTTCAGATTCTACTCCCACCAATGGCGAACATGGGCTGCATGTTTCATACAAGCAGCATGGCGAAGGTACAAAAGGCGTAAGAGTGCAGCCGAGCTTCGTGCTCTAGAGAGCCTAGTCACTGAACCTGCAACTCCCGATCAACAACCAGACACCGATGCCCCATCTCCTGGTTCGGGATTTGCTGTGTATGCAGCAAGAATTGCAGCCAGTAGGAGAGGTCTTCACAAGCACACTGGGTCGGATTCCTCTGCTGTCAGATCATTGCAAAAGCCAGCAGAACCAGATTTTTCTGTAGATGATGAATGAGTTCGAAGAGAGTATGACAGAAATATATACATAGGCCTTAAAGATTTAGTTGTATACGCACATTGTTCATCATATTGATGTGAACATAAATAGTTATAGAACTAAGGACTTGAAAAAATTCCTTGCCACATTATGTGGTCCAAAATGGAAAATCAAATTCTTGAGGCAGTGGAAATGGAGCTACAATGCATTATAACAGTGTACATAATCAAAATATCCCTTTGGGCTTAAAAGATCTTTCAGGCAATTGTTAGAAGTCAATTCTTGCTGGAGATTTGTCATTTTTCTCTTCTGAATTTTCTAAAATAAAATTTTGAAGACGAACTGTGAACTACATTGATTTAATCTCTGCGAACTGGATAATGGAAGATCAGAAATTCTACATGCTGCCCCCGCGGGCGTAGCTCAGTGGGTACTCGGGCAGCATATTGCAATCTAGTACGTAGGATTGAGTCCTGACAGTCGTAGTGTAGAATTTTCAATCCTTCTTGTTGGGATGGATATTTGTGGGTCTCAGGCATTAGTCCTCCTACCTTGGTGTAGAATTTTCAATCCTTCTCGTTGGGACTGGGATTTACCATGATTTACCTCCTCCACAATTCCCATGGGACTGGGATGTGGGGCCCTGAGCGGTAGGGATTTCGCTTTTTGCAACCAAGAAATTCCACATGCTACTACATCTCCAGATTGGTTTCTCAGAGCATAGAATGACTAAAAAATGGAAAAGGAATCCCTCCTCAATTTGTACAGTTTGGTTTTAGTTTAGATAATAGAACTCAACCGTAAGTCCAAGTCCACTAATTTTGGAGGATTACATTGTACGCAAAAACGAGAGTAACAGCAAACACCAAACCTTATCACCTAGTTTGGAAGGACAGATTCAGAGAGAAGAAAAGGGATTTGGAAGGAAGGTGCAAGAATGAGTTTTTGTGAAAGAAAAGAAAAGAGATCTCCCTTTAACAGGGTCATATCTTTACAAATAAAATTTTAAAAAATAAAAATTAACTAGATTGTCATTAAATTAAACGTAACTTTATTTATTCAATAAATAAAATAAACTCCAAAACATTTGTTATTGTATTTCTTAAAACATAATATTTTACAAAAAAACCTAAAATAACTTATTATTTAGATGAATTTTATAAAACTTTATCCAAACTTTACCCCGAGTATTTTAATATTAAAACATATTATAGTTTTAACTTATTATTATTATTTTTAGTAGATATACTTTGATGGAGTCATTATAATAATATTATTTTACTTTTTAATATAAAGTACAATGTATTTTTATTTGGGTAAAATAAGTATTCTAACATGTTTTATTGCTTATAAAAAAATAAAATAAATTAGGACAATCATTATAAAATATTAAGTATTAAAGTACATAATATAATTAAATTATATTATACAATGATAATGTAAAGTACATTGTATAATTAAATCATTGTAAAGTACAGTGATAATTTAATTTTTATTTAATTTTAAAATTCATAATAATAATAAAATTTATTTAATTTAGAAAATAATAATAATAAATTTTATTTAACTTAAAATTTAATAAAATTAATTTTTATTTTAATTTAAAATGTAATAATAATAATAATTTAAAATAAAGATAAAAATTTAATTATTTACCTGAAGGTCGAGATAAAATTCCTTAAGGTTTGTTATACTGCCTTGGGGAATTTTATCCCAATCTTTAGTGGAATAATTCCGACCTTTGGCGGGATTATTTTGACCTTCTACCATTTCAACTCAGAAAGACTACTTCCTCAATTTTTAACTCATTCCAAACCTCCTCAACTATTTATTAACCATTTTGCATCCAAATAGTCTCAACATTTCCTCAATCATAAACAAAATCCATAAAAAAAAGAGAAAAAAATGCAGTGTATCTATCACAGTTTGAGTTCAAATGAAAAAAAAAAAAACCTGTTCAATGCACAATCCACAATAATCTCATTATTGAAATGATTTGAGAAATCAGATACAATTGAAATATCCGATTTAATTTTGTTTATTTTTGAAAATTTCTACAAAGGACGGGTGATCCAAAGAAGGGAGTTGATTCAGCAGCAATATATTACTGTACTATTCTTTGACAATGTCTGAATAAGCTGTGCCAAAGACCGATGCCAGTGTTCCCGAACTTCCGGAAGATAAAATGCGGTTCAGAGAGGGATCATCGATGTTTTTGAGATCCAGACATCGTTCTGCAAAAACACCCAGCTCGGAGAATTTTGAAATGAGTGAAAATAAAAATTAATAAAAAGGATAGGATAGTAAATCATTTATATTTTTTGCTTTAAATATGTAAACAATAACCATTTTAGAATAAAATCTCATTTTTTAATGGACAATTATTTTAAAATGGAGGGAGTATGAATAAACCCAAAGGTATATGATGTCTAAAAGAGAGTTTCAAAAACACTTGGCTTCTCATAGCATAGAACTCAAGAGAAGCACATGAGTTTCGAGGTGAATTAAAGCACGGGGAGTTTTCATTTCTACCCAAATTGAGAACAGTTATTTCCTATTTATCCAAATTCTTATAACATTTCACATGTTACTTATATTTAAAATTAACTTTTCATTTTATATCCATTTTGACTTCTTTTTTTAAAAAAACAAAACTTAACATCTATTCTCCTTTTAACTTGTATTTATTATCTTACACCTCAGCATTCAACACACACAACTATCGAATCCAACAAGCTATAAAAATGAATTGAAGAGAAACCACAACAAACATCATTCATTTGATCAGAAGTTTCGAACCATAACTCAGAAAATTGGGCAAAGAACCATTCCCTTGATGGAGAGAAAGGAAAAAACCAACTTTTTATTGTGTTCAGTAGTTAAGTTGGTGATTTTTATTTTTCAAAATCAAGAAGACGAAGGTAGGATGTGTTCGGAGGTACATTATTCTGTTTGTTTTTTTGTTTTTTTTTTTTTTGCTTTGGTGTTTGGAAACATGGGTTTGTTCATTTTATGTTGTGTTTTTGGTGCATATTTCGGCAGTAGTAGGAGGGAGGAAGGAAGGAAAGAAGTTGGGATTGCAAAAATTTCGATCAACTTGGGGGAATTTCGTTCCTTGCGATCGGGATTTCGAGAGTGGAGGAGGGTTTTAGTCTTGAGAAAAGGGTTTTCGGTCTCCTGAGAAGGGGGGTTTCGGTTTCCTAAGATCAGGGTTTCGATCCTGAGAAGGGAGGTTTCGGTCTTGATAAAAAAGGGTTTCAGTCTTTTGGAAAGGGGGTTTCGGTCCTTCAAAGGGATATTTCGAGACTCTAGAATGGGGTTTCGGTCTTGAGAAGTGGGATTTCAGACCTTGAGATGGGGGTTTCGGTCCTTGAGAGGGTGATTTCATGCCTTCCCCTAATTTATTTAATTATTTTTTTCATTATTCAGTAGTCACTTTTTGAATAGGTTTTTTTGTGTTGTTTGTAGAAATGGATTATATTAAGATTGCTACTCACAAGGATTCTCTAAGTGGAAGGGTGCGTCCGGTAGTCATACCATCTAAAGTAAATTACGAAGATTTTAGAAGAATTATGACAAATTGCATGAAGATTGATTTAAACCAGTTTGACATATAAATTTTGATTGCTTCTAAATTTTCTGATGGAAGTATTAAATTAATGGACATTGAAAACATATATGGCATCATCTATTTGAAGGGGGAAGTCAATCTTAAAGTTGTGGTCGTGAACAAAATTCAAAGAATTTATGAGAGTGACATCGGTGGTGATATTGGTGGTAATTGTCCTTTCGGTCCAAATGATCATATGAGGGACGAATTTATTGATGCAAATGATGAAGCGGGGACATCCAGATATACTCGCACAGATGATGATTATGAATGCAATGAAGAACATATTCGTAGTGTTGAGGATGATGATGATGATGATGACGACAACTTCGATGATGGGATGAAATAGGTGATTTCATTTGAGTAATTTATATTGGACTCTTCTACTTCGTTTACCAACATGATTTGGAATGACGATGAAGAGGTGCATTTTTAAGAAAACGATACTGTTCCACTAGTGGGATAGATAGGAGAGGATGCAATCTTTAATAATAAGGATGATTTGACAGCAACAGTCGGTCAATATTCACTTGATAATCGATTTTCATATCACTTGGTACATTTGAATAAGGGAAGATTTGAGGCACGATATAAGAACAAAAAAGACTATACTTTCATGATATCTGCACATTGCAGAGCTAGATGCCAGATTTAGATTATTCACTAGTTTGTCCCGACTCGCACTTGTGTCCAAACTGTACAGCAAAGCCATAACAAGAGTGTTAGTGTAGCAACGATTGGTCTTATGTACACTAGTACAATCCTCAGTGCGAATCTCACCATAAAAAATATGATTTAAGACATGTGAGAGAATTATGGTGTGAAGCTCAGATACACCAAGGCTTGGCGATCTTTATAGCGTGCAAAAGATGTAGCCTATGGAACTCTGGAAGACTCATATAGACAGCTACCGTCATACCTCCATATGTTGGAGGGTGTAATGCAGTGGATAGTGACCAGTATTCATATGCGAGATTAGTAGTTTCTGAGGTCATTTTGTAAACTTGGTCCTTCATTTGAGGGTTTCAAGTACATGAGGCCTGTAATTATCATAGATGCAACATATTTGAAAGATGTATGTGAGGGCAAAATTTATGCAGCTGTTTGTATAGATGGAAATAGGCAAACTTTTCCTCTTGCTTTTAGGTTTGGCGAGGAGAAGGGCAATGATTAATGGGAGTGGTTCTTGAGAAGATTTCGAACTGTATATGGATTGCATAATGATTTGGTTATTGTATTTGATCGACACAAAGGCATACTGCACACAGTGAGAACAGTATATCCCGAGGTTCCACATGCTTTTTGCTATCTACATTTGAAGGAAAACTTAAAAGCAAATTGCAAAAATCTTCGAGCTGCACTAATTTTTAAAAATGTGGCATATGTCTATGACAAGCAGATATATGACTTCTATTTTGGAGACATTCAACATATGCATCCCAAAGTTCATTGTTGGTTGGAAGTCGAGGTAGGATGCCCAGGTTGGTCATGTGCATACTGTCCAAACAATCGATACAACCAAATGGACAAGCAATATCGTGGAGTCATTCAATCAAGCGATCAAGAAAGCTCGGAAGTTGCCCATTACATCTACACTTGAGCTTTTTAGGGGTTTGTGTCAGGTTTGGTTCAACAGACGTCAAGTAGTAGCAACTACAATGTCAAATATTATCACCAAGCGTGCTATGAAAAGAATTGAGAAAGAAGCTGTGAAGGTTGACTTGGAAAGGCTGCATACTACATCCACCAAAGGAAGCAAATGTCGTGGTGGATATCGTCCAAAAATCTTGTGGATGTCGGAGATGGGAAGTGGAAGAGATACCTTGCAAACATGCCATTGTTGTTGCCAAGTAAAATTTTTTATCCATTTCATGACACAACTGGTCAATTTAGCCTCATTGATGACATTTTGTGCCTAAAAGATGAAATTTCAAAAAAAAAAGAAAAATGGTTCATTTCGTGACACACATAATCAATTTTGAGACACATTGGTCAATTTCGAAAAATTTCGAGACATAAGTGGTCAATCTCAAAATTGACGATTTTATTTATTTTTGTTAATTCTCTAAGCTTGTGATTAAATATTTGTACTACTCTTCACCATAATTCTTTTTTATTGGGAAAATGGGGTTCATTATTACATTCTATGTCGTGGTAATTCATTTGACACAAAACTATCAAGGAAAGCATATGCATCTTCGATATAGCCTATGCCCTTGTGTTCTTCTTTGAATTCAATTGCAGGTATAGATGACGTGGTTGTTAACCCTCCTATTGGCAGAAGGTTTTTCGGAAGACTACAAGAGGCCCACTTCCTCTCACGAAATGAACAATACCGTCGAAGGAAAATAAATAAAATATGCAAGAGAAAATTACATAATTGTCTCCCTTTTCCAAATGCATACGATAAGGAAGCCCTGCATCCCGAAGAAAATTATCCAACATCGTCTGACTTAAATCATGAAGTGCCTAAATCTAATCTAATATCCACACAACAATCTTGAGTTTCTGGAGAGGTGTACTCGATGGGAATGAATAAAATATGCAAGAGAAAAGGATATAATTATCTCCCTTGTCCAAATGCACACGACACGGAAGCCCCACATCCCGAAGAAAATTATCCAACATCGTCTAACTTAAATCATGAAGTGCCCGTATCTAATCTAATATACACACAACAATCTTGAGTTTGTGGAGAGGGATACTCGGTGGGAAATGACGGGTTAGATTTTGTTAACGTTGATGTGAATGTCTTTGATGTGGGTGTGGATTTTCATGAAGGTAATATCAATGTTGACACTATTCATGGCATGTAAATATTATTTTAACAAACAGTGAATTAGTCATTTAATTTAAATTGCATGTTTGTCATTGAGTCTTTTTCTATGGCCACAATCGTCTAACTTATCCGAACACAATCAATACAGTAGCGACATCCAACACCATTTGCAAAAAAATCCAACAAAATAACAATTATGATTCCAACAAAAATGTTCCAAATAACATAGTATATATCTACTTCACATCTTCATCTTGAAGGCATACTATTACATCCCACTTGGATACAAAACCATGAAACAAAAACGATCCTTCTCCACAACGAAAAGCAAAATAGGCAGCTTTATAGACCTTCCTTGCTTTGTTCCATAAAGTACGTGCCAATTGGAAGTTGTCTGCATCCTCCATCCAAAGCTTCGAAACAATCAATACCAACAATTCAGTGGGAAGATCATCCTAATTTCTTTCGACTCCATTCTCGGCCATATTTCTTCTTCTTCTTTTGCAGTATTGAAATTGGAAAAATAAATTAAGCCAAACATAATAGAGAAAAAAACCAAAACCCATTTCGAGACTTGGGTTGGTGATTTCAAGACACACTCATCAAATTTCGAGACACACCCAGACCATTTCGAGACATATCAAAATCTTTTCGGAACACAGATTTTCGATTCTTAACCCACCATTTTCAATTGAAGCATTCAATCTCAAATATGCATAACACAACATAGTTTAATCCATGCTTTCAACAACTACAAAATCGAAATTAACCAACACATGCTTTCGATACATTTCAAATTGAAAAATTGTAAAATTATGCATTTCGGTACATACATTGTAAAATCATGCTTTGACACATTTCATTCTAGCATATTCAACACACAAACAAAGTTCAAGTGTGAAGAAAACCTTCTCGAAAATGTAGTGAAGATGACAATGGGGGTGGTGGCTTGCAGTGGAGTTTGGACTGACCTGATCATTGACTTTTGTGGCGACAAGGGAAGGTGAGCTTCGGTGAAGAGTAAGTGAGGAAGAAACAAAGAGGAAAGGGTCTCGGTGAAGAAAAAGAAAAAGTAACACAAGGAAAGGAAAACATGGTGGAGAAGGAATTCGGATTTCTTTACTCAAGATTTGAGAATGGTCTATACTAGGTATACTAGGGTTTTGGTTTGCACTGCTGGTTTCGGTCGTCACTTAGGGTTTCAGTCTGCACTGTGAAAGGTTTCAGTCTGCACTGTGAAGGGTTTCGATCTACACTGGACATTTCGGTCTTCACTGGAAAGGGTTTTGGTCTTCACTTGGGGTTTCGATCTTTACATAAGATTTCTATCTACACTGTGAAGAGTTTCGGTCTACACTTGACATTTCGATCTTTACTGGGAAGGGTTTCAGTCTGCAATGTGGGTTTCAGACTTCACCTCGGGTTTCGATCTTTACTGAGAATGGTTTTGGTCTGCACTTTACATTTTGATCTTCATTAGGAAGTGTTTCGGTCTGCACTGAGGGTTTCGGTCTTCACCTGGGGTTTCGGTTCACCTTGAATTTTTGTTTACACTGTGAAAGGTTTCGGTCTTCACTGGGAAGGGTTTCGGTCTTCACTATGAAGGGTTTCGGTCTACAATTCGGGTTTCGATCTTCACCTCGGGTTTCGGTTTGCACTGGGTGTTTCGGTTTGCATTGGACATTTCGATCTTCACTTCGAAGGGTTTTAGTCTGCACTGAGGGTTTCAGTCGTCATTAAGGGTTTCAATTTGCATTGGGGGTTTCGGTCTTCACATGGGGTTTTGGAGCTTGAAGTTTAGTTCTTCACTAGGGGTTTTGATCTTCACAAGGGCTTCGGTCTAGTTTTTTGAATGGCACCTTTTTAAGTTAATTTTTTGAATGGCAACATTTAAACTTAATTTTGTAAAGGTTTTTCTAAATTTTTTTTTTTTTATGGAATCCTTTAAAGTTATTTTTTAAAGATTTTTTCCAAGGTAATCTTTTCATGGAAACTTAGGTAGTTAATTTTGTATGGAATTTACATTTAGTCGAATTAAATGTTATAGAATTAACATGCAATATAAATTAAGAATATCATATATATATATATATATATATATAAATATATTTATATTTTACATAACATGCATTTATCCTCAATGTATTATTTACAATATATATAAAAAATCTAGTTCTATGATGGCAAATTGCTCCACTGCAGCATGATCTAGGCCATCTCATCCCTAATGCGCTGTACCATAGGGGGTATACAAGGCAAGAGGGGGCATCTCCTTATCAGCCTCATCAGTTGTGCCATGTAGTAGCAGATGTAAGTGCCGCAACTAGTTTTGTCTGACTGAATAGGGATGGAGTGCACTATTGCATTGGGGGGGGGGGGTCAAGAAAAACTACAGTGAACCTTTGAGTCGAGAGGCATCCCATCCTACTATAATAGCCTGCCTGCTGCAGAAGTCGTGACAACAGCGCATAGACCGGCTCCATCAGGTCCAATCGAGATCCCTTTGCATCAACAGCTGGATTTGGATCATAGTGTGATCCAAGACCTATCCAGTGATAATTGAAGTAACTCCTAGTGGTTGTGGAGGCAACTGGGCATCAAGATCTATATATATAGTGTAAATATTAAATCTCTTAATCTTAAATAAATCATAATTTAAACCAAGAATTTTATAAAAAATAAAATGAAATACCTCCCGTGTCTCCCACCATGCAACCTCTCCTATGTCCTCATCTCCCCAGATCCAGCTAGTGATAAAGGCATCAAAGTCGTAGGTCCCCACCCTGGTCTCATCCTATGCATCTCAAAGAATGCTCTGTAATTTGAGTTAGTTAAAAATTAAATTTGTATACATATATTGTGAATTGAGTAAATTAATTAAAGATCAAAATGATTTTAAAATACTTATGTAAAGGTAAGTTTGAGCGAAAGCAAAGCGGGCATGGTAGGGGTAAAAAAGGCTGGTGTCTCCCTCATCGTTCTCCACAACCCCCCTATAAATTGATCCAAGTGATCGTCCTCGACCAGGCGTGTCAGGGATCTAACCTTTTTGAGGTCATCCCTGACAAATGACTAGGCCTTCTCGGTCAAGCACCTATCACAAAGACTTAGTTAGAGTATAAAAATGGGGAAGTTATAAAATATAAATAAATTAAAAAGGAGAGTGAAATACCTCACTGAGTCTCCTGTGCTACAGAAGGCATCCAACTATGCTAGGTCGAGGGTGCAACGGTCCACCACGGGAGCATGAATCACCCTTTGCATCTCTCGCTCCTCCATAGCAGGAGGAATCTCTCCCTCTACCCCCACTACTCGAGCCGCCCTTGCCTTCTTTTTTGGCCTCGGTGACTTGATGTGATGAGATGGGTTAGTGAAAGGTGATCGTATACATACAGTTATGGCCTTGACCCGAAGTGTACGACCAAACTCCTAATAGATGTAAAAATAAATCATTAACAAGAATGAATAGTAATTTAAAAGAATTACTCGTACGAAGTCAATAACTATAATAAAAAAAATGAACGAGAATCACTAACTATAAAATTACCTCCTAAGGGGGTAGGATCGTTAACTGTGGGAGCCGGTGGATCTACTCGATTCTCTTCCCGACTGACAGATGCATCAATCTATTATTTATAAAATGATCAACGTGAATAAATTAAAAATAATAATAAAAAAAACCAAAAATTGAAATGAATAAGAATTTAAGAACTAGAATTTACATGGATGGTATCGTCGAGGACTACAGGAGATGCCGGAGCCGGTGGATCTACTTGATCCTCTCCTCGACTGACAGATGCATCAATCTATTATTTAAAAAATGATCAACGTGAATAAAATTAAAAATTAAAAATTAAATAAAATACAAAAATCGAAATGAATAAGAATTTACGAACTGGAATTTACCTGGATTGCATCGTTAGGGACTATAGGAGATGCCGGAAGATGGGTGGCTATCGGCTACTAAAACATCGATGGAGTGTGTGACACCCTCCAGCATGGGCTTATCAAGCTCCCGAGATGGGGAATCATGTAATGGTGGGTCATCTCCACGATTGTCATCCCTCCCCAGCATATTGCGGCGAAGCTCGATATGCATGAGCCGCTCGAGGACCACATCATGCCTCTGAATGGCCTAGCTCTTGTACTCGGCCAACCGATCTTGGGCTCGATCCTTATACTAAAGCAAATGGAAGTTGACCCTGGCCATGAGAAGATCGGCCAATGCAGGAGACTATAATTAAAAAAATCTAGTTGGATTACATACTATGAGATTTAGGCGTTTTATTTAAATTGTAAGAGATACATACTTGAAATCGACTCCTTTTTCGTCGAGTTGGGCTGGAAGATGGTTGCCTGCTCATCCGCTTCTCAGCCAGAAGGCTCAGCCACGTGGCCTCGACACGCGAACTCATAACCTAATAACAAGGCTAGCAAACCAGCAAAGTAATTATAATCACGTTCTATAGCATCGACTAATTTATTGCAATAACATAAAATCTCATGAGATATATATCACCTGCTGGATCGTATCTAATCTCGGCAGACTAATTGAAAGATCTCGATCAGTCCTCTCCTCAGTCGAATCTCCATCAGGACGTGGGATCAAAAATAAAAGAAAAGTAAAGTAATTATAATCTTCATATTTAGCATTATACAAAATTAACTTAAATTTTGAAAATGGTGATTAGTCTAACCTTATCGATCAGTTGAACCAGCAATCCCTATCTGCATGCCTCCCAGAATGAACTAGGCAAATAATTACAAGAGTATGTCAATGAAATATGGTGGAGGCGGGCAAAATGGGCTCAATAAAACTGCTGCTGCTCCGCCCGATCTTGCTCAATGTACAGGGAACTAGCACGCCCATGTAATTAGCAATTTAATTTAGTGATATTATCTAATTTAAAAATGAAAGTGAACATGAATAAGGTATTAACTTACAATATTAAGCATCTGGACCCAGTCAATTGAGGGGCCAAGCCGGGGACATCGAAGGCCAAGGCACTTCATTCGTAGTGGATCTACGTGGGATGTGCCACATCTTGCGGCATCCTAGGTGTCCTTACATAGCTAAGGACGTAAGGATGGGAAATGATCGTATGTCCACCATAAATTAAAGATAAGATTAAAAAAAATTCAAATTAGTATTTAGAGAGTCTAAAAAACACCATTGATATATGAATGTAAATAATAATATTAAAACTTACCAGCAAAAGCCAACAATTGTTGTACAAGTGTCTCTTCCTGACGTAGTCTGCTCCGATGGCCTACCAATAGGAGTGCACGGTCATGCTCTATACATAAAAAGGGATGGTTGTAGATGGCTCTTAGGTTAGTATCCAGTGACCTATGATGATGCCATTTGCCAATCTGAGGGCATTATCAACTGACAGTTCTCCCACTACCATGGCCTGCCACCTTTCCAAGACCACATTCGGAGTAACTGGATCAATCTCAATCAATCGAGAGAGATGGCAGAGATGGTCATCACTGGTGATAAGAACATCGTACAAGATGAACCGAACCGACCAAGTTATCCCAATCAGGATGGAGATGTGCATATAGATTCGGTCCACACACAGGTTGAGTCGATACAGAATAGTTTGGATTAGCAGGCTACACCAATCAGGCCCATCCCAGGGAGTCCTCGCAGTTCCAAGTGTTTGTAGGGAAAACGGGCCTGAACTAGACCTATTGTCTCAAAACGGGCTGAAATTTGGCAAGCCACTTGGAAACGGCCCAACGGTCCGGCACACTGCTATGTTGTGTGCTGTAGGGTTTTTTGGTCATCCGAGCTTGTCTTCATGAAGTTTTGGGCCTTTTTCTATTTTTAGTTAGGGTATTTTGGTAACTTCCCATTATTATTGTTTTAGGGTTCTATTGAAACTAGTTTTTGATGTATTTTTTGCAAGACAATTATTATTTTCTAGGATAAATTTCCTTTTCTTTTCCGACTTTAGTTTGGATTGCAATTCAACCGTGCTGAATCGTGAGTGATCACGCAGAACATCCCATTCTTGTTTTTCCTGTCAGAGTTTTTTGATCCACTTGAGCAAATCTGTTTCTGTTCGAACAAGTTGTTCAGGAGGGTTGCAAACAATTGAAATTGTCCTGCCTCAAATTGGTATCAAAGCCTTGATTCTTAATCCTCTGAATTCGTTACCACCACCGCTGGCAATTACCATCTCTTCAAAATGGATCGAAACAACGAAGAACCATATCTTTGTGAAGTGATAGCAACACAATAGCAGATGATGGAGTTGTTACAGGCCATGATAGCACAAATAGATGTGCAAAATCGTACTCCACCGAGACAAGAAAGTGGGGAAGTCAACGATAATGGAGAGAGAGAATTTGAAAATTTTGATGAACTGTCGGTGCAAAGGGCACAGTAACATAACAGAAATATTGTTCCACTTAGGAATTTCGATTGCCAATAGTTTCATGACCCAAATTCGAACAGATGGGAGGCTAGATTTCGGGTTGAAATTCCGGAATTAAAAATTGGGATTGAATCCAAACGTATACATTGATTGGGCTCTTTAGGTTGATGATGTGTTTCGCCTGAAGGAGGTACCTCTAGACAAGCAAGCACCACTTGTCACAATTCGGTTCAGAGATAGGGCTGAGGCTTGGTGGCACACGTAGGACTACAGAAGGTATATGGATGGTAGGCCACCAATTGAGTCATGGGCAGCCTTGAAGCAAGAGATGAACAGAGAAATTCTCCTACTGAATCACTTGCGAGCATTATATGGAAAACTGCATGGGTTGATGCAGGGTATTCGCACTGCTGAGGAGTATACAATTGAGTTCTATCTGTTAGTGACCAGAAATTGGTTAGTAGAGGCAGAGCCAGGGTTAGTTGCTATGTACTTGCACGGATTGTGATTGCCAATACAAGATGCTTTATCTGTTCATAGCATAAACAGTGTGAGAGAAGCTCACATGAAAGCGTAGGCAGTCGAGAGGAGTTTGATAGGAAACCGAGGGTTTCAGGGTAGAGGAAACTTTATATCAGGCCATGGCTCAGGCAGTAGGGTTGCACCTCCAGCAGGGAAGCAGCAGAATGTTGCACCACCACCCAGAGCCCCATTGCCGAATGTTGCTTCGGGTTCTCAATAGTTGTCACAGGTGTTAGAACTTAGGCATTATGCCAATGAGTTCCCAAAGGCTTGAGCTCAGCTTTATATGGATGAGTATATGGAGGGGGAACATGCTGAGGAGTTCCCAGAGGATGAGGACTTTGAGGATAATAACTGTGTGGTTGACCCTGATTATATCCCGTGATGCGTAGGATCTGTTTGGCTCCCAGGACGAGTGATTGGCATCTGCATAACATTTTTACAGCCAAGTGTCTTGTGGCCGGGAAAACTTGTAGAGTGATCATCGACTCCAATAGTTGGGAGAATGTGATTGTTGAAGAAACTGTGAATAAATTGGAATTAGTAACCGAACCCCACCCTCAACCCTACAAGCTGGGTTGGGTTAATAGAGTTGTTGATATTCAGGTTAGCAGGCGCTGCAGGGTGCATCTATCCATTGGTCCACCGTATGAGATGACTAGGGGAAAAGAGAAGTACTCATGAGCCGTGTCTAGGGGTAGGTGCTTGAACCCCGTTGGTATCAGAGCCAGAACGCAGCGTTCCGATATGCAAACGTTCGTTTTGCAGGGGGGAAAAAATAAGGATTTTTAGACTCTAGAGGGATGACAGAGAGAGAGTAGGGAGAGAAAGGAAACAGTCATGGAAAATACTC
>JAOXNR010000028.1:7732513-7761963 GCA_028571225.1 Parsonsia alboflavescens | reverse complement strand
ACACATATAATAACACAATTCCAAATAATTCCTTGTATGTATTAAAAAAAAATCCCTATTGAATGTTTTTCTGGGATGTCGGTTCTGACAATATAAACAATTTGAGAACCTAAATTTAAAAAAAATTAAGAACTTATTTTGCCCACACTTAAAACTTTTGATATAAATAGAAATTTTGATAAAAAAATTTCAGCTCTTTCTGCAAGGATTAAAATTAAAATAGCTACCTTCATATGAAATCAACCATATATGTTGTTATGAACAAAAGAATGATATACCATATATTAATAACACAATTCCAAATAATTCCTTGTTTGTATCAAAAAAAAATTGAAATGTTGGGGGGCAAATATTCTCTCTTGAATGTGCTTCTGGGAAGTCAGTTCTCATAATAGAAACAATTTGAGAACCAAATTATAAAAAAAATAAATAAATAAGAACTTATTTTGCTCACACATAAAACTTTCGATATAATCAGAAATTTTGTTTAAAAAAATTCAATTATTTTTGCATGGATTAAAATTAAAATATCCGCCTTTAGTCACATGAAATGAAATCAACAATATATATAGTTATGAACAAAAGAATGCTATATAACACTTATTAATAACACAATTCCAAATAATTCCTTGTCTGTATTAAAAAAAAATTGAAATGTTTGGAAAAAATTCTTTCTTGAATGTGCTTCTAGGAAGTCAATTCTGGCTATAGAAACAATTTGAAAACCAAACTTAAAAAAAAAATTAAGAACTTGTTTTGTCTACACTTAGAACCTTTTATATAAATATATATATATATATATATATATATATATATGCGCGCTCCACCCGTGACCGTAATGGAATTTTTGCTCCGCTTGGTTGGCTGCATGAGCACTGTAGCAAAAATTTCGTTACAGTAACGGTTGGAGAGCGCATTAAGACACGTTCCGGAACCCGCATTAAGACACGTTCCGGAGCGCGCCTTAGCAAAATATATATATATATATATATATATATAATAATTTTTTTTAATCATCTTTAAAGACAGGGGGTTTGCTACGCTATTAGTTTATTAGGAAAAATAAAATAATACAAGTCCAAGGGACATGGTGAACCTTAACCTCGAGTTGAAAGTGGAAATAAATCCACTTTTTATAAAATTTGCAATTCTAAAAATACACGGAATGTAGACGCCATTAAATTTCAATGAAGTACATAGTAGCAACACTTGGGTTTGATTTGGGAACCATATTCCTAACAATTTGTCACATCATCGGGATAGTTTAGACATTTTAGCCTTCTGCATCATTCTCTTAACTTGTGCACATGTTCGTATTCCTGCAGGATTAATTTGTTCAATTCTGGAAAGGGTGAAGTTGGCTCAGAAACTGGAACAGAAGTCACATTAATTGTCGAAGTTGGCTCTGAAACAAATCACACATACAACTTTTGATATAAACAGAAATTTTGTTAAAAAAATTCAACTCTTTTTTGCAGAGATTAAAATTAAAATATCAGCCTTTAGTCATATAAAATGAAATCAACCATATATATATATATATGTTGTTATGAACAAAAGAATGAGATAACACATATAATAACACAATTCCAAATAATTCCTTGTATGTATTAAAAAAAAATCCCTCTTGAATGTTTTTCTGGGATGTCGGTTCTGACAATAGAAACAATTTGAGAACCTAAATTTAAAAAAAGATTAATAAAAAAAATTAAGAACTTGTTTTGCCCACACGTAAAACTTTTGATATAAACAGATATTTTGCTTAAAAAATTCAACTCTTTTTGGGTAGATTAAAATTAAAATAGCAGACTTCAGTCAGGAAATCAACCATATATGTTGTTATTAACAAAAAGAATGATTTAACACCTATATTAATAATCCAATTCCAAATAATTCCTAGCTTGTATAAAAAAAATTTTAAAAAAAATTGAAGTGCTGGGGAAAAATATTCTCTATTTTATGTGCTTCTAGTAAGTCGGTTTCGACAATAGGAAGAATTTGAGAGCCAAACTTTAAAAAATTAAAAACTTATTTGCCCACACATAAAACTTTTGATTTAAATAGAAATTTTGCTAAAAAAAATTCATTTCTTTTTGCATTGGCTAAAATTAAAAATAGCAGCCTTTAGTCTTCATTTACATGTGAAATGTTTCGAGAACTTCTACCCTACATGTATTAGATTCTAATATATCATTTCAATATTTTATGTACCTTAGAGGTCAACGATTGACTAATTTAATTACTAAACTAGGTTCTCCAAATTAACCTCCCTTGCTAAACCTTTGGATTTCACTAGCACAAGCTGAGAATAGTTGAAAACGAACTCATTATGGATTGTGTTGGTTGCTTTATTCCCACGCCAAACCCCCCCCCCCCCCCCCCCAACTAGAAAAATATTTTCATGATTAATTGAAAAATTAGTGAAAAAACAACGAAATTACATAATCAAAATTATGTGAAACTTTTTATAATAATGAAGTTAATTATATATATCTTAATCGTAAATGTCATATGATATTTTGATGTTGGATTGAGGTATCACACGTCTTAATTAATCCTGTTCCTAAAAAGTCCCGATATTTAAAGACTATATTTATATAGATTATAAGGCTCATGCAATCCTAATTTGAGATAGAATTTTTCGATGCCTAATTAAACCTAATATATACTCAGTTGGGAAGCGAAAAGGGAAAGGTAGAATTTCCTTGGCCTTATTATATGTCCCCTGCCGTGTGCATGCAGAGTCCATATATTTTGAACGTCAAATGGGGCTGGCATTCAAAGGTGTGCCCAAAAGACATGATCCCTTTCTTTCTTTACTTTAGTTTCTTAGTGGGTTTGGTGCAAAGGGGTGTTCTATAGTTAAGACAACAAATCGAAGGTTGACTTTTCTTGGGTTCCACGATGTTGACCAATAAGAAAAAATTTTATTTAAAAAAAAAACCTTTTTTAAAAAAAAATTCTTGAAGGAAAATATGAAAAGGTATTTTATTTACGATTTGTTCAGGTAAACTATTTTTATAATTTGACTTCTAATACTAATCAATTGATATCCCATAATTCTCTCATGATAGGGAGAACGAGTTTATATGCACGAGAATGAGATCCAATTTACTGCAAAGCATGTGAAAGTGGCAGTCACGATCGAGATCCCATATAGAACTTTTAATTAATAACCAAGAAATTTAATCAATGTTATCCTTGGATCACATTAATATATAAAAGTTCACAAAATATCTTAATCTGATATGTGAAAATATTAATTTGGTATAGTCATAAAGCTTATTAAAATTGAAAAAAGATTTAGGCATGGGAATTTTCAACAAACTATCTACTTAGTCAAAAATTTTATTGTTTCTCTTTTCCATGGTGAAGCAAGAAATAAGAGATACATATGACCTTTTAAAAAAGGATAATATCTTTTTAAACACGTGTGGCAAATTTACAGAATAAATGAATCATGCATCTTCCTCGACTATTTTGATTGAGTACATATTTGAAAAATTAATTATATGTTTCGTGAAAATTCCATGAACTAATTAAGGACTTCTTTGGTATACGAGGGGAAGATGGAAGGGCTCAATTTACTTTCCTGATGGAAGCATTTACAATTACTTCAATTTTATTTTGTTCGATCTTACTGCATACTCTAACTTTGGTAATCGGAAGACTATGAATTGAAGTATTAACCTAGTTTTGGTTTTTTTTTTTTAATTCGAACTTAATAGCAGAATTGAGGTATTAACTTAGTTGATAACATTCTTATTACTTGAAATAGATATTGATTATTGATAAAATATTGGGTAATTAAATTTCACTCTCGTTACTCGTTATAATTAGGAGCAGGTCCACGTTAAATATATGAATTTTACATTAACTGAAATATTTTTAGATGAAATGAAAATTTTAAATTTAAATTTAAATTATTTATTTCTCTTTCTATTCACTCAGAAAGTAAATGCCGGTCTTGAACGTAGGATATGGTAAATCTGTAAAAAAATTTCGTAGTTTAGAGAGGATGCAAAAGCTCCTTTTTACGATTATTATTTTAAAATAAATAAAAAATAGTATTGGAAAAGACAGACGTTATATGTAATCCATAACGAAGTTAGCTGCTAATTTCGTTTTTTTTCTTTGAAATGTATTTTTAATGTAGGATTTGAATATAACCTGTTGTGTATTACACAAATCTAAAGAAAATAATCTGATTTAATTTAATTTTAATGTTAATGTTAATATCTTAATAGAAAACTTAACTAATTTAATAAATAAGACGAAGAGAATATATTTCCACTCACATTAGGAATTTAAATGTTTTTATATCTCTTTTTTAGATATTTGAATCTGAAGTTCTACTTTTCTAAGAATAAAAAATGTTAAAAATTTTGAAATTTCACAATTATCTTTTCTAATTAAAAAGAAAATAAAATTTCAATATTGATCCACAATTTTCTTTTTTTTTTCCTTAATAAAAATGAACATTCAATTTTGAACATCAGATCACATCTTATTCTGCACCTTTCTATTTTTCTGTTTGGGGAGGTCTTTTTTCCTTCTAAAAAGTGGCCAACATTGCAGTTGGATTAAATCTTTTCATGAACTTGCTACAACAATATATAATGATTTATAATTATATAGTAGGTAAAAATAGAATTAAATTCATGATTAAGACATATAACCTAAAATTAATTAATTTTACCTTCTGGAATCCCCAACTCCCTCGGTGACATCGTCGATACACCCTTCTGCAAATTAAAACAATGATTTAATTAATTAGACCCCTCCAAACAGAGCCCTATATCCTATCCATAAAAATAAAAAATTAAAAAAACCAAGAACATGTATTTTTCCCTCATTTAATTATTTGAAACCTCCTTTACTCAAATTTCCAAAAAATCAAATTTCATGGATTACTACTTTGTGGGTATTGAATTTGCCAGAGTTCGGCAACAATGCATTTGTAGAGTTTGCAGCCAAACCAAGTTCATCAGTATATGAACCTTCAAAGTCAACCCGTGCCGAACATTTCTTTCAGCATATATATATATATATATATATATGAATCTCTTCTTACTCAATCCCAATCTTTAATATTCACAGTTATAATTTCATTTCCTTCTGTGCAACTCGACGCGGGAGGACCCCTATCCGAATCATCCTCGATCGGGTTATCCGCATTTGCCTCATTCATTCTTTAGTTTGCTGAAGCAGAAAAGGTACTTTAATTATAAGTAATTTTGCATTTCTATTTTTCCAGCCATAGATTTTTTATAAGTTTGACAAATTATTAACTCTGGGATACTGTTTTTTTTTTTTTTTTTCCTTTGAGATTTTAAGAAAAGAAATAAATGATCATCAATCCATGCATCAACTTGTTAAAGATTTCGGGTGTTCACTGTGAAACCCTTGGAGTGGTTTAGTCAATTCATTATCGTGGAAAAGAACTAATTAAGATCAATTTTTATATTCTTGATGATTTTAATTATAATACAAAAAACCTCGCTTCGGGGGTTTTTGTTTTTTTAAGGCTGGGTTTGAAGGGGTGGGAGTAGAGGTAATTAAGGGTAGGGTGCATGGGGGAGAAGAATTAGAAGAGGGAGAAGAAGAAGAAGTTAAAGAAGGAAACTGAAATATGAATATTGAAGTGCCAAAAACGCAGGGGAGGGCATTTTTTACGGCAACAAAAGTGGCTTTAAATTTGTGAAATAAGTGGGAATTGTATGGTGATGATTGTATAGTGAAGGTAACGCGGTATATATTATGGCTTATATATAAATTTATTTATATAGTTTTATTTAATATATAATTATTAATTTATTTATAGGCCAAACGCTAACCCCATGTGACCTTTGCTGTGCATTTCTCATGGGTCCTTCAACTGCACTTTATTACTTTTTGCACACATTCTTGTGTGTTTATATATACATAACAACCATCCTTAAAGGCATAATATCCCAATATTACTCTTCAATCTTCAACCAGCTTTCCCCAAGTCCCTGCCCTTATAAACCTTCTTCCTCCATTGCCATTCTTATAAATTCCCTCTTCAAGGTTAGTTATAATGAATGGCTAACTTTATATATAGCTAGCCCACATTTTTCTTCACATTTTATGGGTTTTTGATTCTTGATATTTTTGTGATTTGAATTGGTGCAGGTGGAGAATTCTAAGGATATTTCAGAGATGGGCTTCTCTAGGAATCCCAATACAAGAAGTGGAGAATACTTGGAAGGAATACTAAGTGATTATGTTGGAGGGAAAGTGAAATTGAGAACACAAAAGAGTACTAGTGCCTCCGCTAGACTTGTAACAGTTCTCACTTGCCTACAATTTGCTTTTGCAATTTATGCTACGTTTCTCTTGTATTACATGAGTCCATCCATTGACTTGAGGACCAAACCAGACTTTTCTTGGGCCACAAAAATTGCCCTGCAATGGAAGAATTTAATCATTCAAGAACCACCCCACGTGGTTAGCCGTTATAATGAGCAAGAAAAAATCGTACCCTTTTCCATATCAGAAGTTTGCGAGCAAGAAAGGATAGATTTTGTACAGAAGAAGTCCAACGATGCAGCCATGATCAAGCTCAAAACCGAACTTTACCAAGAAGTTCTTGATTTCCAAAAGAAAAGCTTTGGCTCGGAAACTTTGTCTCAGCTAATGGCAATGAAGTCCAAATGGGATTTGAACGGACCCACCGGAAAACCCAAAGTCACCGTAATTCTAAACCACTTCAAGAGGAAAACACTCTGTGCCCAACTCGATTCTTTGCTTCAACAAACCCTACCGTTCCATCACGTCTGGGTTCTCTCCTTCGGCAGCCCAAACGAAAACTCGCTTAAGAGAATCGTGGATAGCTATAACGATTCCAGAATAAGCTTCGTTAGTTCCAGCTACGATTTCAAATACTACGGAAGATTTCAAATGGCGTTACAGACGGAAGCGGACCTCGTGTATATTCTGGACGATGACATGATACCCGGAAAGAAGATGCTCCAGATTTTGTCACACGTGGCGGGTACGGAGAAGTACAAGAACTCCGTTCTGGGTAGTATTGGAAGGATCTTGCCGTTCAGACAGAAGGATTTTACCTTCCCGAGTTATAGAAAGTTTCGGTCAAAGGAAGCGGGGCTTTATTTACCCGATCCGGCTTATGATATTACTGTTGAAAGAATTGTTCAGGTGGATTTTCTTTCCAGTTCTTGGTTTCTTTCTGCGGAGCTTGTCAAAACCCTTTTTATTGAGACGCCATTCACTTTCATGACGGGAGAAGATTTGCATTTAAGGTACTTTTTTATTCATGTATTTATTTTCATTATTCGAATAGAAAGAGAAAAAAAATCCTTAAATATTATTCTCGTTTTGCCATAATATTATCAATTAATGTCCTTGTCATAAAGTCTCCATAAATAACTATCTTTAATGTCACACTAAGTGTCCAAAAAAGAAAATGCATAAATAGTACTCCTTCATCCCTAATTACAACCTCACCATTTTTTTTTTTATTGTCAGTGGTATAATAGATATTTTACCTTTTTTTTTCAATATTCTTTGGGCTCTCTTTTTTCATAAAATATTTTTTCTCTATGTCATTTTAATATCCTTTCCAATAGGGATGTTTTTTATCCAGAAAAAAATATTTTTAATATTTTTAAAATGACTTATAATTAAGAATGTAAGAAGTATAAGCTATACTAATGTCACCTTGAACCTAAGTATTTTCTTTTGTGAGTTGTTGACCTAATATATTTATATATATATATACACCATCATTAGAGACTTAATTGGAACACTTCATAAAATATGCTCTATAACGCTGTATAACATTTATATTTATATAAATATATATATATATTTATAACGATGGACTTTTTTATTTAAAAATAATAATAAAATTGATCTAATACCTAAGATTTAATTTATCTTTTCAGTATATAATATATAAAAAATAATTTTTTCTTAAAAATAAAATTAGATATTGATCGTTAAAAATTTAACGGTGTAATCTATAACACTACCTTATATATATCATTACCTCAATAGAAAATATATATATATATATATATATATATATATGATATTTTCTCTTAAAGTCAAGGTTTAGTGTACAGCAATATAGGTTTAATTAAGTAATTTAGGAGTAGATTTAGCTTAAAAAGAAGATATTAATTAGTCAACTCCTTTAAACCTAAGTATCCGAAAACAAAAGAGAAAAAAAGTCCTTAATTTGTGCCTGTAAAATGGTAGTCTCGTGGTTGTGGCATTAATTTCAGTCTATTGTGTTGTTTTATTTAAAAATAAATAAATAAAATTGTGAGTGATGACCTAATATGCGTTTTATCTCCAAAATCATGAAGAGATTTTTTTTTTTTTTTCTCAATAAACATAATACTACCTACTCAACTTTGAATTATGTTACTATCAACCTCTTTCAAATTTTTAGTAGGTGCCTTAAATATAAGATCCTGATCGTAAAAAGACTGATCATATTATAATTTTTCTTTTTATTTCCATTTCCTGGTTAGGCATCTTCCACTAATGATTGTACTATTATGACTCTTATATTAAATAAGCGTGCACTTTCTGGATTCCTTCTTTGCTGACATGTCCGAAACTTCCAGAAAATTTCCCTTTCAAGAAAAATTAATGTTTGCTGACTGGCTGCTGGTTGCCATGCCACCCCTAATTAATCAAACCATGGAAAGAAATGTGTCATCTTGCAAGTTTGACAACTTTTACCTTTATGGGCATTCTTTAAACTAATTTCTTAGGTAATTTAATTAAAGATTTTTTCATATTTTGTTTACTCAGTTAATACTACATAACGGGCATATTCTAGCTTTAGCGGAACACTCAGACACGTTCAAATTAATTTGGATATTGCTAGATACAAAAAATAATAATAGTGATATTACATTAATTTTGAATATTTAATGGGTGTTAAAAAATCTTAAGCGATCTATTCTATGAAACTGATGAAGAAAATTGAATTAGTTCGTGAGCAATATATCTAAAGATTTTTTTTTAACCAAAAAAAAAAAAAAAATGCAGTTATCAGCTCCAGAAATACAGAAATGCGGGTTCATTCGTGTTACCAGTGGATCCAAAAGACAGAGAAACTTGGGGAGATAGTGAACATAGGCTGGCTTATGTCTCAGAAACTACTGTAATTTTCAAAGACATTGTTCAAGTCAGGGATGATCAATGGTGGAAAGCACTCTCAACAGGCTATGTCACTCAATGGGCAGCCATGTATCCTCAGAAAATTGATGCCCTTTTCTATGCCCACTCAATTGAAGAAGTCAAAGCTCTGGCTCCTCTTCTTGAAAAGTTCAGGTCCACTGTTGGGAAGAAGGCCTACGTTGTGGTCTCTGGAGGCAAATTCTGCCCTTGTGAAGATGCTGCTGCAGCTTTGCATTGGCCTAAATCTGTGTGTAAAGAGAGAAGATTCAAGATTTTTGATCTGGGAGTTGGTTCTTTGTCTGAACTTTCTGATTCTGAAGTCCCTGTTCTGCAAGCGGTTTATGCAAGCGTGAAAGGTCTGGTGAAAATTCATAATCCCAGTGTGTTGATTGCCTTGGATGATATTGATTCCAATGTCAAGAAAGCTTTGAAGATGGCATCGGAATCTAATGTGAATGCTTCCACATTGATCCTTCTGCCAAGATCAACAGTCCCAAAGGTTCTCTGGATGCCCGATCTTCGCTCCACAGCATTGCCAAGTAAGTAGAATTAACTTATTTCTTCTTATCACGTTTCTGATGAATGTCTCATTTTGACTTAAACCAAATTTTAATTTTTCTTGTTCTCCCTTTTCAGACTGGAATCAGATGAGAGTTTCAGTGAACATTATTACCCAGAATCGCGTTAACTCATTGACAAGACTGCTGAAATCTCTGAGCGACGCCTACTATTTAGGAGATGAAGTTCCCATCACCTTCAACATGGACAGTAAAGTGGATGAGGCCACAATAAAGCTTGTAGGTAACTTCAATTGGCCTCACGGACCAAAAACTCTTAGAAGAAGAATCATTCAGGGAGGCCTAATCAGGGCAGTGAGTGAGAGTTGGTACCCACCTTCTGATGATGATTATGGGCTCTTACTTGAAGATGATATTGAAGTTTCTCCATACTATTATCTCTGGATCAAATATGCTCTCTTGGCATACCATTATGACCCTCAAATTTCTCTTCCGGAATTGGCTTCAATCTCTCTTTACACTCCTCGTTTGGTTGAAGTGGTAAAAGAAAGACCCAAATGGAATGCAACAGAGTTCTTCAAGAACATTCATCCAAACACTCCTTATCTCCACCAATTACCGTGCAGTTGGGGTGCAGTTTTCTTCCCAAAACAATGGAGAGAATTCTATGTGTACATGAACATGAGATTTACAGAAGATGCCAAGCAAAACCCAGTTCAGATTCCAAAATCAAGAACCAATGGGTGGCAAGCTTCTTGGAAGAAGTTCTTGATAGATATGATGTACCTCAGAGGCTATGTTAGTCTCTATCCAAATTTCCCAAATCAAGCCAGTTTCTCAACCAATCATATGGAACCCGGAGCTCATATCAGTGCAAAGGACAACGTTGTTAGGCATGATAAGAGTGATTTTGAGGTTCCATTATTGAAGGACGATTTCAGAAAATTTCTACCAAATGGGAAATTACCTCCAGCTTCAAAATTGCCATCTTTGAATCTCTTCAATCAGCCAGTTTCAAGGAAGGGCCTAAAAGCTGCCGGTGCAAAATTAGGGCAAGATGTGCTCCAATGTGGTCCGACAGAGACGGTAATCGTCCACCATGAAACAGGGCTTCCTTCCCACTGTGCACGGTTCTGATGGACTCTGTTCACTTGCCATTATTCTTATGAATCACAAGATTTGTTTATGTAATATTCTTGATTATTCTCTGTTCTTTGCTTTGGAGAGGGTATTCATTCATCTTCTTCTTACATTAATCTTCGTTCATAATTTTTCACCGAAGGTTGATTTGTATGTAACAGGCAGGTGGAGGGGATGAAAGATGAATAATTTCATCCGTCTGGGATTCCCAATCCCGATTCAACGAAGAGGGAAAATAGATTGAATTTTTTTCCTTCTTTTTTTTTAAATTTTGTTCTTTCCTTGGACCACTGTTTCTTTGGCCAGTTTGGGTCAACTTTGGATAATTACTTCTTGTTCCAAGTAGGTCTCTCCGTAGATCTCTGCTTGTTGTTGGGTCAATTTGAGTCCTCCCTCGACTTTTTTAGGTTAATTTGACTATTTGAGCCTCCCTGGAATTAGAATTCTTGGGACTGTTTAGGCTTCACCTGAATGCAATCTTTTTGCGCTAATTTAGGCTAGGTCTTTAATCTAAGGTTTCTTGAGTGAATTTGGTTCCCTCTTTGGATCTAGGATTATTGAACCAATTTTGAACTGTTTCTTGGTCTAAATATGAACCTTACCTTGGGTTATGTTTCTTGGTCTCACCTTAGATCAAAGTTTCTTGACCCAATTTGGGCCTCTATTTTTAGCTAGGCTTCTTGGGTCTAATTTGGATCTTATGATCTTATCCTCGATCAAAACCTATTAGTTCAAATTAGTCTTTCCTTGCATCACAGTTTCTTGGTCCATTTTGAGTCTAGTCTTAAATTTAGACATTTTGGCCTAATTGAAGCCTATCTTAAAATTATTTCAAAACATTATTACCTTTATTTGAAATTCAATATTTTATTTTTTAAAAAATTACTAAAAATTTTTTTATTTTATTAAATTCAAAATTAATTAAGTCCAACTCTTCCAATAAAACCTTTTACAGTGGGGAAGGAGTAGTATTTTATAAAGGTGAAGGTACCCATGACACCATCCAATCTCATGAGAATAAACCAGATCTTCTTGAGTTATTACACTAACATATTGTGAGGAATCTATTCTTATTCTTAAATTGAATTGAATTATAACTGCAATGCTCGAATTAAAGCAAGGTAATGATTCATCACAGGAAAATTAACGAGTAACAGATTGAATTAACATACTTAAAGATATTAATATACATAATACATAAATTGAGATTATCCCAACATTAATCTCCGTCATATACTGTTTTAAAAAACAAATTTAAAGAATAAGAAAATATTTTTAAGTAAAGACAATATTAGAATTCCTTTTTTTAATATTTCCTCCGTCATTATTTATAAATAGGTAATTTTTTTCATTAATTATAAATTATTATTTTAATTTATTAAGTATTTGACTATATTTTTTCCTTATTATCCTTGTCTAAGTTGTTTCTCTTTCTGTTCCCAAAATCCCTTCCTCCCTTCATATCTCCAATAAAGAGTTTTTTTAAGGAAAAAAAATATATATATTTTTTAATTTTTATATTATCATACACCTTTAGAGCAAGGAAAAAATAAATTAGTAAGGGATAAAGGAGTGAAATCAGGAGCCTTAGGAATCGTTATGGAGTTGGACGAATCTTAGGATGTAAAAAGTGTTAATCGAAAATATATTTTTTAATTATAATCCCAATCATCATTTTTGCAGAATCATTCCATATCAACCTTAAACACCTTTGCAAACCAACAATGTAGAAAGATTCCTGACAGTTTTTAATTAATGAACAAAAGATAAAAGAATATATATATATATAAATTACTTACCAAATTCCAACTGCATGAAATATTTATTTTTGAACGGTTTAAAATGAAAAATGAGATATTTAATTCTAAATAAAAATGTAATATTTATTTCTCAGTTGGATTTGAATATTTAAATTTAATGCCTAGCAATCATGCCGTTGTATTTTGAAACTTTTCATTCAAACAGCTTTAAAAAAGAAAAATGAAAAAATGAAGTCTCTGCTGGTCATAATAATTACATTAATGGAACACTTAAAAGGAAAAAGTTAAAGGCCCGTAAAAATTTGAAGAGAGAAGCGCTTTTAGAAGATATGTCTGGTGATGTGCCTTTGTCATTGGGAGTTCATGTATAACATTCTTCTTCTTTTGTTTTATTTCACCATTTTTCGGTGACCTTTCACCTAATTCCTCTCTGTTCTAGTGCCTTCTCCACAAACATTCTTCTTTCTTGTCATCATTTTTTAAAAAGAAATCTTGTGATGAGAGTCACCTCTAAAATGACTAGTCTAAAAAAAAACAAAAAACTTTGAAAAATATAAATTATTTTGAAATATTCCTTCGTTCATTCCGAAATTAAGTTAAATGTTTCTATTTCATTTCGAATTGTTTATAATTAAATATCTCATCTTTTAAATTAATTAAAATTTTACCAATAAAGTACTTTCTCCAATACACAATAAAGGTCACTTTTCAAATTTATTTCATAATATAGATTATTTTATAAAATTTAAAAGTAGTTATTTCTATATATTTATACTCTTATTCCTAGGGTCTTTCTTACTTCAATTTGTTAGGTAGTTCGACTCTTTTTTTTTTTATTTGATATTTTGACCAAGTTAATATATAAATCTATATATATTTGTATCTTTAATACCTACTCAAGAATTTTAAACAAATTATGTTATAAACTAGAAAAAAATAATATTAAAAGAAAAATATAGCTAAAGACAGAATGAAACATAAAACTCTTTTAAGGGAAAGAGTGTTTTTAAATAACAATGCCTTATTGTTAAAAAACAAAAAATTACTCCCTCCTTCTATAATTAAAATTTTCTATTTTTATTTTAAATTATTCGAAAATAAATATTTTATTTTCTAAATTAATTAAAATTTTATTGAAAAATTAATATTGATAAGTTTAAAATAAATTAAATCAATCATTTTTCTTAAATTTTGTACTAAGGAAGCAATAAATTACATTTTGCTCCTATAAATCTTGGAAAAAAAAGGAAAAAGAACTGCTCCATTTTAAGCGCACAGGAGGCAAAGTAACGTGAACAGATCAGGGGAACAGGCTGTCCTGAAAGGATGGACGGGCAGAATATGATGCCACCATGTGGCGAGGCATTGTGATTTTATGAAATCTCGGACACGATAACGTTCCCCTATAAGTACCTTCACAAAGCTAAAGCCCGCTACATACGATACCAACCGTTTAAGCAAAAGTGAAGCCCAATATTGGACACGTGGCAGAATTTGTCTTCTTAAATTTTCCATCTTTATCGTATCGATTCGCAATGTTCTTCTCCCATAATTGAATTCGAATGGTGTTTTTTTATATATTCTCCTTCCGCAGTTTAATTTATATATATTTTAATAAAAAATATTGATTTAATCCATTAATATATTATATTATCAATTTTATTAATTTAAGAAATGATATATTTAATTTGAAACGATATAAAATAGAATATGAGATGTTTATTTTTGGATGAGGGGAGTATGATTTATTTTAATACGAATGTAACTTTTAAGTTAATGTATTTTATGTTTTTACAAATCACAAGTAAGGTTTATCAATTTTTTTTCTTTTTACTTGTAATTGAACATTTTTTATTTCAAATATAGGTAAAAAAGTAAAAATGAAAAATCATGTCTTGTCCAAAAACTAATGTATTTAACGAAATGATGAGTCATAAAATTTATGAATTAGTGATTAAAGTATGATTATTTAATTAAAAGAGTGAACTGCGAAATTGTTAACTGAAAATTTTTATTTGTCTTGAATTTGACCTTTTATTTTAAAATAATAATTTGGTTAAAAATATGAAAAATTGAGGAAAATCTAGAAAAATTATCTCTTGGCGAATAGTAAATTTTACCGTAAAACGAGGTGACATGCCGTGCATAAAATTTGAGTGGAAATTAAATTATAGAACAAGAAATTTTATTCATTTAATAAGTTTTTAAAAAGACAATACAAAAGAAACTTATCTAATAAGTATATTCATCTAATAATTTTATCTTTTCAATTCATTAAAATTTTTAATCAAAAAATATTTTTGGAGGAAAAAAAAAAGTACATGTAACATATGGAGGATCCAAAAATGAATTAAAAATGAGATTTTATTTTATTTTATTTTGAAAGCATGTACTAAAAAATAGACTAGAGATAATCTCTATGTCCAACAACACTAATCTGGAAACATTTTTTTTTCTGAAAGATTAATAATGTGGAAAAATTATCGATAACGAAATTTAGGAAATTTACAACATGAATATGTTTTTTCTTTTCTCCAAAATAAGTAGTTTATTCTTTAAGAAAAAAAAATAGAATGTTACCAGGAATCTTATATATGTGCCTATCTATGCATTTACTGCTCATAAAAATACTATAATAAAAATTTTAGATATCTAATTTATTTAAAAGATTTATAATTTTATTAATTTACGAGGTTTTATAAAGATAATTATTTATTTTCTACATAGTCATATGTTGATATTTTTTTTAAGAATCTTTTATGTGATGATAGCTTCTTAGACTAATATATTTAAATAATTATACCATATTATTATACCTTCTAAAAATGTATAGTTTTGAGCCTTTCGATAATTATATAAAAAGAATTTTATATTTTAAATGAATCAAATATATCTATTTAATAGTTTTAATAAGAGAATTTTTTCAATTTTCATAAAACA
Organism: Parsonsia alboflavescens; assembly: GCA_028571225.1. NCBI lineage: Eukaryota > Viridiplantae > Streptophyta > Magnoliopsida > Gentianales > Apocynaceae > Parsonsia > Parsonsia alboflavescens. The sequence goes on along the minus strand of JAOXNR010000028.1, from coordinate 7,746,422 downwards.
TTCCTATATTTTTTTTATTCATCAGATTTTGATACTTCACTTTTTTGGATTCGGATTCGGATTCTTAATAATGCATCGAGAAAATATTTTACTTTTAGGGGAAAAAAATAAAGTAAAACCTGAAAATACTCTACCAAAGGGATTTCTCTTATCTAGAATTAAACATTTTACTTTGACTTTTGTGGAATTTAATTTAAAAAAGTTTGACTTACTAAGTTATAATATTACATTATCAATTTTCCTAATAAAATTTTTATTAATTTATAAAATAAGACATTTAATTTTAAATAATTGAAATAAGATATATGACCTTCATTTTTTAAAGCGAGTAATAAGAAGAACTCCTCATGAGGTTGTTATGGGAAATGTGAAAATGAGCATACAGTTTTGAGTTACGTCGCCCGCAATACAAATATACTCCTAAACAAGTGATATCAGACACCGATCTCTCACCAACGCGAAGTCCCCTTTCCTCTCACCCTCGCCTCTTTCTTCTCTCTCGGCGTCATTCAATTGCGAAACCTGTAAGCGTCGAACCCTAGTTTTCTGACACTACTTTTTAATTCTTCTTCGCCATTTTTTTTTGTTATTTTTATTTTCTATATATTTGGAGGCTCAATTTCTCTCGCTGTGTGTAGCTTTTTGTTTTTTTTTTCTTTTTAATATTACATTTGAAGCTCTCGATCTTGTATAATTTTAATTAAATGCAAGTCTTAGCGTTTGAGTTTTTCTTTAGCTCTAATCTGGATTTTTCACTGTGATTTCTAACCATTTTGGTTTAATCGGGATTTCGTTTCAGAGTTTTTGCTTATATTTGTTGATTTTATCTTTTTGCTTTCGCATTGTATTTCACTAGTCACTAACTTCATGGATACTAAATTTTAGGTGATTTGAATTACTTAAGGTCGGATTTTTTTTCAAAAAAAAAGAATATATTTTTTCACCTATCACTCCTTTTTTTATTTTATTTTTGTGAATTTGTAATGTCTAAGGTGTATCTCCTAATAGTTGTATCCTTACGGATCATGAATTGAAAGATACGACGTTCTGTTTTTCATTACAAGAAGTGTGAAGCTATTAATTCAAGTTAAGAAAAGAAAATTCTACTACTCATTCCGATTTTTCCACTTCTGGTCATTTTCCATCTGAGATGTCATCCTGGTTAAGATTAAAAGGATGTGACATTTAGCTCTAAAAAGTAAGCTTTAGAGTTAGTAGATTAGATGTCTGATAAGGTTTTTTCTTCATTTCTGCCTGTTTTTGAAAAATGTTATGGTGTTTAAGATTGGCTAGGTGTGCTGAAGGCTATGCATATACTGGATGGTTTTGGGTATTGCTCCTGGAGGTTCTTAGAGCTACTATACCTTTTCTTCTCTGAAGTAAAAAGGAAAAAGCCCATGATTTTTTTGTTAAAAAAGTAATTGCTCACCACATGGTGCTAATTTGTTGAATTTGATAAAGATGACTGATTGTATGCAAGATTGTTCTAACATTTATGATGTCAACAGGATTTATGCTTTTGATACACTATTGAAACTGGAAGCTGCTGTATGTACCTCAAGAGTTACTCAAGTAATAGGTTTCTGCCTAACTAGTGTGTGACCCTGGGTTGCGCAACTCTTGCCAGGATGGGATCCTTGCATCGCAGGTTTGTAGGAATTTTGCTGTCTTCTATTTCCCCTTCAACAGATTGCTTTGTCTTGTTTTAATAAGACTCTTTTGGTAGCTGAAATAAAAAATTTATTCCTCCAGAAAAATCTCAACTAGTATTTATGGTGTATGCAGTGGGGTTTTCAAGAAGACAAATGATGGTGCCAGACTTATCATAACAACTATTATGGGGATGGTGTTTGGATATTTTATTGGTGTTTCATTTCCGTATCTTTCTCTGTCTAAGGTATGTTAAATATTGATGGATTAATATAATTTGCAACAGTGTATATCATTCATTTTGATTCTTTTCTTCTTCTCTCTTTTTTTTCCCGTTGCAGATGCCTACAAACTTTATTTCATCTCTTGACGTGGCCTTTAGTGATGATCATCATAGCTCAACTACGCGTAGTTTTCCGGAAAATCTTGGCTCTGGTAGTACTCCTATAACGCCCAAGGTACTTCTTCTGTTCATGTTTCTGCCTTCTTTTATATAATTTGTTAGAATATTCTTGACTGTGTTCCACTTTAGAGATCCAAATCAAAGTTCATAATTCATCTGACCAGCAAAATTCAGTTGGCTTTATGTTGAGAGAGGATAATTTTATGGGTTATTTCATAGGGGACACCATGGATACTTTTGGCATTAGATTTATCATCATCAGGATTTTGAATGTAAATACAATGGTCTCTAGATTGGTGCTTTTGCAACTTTAAATTTAATCAGTAATCTACTAATAAATACATAAGAGAATAGCAATCCAGATATAAAATTTTACCCTGGATAATATCTGGGTTACTAATTTTACTTTCAACTATTGGCATTAGATCTATGTCCCTACAAATCCTCGAGGTGCGGAGTCATTGCCACCAGCTATTGTAGTCTCAGAATCTGACTTCTACCTGCGAAGATTATGGGGTGAACCAAGTGAGGTATGGTTTTAAAGTTGTTCATCAACTTTATGTTGTTTGCAGAACTTGACCGCTTCTAATCAATATTTTGATGTGCTTGATATATACAATTTAAAATGAATATTGAATACTAGTTTTGGGCTTATCAAAATTAGATTAAGGTGATGAAGGTGATGTTTCTTTGTCATTCTACTCTATTTTCATGTACTTGTCATAACTCATGTCTAGAACATAATCTTCATGTATTTTTAGTTTTTATAAAATGTTGTGGAACTCTTAGGATTTGAAGAAGAAGCCGAAGTATTTGGTGACATTTACTGTTGGTTGGAGTCAGAAGAATAATATTAACGCAGCAGTTAGAAAGGTCAGTAAATGCATGATTTAAGAGGAATTTAAAGAAAAAGGGGGCAAGTTTATTCGTCTTACACAATACCTGCTATTCATTGCAGTTTTCTGAGGATTTTCAAATTATGCTTTTTCATTATGATGGCCGGACAACTGAATGGGATGAATTTGAATGGTCCAAGCATGCAATTCATGTCAGTGTCAGGAAACAAACAAAATGGTTAGATAACATGATTTTATAGTTTTGAGGTTTTTAAATTTTGTTAAAGAATTCTGCCTTTCTATTTTGGATTTCACTGCATGATAATGAATTTCCAAACACCCTGACATGTAAGTCCTGTGATAATTCTCATGCAGTAATATGGTAAAATGAAAATGGTTAAAGACTCCTAAATTTCTAGTATCAAATCAAAAGTAGCCATTCAATTTAGGACAATAGGAGTTCATCTGTCTTTGAAAATAAACTGTTTACATGAATTAATGGATACTTCTCCATTCTACATTTAGTGTATCTTTTATTAATAAATTTCTGATAGAGATAATTTTAGTCCATGAAGAATTACACAGAGCAAAGATTACGCTTTCAGCCTTCTATCTATAGGATCTTTGTGATGATTTGGCAACATTTTTGGTTTGGTTTGTTATTCTCATGATTCCTTGACCTTAATTTTATCCTTCTATTGTGATTCAAAGGTGGTATGCAAAGAGATTTTTGCATCCGGATATTGTAGCAGCTTATGATTATATTATTATTTGGGATGAGGATCTTGGAGTTGAGCACTTCAATGCTGACAAGTAAGATATTGTAGTAAAAAATATATATATATTTGGGCTCTTGATTTTCAGCCTTTTGTAAGTTGTTTCTCTCTCCTCATTATGTTCCAGGTACATTCAACTAGTTAAGAAACATGGATTAGAAATTTCCCAGCCTGGTCTTGAACCCAACAATGGGCTTACATGGCAGATGACAAAGAGGAGAGGTGACAGAGAGGTTCACAAGTAGGTTTATATTTTATGTCTTATCCTCTATTCACATGTTTTCTCTGCATACGTTATATGACTGTTCACATGAATGGATGATCAGGGATACAGAAGAGAAACCAGGCTGGTGCAGTGATCCACACTTGCCTCCTTGTGCAGCGTATTCCCTCCATCTTACTTCTTTTTCTCTCTGCTATGCTAGCATGAGGAGTGTCATAGTTTATAAACTTCATGGTTTCATTCAAATTAGCCACTGTCCATATCTGAACTCAATTATCATATTATTCATCTTAGCTACCAGGTGGATAGAACTATTTATTTTGGACACATACTTTACAAAACCAAGTATCCACCATCTTACACCCTTCCAATCCAGTGACTTAATTTGACAGGAGAAAGGAAACATAAAAGATATTATCCACATTCCGAATGAAGAGATTTATTATTTCCCAGATAAAATGAAGATCCCTTTAGACTTTTAGCCTTATTTAGTATTTATGCTGTGTGGGTTGAATCATGAAAAACAGTAGTCACATCATGAGAAGGTTTATTCTTTATATAAAAAACTGAAAAGAGAGTGTTTATATTGTTGCATTTGGAGCAATCGACCAAAGGATATTTATGAGACTTAGGTACTATGAAATTCTGCGAAAAAAAATTTGCTACTTAACAAGACAGCTCATTGATGGTGCAGCTCTTTATCCATATTCTACACTTTCATGCTGTATCACGGCTTGTACAATGCAAAAAATTTAATTATTTCCCTCATTAGATCTTTGAGTAATTTATTTTCTCTCTTCTTCCCTCATCAGATTTGTGGAAATTATGGCTCCTGTCTTTTCTAGGGAGGCATGGCGATGTGTCTGGCATATGATTCAGGTACTTGAAAGTTGAATCTTGCATGCCTTGTTTGCATAGTTTCACTTAATTTCTATCATTAAAGGTTTCTGTACTTAGCTATTTTTACACTTACTGATGCTGGATGTTTGAATGACTTTGGTAGAATGATTTGGTACATGGATGGGGATTGGACTTTGCACTTAGAAGATGTGTGGAGGTAGTGAATCTCTTACTTTGATACACATGAACAAGCCAAATTATGCTCCATTTCTATAAATTGTATTTTATTACGGTGTCTCAGTATTAGAGTTATCAACTTCTATCATTTTAATTTTGTTTCCCTCGCAGCCTGCACATGAGAAAATTGGTGTAGTTGACTCTCAGTGGATAATTCATCAAGTAATTCCTTCTCTTGGAGCTCAGGTAAGCAAAGCATCATATTACAAATCAAGTCTCTTGACATGATTGATTGGACATATATACTCTAGTTAATAGAAACTCGATACTTTCATCACAATTTTCACTAGTCTATTTGATGATTTATTAATTCTGATACCTGTTTGTGTCTTAAAATTGTCCCTTTTTTGTGTCCATATTCCTGATCTACTGTCAATTTTAGCTAAATTCTGCAATTTACCTGGTGGAGATGAGGATTGAGTTAAAATTTTAAGAGGAAATGCATGCGATAAGCCTTGACGTTCCTTGCTTCACCCCTCAGTCCACGCTTGCTTCCCCCTTGCATTACCATCCCAATCATACCACATATATCTACTGTATTATTTTGATTTATATATATATATATATATATATATATATATATATTTTTTTTTTTCTTATTGAATTTAGTTTCTAGTTATGATTCTTAACTGTTTTATATGTGATTTCAGGGTCAGTCTGAAGATGGCAAAGCTCCTTGGCAAGGGGTATGTATATATATTTACCTCGGATAAGATCTCTGCTTACAAAGCAAGTATTTTTCATTTGTTTCCTTTCAATTTCATAGGTAAGAGAGAGATGTAGAAGCGAGTGGGCACAGTTTCAAGATCGCCTTGCCAATGCAGACAAGTCCTACTTTGCACAGCTTGGAGGACCTAAAAATTAGACTTATGTTCTCGTCATTACTTGTACATTGCTTTGCTTTCTTCTTCCTTTTTGCCCGTCTTCATCTTGAGGGGTGCTATGCCTACCCAATTTTTCAGTTATGTTTTATTCTTTACCCATTGGAGGGTTGCCAAGTTTTCTGTAGCTGTGAAGACTTGACAATCAGATATTGGAGGCGGTGATCCCTTTCTGTGAATAAGTAGAATAGGTTTAGCATTCACCTAGCTTCATATGTACTCTGACAGGCTTGCTCTATACCTAGTTTGATTTTCTCTTTGCTGGAAGATTAGCCTCTCATTTTGCACACTTATGGTTGCATTCTATAGTTTCCAATTTGCTTTGATGGGAAGAGTGGTTGGTCTGCTGTTTATTTTCCTACTTAGGATGCCTCTCAACAGTTACAAAACATCCTGTTGTCATCACCTTGAATTTTGGGAGAACGATATGATTTCTGTAAGACTTTCTTCTTATTTCTGCTATAAAAAAAAAAACCCCTAGATTTTTCTACTTGAAAAATCTTATTAATTCCGTGGCATGGTAAATGATAAATGTGATGCTCTGCCATTTCGTTGGTGAAAGTATGGAAGGAAAGCAGACAATAGACAAAGAAGGGAACTAGGGAAAGAGACGTCGAGAGTCTTTTGCTTCAGCCTTTTAACGAAATTAATGATATGATTTTCTTATGAACAATGAACTCAATTATTATTATTATTGCGAAAGGCACAGATATTCAAGACATTTAAATATCCATACCAATACCATGGAAGCATAAATTAATTTTATCAGCTGCGTTTTCTTTCCAACCTTGCTCTTGATAAATATCTGAATCATGTAATCTCGTAAGTATCGTAATTAGCTTCTTTCTTTTTATTATTTACTTTCGTACAGTAAAATCAAGATATATAAATGGAAAAGGGAAAAGAAAGAGCACTTGTAACAACTAACATTCAATCAACATATTATAGAGTTTACAGGTACCATTATCATCTCCGTGGGACAAATTTGCCGTTGCAAAATAATAAAAAAGTGATGTTTGACATTGTAATTATACTTTAATAAACATCTTTTTTTAAGTATAATAAACTTCCTTTTTTTTTCAAGAAAAAACTCCCACAATTAGGATCTGGAGAGGCAAAAATATATAGGCCCCTAACTTGAATGACATGGGTGGTTGGTGATGTTCGAAGAAGGCGGCTAAAAAACCTATTGGAATTGGAGTGTGACTAAAGTCTTTTTAAGCCAACCAAACAGTTTGACCAAATGGGATTGGGCAGTGGAGGTTGAGCCCAGACAAGATTTGCTTCCAACGGCAGATGTAGTAAGATACATATCTCAGTCACACTAAGAAAATGTGAACATTTCACCTTCCTGCCTTGTTTGCTAAGTCATGTCCTCCCTCCATTACTAAATATAACTCATTTTGTTAGTTAATTAACTTTTTAATGATATTTTTTCTATATTATCTTTATGATTTTTTTTTCTTTTTCTTATATGTTATTGTTCGTTTAATTGGCACATAAATAAGGGCATTTTATAGAAAAAAAATAATAACACCTTAATTTTTTTAAAAATGATAGCTAATGATTTATATGTAGTGACGGAGGAAGTAATTCTTTAACAATTATCTCAATATAATTGTAGTCGGACTCATCAAACTCCAACCTCCTTAACTTAAATAATCCTTGACCATCATCATTGGACAACAATATTATATCATTCCCTTTGTTCATAATCGATTATTCCTATTTCCAATTTCATTCGTTTGAAATTGATTGTTATCGTGTTAAAAATGAACCAGTCAAACTCATCTCTTAAAATTTATCAAAGTCAAAACAAAACATTCAATTTCAATATGAGAAAGAATGTGTATCACCCATCATTTATTTGAACGTATTAATAAAAAAATATCATCAAACTAAACTACTACTACCGGTAGTAATACTTATTTAAATACTATTGGCCAAAGATATTTGTCAAGTTTTTCTTTAAATGAGAACTTAATTCTCGTGATTCATGAGTTTTAATATTTAGATTTTATCATTTTAGCTGGCAATTTATACATTCTAATGCAAAACTGAGTCTTTCACTTTGAACCATTTCGAGATTCTTGGAAATTTCTATAGCCTCATCTGGTATTTTCTCACATAAATATGGCAAGAAAAGAGACTGAATTAAGTCTCTTTCCAAATCACCATAGAACAAAAAAAGACATCTCTTTACGATTTTTTTTAAGGTCTTTGAAATAACAATCACATTTTTATAAATAACCATAAAATTAATATGAAAAAAATAAAATAAAATCAATGACCATTTGATTCCACACCACTTGCGTAAATCTGCCGTTAACTTGTTCCTTCAGAAACTACTAAACTAATTAACAAAAAGAACCAACACACATATAAATATATAACAACAAACGACACTTAGCACCAGCCACATTCCTAGAGTCAGAAATAAGAGAGTGCTTCATTTTCCTTCTCCTTCAAGCCAAGACCTCTTTCTCCCTCTTCCCTCTTTCACTCTCAATATTCCTCATTCAATTTCTCCCCCAGCCACCTTCGCCACCACCCCTTGAAACGATTCTTGAAGATCATATAAATCGATTGAGCTCTTGAAACTATTTTCTGGGCTCAATCAAAGGTTCTTGATCAACTATAAATTTTAGAGGTACGTTCCACTGTTGCATTACAATGTTAAAGCATGACCAATACCTGAATTTGATGCATTAATTTTTCTTAGTTGTAAAATCTTTGTTCTTGAACGAACAAAAAAAGTCTTCTGTCCAATGTTGAGTTTTTTGTCTTCCCCTTCCCTTTTCTGTACCGTGAAATCATTTCTGACAATTTATATTGATCTTATCGTAGCGTGTTTTTTTTTTTTTTTTGGAAAGATGGGAGAAATGTCTGGCTTCCAACTTGGGGTCATTGGTGCCCTGTTTCTTTCAGTGGCTTCTTCAGTATCCATTGTTATCGTCAACAAAGCCTTGATGAGCAATCTTGGTTTTCCATTTGGTAAAAATTCAAACCCCTTTTTTTCAACTATAATATAAAATTTCTGAAAATTTTTTATGGGATTTTATTTATGGATGGATTTTCTTGAATCTTTGCAGCTACAACACTGACTAGTTGGCATTTGATGGTAACATACTGTACTCTTCATGTGGCTTTGCGCTTGAACTTCTTCGAGAACAAGCCAATTGACATGAAGACAGTTATATTATTTGGAATTCTAAATGGTATCTCCATAGGGTTCCTCAACTTAAGCTTGGGATTTAACTCTATTGGCTTCTATCAGGTACTCGTTTTCTCTATATACCTTTTATTCGAAACAAAAATTTTTAACAAGTTAAATAATTCTATAAAGATTTGATTTTTATTGTTTATTTTTAACTCATGACGAATATGAGCTAGAAGCTTCCCTCGTAACCCTGGTCCCTCCCTATGCCATTTTAGAGGAAACGCCAAAATTACTCCATTTCATTATATTTTATTCGTATCCTAATTCCATTCATTTAATATTTTTTAGTGTATCCTGACATAAAGGTTGTCGTTTCTAATCTATCTCTTCCCATGTCTTTTCTATATGTAGAAAGTTGAAAAATATCACCGTAACGGAATTTTTGCTACAGTGCTCATGCAGACAACCAAACGGAGCAAAAATTCCGTTACGGTAACGGTTGGAGCACGCATTAAGGCACGCTCCAGAACGCACCTTAGCAAATCCGTCATATAATAATCCAAAAATTGAAACAGCAAAAGAAAATGAAACTAAGAAAGATATATATATTTTATACATGGTAACTTCCTGGACCGGATAATAAAGGAGAAAAAAAAAAAGATAGGTTCGCAACATTATATGTTATTTCTTAACATCCTGACTTCTCCCCTATTTTGTTTCATATATTTACTTATTCAACAAGGGCAGATTAGTCCTAATAAAAATTTGATCCATCAGATTCAATAGCAATGAATGGATCAAGTGAACATAATGATTTAAGCATTTTCTCATACATGTCGTAGGCAATTGATCTGCATATGTTTCAAAGATTAGATATGCTCATGTTTGTTTCCTTAACTTATGACAGATGACGAAACTTGCAATCATACCTTTTACGGTGCTCCTAGAAACTATTTTCTTGAAGAAACAGTTCAGGTAAAACAATATTGGCCAAAAAATAATGATAATAATGCACTTTTTAACTCCATATTTATAAAATTTTCTGTTTCTGAATGATTTTCCAGCCAGAAGATAAAGTTCTCTCTGTTAATCCTACTCTTCGGAGTCGGGGTTGCCTCAGTTACCGATCTTCAGCTCAACTTGGTCGGGACTATCCTCTCTTTGCTTGCCATCTTCACCACTTGTGTTGGTCAAATTGTATCCTTTTAATGCTCACCCTGTCCAGAATTGAATCAATTTTTCCAGAAAGATGATTTTTTTTATTTTTTTGATGAATTAATCAAATGTTTCATCCTTAATTAACCTTGTTTTAGCTCACAAACACAATTCAGAAGAGATTGAATGTCTCCTCAACTCAATTGCTGTACCAATCAGCACCATTTCAGGCTGCAATTCTCTTTGTCTCAGGCCCTGTTGTGGATCAATGCCTCACCAAGCAAAATGTTTTTGCCTACAAATATTCTCCACTAGTATTGGTAACCCTTTTTTTTTTTTTTCCCTTCCTCTTTTTCTCTTTATAACCTGTACCATTTTGCTCTGATCATATACTAATTAATTGCATTGTAGGGCTTCATAATTCTTTCTTGCTTGATCGCGGTTTCGGTGAACTTTAGTACTTTTCTGGTGATCGGAAAGACGTCTCCGGTGACATATCAGGTTCTGGGACATCTCAAAACGTGCCTGGTTCTTGGATTTGGCTACACACTTCTGCATGATCCTTTCACTGCAAGAAACATTTTTGGGATACTCATAGCTGTTGTTGGAATGGGCTTGTACTCCTACTTCTGCACCTCTGAAAGCAAGAAGAAGCAAGGCGGAGATCTCCCATCTGTTACTCAGGCAAATATTACTATTATTATTATTATTACGAAATTGATATGCAGTGAACTAGTCTGCATTATTAAGTTTTTTTAAAAAAAATTAACTTAACAATTGAGTGACATAGACTTATTCTGGCGCTTCATGCCAGAACCCATTATTATTACTTATAAGATCATTTGTCTCTGACTCTATTTTAATTTTGTATAAATAAATATTGAAAATAAGATTTAAAGATTTTGAGTTTTTTTTTTTTTTTTCTTTTTCTGGGTTACAGAACAAAGAGAGAGATACAACACCACTTATGGCAGGGAAGAACGTGGATGAAGATAGCCAGGATGTGAAGAAAGTAATGAAGAGTTCCATAGTTTGATATTTGTGGAGTAGCATTTTTGGAGAATATTGAATATTGGTTTAATTTGGAAATTCCAATGAGTGTAAATGATTTTTGACTTTTCAAATAAATGCAATTCAATTAGTATATTCCAACTAGTGTATCTTCTTTTTAATTATTTTTTAAAAATATCTCTCGAATTTATTGAAAATAACAAGATTTTTTTTTATATTGTAAATTATCACATATCCTCATTATTCATGTGATAATGTTGGCACCGACGGATATGAATTTCTTAAATTAAGTAAGATTGTATGGAAAATTAAATAGAAAAATATGATCTTCCTTTTAGCAACTTTAAAATAAGGATATACACTTTTTCATTTTTTTTTAAAAAAATAATTATTGAAATAATAGTATCATGATACTTTTTTGGTCTGCGTTGCTTTATTCTCAATTACTTCATTTTTTTTTTTAATTTTTAAAAGTGAAAATTGTGTTGAATTGTTATTAAATATCCCTTTAATTTGAAATTAGATGTTCTTGGCTTGATTTTGAAAGGATCAGAATTAAGTGAAATAAACTTTAAAAAATTTTGAAAACATTTTTTTTATATATTTTATATAACAATTCAAGAGTATTTTTAAATTTTATTTAATTTAACATATTATTAATTAAGACTCCATGAATTAATAGAATGTAAATCGATAAAATTAATGAATTACATGTATGTAAATCTCTTAAAATAAAGAGATCATTAATGAAATTTTAACTTATAAATTGTATATTTATTATATTTATTTTTCAAAATAAATATTTAATATTAATCTTCCAAAATGAAATAATTTTAAAAACATTAAATTAAGGATCATAGGATTAATATATGTTAATTTTTATAAAAGATAAACTCTTTAAAAATAATAATAAAATTTCGCCGCTTTAGATTGATCCAATGACGGAGAACAGGACAGGCCCGCTGCCGTATGTGGATAGCAAAGCCATGAACATTATTGAGGGCCCCAGATTAAAGGCGAAAAAAAGAAAAAGAAAACCTTAAACTAAGTGCACGTGGACTCATATTTTTCTTCCTCATTTGAAACTAAATGTTCACACTTGATATTCCTCCTTTAAAATTGGACGCGTAGTTATCAATTGGGAATCATCTGATCCAAATTCCAAAAGTTTAAGAATTTGAAGGGAAGGAATGGGACGTAATATTTTTAAAAGGGTCACTATAATCTTAAGTTATCTCAATCCCATGAGGATTGGACTAGACTAACCCTTTATAATTTTATAAATTTTTAAAAATATTTAAAACAATATTTCACAACAAATTTAGAAGAAAAATATTGAAAATAAATAAACAAACTGAATAGAAAAATATAGGAAATATGCATAAAATTATATATAAATGAAAGATTCAATTCAAGGAAGAGAATGAAAAGAGTAGAGAGAGTGAGAGTGTATTGTAGGCATGTATAAGAAGGGAAACGAAAAGATTCTTTAAACCATCATAGATAAAAGTAATAAATTAGATATCTTTTTTTTAAAATTTCTTTGGCCTCAAGAGTCGGCTTGGCCCGATTATCGCCTTTGAAACCCTTGTTAGCCCTTGATCCTTAAGGGATGAGCCAAAAAGTCATTAATGTAATTGGGGCCATATTTTTTCAACTAGACCCTTTAAAATTCTGTGGTAGGGCTGGGCCGATCCGAAGGGCTCAGTCATTTTTGACGACTCTAGTCTCATTTCATAAATTAATAAAAGATTTACAAAGGGAAGGCATTGTTATGTTCTAAATGAATTAACTCAAACTTTTTGAATAAAATTTACTAAATAAAATATTTAATTTTGGATGGAGAAAGTATTATATAAAAATTAAGAATACTTTTGCTTTGGATTTAAATTATTTTTATTCTCCCTCTGTCCCTATTTCTAAATCATTTGAACTCATTTTTTTGTCTATAATTATAAGTCATTATTGGTAGTTTATTCTTTTTTTTCAATATTACTTATTCTCTTTGAGAAACATTTTTCTCTCTTTCTTTCGCCATGTTCTTCTTCATCGGGATATTTTGGAGGGAAAAAACTTTACTTTCATATTAACAAAATCATTGCAAATAACTTATAAATAGTATAGGAGGCCGATGGAGTATATCATTAACATAATTAATTAATGATGAAGTTATAAGTTAATGAAATATGAATTTAACGAAGATTGTTAATTAAAGAAAATTATATTAAAAACATATATCTAATTCAAAAAAAAGATTATTATTATTCCTATTAATGAGATCGATAATTTAAAAAATGGGTGACCATAAATATATATATATATATATATATATATATATATAAAAGAAAAAAGGTCAAAAAAGGGGATGTTTTCACATTTAGCCTATTTGAGGGGAAAGATTTCAATATTACCTAAATCTATATAATATTTCATAATTTATCCAATTCTAAAATTAACTTTTCACTCTATACCCATTTTGACTTTTTCCTTTAAAAAAGAAAAAACTAACATTTATTCACTTTTATCATGTAGTTACTATATTGCCCTTAACATTCAAAACAGCGCAACTCCCTCTGCAACTGCTGTAAAATGGAATTGAAGATCATATTGATGAAGTTTCTGTTGGGATTTATGCCCAAAAAGACTATCATTTTCTGAGAAAAAGTGTAAAATATTATAATCTAAATAAGTAATTTTTACATATTAGCATAACATGCAATAAGGTCCAAATTGATTT
>JAOXNR010000028.1:7714018-7732413 GCA_028571225.1 Parsonsia alboflavescens | reverse complement strand
TAGGGAATAGATTAGAAGATCTTTTGCAAGTAGATCAGGACGTCCAGATTCATTCTGCAGGACAGATCTGCAAGATTCTTCAAACCAAGTATTGTTCTCAAACTCCAATGTGAGAGAATTTTTTTTTTTTAGAATCCTGAGACTTCGGATTCGTTTCCTAGTGGATTCGGGATTCCATTCCCCTTCAGTTTCCATGTTGAAAGTTGAATTTAAAGGAACTCATTCTCCCTGTTGAAAAAAAAAAAGTCAACACTTGAATTTGGAAGAGTAGTTACTATATTACCCTCAATATTTATAACAACCCAACTACCATTGCACTACTGTAAAACCAAACTAAAGACCCACAACTACTGCATTTGATGAAGTTTTCTTGCTGAAAGTTGAATTTGAAAGGAACCCCTTCTCCATGTTGAAGAAAAAAATACAGTTGGTAGTTGTGTTTGAGTTTGGGAGAAGAGTTAGTTTTTTTCTTCATAAGATCAAGCTCGAGTCTTTCAATATTAGGGGCTGAGTTCCATTTATTTTTCATTTTTCCTGTTATGGTGTTTGATAGTTGTGTTTTGATTCGTAATTGTTGCTGAATTTTTCTGATCATCCATTTTGTGTTGTTTGTTTGGTATAAAGAAGGAAAGAAAGAAAGAAAGAAATGGGGAGGTCTGAATGTTTGAAGTATCGTTTGACCTTGGGGAGGTATAGCAGACCTTCAGGATGTATATCCGACCTTGGGTAGTTTCGGCCAACCTTCAAGCCCAATTTCTTTTTCATGTCTAGAAGACCTTCGGCAGGTATAGATAATCTTTGGAAGTATATAACGACCTTCAGGAGTAGAAGTCGACCTTCAAGAGTAGCTTTTTGTTTTTGGATCAACCGAACTTCCAGTAGAAAATTTTGACCTTTGAAATATTATATCGACCTTCGATATATTTTTTTTTAAAAAAATTCAATAGACCATCTAGAAACTCAATTAGACCTTCATAGGGATTATATTGACATATGGTCATCTCAACCTTCTAACATTTTTTTCCGGTCTTTTTTTTTCTTAAAAAAACCTATGTAGACCCTTTTTTCTCTGGTTTTTTTTATAATTAAGATATTTCTCTCATTTTCTTTCTAGTATTGCTTGTACATTTTCCTGAATATATTTTTCTCTAGATTTGTGCAAACATGGCTTTAAGCAAAATTATTCTTCATGGTGGTTCTTTAAGTGGACAGGCGCGTCTGGTTGTCATACCAAACAACATCAGTTATAAAGATTTTAGAATAACTATAACATGTTCTTTCTTTCACCATGTTCTTCTTCATCAGGATATTTTGGAGGGAAAAAACTTTACTTTCATATTAATAAAATTATTGCAAATAACTTATAAATAGTATAAGGGGCCGATGGAGTATATTATTAACGTAATTAATTAATGATGAAGTTATAAGTTAATGAAATATGAATTTAAAGAAGATTGTTAATTAAAGAAAAGTATATTAAAAATAAATATCTAATTAAAGAAGATTATTATTATTCCTATTAATGAGATCGCTAATTTAAAAAATGGGTGACCATATAAATATAAATATATATATATATTTATATATTTATATTTATATATATTTAAGAAAAAAGGCCAAAAAAGGAGTGTAGACTGAAGAGCAGAGATGATGAGATTCCCAACTGCATTGACTCAAACCAATGCCCACTGATTACCTGGTTGTCCTTATCAGTGATATGGAAAACCTCCCACGTTAACAAACCAAATGGCCATTTTCCTTAGTTTTCTGGACCATAAAATAAAAACTAAAATAGAATAAATATCGACAGCACTTTTGGCTCATTCAAAATTTTTAAATTGAGATTTCATTTATGATCAATTTACATAATTAGGTGAATTATTTATGAATTAATTTTTTTATAACAAATAAAATTTGATATTTAGTAATAATATATTATTATATAATGTATAGTAATAGGGTTTGTAAATATTCATAAAAAATAGATTATTAAAAATATTATTTTCTAATATTTAATAATTATAACTATTTATTTTAAAAAGTTGAATGAATTTTTGGAATTCATATGAACTAAATTTATTAAAAATACTATTTCCATTATATTATAAAACAATTGAAAAAAATATTATTCAATCCAAAATTAAATGTTCTCATTTTGATTTTACTCGAATGACCTCTTGGCCACAGGAGAGCCTGCTTTATCACTTGAGCAAGTTCTCCTTTTTACTTAGTTCATTTTGAATACAACAATATCAATTTCTTTGTGAAATTTGTATTCATTTAGGCAATTTGATGTTAAATTCTAGACATATTAAAATAGAATTATGGATATTCAATTTTAAATAATAAATTTTTTTTGGTAAATTAATTATAGATAATCATCTGGTATTTGTCATTTGACTTGATAAATCAACTTTTTGAATTTATTTTTAAAATATTTAAAATAAATAAAGAGGATTATATTATTGAGTTTAATATTATTATTCACTAAATTAAGAATTTAATACTCTTTCAACTATAGAATTAGTTTTTATCAGTTTATTGAATTAAAAATATTATCATCATTATATCATATAAATAAATAATATATAAACTCTTATTATACATAGGAAAACTGTCAATCAATTACTAAACCTCTTATTATTATATTTATTTTCTGATTATGGATATATTTCCAAAACTTATGATTATTATCATGCCTTTTTTTTAAATAACAGTGTTTTTATAATAATACTTTCTTCAATATTTAGTTTTTATCACAAATATTCTATAGAATTTTTTTTTTACTGTTTTTAGTTTCTTTTATTTTCTTTTCTTTAATTTTTTTTCCACACACACCCGTTCCCTAATCCTCCCTGTATCCCCCATCGAGGATCAACTGTGGCACCTTATCTACCTTCGTCGTGTCTCGAACTCGAGACCTCCCAATTCCAAATATTACAATATACCACTAAGATAACAAATTTTGACTTTAATTTCTTTTCTTAATACATATTTATTTATATTCCTACAGTTTTTAATTTTCAATAATATCTAAATTCGACAATAAAATAGATAGTTAAGGTATGATATTATTTTACTAATTAATATTTCTTCATTCTATGTCTATCAAATCAATCAAATACAAATATTCAAATTAATTCCAAGAAGTTAAATTTCTTATGTCACCAAACCAAATATAAGAGCCAATCATCAAAATATTATTTTTATTGTCTAAACATTAGCAAACCAAACGATCAATCCTTTCTAAATCTACAACTTATTTAATTTCACAAAGTCAAAACATTTTGGCTATATGCTTTTTGGATAAGATATTTTTAATTCTATTTTGAATTGTTTAAAATAAATAGATTTTAAATATAAAGTTTCAGTAACAACCTCCTCAATCTAAAGATTGATATCCAATCACTCAAAATTATAGCTACTAATTAAATAAATGAGAAGAATAAATTAATAAACTTTATGAAAATAAAAAACATTTATTAATTTTTTTTCTAAGATAAAATGAAATATTTTACTGCAAAAGAATATATAATTATATGAGGGAACAATCCAACCACCACTAGCCTTTGTCATTGTTATATATTAATAATTAAGAGAAGATTAGATGAGGTACAATATGAGGTCCTCAAAAGACATGAGAATTGTGAATAAAATTACTTGATTTATTTATGAACCAAAAACATTTTATGCTAGTTCATATTAAATACACATATTAGAAATCATGAAGCCCATTTATATACATCAATGTCAATCAATGTATATGTGCACCACATATGTTAGTTGTTCCTTCTCTTGTAAACTATAGGGTTGATGCATGCAAAAGTTGATACTTACAGATATAACCTTTTATATTTTCTTAAGGTTAATTTACTTAATTATTGGCTTTGTAAATTGTAGTTGCTAGTACTAGTCCTTTCAAATATTATTACAGTCATTTGAAAGTCTAAAAATACACTAATCTTCACTATTTGAACATTTTAGAATGAAAAAAAAAACAAAAAAAAAAAAAAAGAATTCACAAATTTTAGAAATGATTTAATAAAATCAATAGGTGTTTTTTTTTAAAATTTTTTTGATCATTTCTATTTCCATCATATAAAGTAATTTGATTGAGAACTTATTAGTTGACTTAAGTGCATTTTGCAAGATAATATTGATTTAAATGCATTTTTTGGGATTATATTTGGTCATTCTTATGTATTGAGATCTGTCTCATGTCTTGGGATCATAGGATGCAAAATGCCTGTATGAACTTCGTAGCTCCTAAAAACAATTTCTTAATAACCGATCTGATCATGTCAAGCTAAATATTCTAAATTAACAAATATGATCATACATAATGTCGATATAAATACATATAAAAAAGTTTAAAATAATTTAAATTTCAACATAAAGATAGTACTTTTATTAATTTATGAAAAAAGAGGTTGGAGCGACAATATTAAATATGGAACAAATATAGAAGGGCAATATTTTAATGGATTTGAGTTGAAAAACAGTGACATGTTTACCAATAAATTGGCATTGGCCATAATCAGATTGAATTGAACTAGTAAGAATGGATTTTAATGGTGGACAATGGTAATTGCCGTGACGACATGAACACACGTCAATGTCACTCCACTCCATTAGCAACTAAAAAACGATAATTGTCAAAATTAATTTTATATTACTCATTCCATCTGAAATTGAGTGTTTCATTAGATATTAATAAATTAAAGGGCTTTTAATTGGATTTTGAGTTGCAAAGAAGGGATTGGTAATTTTATTCCTAAAATATTATCTTGTGCCCGTAATATGATTGGTTCCAATGAGTGTTTTGTCAGAAAATGGTTGTCAGGATCAAAAGAGTTGCCACAATAAATTGAGGGACCATATCGGTTGAAAAAAAAAATGGTGGGATTATCATCATATTATAATTTTGATACAAACATATGGGATTAAATGGACTTAAAACCCTAAACCAAAATAAAAACATTTAATTTCGGATGTAAAACATATAAAAGACATTTAAGTTTAATAGTACATTGAACTTATTCCAATGCAAAAGCTTACTTTAACATTTTAAATTAAGCTAATTAAAAAGATAGTACATATATCTTCTCAATATTTGTGAGTTAATGATATAATATGTAATGATATAATAATGCTATGAAATGCTCATCTTATAGAGTAATTCAGTTAAATTTTTAAAAGTCAGAGTAAAATAAACTTTAAGATACCTGATAAAATTTTGTTTTATTTTTTCAAAAAAAAAAAAAAGGGGGATAGTTGATTTAATTATTAGTCATTGAAGACTTACCTGGAATACTCTGATCAATAAAATATGCCTCATAGCACCTAACATTTCTTTATACATCAAAATCTGTCATAGGACAACTTATCTTATCAAATTTAGACAGAAGATTTTATGGAAATTACTTATTTGTCTCACCAATCGCGAAAATGACAAGATGGCTGCCAATCTGAAAAGGCATTTGATGAAATACATGTGTGGTGTCCATTTTCAAATGACCAATAATAATAATAATAATAATAAAAAACTAATCCAACTTCAAAATCTCAAGAAATCAAGAAAGTAGATAGGAATTGGGCTTGAAAATTTTAGCTGACAAGGTAGTTTCTTGTCCAGAGCAAAACTTTGCCCATCTAATATCCTATTTTGACCTAATAAAAAATTATAAAGTATATTTAATTTTAATAAAAATGGACAAATTTTTATTTTCAAAATTCTAAACAATTTAAAATAAAAATAAAAACATTCAATTGTAAATGGAAAGAATATTAAACATCAAAGCTTATCATACTCCCATTGTCGCTAAATATATTATTCTAACTAACTTTTTTGTCATTAATTATAAGTCATTGGGATTAGTTAATTAGGTATTTCAAGATATTTTTTTCTATATCATTCTTTTAATAATATACTCATAAAATGATGTTCACATCTTCTAAAGAGTGTTAGAGGATAATTTTTATAAAATTACGATTAATAACTTATATTTAGTGATGGAGAGATCGTAATTGTACATACTATATTCTAAAATTTAATGTAGTAACTATTACAATCCCAACCAGATCTAAACTTGCACTAACTATAACCATATTTAATTTGTTTTTGGAATGGTGGTGGGAAGATTCCAGGGCATCATTGTCATTTGGCATTTTCTCATCATTTTGCCTGCAAAAGCTTTTGTCTCACGCAGCTAACACCCATTCAGTTTCATTGCTTGTTTATTGCTTCCTTTTTTAATATATAATAAGTTTAAAAGAAAACTGCGACAATAGCAAAAGGTTCAACTTTCTTTCTCTCTCTCTCTCTTTCTTCTCCGTTTTCTCCATTGCCAGCACGGCAATCCCAGAAGCACAGTTGCAGTTTTTTTGTCAGTACAAAAGATTCCCAATACCAAAATTGAGAATTCATTGCTGGTTTTTTTCATTACTTAGCAAAATAAGGAGTGGATGTATGGAATAAATGTGCAGGAGCAGGCTTGGAAAAACTAGTTTTTACTTTTTACAAAGCCTTAAAAGCTTGTGATTGAAGGAATCATAGGTTTTGGGTTCTTTACAGAAGTTTTTGAGATGGGTGTTTCGCAAAATGATGGTAGCCGCATGGAAGGGTGGTTGTATTTGATACGGTCT
Organism: Parsonsia alboflavescens; assembly: GCA_028571225.1. Lineage (NCBI taxonomy): Eukaryota > Viridiplantae > Streptophyta > Magnoliopsida > Gentianales > Apocynaceae > Parsonsia > Parsonsia alboflavescens. The sequence continues at coordinate 7,725,768 of JAOXNR010000028.1, read as the reverse complement.
AATCGGATTGGGCTGCAGTACTCCAGGAAAAGATACTTTGTTCTTCAAGATCACCTTCTCAAGAGCTACAAATCTGTTCCAATTTCCAAGACCGAGGTCTTGCCAATTTTGACTTGCTTCTGGTTTTGCCCATGATTTAGTTTGTTTGATTCTTTGATATTGCGTTTCTACAAATTTTTTTTTTTTTGTTGTTTCCGTTGCTTTTACCGTTGTTTAACTTTTGTTTTACGTGCTGGATTTTTCCTTTTACTGTTCTATGTTGAACGATTTGAGATTTTGTTTGCATAGGGAAATGTCTATGTCCTGACAAACTTTGGGAATTGAACAGCGTCAAGTTACAAAAACCTGTGCACACCACTATCTATCAAGGAAAGAGGAATAAAATTAAGTTTGTTGGATATAATTTCATCAAGCAAGTGATGATAGTACTTTTAATGTTGATGTGTCTATTGCTTGAATACTTGTGCTCTGTGTAATATTCTAGTTATAAAACAAGAATTCTGCAAATTGTACTGAATCTGGAGAATAAACAGCAAGTTGTGTGAGGAGACCGAGTTTTATGCCATTGGATGATGATGCAGATCAAGTTTAGTTTCATCCTGACCTTTTATTTCACAAATTTTCCTAAATATGTTGTTGCCATAACTAAAATTTTATTACATTTACTTTTACATGCTTCAGTCAAGTTGAAAGTACCATCCTGCCTACTCTTGATGATGTACGCATATGGCTTTGAGGCAGCTGGAACTGCTACTGGAAAGGCACTATTACCATGTCTAAATCTTTGTATTGCCACTCAAACAGTGCTTTGACCACCAAATTCATGTTGTTGCCAGAAGTGTGACCACAATGAAAATTAATACTAGTTTCAGACTGTTAATATGTTGCTTGTATTTGCTCTCGTATTTCATAGTATCCTGGTTTTTCAATATTTTTCAAAATTGTTTGTGTAGTTTAAAATGACATCTAGACCTTGTTTTTAGATCTGTATTAAATCCATGTTCTGCATTTGTTCCTCTCATTCATCTCAAATCCTGGCTGCTCAACATGTGCCAAACTTTTTCATTCTAATATCTAGAACTACCATTTGCAACATTTTCAGGATCCAATCAGAAGTGCAATTGTAGACTCCTGTATTCGGGTGTCAGATAATGGAAGGGAAAGCATCCAAAGAAGAGTATGTAATTTAGGCCACATTTCTCTGTGGCAGTAATTGTTGTTGGTGTGTGAATCTATAAATGTATAGTATATATATAATGTTGAATGTGTATTCTCTTGGATTGATGTGGTTGTTTTCCTTTTTGAACAATTCTTAATTAATGGCTTGGTGTTTTGAAAATGCAGGTCTTCTTTATTTTTTCACTTTATAATACTTCCAATCACAGCGATCAACTGAAGGTGTGGAAATTTTGTTTCAGAATTTGCACTTTTGTTTAAATTCATCATGTGTAGTTATTAAGTCTAAAATTCTTAGCTGGGAGCAAATAGTCCTGAAGAAGCTGCAAGATGGATGCAAGCATTTCAAGAAGCAGCTTTAAAGGTCCAAAAATAGTTCCATTTCATTAAGTGCAAGACGACCTAGTTCTGCAACCTGATATTTAGAAAAATCTATGCAGGCAGACCAGAATCAAGTTTCCAGCCCTGAAGTACAGCCTTTGAGGTTCTTAACAATTATCCTTTTGATTTCAGGATGAGTATGCACTCTATGATTTATTAGAGAATTATTTTAATTAACCCCGTTTCTGTGAATTTTATTAACTAGTCTTATTGATTTACTAATAACTTGAAGGTCCTAAAAACAAATTTCTGATACAGTACTTTATATAATTTGTTCTGGGTGTAGCTTAGTGTTCTTAATTTCAGTAATTTTGTTTCCAGGCTAAATTGCTCCAGCAAGACACGTAATTCAAATTCTCTTGACTGGACCCTTTGTTCATCCACAGCCATGGATGCAATGACATCTGATGTTGTTGCACCGTCACCTTGGACAATCTTTGGATGCCAGAATGGTAGGAATTATTGCATTATAGGCAAAGTGCATTGCTAAAGTTGCATCTTGATTATGACTGGCATGCAGGTCTCAGGTTATTTAAGGAAGCTAAAGATAGAGAATTCCATGGAAAGGTTGGTGGCATTTGTGTTTGGATTTTTGAGCTTTCAAATCCATGTTTGTTAAATATGGTCCCATAATTGCAGTGGGATGATCATCCTGCAATAATGGCTGTTGGAGTAATTGATGGATCTTCAGAGGCCATTTTCCAAACACTAATGTCTCTTGGTCCTTCAAGATCAGAGTAAGTTGCAAAAAGAACTTAATTCTGTCTGTTTCTATCTTGCATGAGAATGAAAATGGAATAATGAGTCCAAAGTTTATACTGGAACGCAACATTGATTGTTCTTTTTGTTTCATGAATTTGCATTATACTTCTCTTGGTGTGTCAATTCAGGATTTATACTAAAATAAAGAAGAATCTCAGGTTGTTAATGATGGGATTTGAAGTTGTGTACAGTATTTTGACTGTAGGCAATTTTACCATCTAATTGATTGTAGAAAAGATTGAGCACCTTCCTGTTAGCGTTATTCAAATTGACTGAATAACTATCAATTTACACCTACTTATTCAAAAAATAAGAAAGTCCAATTTACAGAAGCAAAAGGTTCTTGCTTCCATATGAAAGTCCTTTCTCACATTGCATTATTCAAACCTTACAATTATACACATCAGAGTAAATTCTAATGAGAATTGTCAGTATTGGATAGAGTTTGTGCTTTCTTGACAGACAGCCACAGGAGAGAATAACCATGTGTATGTTGTTGACTACTGATCATGAGAACTGGCTTAGTGCTAGAAATTAATTGCAAATCTAATGAGGATATTTATTCAAATGCTTTTCCCTGTGCAGTACATTTTTCGAGAATCACTATCCTTTTCAGTGTCTCAGAGAATGTTTCGTGATATCTGTAAAGCCTCAATGTTTTTCTTTCTTCAAAATTTTAATCCAGATTCATCCTCTGTGATGTCAGATCATGTATGAAAGCATGATCAATGTCTGCATAGGATAACCTTTTATCCAGAAATCCATATTCTTCTTTCTCCCTTCCACACTGGAAAGGTAAAGAGAAACTAATGTTTATGGAAATATGAAATCGTGGTTCATGTGCTAAAAGAATAATGATGGCTATGAAAGCATGGCATCATTTATTGTACTTTATGCGTCTGAGCAAAGAAAAAGGATATTTCCACTTTTATGTGAGCTGGTGTTTCTCCATTTAACCTTATTCCAGCATGTCTTGTCCTGATATCCCTGTGATGAATGTACTAGATCTGAGTGTCTTCACCATTGTATTGCCTGCTTTGATTGTTCTTATAAGTGATCTGCCTTTCTATGGTTTATGGCATTTATGTTCCCATGTCCTTCATTTATAACATCGAATTGGTAATTTCCAAGAATGTAAGTCCAAAACCAATAGCATTTTTGTTGAAATCTGACAATACCAATTAGAGTTGGGTAAACTGTTCTCGAAAAAGTCTTTGAGAAAAAACGAGACCTTTTGTATGAGTTCCCTCTTTCCACTTTACTGAAATCAATTGTGGTATATGTAAAGAGTTTCTGACTGTCTGATTTCTGTCATCTGTAGGTGGGACTTCTGCTTCTACAAGGGTAGTGTGATTGAACATCTGGATGGCCACACTGATATAGTTCACAAGCTGTTATACCGCAATTGGCTTCCTTGGTCTGAATTATACCTTAAACTTTGTGGATGATCTTGGTTATTTTTGTTTGGAAGTCAAAATGCGATATGTGCACTGTTACAGGGGTATGAAACGTAGGGATCTACTCTTGCGGCGCTATTGGAGAAGAGAGGATGATGGGACATATGGTTATAAATTTTTGGCATACTGTGAAAGATTCTTATTATATTTTTCATGTCAATATATGGATGTTTATTTGTAGTTAACTATCTTTCATTGTACTGCAGTTATTTTATACCATTCTGTTGTTCATCAAAGATGTCCTCCTCAAAAGGGCTATGTCCGCGCCTGCCTTAAAAGTAATGTATGCTTGCACTCCAAGTCATGTTATCACCAGTGTATTGGTACTTTGGAAGAAAAGCCTATCTAGAGAATTCTTTTTTTCTCTTTTCATCTATCTCATATTATGTTTTCTATCACCATATACTATTCATATATGGTATCTATTCAATGCTGCTTCAGTGTCAAATTGTACTTGCCTATTTCACCTTGTGCACAAATTCTATCAGACTTCTCCAAATCTTAGAAGAACTCTGTCTTTTTTGTGCTGGAAATTAAATTAATTATACTATCCTTACAGGTGGAGGGTTCGTAATATCTCCTATTAATCAAGGGAAGCAGTCAGTAGTTAAACATATGCTTGCTATTGACTGGAAATCCTGGAAATCATATCTACAATCATCCTCTGCCAGATCTATAACAATCCGCATGCTTGAGAGAATTTCTGGTGGGTTAAACTACCTATGCTCCTGTGTGGTTAGTTAATTTTCTGCCATTCCTTTTTACTGATCCAATCAGCATATTCTAACTACAGCTTTAAGAGAGTTGTTCAGAACAAAACTTGGGGATCATACAGTCTCCAATTTCTCATCTGGGGAGCTGATGACGGAGAGAAGGTTGCACCAGAATGGAAAAGATTTAAAGGTGGAAGTCTCAACCAGGCTGGAGAATGGGAAGAGCAAGGAGGATCCAGAGGACGAAGAAATGGTTAAAACACCTTCAGAACATGCAAGCCTCATGGGACTAAATGAGTCAACAGATGAGTTCTTTGATGTTTCTGAACCATTGGATTATGATCAATCAGAAAATGACTGGTCTTCTGATTTTGGTCCAGATATGTACTCTCAGGTATTATGTTTTAGTTTATAACTAATTATACTTGAAAGAGAATAGCTTGATAGTGTTGACTTTTGCATCAATTTGAATTCATTTGACAATTGCAAGTTGAAGCAACCATGGTGCTACGTTTAAGAATAAGCAATTATATACTATATGTATGCTAGTAAAATTAGATGCCTATATATTCTGCAGTGGAAATCATTCCTTCACTCCCTCAGATACTACTTATTCATCATTTATATAATGGTTATCTAGTTTCATCAAAAGACAAAAATATTTCCATTTCATTTTTGTCATGTCTTTGAGTTTCCTTAACAGCTTCCTCGTTTCAGGATACACGCCATCCAAAATTATCAACTGCTGCTGTTTTTGTGAAAAAGTTGCATGATCTTGCAGGTTAGTTTTAAGATATCTACAATGATGTCATACACAAAGTCACCTGATTTCTATGAATATCTCAACGTGTCATTGTATTGTGGCTTTAAGGAGTTAGTCGGATAAGAAATCCTCCTTTTCTCCATACCCTCACTGTATCTTGCTTTGTTTTTTTTTACACTCACCCCTCCTCTCGAGAATCAACAGTGGCACCGACCTACCCCCATCATGTCTCAAACTTGAGACCTAGTCGCAAGTGTTGTAGTTTATCACTCAGCTAGCAAGGCTTGACTTTTCTTTGTTATTCTTATATCATCAAATTCAGATGGGCATGATGCTGAAGATTGTAACATGTCTACCAGTCGTTTTTACTGCATTTTGTCATTTGTTCTTTTTTTTTTCTCTTCTGTTTGCTACTTTCAAGAACAGAACTTGGAGGTTCTATGATATCATTTAGATATATATATATATATATATATATATATATATATATTTATATATTTGTATTTATATATTTGGTGATGCAGTTCAGAAAAGGGGTTATGTGGATTTAGTAGAGTTGGCAAGGGAGGACAGTCTGTCATGCAGCTACGGGTTCACACTGCCAAAGGATCCTGCTTGTAATCTGCTTTGCAGCTGGACTGAAACAGATCCCTCAACATTTTTAATTCGAGGAGAGACTTACCTAGAGGACCGTAAAAAGGTGTCCTTTAACATAGTAGTCCTAATGTACTGAACTATTCTCATCTTGACTATTGTCCATTTAGCTTGAGGTTTTCTTGAAAAGTCTTCAAATAAATATAATACTGCACTGGTCTTGATAACAGTTCAGGAATATACTTTGGCCATATACTCCATGATATTTCCTTGATAATCCTAGTCTGAGGTTCAGCTACTATTTACGATTTTCTTTTGCTTGTTGCAACATTTTTGGGCATGCTTCTTGTTCATAATTTTGTTGACTGGGTGCTTTAACTTGAGTTGTATCTTTTTTTTCCTCCACTTCTTGTTCTGCAAAATTGCCGGCATGATATTCTTTTGTTGCCAAATCTTAGCTCTAGAAATGTGTCCTATAGATCCATGAACCTGAACGTAGAGGGCCCTGATTTATTCAAGGGGTATATTGTTATTTTGGTGCTACGAAAGATTAGTACAAGGGTTTCAAGTTAGCATACCATTGAATTTGTCTTTTGTTACTGGATTAATACTCCCATGAAGAGTTTATGTTGTTTTCACTGTCCTTTCTTTTTTTGTGCCTTTCCAGATTAAAGCAAAAGGCATTTTGATGCAAATGGTTGCTGCAGATTGGTTGAGATCTGATAAGCGAGAAGATGATCTTGCAGGCCGCCCTGGGAGCATTGTGCAGGTTGTATGAATGATTTCTTAAATCATTATTCTTGTAGTGTTTTTCTATACCCAAAAAATGTGTCTCAATTAGTCTTGCAGTAGTTAATTTTTTGCTCCATCTACTATTAACAATTATTGAAATCCATGAGCACATTTAGAAATTAGTCTTTTTTGTCAAAGTTTCTCTATATCTATTCTTTAATTCAAAACATTTCAAAGTTATTACTTCCTCAAATTTTTGTACATGGCACCACATATTTATATTAAATATGCCTTTTTAAAATATCTTTTAACCCAAATCAAATCTTTAAACGAACAATTAACCATAATTTAATAATCTGAAATAGGTTTGATCCACTTTAAATCATATTGAATTTATTTAAGCACAGAATTCACAATCCTATCCAAAGACATTCTCTATTTCACTTCCAAAACTAATACAGATTTTCACACTGAAGTTAACCCAAATAAACAGCTCCATGATGCTTCAAAGTAATTTTTTTTTCCTATTTGTTCTGCAGAAATATGCTGCAAAGGGTGGTCCAGAGTTCTTCTTTATTGTCAACATACAGGTAGATGTAGTTAATTCTTCATTTGTTGACACTCTTTTCAATTTGCTTCTAGCACTCACTTATCATGAATTTCATAACCTCAGGTCCCAGGTTCAACCACTTATAACCTGGCTCTATATTATATGATGAGTACTCCAGTGGAAGATACACCTTTGTTGAATAATTTCGTCAGAGGAGATGATGCTTACAGAAATTCAAGATTCAAGCTCATACCATACATATCTAAGGTTAGCTATGATGTTGAGGGGCTAAAGGTTTACATAGTCCAACAATCTTATTGCTTGATGTCGCTCCTGGTTTTTTCTGATTTTTATTCATTTGAAAAGCTACATATCTGTTTTAAGCCCTTGCCCTATGACATCAAACAGAAGTCCTAAATTTTTAACTTATATTTATTTTTGGTTATAAATTTACTCAATCTGTTTTTTGTCTTGCAGGGTTCTTGGATAGTAAAGCAGAGTGTTGGGAAAAAAGCATGCCTGGTTGGTCAGGCATTGGAGATTAATTATTTTCAAGGGAAAAACTACATAGAGGTAAGGATTAAGGATTCCCAGAGTAACAATTTTTTTCATATCAGCTTGGCGGTCCTAATGCTATATGTATGTTAGTTTTAGAGGTCTCACCTGTAGGCAGAATCTGCAATTACTTGAATGGAAGAGGACTTTAAAGGTCTCACTGAGGAAAAGGAGTAGAAAGGGGTAGTTTGGTGGATTGGGAGATGAAGATTAGATAATCAAAGTTATACAGAGGTTAGGATAATCAATACCCAATAGAAATGTAAGACTTCAGGTATATTGATAATAACAAGAAAAGAACTGTTTCTGCCCTTGGCTGCAAGTCTGTAACTACAGAGGTGACATATTTGATGTTGGCAAATATCATATATTCGTGGAAATACAGATAGTATAGCCATTGAATCCTCATAAACTTTTATTACTGCAAACGTCTCTATTTTCTGTTCTACAAGAATTTAAATGCTCATAAGATCATTTTCCTGCATCACTGTTATTCTAAAATTGTCGTGTGATATCAGCTTGGAGTGGATATTGGTTCATCTACAGTTGCAAGGGGTGTCGTCAGCCTTGTTCTTGGTTACCTAAACAATTTAGTGATAGAGATGGCTTTCCTGATACAGGTAATCCAATCAGTTGAACTTAAGTCACAGAATAAATGATCAACTTTTGACATGGGGTTTGTGGAAACCTGTTAAAAGAATTGAAGCCCTTCAAAACTTAGATGTTTTTCTTGGTGATTTGCAGGCTAACACGCCGGAAGAGCTTCCAGAGTTTCTTCTGGGAACCTGCCGTCTTAACCATCTTGATGCTTGTAAAGCAGTACCAGTGAAACCACAATGAGATTTAACGTATCATTCTTTTGTGAATCCTTTACAAGTTCCAAAGTTGGATGATGTGCAACAACATTCTTTAATTAGAAAATAAAATCTCATGTAATGCCAATTCTTTTATTTGATCCCAAATCAAGAGGCAAGAAATACTATACTGCATTATATTGTATGTTGTATAATTACCATTAGCAGTATAGGTGACCCCAGCAATTTGAGCTGAGACTCTGTTATTGATCCAGTTTCCTATGAGTGCGTCTTATCTTCTTCCATTGCCGACCCACTCTCAAGTCTCAACCGGAAAAGTCAAAAGGATTGCAAAATGGGACTCCCTGTGCATGTATAGATACAGATGGTTTAATGATAATCCCTACGGATATCTAGATGCCTGCCTCTCGTGGCATGCTTCATGGTATTGAATGTTGTATTTCTTTAGAAGAAATTTTCAAATATATCCAAATTGAAATGGATATTTAAATTTTATCCAATTTTTGAAAACATTTATTTTCTACCCATAGTTATCATTATATTTTCACTATCTACCCGAATTGATTTTCTTCATTTTCTAACATTAAAAGCTGATCTACAAATGAAAACTTACCCTATTATGCTTCGTAAATTCAAACCCAATGAGGATTGAACCTTCCTCTTCCTTCCCTTCACTTCACCCCATCTAGACTCACCCACTTCCCTTCTTGTCTTGCTAAAAATCGGACCAAAGCCTTTTGAGTCTCACACACTCCTTCCCTTCCCTTCCCTTCTTGCTGAAAATTGGATCCATTCCTTCCCTTCCCATTCCGTTCCGCTTGTCAAAGAGTATCGAAACCCTTCCCCTTCTCCTTCCCTTAATCACGAATTGATTCCTAGTCCATCGACGGTGTTGGAGCTTCCATGATCGTTATCCATTGCTTGTCGATGACAGATAATTAGTTGAAAGGAACCTATCACTTCATTGTTACAGGTATGTATCTCTCCTTGCTCCTCGATGTTACAATAATGATGATATGGTGATAAGTATGATTTTGTTGTTGTTTACTTACTTTTAACTTCTCTTTTCTTGGCCAATGGTCTAGCTCATTGTTGAAGCACTGCTCGTTGTTGTTTAATTAGTTTTAGATACTCTCTGTTCATGTTTATATCTTTATTTTTGAAGCATGAATTGTTCGAAATATTTTCGCTATAACTTGAATGCAAACTGTTGAGCCTTTGGATGTGTTATTGTGTTGGAAAACTAATATAGGAGTATTAATTCTGGTAGAGATTGCTTTGAAAATGGAACGAAATAGGACCGAATTTGCAAGTCTCGAATCAATTTGGGTAAGGTCCGAAATCCTATATTCACAGACCGAAAACACAAAACTAAGGTCTGAAATCCTCACCAAGGTTCAAAATGTTTTAAACAATTTCTTATTTTTAAATTCAACTTCTAAGAACCTAAATCCCCAATCTAAGTTTCGAAATGAGGTATTTCAAACCTTGGAGTCCTCTCCAAGATTCGAAATCACATAACTAAGGTCTGAAATCCTAAATCCAAGTTTTGAAATGAGGTATTTCGGACCTTGGAGTCCTCTCCAAGATTTGAAATCCTTACCAAAGTTCAAAATGTTTTAAACCATTTCTTAAAAAAAAAAAAAATTCAATTTTTAAAAAGCAAAATCCTCAATCTAAGTTCCGAAGTGTAATATTTCGAACCTTGGAATAATCTTCAAAATCCGAAATTCTCATCAAGGTCCGAAATGTTTTAAATAATTTCTTCTTTTTATATTCAATTTCTAAAGAGTGACATGTCCAATCCAAGTTTCGAAGTAGGGCATTTCGTACCTTGGAGTCCTTTTTAGGTCTGAAATACTCACCAATTAAATATTTGATCGTTTTACTTTCCAAGGTTTGAAATATGTTAAACAAGGTCCAAAATTCACCAAGAATATTTTCTTATTTTTAATTTCAGTGTCTACTCACATGAGAACTCATAAACATTATTAAAATTATATAGGAAAGCCTATTTTGATAATAAATTAAAAAATAAGTTGTGAACCCAAATTTTTACTTATTTTCACTCCATATAAATAAATATATTTTAAAATTTTGTAAATCTTATTATTTATGATGATTATTATTATTATCATGGTTTGATTACTAAATTAATCAATGATTAGTTCAATAGTTATAATTAATATTTTCAACGTTATAATTTGTAGTTAATATTTTTTTATAAATAAATACATTATAATTAATTATATTAAAAAACATTTTATTAGTTTGTAGCGTAATTTATTTAAATTAATTAATACCCATTTGGGTAAAGATTTAAAATTTTTTTGAAATAATAAATAAGAGATAGGTGTTCTCCCAAACATTATACTTTAAAATTTAAATAATACTAGATATGATAGCTTTTTTCCCCATGCTTTCTCAATGCAATTTTTTAATTAGGATATATCAAAATATATTTTTGCTTATTTACAACGAGTATTTTGGAGAGTAATTTATTTATTGTAGTATTAAGAAAAAGTAAGTTTAATTTAACAATAATTTTTCTAATCACTTATTTAATTTATTTCGTTATTGTAAAGATATGTACCCTACTCGTCGTAAATATTAGCTTAGTCATGATCCTGTGGTGCCTTTTTTGAACACACTTAGTATACACTTGAAGTATTTTATTGTGACCCAGACGGTAGATCTACTACAGCACCATAGGGCACCAGACTATTTTAGTAGGGGCCCATTCCTATACATGGTGGATTTGCCCCAATACCATGGAGCCCAGTACGCCTGGGCTGCTGTGCTATATTGAGATGAGAGGGGATTCTGGAGGGTATGCGCCCTGACGAGATATGATTCTTCATAGGAGGCAAATTACACCGACTAGGCCTTTAGGAGTACCCTCAACTTATCGATCTACGTTATGGGAGAGTAGACTGGCACACGATGAGAGGTCAGTGACAACCACCTCTACTATCCCTCAATTGATGGGGATTGATCTAATTACTCTGGATGCAATCTTGGCAACATGGCAAGCCATGACAATGGGAGAGCTGTTAGTTGATGATGCCTTTAGACTGGCATATGACATCATAATAGGCCATTGGATACTCACCTGTTAGCCATCTGCAGCCATCCCTCTTTATGTATGGAGGATGTTAGATGGTCTGGAGGCTGTTGACGCAGGAGCGGACGGTGCAAGTCAATGTGAGCAAGAGCAGGCTGAACTGACCAAGGAAACAAAGCCACAAGTGC
>JAOXNR010000028.1:7701624-7713918 GCA_028571225.1 Parsonsia alboflavescens | reverse complement strand
TCATTTAATAATATACATTGAATAATGCATTTATTAATTTAATAATATATATTGAATAATACATTTAATAATGTTCATTTTAATATTTTCTAAATTATCATCGTTTTTAATTGGTATTTACTTTAATTTTGATTCAATAATTTAGTAAACTCACACTTCTAGTTAGTACATAGACTGTTTTATCAATCTAAGTATGACAAATTTAATAATTATTATTACCTTTATAATCTTTTTTTTAGCCATATCCGGATCATTTTGCATGCAGTTCAACAATATGCTAATCTAATTGGATGTGAGATTTGAATTCGAGCTTACCACTTTACCCATTAGGGTATTTCCGAAGGGATCACTTCCAAAAAATACTTAGCATGAAATTTTAAATTATTTAAGTACTTTATATTTGTCATTATTTTTTTTTTAACAAAAAATTTGAACTTTACATATATTTAAGACAATCATATAATAATAGACACAAATGGAATTTCCCTTAACGGTAAATAAAAAACTGCAGGGCAACCGCTTTGGTAAAGGATTTGTCCAAATTGACAACAGAACATATACGAGGAGGTGCTCCATGGATTTCTCCGAATTGACAACAGAACATATACAAAGAGGTGCACCCTTAAGACAAGAGAAGTGGATCCTTTGGGACACGCTTTCGACTCCCTTAAACTACTCAGTTCTGCATTAACTCCCCGAGGACTCTCTGGTCATTTAACATTTAATTTACTCAATTTTAAATTTTAAAATTTTTCCTTTTTTAAGTAAAGTGTGTCATAATGGATACTTTACTTGTTATTTTGTTTAAGTATATAAAATAAATTAAAAGCACAGAAGGGTTAGGCGTAAAACCACGTAAGTGTTTGTTCAAGAGTAATCTATGTACTTCTAATTCAAGTTCTAAAAATTATCAAAAAAGAAATAAATTAATGTCAAGTGTTAGTTGATATTGTTTTATATATTTTTAATTACGTTACTAATTAATTTCACAAAGAAGTCTGTCATATATTTAATTTTTATTAGTTTTAACTTTTATAAATATAATATTAAAAAAATAAAACTTCACTCAACATGCTCATTTACACCATTGATTTCACGTAAAATTTACTTAAAAGAAATTGTCATTATCATAATGCATTTTGTGTGATTGTGAACAATGAACATGCATTATGTATTTAAATTTAAATAAAAACTTTTTAATTACGGGATAAAAATAAATCTTATAATATGTTTTAAGACTTCAAACTTTGTCATTGAAAAGACTATATCAAATAATTTATTTTAAACATTAAAACTATGACAATTTCTATTTATTTAAAAACTACATTAATTTCATTTAGTTTTTGTTTACTTACAAATCAAAATAATTAATTTCTACAGACTCCAACGCAGGAATCCGGCTACTGTGGGCCTGCGGCCCGGAGATGTTATTGATAGTTAAACTCCTTTCAAGTTTCACCAATATACGCAAACATTTCACGTTCAAAGATTTCGCCAATGTGTCTGAACGACAAAGGACAGGCATCAGCGGAAAGCTGCTGGGAGAATTTCTGTTAACGGCATAGCCATAACATTTCAAGTTATTTTCTTTTTCAGGGATGAACTAATTGAAATAGAAAGTGAAGAAAGTGGGGTCAAGAAGCTTCTTCGATTGGAAGGGTTTGATTCTTGAGGCTTGAATTTGTGGACCCCTGTCTGATCGGGAAGGGCTCCCCTTTTTGTGAATTTATGAGCACGAGATCACGAAACTCTATAAGGTTTGCTAGTTTTACTTTAGTCATGTGGATGCCTTTCTGTATGTATTTTGTGAGCTACAGCACTTCTCCTCTGTTTTCTTGTGGCCTGGGAGTGGGGTTATGAAATCTGGTGGGACTCTATTTCTGGTCTCGTGGAATTAGAAATGAAGATTAGTGATGGGTTTTTAATTTCTGTTCATTTTTTATGATTTAAGTCTGAAGTTTGCAAAATATTCCATTTCGTTGGGTTTTGTAGGATTTCTTGATCGTTTGAGGAGAAAATGAAGAGGGTACATTGTGGTTTAAGTTTGGTTCTGGTTCTGGTGCTACTTTTGCCCGGTAATCTTTTATTTTTCAGGTTCTGAAATTTTTTTCTCTTTAATATATTGGTTAGGGTCCGAAGATCTTAGCTTGATGTTTGAGAATGATGAGTAGCATTACTTAGTTTGGAGTACCTAGGTTTATATATGCTTGAGAAAAGAAAGTGCTTGAAATGAACATTCGTTTTTCTATGCTACCAGAAAGGAATATCAAAAGACAGTAGAAACAAAAATGCCATGTTGTTGCCTAATGGATGTACCTGAATTTCCTTTCTCCAATTTTCTCCCCCTGTTTATGTGCCGTATTTTGGTGAGCAGAAAGCTGGATGCTGTCTACATTAGTATCTTAGGAGTTGATGATTGTGCAAAGACACCATGAAAAACTTTCTTGCCTTTGGGGAAGTTGATTTCTTTACATGGATACCCCAGATAGCTATGCTAGGTTACAGTGTATTGTTCCTAATAGTTGGCTTCATGGCTTTTTTAGCAGTTCTTAGCATTGTAACAGCTTCCCTTCATGAAGATGCATTGGATCAGTGTGAACATATTGTCAAAAATTGGGCATTGTCCACCCTTGGAACAGAAGTCAAAGAAGACAAACATGTGTTGCGTGATTTGCTGTTTTTTCTTCATATCCCTAGAACTGGCGGGAGAACTTATTTTCACTGGTAAGAGTTTCACTTTCACAGCCTACTTCTTTTTACAAAGCTGGTTTACAATTCCTTGATGACACCTACTTTTTTTTGGTTGCATTTGTTGATGTGCAGCTTTCTGAAAAAGCTTTACCCTGCCTCTTCTGAATGCCCACGTTCTTATGATAAATTAAGGTTTAATCCCAGGTAACGTATTCAGTCTTGTATTTTTATTTTCAGATGCAAATTGTTGATGTGTCTAGTTGTTGACTTTGAAATGACCGTCTATGAAACTAGTCATGTTTCAACTGTCATTTATTGGATGCTTCATGAGACCTCAGAAGCCATGAAGCCATTCTTAAATCTTGGCTACTTGTCTAAGCTATTGATGAATGCAATACTTATCATTTCTATAAAGATTCTAGATCCATTGGTCGAGCTGTTTCCCTCTTAATAAATACTTTGTTGCCAATCCTGGTTCAAGTTGTTGAAAGGACAGTATAGTTGCTCAAGGATACATTTAGGGGCTGTTTAGTTTAAAAGAAAACTAGAAATGCAATTTTTCTGATACTTCTCGGGAAGATTCATATGTTTGAGACCTGATTAAACTTTGGGACATAAGATTGACTAACCTGTTGTTTTGTTATTTTTCAGATTAATATCTGTACTCTGCAATTCTCTTGCTTATATTAGTTTATTCCTCTTTTACATGTTGTGGCTAACAAGAAATTGACTTTTTCAGTACTTAACAAGGTTCCCTAGTATATTGTAGATATGTTTTCTTTTGATATAACATACATAATTTCTCTTATAAAACTTTTACCATGGCAAAGTGTAAATCAACTAATTTGGCAGGGCATTATGATGACTTTTTATTCTTGATCTGTGCTGTAGTTATTTTGAAACCTTGGGATCTTTCTTTAGATACTGCTTTTATAAATCTATATGATTTCTATGCGATGCAGGAAATCAGATTGCAGCTTGTTAGTTACTCATGATGACTACAGTATGATGTCCAAACTTCCAAAGGGAAGAACTTCAGTGGTGACAATACTTAGGGACCCAGTTGATCGTGTCTTTAGTGCTTATGAATTTTCTGTAGAGGTAGCAGCTAGGTTTTTGATACACCCTAATATAACATCAGCCTTAAGAATAACAAATCGCCTGCGTGCAAAAGGAAGGGCAATAAGCACATTGGACATCTGGCCATGGAAGTATCTTGTTCCTTGGATTAGAGAAGATTTGTTTGCTCGGGTATGGTTCCATAGCTACTATCTTCAAAATTTTTCTTTGTATGTGAATGTCCACGGCACCATCAAATATTTTCTGGTGATTAAACTTACTTAGCTATTAGGAACAAATGGTTGTTGATTTGTGGTAGGAAATAAGATTATTGTGTTTAAGGATTTTTCATTCAGAATTTTTCCCCTACTGTATGTACTTTAACATCCTCCAAATTTTACAGTTTTCATATAAATCACTATAAGAATATCAGTAGTTAACATATCTATGCTATCACTTTTGGGTGAGTTCATGGGATGTTGGGGCAGCTTGTCAAAATACTTTTGCCTCTTGATTGGGTTGATTCCCATCCTTTCTTTTGGGTTACTTTCCTCCATAAATCTTCCATATGATCTCAAACTTTGGCAACCCTTTCTCTGCATATATCTTCAGGTGGACTTTGTTAATGGTATTTCTGAGTCAGCAATGTTATCTATTTACTTGGCAGCTATCCTAGTTTCCCTGTTCATGTACTTCTACGTTCAGAATATGCATTTGAACCATGAGCTTATATATATATATATATATATTTATATGCTCTGATCAATGCATTGTTGTATGCCTTCAAGTTTTCTTCTGGATACTGATACTCTGTTTCATCTTGAGTGAAATGTGAAATCCTGCAATTGTACTTTAATTTAATGAAAATGGAAATTTTATGCCAGCGTCTCACTACTTTTGGAAGATAATGATTTTGTTTCTTGCAGAGGGATGCAAGAAAACATGATGTTCTGACTCATATTGATAGCAGTGATCCATATGATATGGAGGACTTTGTAATGCCGTTGCATGATTACATAAATCATCCCATAGCACGAGACATCATTCATAATGGAGCTACTTTCCAGGTATGTAAACTGTACTCGTGCTGGTTCACTGTTACCTCAGTGCCTAGTGGTGTAGTTCATTACTCTGTGAACCGGTAACAAGTTCATAGTGAAACTTAGTAATATGTTACTTGAGATCCAAACTGGAGACTTGAGATTGAAGAAGGTTATTATTGCATATCCTTTTTGATTGGCCTATTATCAGTGTTTACTGAGTAAAATTCAGAAACCTGAATGTCTAAATGGAATTCTGTAGTTCTCAAAGCATTCAACAATAATATGCTTGTGCTCTAGCAACAATAAACTAGTTTGGACAAATGGGTGCTTAACTAATTTATTCCAGCATAGAGAACAATTTCCTTCACTGTAGGGGCTAAACAACCTGGCATATGAACGTATGAGAATTGACACTTTCAAGGAAAGATAATGAGTCTATCAGAACATTGTGTATGAACTATTACTTTACATGGAGAAGGAAATTCTAATGGAAGTATTCGAAACTCATATTCGTGAAACTTTAGCAGGACAGGCATATGTAAGTTTATTTTGTATTCTTTGATCTACAGATAGCTGGACTAACAAACAGTTCCTACCTTACTGAGTCACATGAAGTGCGCCATTGTGTAATGAAACACAAGGCTCTTGGTGAATATGTCCTGGAAGTTGCTAAGGTACATCATAGGTTCAGTTGACGGTGATATTGTGTTTCTAAGTAATATTTCTATCTCTGATATTATGTTCTTCCATATGGTTGCAATCATGGTAGATCCTTGTAAATCTTGCAGAAGAGGTTGGATAATATGTTGTATATTGGGCTCACTGAGAACCACAGAGAATCAGCCAAAATTTTTGCAGATGTTGTTGGTGTTCAGGTGATCTCTCAGTTTAAAGGGTCAAATTTAAGCACTGATGATGCAGCTCCTAACACTACAGGTTAGGATAAGAAATACCTACTATTTCTAGTGCATGCCTCATTAGATGGAGACATATTCTCCCCTTCTTTCCCTTGGGGATTTCATGTTCAGACATGTTTAGGGCTCTGATTGGCATTTTTTTTCCCACCCTCCAGTTTTTGAGGAATAAAAGCGAGTTCAATGGTGAAAACCTACAGCCCATAATTGATTATTTATACACCCATGTTCTGGTTTCCGTAACGAGTATGACAATAGCCCCAGCATTTGCAGTTTCCTCAGTGTTGTCTTTGTTCTAGGCAATATGCCAAGGTTTTAAAATGTTTTCATATTCAGGTTCATAATTTTAAATTTTAGAAAATAGAAACCCTCCCTTTCACACAGTGTAAAATACTTCTCCAATAACTGCTGGCCAAATAGATCTTCTTTTAATATGACAATTGAGCATCAGAAAAACAAGTCATCATCTTCTCTTTGTGAAATAGCATTTTCTGAGTAATTATTCATATTCACATCTAACCGTTTTGTCCAGTTTTATTGGACAAACAAAATTGGCATTTATGTTTTCTCAGAGCTGAGTATTAAATGTGTTGAGAATTGCAACTCTTTCTCTGTTAACTTCTGGCTTTGTTTTTTCAGAGAGGAGCTCTTCAAATCTACACTCAAATGGTGCTAATCATCATTTGCTAAGTGTGGTAATTGTCTTTCTTTACATGTGAAGTACAATTGAATTATTAGTGTTTTGTAATGTGCTTGATTTCTTTATCTGCCCTCTTTTAGGATATGCAAAAAAAGGGGAGGAAATATTCAACCGAAAGTGGTGAATCAACAAGGGGAAATGTATGCAAT
The DNA here is from genome assembly GCA_028571225.1 of Parsonsia alboflavescens. Taxonomy (NCBI): domain Eukaryota; kingdom Viridiplantae; phylum Streptophyta; class Magnoliopsida; order Gentianales; family Apocynaceae; genus Parsonsia; species Parsonsia alboflavescens. The sequence continues at coordinate 7,707,362 of JAOXNR010000028.1, read as the reverse complement.
ATTCTCCCTTATTGTGTTTTTGTTGCCAATGGCAATCTTGATTCCTTTGGGGAAATTGTCTGAGGATTCTTTTATTCCATGACAGTTAACTGCAGAGAAACTTATCGAACTTTATGAGGGATGTGTCAAGCCCTTAAGAAAGGCACAATCACAAAGACGTATCAACTCGCTTAAACAAATACATCCCGCAAATTTCACTAAGGAGGTATGCTAATAGCCAATTCTTGCACATCTAATATACACTAATGCAATCTCTGTTTCAATGTGTGTGTACACATGGCTCTCATATTTTTACCCTAAGGATGTTACCATGGCATGAACAAAGGTTCTGCTCTTGAATTCTCATTCCAGTTTCATTAGGTGTTGAACTTAGGCAAAGTCTGTAATTGTATATGGCCAGTTAGATTTCCCTTTACCTTTGTTGGACTACTAATGCACACACCAGAAAAATTTCAATCTGTGTGGGTAAAGTTTAGACCAAGTTCTTTTTTCTGTTAATGTGTAACCATAACTGCTTGTTGATTGATAATATCGCTAGTTATTTTGATCTGATACCCTAGTCTTTTAAGATTATTAACCATGTGCTGACATAAATATTATTTCAATTTGGGTTAGGGAAATGAAACTTAAGAATACCAAAATTCTCAAATTAAACAACAATAATCGAGAGATAAACTAGACTGCATACGACCTAAAGTCTGCAAGTCAAAGTAGACTGATTCTTTTGTAGGCTGCATCATGGAAAAGCTCCAGTACCTACATTTTTAGACATCTGGTTAGAACATTTCTGAATTTATCTCCCTGGATGATGTATCTTTATTGGTTTTCTTGCCCCCTTTATTTTATCCCTTTTAACTTCACAGGCTCGACGTCATATTCCTGAAGAACTTGTCCAGGAAATTGTACGTCTCAATCACCTAGACATGGAGCTGTACAAATATGCTAAAGATATTTTCAGAAAGCAACGAAGACATATGGTACCGATAATAGTTAAAGCAGTAAGTTCCTCCTGTTCACCTTATGTGTTATTTTTATCTAACGTTCTTGTAAATATTGATCAATGGGAAATGTTGTATCGGAGTAAAAATGCTAAAGAGATGAGATGATTTGCAATTTTGATTGTTCATTGTTGTCTTTGAATACCTGAAATGATTGTGTGTTTAATAAAAAGTTTACCATATCTTGATTTGTTTTTTTTTCTCTGCACAGGACAACACAAAGAGCATGTTCAAGAATTCATATGATGGCACCATTTCTTGGAAAGTCCTCTACATTTCGGTTGCCAGTTTTTCACTTCTTTTGCTTCTTGTTGCCTTTGTAAATGCCAAAAGAAGAACCTTTAAACTTAAACTGTGAAGTGCTGCCATGCCACCACTTTTGCATTAACAAAATATGTTGGAACAACTTCATAGAACGACTCTTAAGAGAAAAAAATAGAAAGTAAAGCAATTGTCTTACCCATACAAGAATGTTTACAAATCATACTGAGTTACAATCTGATGTCCTCCTGATCCACTTTCTTTTCTTTTTAATTTTTCATGTCTTGTTTGATTTATTATATTTTTAACATCTATTATTATTTGTTTATTTTATAAAATTGAATATCTTATTTATGGAATTGAAATATTACAAATGAATTTTTTTTCCCATTTTTTGTTTTTGTCCGAATTCTCCATGATAAATCTTTATGGACAACTGGTCCCCTCATCCATCATTGTCATCATTGTTTTGCCTCTTTCTCCATATTTCATTCACCGCAGGCTACTTGCCTTTTACCCTTTGCTATTCTCCCCGTCCTGTCAGAAGTCACAGCTCACAGGTCTTACCATCCGCTAACTGTCAAGAATATGCCATGTCGTTATGTAGAGGTCTTGGGTCAGGGTGGTGTGGGGCGCGCATTCCAACAGTGACCACACCAGTTACTCGTAATAAATGATGAGATATCAGGAACTGATACACTATTTTATTACCAGAGGAATGCCATGGTGAGTAACCGTGCTCAAATTAGGATGGATTTTTATATATAAATAAACAAAATTGATTATATATTTGACCAATTGAATTATACTTAACAATCCATCATAATTTGGATTCGATTGTCCACTTCAACATTTCTTTTTTATCGCTATTTTCAAAAAATTCCCAGTTCAAGATTGAATTTCCATTCTTGATAAGAAAATACTTTGGTTTCGGGGGAAGTCCCTTGCGGGCGAAACCCCGTCCACGGGCACAGAGACCCCTTGTGCCAGTGGGGGTAAATCGAGGGATGTGCACGAGTAGGCAGATGACTGACGGAGAGGACGCAACGGGGGAGAATGGCCGTTGGCAGAGCCAACGTTTAAAGCTTACGTTCTACTCCCGATAGGTTTCGAACCCCCACGTCAGCCTTACCAACTCGTCTATGCCCCTGGGGGCCTGATAAGAAAATACTATAATTTTGTTAATATTAAAGTTAAGGCTTTTTCTCCCCTCCAAATATTCCTAGGGGAGAAGAACACTGAAAATGAACAGGAAAAAAAAAAAAAAAGCATGGACAATATTAAAGAGAATAGGTAAATATTACCGATAATGACATATGATAAGAAACAATAGGAGTGATAGTAAACGATTTATAATTAATTAAAGATAGGAAGTGTATGTTTTTCTTTAGAAGGATACCTTTTTTAAATTGTGATCTATGTTAGAATATTCTTTTTTCTTGACAATTCCAAAAACACAATTTGTTTTTTATCCAAAAACCATCTACTTTAGAAAAGATGCATTAGAAGAGGGAAGTTATTTTTCTTTTAATATCTACAATATAAGTGACCAGTGTTTAAAATCGTTTAGTGCTAAAAAAAAATAAATTAAATACGAGTTAGTTGTGTTATTATAAAAATATAAAATATTAGAAATAAAAATAAATTATTTATAACATAATCAAATTATCCTAAAAAATAATTATATATAATTTGATTTGATTCCATTACATATCAAAATTTTATAATTGTTGATAAATAAAAAATGTTCGAATAGTAAATTAAACTCGAGTCAAACAAATATTATTGGGTATATCATTAATTTTATGTCCTTATGCATACTAGAAAGAATGAAACATAAAGTTTAGGCTTTGGGTTGGACACAATATCTTAGAATTTATAGATCATATATTTAAAAGATTATACTCTTGTAGTACATTAAAGATTACCTGACTAAGCCCTCCGGTTAACCCACTTTCCACTACATGAGCTAGCTATTAACCTATTTGCTCGGTTCAAGAATATTTGGGTCGGATCAGACCCACAAATGAACATAACCCAATTAGATCTTGAGCCATAACGGGGCGTTTTCATTTTTAACCAAATTGAAACAACTATTTTTTATTTACCCAAATCCTCACAATATTTCACAATTACTCATATCTAAAATATACTTTTCATTCTATACCCATTTTAATTTTTACTTTAAAAAAAAAAAACCCAAAACTTAACATTTATTCTACTTTAACATTCATTTACTATCTTACTCCTCTACATTCAACACACACAACAACCGAAACCTACTACCTATAAAATGAATCAAAGAAATCACAACTAACATCATTCATTTGGTCAGAAGTTTCGAACCATAGCTAAGAAAATTGCTCAAAGAACCATTCCCTTGTTGGAGAGAAAGGAAAAAATCAGCTTTTTATTGTGTTCGGTTGTTAAGTTGGTGATTTTTGTTTTTTGGAATCAAGAAGACGAAGGTAGGCGGCGTTCGAAGGTACATTGTTTGGTTTGTTTCTTCGGTTTTTTTTTTCTTTGGTGTTTGAAAGTCTAGGTTTGTTCGTCCTGTATTGTATTTTTTTGCTCATATCTGGGTAGTAGCAGGAGGAAGGAAGGAAGGTGGGAATGCAGAGATTTCGGTGTGGAAGAATACTAGGTTTACGAATTTAAACTGTAAGTCTTGAAATGGGTTGGTCGCATCTCGAAGTGTAATAAGTCTCGAAATTCTGGGTTAAGGAATAGAAATTGTAAGTCTTGAAATGGGTTGGTAGTGTCTCGAAATGTTTTTTGTGTGTCTCGAAATTTTGGATTAACGAATAGAAACTGTAAGTCTCGAAATGGATTGAGAGTGTCTCGAAATTCTGGGTTAACGAATAGAAACTGTAAGTCTTGAAATGGGTTGGGCTTGTCTCGAAATGTTTTCTGTATATCTTGGAATGTAATGGATGTGTCTCGAAATTATGGATTTACTAATAGAAACTGTAAGTCACGAAATGAGTTGAGCGTGTCTTGAAATGTTTTCTGTGTGTCGAAATGTAATGGATGTGTATTGAAATTATGAGTTTATGAATAGAAATAGTAAGTTTCGAAATGAGTTAGGCAAGTGTCGAATAATGTCTGTGTCTTGAAATAATATTGATTGGGTCTCGAACTCTATTGGCTGAGTTTCTAAATATTAGTTTGTATTTCAAATAATTTCTTTTATGTTCTTGAAATAGTATAGGCTGTGTCTCGAAATAATAATATTTATTAATTATTAATAATAATATTATTAATTAATTCAAAAGTGATAATTAATATTTTCAATGTTCTAATTTAGAGTTAATGCTTTTTTATGACATTGTACTAATAAATACATTATAACTAATTATATTTAAAATCCTTTTATTCGGTTGTAGCTTAATTTATTTAGATTAAGCAATACCCATTTGGGTAAAGATTTAAAATTTTTTTGAAATAATAAATAAGAGATAGGTGTTCTCCTAAAATTTTGACTTTAAATTTTAAATAAGACATAGATACGAATAACTTTTTTTTCCCCCTTCTTTCTCAATACAATTTCTCTAATTAGGATATATGAAAATTTTTTTAACCTATTTACAATGAATATTTTGGAGAGTAATTTATTTATTGTAGTCTCTAAAAAAAGTGATTTTAGCTGTACGATAATTTTTTAATCAACTGTTTCCTTTCTACCATTATTGTAGAGATATGGACCAAACCCGTCATACCTTTCAGCTCCGACACGATCCAGTTGTGCTTGTCGGGAACACACTTAGGGTACATGCTAAGTATTCGACCATCAGATATACTGTCGATCTACTATGGTTCCATGGAGCACTAGAGCATTTTCGAACGGGTCACTTCGGAAACATGGTGAATCATAGCCATTACCATGGAGCATACTACGCCCGGGCTGCCTCGCATATTGATTTCCACATAATTATGCTAAGTTTTATGATCTTTTTATACCATTATCTTATGTAACTTAGCTTAATTATGTCGTTTTGGATGTATTTTACTTTCCTGTGCTTGATTTTTGTTTGTAGGAGCATTTTGTTGAAAAGGGTTCGAAAAATTACCAAGTTGGCTTAGGAATCTTGTTCGGAACAGAACGTGGCGCAATGGAACGAAGAAACGGCTGCACAACTCACCATCCGACGCTTGACGGGTCACCTGACCGCACCATCCAACGCCGGACAGTGAGTCGGATCCTGTCGGGAAAAATTTTTTAGAATCTTAAACAAACAAGGCATCCGGTGCCATACAGTCCTAGTCGGCGCCGGACACCTGTGACCGGTGGCGTTGTCTGCGGCGAAGACTTTCAATTTTATCAAGATTTGATTATTTTTTAGGAACTACTTTGTTTTATAATGGGTTACTACTTTATTATTAGAATCCTTTTATGTACTCCTATAAATAGGCCCTTTGTCTTAGTCTTAGAGGAGAAGAAGACAGCACAACTCAAGATTGATTTATCGAGGAATTCCG
>JAOXNR010000028.1:7679558-7701524 GCA_028571225.1 Parsonsia alboflavescens | reverse complement strand
ACTGATCTCTACAAGATCTCCGCATCATTCCAGGTATCGTTCTCGACCTCCTTATGTGAGAGAAATTTTTTTTAAAAATCTTGGGACTCCGGATCCGTTTCCTGATGGATTCGGGATCTGGTTCCTTCACAATCTTCACAGCCTCGTTCTCAATTCTTCCCACGGCACGCTTAATGATAACATTAAGCATTGTAGCTGTTGCTTCTCGACATTTGTTGACCCAAGCCTGACACAAAGCCCTAAAAAAATCATCTGCAGATATAATAGGCAACTTTCGAGCTTTCCTGATTGCTCGGTTGAAGGACTCCACAATATTGCTAGTGATTTGGTTGTAGCAATTATTTGGATAGTACGCATGTGACCAACCCGAGCACCCTACCTCAACATCCAACCAAAGATGAACTCCTTAGTGCATATATTGAATGTCTTTAAAATATAACTCATATTTTTGATTATCATAGGCATATGCATCATTTTTGTAAACCATTGCAATCTGAGGATTTCTACAACTTTAAGTTTTCCTTCAAATGTTGATAACAAAAACATGTGGAACCTCAGGATACACTGTTCTCAATGCGTGCAGTATGCCTTTGTGTCAATTGGATACAATAACCAAATCATTCAGCAATCCATATGCAACCCAAAGTTTTCTTAAGAACCACTCCCATGAATCATTGCCCTTCTCCTCACCAGATCCAAATGCAAGGGAAAATGTTTGCCTGTTTCCATCCGCATGGACAATTACATAAATTTTGCCCTCATACTTACCTTTCAAATGTGTTATGTCTATGATAGTGACAGGTCTCATGTACTTTACACCCTCGATCGAAGGACCAAGTGCACAAAATAACCTCAGTGCTCATCCCGCCTATGTATACTGGTCATTGCCCCCGATATAACACTCTCCAATACATAGAAGTATAATGACAGTTGTTTGTATGAGTCTTTTAAAGTTCCATGGGCTATGTCTTTCGCATGTTGCAAAGATCACCAAGTTTTGGTGTACCCTAGCTTCACACCATAATTCTCCCGCATGTTTTGAATCAGATTTTTGGGGGTGTGATTCATACTGACGATTTTATCAGCGTACATACGACCAATTGTTGATGCACTTACACACCTATATTGACTTTGGTATGCAGCCTTTTTAATTCCCATATCGTGCCTCAAATCTTCCCTTATCCGAACGTATCACATGATAAGGAAATCGATTCTCAAGTGAATATTAACCGATTGTTGCTGTCACTTCATCCTTACTGTTAAAGATTGCATGCTTTCCTATTGAATCAACTGGTGGAATTGTATCATCTTCAGAAAAATAAACCTCTTCACCTTCATCCCAAACCATGTTTGTAAATTGACTTGAAGGGTCCAGTACATATTGCTCAAAAGGAATCAATTGTGTCATTCCATCGTCGAAGTTGTTGTCATTGTCATCATCATGAACATGTTCTTCATCATAATCATAATCATTGTCGGTGGGAATATATCCAGATGCTCTAGGTTCATCATTTGTGTCAATAATTCATCCCTTGCATGATCATTTGCACCGATATGACAACTACCGCCACCAATATTACCACTGATGCCATACTCATAAGTTCTTTAAATTCTATTGATGACCACATCTTTAGGATGAGGCCCCCTTCCTTCAAATAGATGATGTCATATATATCTTCAATGCCCATTAATTTAATACTTCCATCAAAAAATTTAGAAGCAATGGAAATTTGTGTGTTGTATTAGTTTAAATCCAATCATCATGCAATCTACCATAGTTCTTCTAAAATCTTCTTAATTCACTTCTAATAGTATGACTTCCGAACGCATCCTTCTACTTAGAGAACCCTCGTGAGCAGCAATTTTAATGTAATCCATTTCTACAAAAAGACACAAACAAATATATTCAAGAAATGTCCACTAAATAATAATAAAAAGAATCGAAATTTAAAAAAAAAAAAAAAAGAACCGGAATAGGGGTATTTTGACCCCACTGGGAGCAGAATCACCCCATGTTCTAAATTTTTTTTAAAAAAAAAAATAAAGGGAAGGGAATTCTTTTCATGGGCCAGAACAAGGAATTTAGGTCCTCCAAGAGCTGGAATATGAGGAAGGGCTAGAATTTAAAAAAAAAAAAAGAAGGAAAGGAATTTACTTCAAGGGTCGGAATACAAGGATTTCGTTCCTTCATTAAAAAAATGAAAAAGAATGGCAATTCTTTTCTAGGGCTATTGGCCAAAATTCCCTGCAATTCCCAACTTTCCTTCCTTCCTTCTCCTACTACTGAATGTGGGGTAGAAAAACAAGACAACAACCAACAAACATAAGTTGCCAACAACATTTCAGAATCAAACTAGAAGAAAACAAAAACTAAAAATACACGACCGAACAATACAATGCACATGAAACACCACGTACCATAGTTTTCTGGATTCCGAAAACAAAACTCTTTGAACTCAACGTCCGAACACAAAAACTTTGGGTTTTTTCTTTTCTCTTTTCAACAAGGGAATGGTTCTTTGAGCAATTTTCTTAGTTACGAACCGAAACTTTTGATCAATGAATGATGGCAACTGTATTTTCTTCAATTCGGTTTTTACAACTTGTTGGGTTTGGTAGTTGTTTGTGTTGAATGTTGATTGGTGAAATGTTAAGTACGTGTTAAAGGAGAATAGATGTTAAGTTTTCTTCCTTTTTTTTTTAAAGGAAAAGTCAAAATGGGTATAGAATGAAAAGTTAATTTTACATATGGTTAACTTGTAAAACGTTATGAGGACTTGGGTAAATAAGAAATAGTTGTTATCAATTTGGGTAAATATGAAAATGACCCCTTAAAACTAGGAGAGAAAAGAATAATTCTCGCTAAACCTAAAAACAAATTAAAAATTCCATCATGCTTTATTTTGGACTTAACATGGTTCAAATCTTCTAATACATTTTTATTTTATGTGACAATCTTTAATACAAAAATGAAAAACTTATATGTGTCTTAACAGATTAAGTATATTTAGAGTTTAGTTAATAAAATATATCGATAAAAATAATTAAAAGACATTAGTGTACTAGAGAGTATCACACAGAAAGTTTACTAAAAATATTCAGAGCCCTTAATTTGCCCTCAATATATAAAATATATCTATCAATTCGAAATTGAATATCTCATTTTAGCTTAATAAAAAGTTATGGAGTGTCTTTAACTTTTAGTAGAGTTACTAATTTATCTTTATCATTCATGTAATTAGTTGTAGAACTTTGTATGAGTGGATATAAATTCTAAAATTAATGAGGTTGTTAATAAGGGCTTATATTAAAATTCTATCCATTTTAAAAAATTGGGCATTCAATTCCAAACAACTTAAAATGAAATTGTCAAAAAATAATTATATTATTATATTAAGTTAGAATATAAACAGACATAACTCGCATTAAATTTTTTCTTAAGACTTCTCAAAAATTACATAAATAAATTTAACTTCCATTTCATTTAATACTTCCACCATGTTAGAATAATACAAAATAGTAATATTCAATTTTGGAAAAGGAATTTTTAAATGAGAACAAAAAAGGATTTGAAAATAGAAGTGCTTCATTAAAAATTTTTCAACATATGACTACAGATCAAGAGGTCATTGGTTCAAACCCGGTATATAATTAAATTCTAAAAACTATGAAAATTATCATCATGGAGAAAGAAAAGACATAGAAACGCATGAGAAACTCTCCTCCCCAATGACATATCTTTGGAGATTCTTAGTCGATCGTCAGCAAACCTTGTTTGGAATTATGGGAAGGTCTGTCGAAATTGGCAACGAATCTTTTTGCGGCAAAGTAATTGAAATCAAATGGTAATACTCTTCCATCCATTATTTTTCAAGACTCTCAAGCCTAGCTTTCATAGGTAGATAAATGTGAACCATCGTGTAAGAGAATAAGGTGTAGAAAACTCCATCAAAATTCTACAAAATACAACAACAGGTACAATTTTGTATTATCTTACCACACAACTTCATAGGGTGGAGACGGTAGGGTTAGCACTAGCAATGGTGGTGGCTTGAGGTCATTGTGGCACTGGATCCATGGTTCAATTGGTAAGTTGTGTATTAATACACTAAACACTATTAATTGTTTTCTTATGGGAATGCATATAGTATATAAATAAACTAGCCTCTTTTTCCCATAAAGAACTACGAATAACATACCAATCCCACATGGAATTTAAATAGGAATATTATTATATTCAACTACTATAAAAGGAGATATTATTATTGAAGTAAAAAGGTGTCACTCTCTTTCTCTCTTTTTAAACTTTTTAAACAGTCAGTTATAGCCGAGTTTTCCCTCGAAATTGGGAGTTACCACCTCCTTGAGGTTTGTTTTGCTTTTAGGTCCTTGGAGGTTTTCCACCTATTGATATAGCCAATTCATCCTTAGTCCATACATCCTCCTTTGTTTCTCCTACATCAAGAGGAGGTTGTTATCGTTAAGGCGACGGTGATAGCAGTCAACGAAGTCCAGATCTGATCGACGCTATAGGTTTATCAACAAGGAGGTTGTCAAATTAGTGTAGATTAAGAGAGGTGGTTGTCACAAATCGTAGAGGTGACAACTATAACAATTAGCGAAGCACTAAATCTAGGATACTGAAGCTATAGGTTTGCTGAAAAGGTGGTCAGGGACCAACTTGCTAGAAGGAGGGAGGCCAAAGGTTGCAGAAGGTGGGATTGTGGGGAGCCTATCAGTAGGGTAGGAATGAAAGAAAAAGAGAAGACCTAGGATGGGAAAAAAAAGGGTAGAAAATGCTTTTAAAAGACAAAAATACCCCTATTCGTTAGTTAGTTAACAATCCTTTTGGACGGAGGGGTATGATGAGATATATTTTGAAACATTGAGATAATGGATGAGTGGATTTAAAGTTCAGGGTTATTCGTGTGTGAAACAGGAAAATTCAAGGTTACGGTTGTAACAACGACCTTCTCAAGCCTAAATGAACTGAACTCCGATGGGCATGTTAGGTTTCTTTTACGGTATCTGACTTACCTGACCAAAAGGAGAGTGGCTAAGGCGGGGTCTTATACGAAGATAAGAGAAGTTCGGGATTTCAAAGCTATAAAATCGTAGCTTGCTATATAACTAGAGAAAATATAGGCAAGTACATTAAAATCAGAAATATGTCCTTAACGAGACTCCCGATTATAAACATGAAGTAAAAGTCCATTATGTACAATCCATATATAACTAAATTCGTGATCAAATAAATCCACTAGATGCTACTGCATTCTATTTGCAAAAGTACTTCCGAAATCGAGGACATACAAATCGTCTACTAATTTCTTGGTTCCTCTTGTCTGTAAAAGAAAGAAATCAACACCACTACGTGAGTTAAAAGCCTAGTGAGTAATCCTCCCCATGCCATAGAATAAAACAAATATTAAATGCATATTTAAATTGGAAAACAAGAGCTCAAAAGTTCAAAACATCAAGTCTGGAAGAAAACAAGTAATTTTCATCAATTAAGATAAAATCTAGACATTTTAAACATTTAAACATATTCAACCACCATCCTTATTTCACCGTTTGCATGATCATGGCTAACCATCCTTATAAACCTTAACTAAATTTGCTGCGATTATCCCCCAGGTACCATCAGGATCACATGAAGAACCGCTCAAGCATTTGAAGCTCCCAAACATCATGAGAAGGAACTCCTATTTATAGTTAATTGAATTCGTACCCAAGGACACATCAGCCATGTGCTTTCTCATCCCTTGCAGGTTCCCAAAATTGCCAGATCACATATTTAAGATTTTAGGACTATTTCATCAGAATAAGCGAGAGATCGAATGGCTATGTAGATTACCCTATCTATTAGTTGTTCTAATCTCAACTTATTGGACTTCATATCCTAGTTTTCATATTGAAGTCATCCCGGACATGACTCGATCCCATACCAAAGGCTCTCGTGGAGTATTAATCACTGAATTTAAAAGGTTTGGAATAAATAATTTTGTTTGACTGAGCTCCTTTCCAAAAGTGAGTTTGACTTGTTTGAAATAGGATTAGGGAGTAAATATAACATTTGAAAGGTTCAAATATCGAAAATGGAGACACACATTAATATAATTTCCTAGGAGTTGGATTTATAATCTTAAAATCCTTCCTTTTTAAATAAAGGTTTCTCAATGATCTGAAAGGATGTTTTTCTAACTCAAGATTATTTCAAAAGCTGGAGGAGCTTAAGCTTGGGATTTAAATTCATGCCTTTAAGGGATTTATAATATCTTTAAAAATGTTCTACACAAGATCTTTATAGATATAAAGATACTTTCATATAAATTGAAGGTTTCTAGTCAATAAAATACTAAATTGGATTTCATTTAAATTTCTTCCTAAAATTTAAAGTTGTCATATAAATAGACTTTTGGAATATATACCTACATATACACATACAAAAGTCTGAAAATTAAACTTTAAATAATAAACTCATAAAAAAAAAAATATATATATATATATACACACACACACACACACACACAAAATTTATAAAAACTTAAGAAATTTGTCTTAACACTTTCATATAAAACACATTATCAAATTTGAAGTTCATGACACAAATTAGGTCTAAGAAAACTATTTTTATAACTTTTAAGTCATAGTGGACAACTTTGGTCCAAAATTTGTTTCCAATGATCATTTGATCAAATTAGAGTTATCTATGAATATACATATGTGTCAAAGGCTTGTAAGGACCATAATTTATAATGCAATTCAAAATTTAGGAGGGATTTAAAATTTGGACAGCTTTGAACCTTCTCTTAAATTCAAAACTTTTAATCCAAATGAAGAAATTCATAGTCGTAACTATACTAATTCCAAAAGCTCAATCTAGATTCCAAAATCCTTAAATTTATATTTTCAATATTAAAATATAACATTTACATAAACTCTATTTATAATCATTAAAGATATTCATGGATCACAAATAGGGCTGTAAATGGATCTAGATGGGCCCAGAACACAAGCTCACGGACCCAAGACCAATTAAGAATTCTATATACCCAAGCCCGTCTGTTTGCCCAGCTGGTAATAAAAGAACAGTTTTGGTTTTAACCCATTAGGGTTTGGTTCCTGAGCTAGGTATACCGGACCTGAATTATTCAAAAAAAAAAAAAAAACCTGTTTATATACTCTTAGTTGAAACTAATCAATTGACAATATAAATAAAATTTAAAAACATGTTAAAACACACTCCAATAATAATAATAACATAACTTAATAGTAACACTATCCATATATTCAAAATTACATAAGGTCAAAGCCACAATGACTATAAATTCAAAGTCACAGTGATAATAATAACATAAAAATGATAAATCTTATCCTTAATACAATCCAAATTTATAGTCAACATTCTCATTAAATCTAAAATTCAGAATTTCTCCATGATCCCTCCTTCACAGCTATTAATGGTGAATATCTGAAAAATGCCCAATTACTTTTAGTTCGTGGTAATATTTATGTACAATAAAAAGAATGATCATAATACTAATAAAATACAAATAACAAAGCTAATTAGAAATATAAATACCTAAATCTCCCAAAAAAAAAATTGATCCATGATGAGAAAATTGACCATACCAAAAACAAGTGATCATATCTATAAGTATAAGATGCCAAAATTAGTCCAAAGTATTTTTTAATACCAAAATAATCTTATGTGCATAGAGATTTAAATGATAAATGACAATTACCTTATCTAAACTTAGAGATTTAAATGACAATATCTAAGATGAGAGTTCAATCCACCTTAGCAATTTTAGCCAATAAAACATCCCCAATATCATCATCAACTAACTTTGAAAATAAATCAAACCATAAGCAATGGTAATAAAATTAAACTTAAAATATGAATGAATCAAATATCTTCTTACTTCCCCTTTTTTTTTTTTTTTTTTTTTTCTAAATTTGATCCAATCACTTGTAGTTATCAATGCTTCCACCACATCAAGAAGTAGTAGTAAGGCATGAGATTCATCAATTACCCTTCCTCCAACACTGAATGCAAATTCAGAAGCAACCATTGTAGTTAGAACAGTTAAAATATTCCATGCGATCTTTCCTAATATGGAAAATTTTGGAGAATTGACCTTCCACCATTCCAAAATATTAAAAGTCTCATTCTTTGGAAATACAAATTCTTCCAAACACTGATCAATTTTAAATTTTTAAATATACACAATGCGAAGCAGAACAAGAATTCTTATACCATTTGTCAAAAGCATTTAGCTCATCTGCACTCCTTTCATTTGTATTTCCAGATGCATAATTTTCATCAAAACTCCAAGACCTCCATCTTCCACTATACTCAAGATACAAATCTCGAAAAGAACAATTAACTCTCTCAACATAAGAATTGGCTTCTCACCATAAATTTCAGTATAATAAAACTAAACCAAATCCATCTTAAATCGAGGATCAAGAACTACAACAATTCCCAACACCAAACAACATTCCTCCCAATATTTAACAAATTTTTTCTCCATAGGACCAACCATATTTCTAATGCAATCATGCTCACTATTTTCCCATTTCTTCAACTTAAGTAGAATTCTACAAACATCAGGAAAGAATACATTTGCAGTAGGAAAATGAGTTGTAACCTCATTAAATGATCTCAAACAACCATTAATCAGGGAAGCAACCTTCCATTCCTCTTCACTTGGATTAAACTCATAATTCTTATCCATTTGTTCAAGTCTATTTAATGTTTCTTTAAGTGACAATGCAGATTCAAGAATTAAAAAGGTAGAATTCCATCTTGTTGGAACATCCAAAACAATCTTTTTTCTTGTTTTTCAACTTACATTGTTGTAGTGCACATGATTACGAGATTTTTTGACATCCATTAGGAGATTTTTTTTTTCAAATACTTGCATGATTCTCTAATTTTACGAAGTAAATCACCAATTTGACTAAGACCATCTTGTACAATCAAATTAAGAATATGAGCACCAAAATGAACTTGAAATTGTCAAGCAACCAAGATTTCAAATTCCTAACCATTGGATCATTTGAAGATGCATTGTCCACAACCATAGAAAATAACTTCCTATCCAAATTCCATTCCAATAAAAGTTCTTTGATAAATCTAAATAAAGTCTCACCATCTTGAGGATACAGAATAGATTTATAAGCAATAATCTTCTTCCTCAACATCCAATTGTCATCAATAAAATGTTCAGTAAAACATGCATATGCCATGTTAGAATGATCGGAAGTCCAGTAAGAGTGACTGTACAAATGAGATCATCCAAGTTGTTATACTATCATCAATGTAGTCATACAATTTTTCTTTCTCTTCATTATACAAAGTAAGAACACCCGATCTAATTGTGTTCCTAGAAACAAACTTGAAATTCGAATTCAGACCATTACAAAAAGCCTCAAACCATTCATGTTCACACATATTAAAAGGATAATTATGCTTAATTATTGTCCTTGCTAAATCCCTCCTACACTTTTCTGAGAAAATTTATATTTTTGAACTTCCATTGTTCCAGTAGATACATTATTTCTTGCTTGAAGAGTCATTTGTCTAGATTTCTTGTATATCCTATGAACAAAATTATCCAAATGTACTTTCAAATGAGTTGTCCCTGAAGAACTTGATTCAGAAAGTTGCTTTCGACACCAATTACATTGTGCAACAATTGCTCCAGAAGGAGAAGTAAATCTAGTCCTGTCATTCCATACCTTAGAAATTAATTTCCTGGAAAATTTCGTAACCTTATCATCACCTCCAACTTCATTTGAAATGCCCTCCTCAATAACCCGATTTGGAGTTACAGTTGCATTTGTGGATGCTTTGGAACTTGACATTTGTGGTGGTGATGGTTCTATAGATGTACTTGTCTATAGATTAGTTATATAATAAAATAAATCTATATTGCATTAAATCTTAATACATATAGGAAAGCTAAATTAAAATATACATGTTGGAATTGGTAAACTATTCATAATCTAGGATTATATACAAACTGATATCACATCTAATAGGAGATAAATCAAGGTGAAAAGAAATAAAGCATCCATAATCTTTATGGCATTTGTATTTAAAAATTAAATATCTCAATTATGCATCTAAAGATCATATGACTTGTAATCCAAATGGAAAAAGAATGAACCCCAATGCTCAAAAGTTGCAGGGGGGAAATAAAAATAAAGAAATCATGACAGAAAGGATCCCAAAACTTCAATCATAATCCCAAAACGCTTACAATTTCAAGTCAATCAACATTCAAACGCTACGTTTAGCCAAAAACAACAGCGACTAAAACCAATTCATGCCCATCTCACACTTAGACCTTACATTAAATCTAAAACAATCGAATTTGCCAAACAAGAAACTTTTAAACAAAACTTAAAGCTCTTCTGCAAGGCCTGCAAAGTGTTTTATCAACCTAAACAAAAATCTATGGAAACCTAAAATACCTAATTTCTTCTTGTCTCCCTCTTAGTTCTCAAGACTCGACTGATAGTACCAAGTAATTTCTTTTGTCGATGGTACCGAGGAGCCGATACCTATGCCAACTTGGTAGCAATGCCGACGCCGATGCTAGAAGTAGAAGGATACGATTTCAAAGGCAACGACTTCAATAGCAGACGGTGACGATTTCAATAGCAGTAACGGACTAGACTTCAACAACAAATAGGGCTATCCATGGGTAGGATATACCCGGATCCAAATCCATACCGGATCCATTTATCTAGCAAGTCTATTTTTATACCCGAACCCAAATAGTACTCTTTAAATGGGTGTGAGTATGGTATACATAGTTTCAGACCTGTTTTGTTTCGGATCCGATTAGGTGTACATATATATAATATATTTTTAGATATACACACACACACACACACATATATATATATATATATGTTTCTATTTTTGTTTCGGCTTTAATTTTGTTATTTGACTATTAAATTTTAAATATTCCTTTGTAAGTGTTATAATTATTATTTCATAGTCAATATCAATTGATTATTTTAAATTTGATTGACAAGTATGTATTAATTTGACTTTTTAGCATATGTTATAATTATTATTTTATAAATAATATCGATTGGTTATTTTAAATTTGATTGATAAGTTTGTATTAATTTGATTTTGCATCTTTAACTTCAAGTTTTTGTTTAACTTATTTAAAATTTACTTTTTTTGATATTTTAATGAGAAAATATCATTTACTTTCTTTTGACAAAATGTAATAAAAAAATAGAAAATATGTTAGATATACAAGGCTCGAGACTCTATATCTGTTGGGTAGGATCCAGGTCTAAGTATGTTGGACTCGACAGGTAATTGGATAAGGTCTAGATCCTATGTTTATTAATTGGGTACTGATATGGAACTAATGGTTTTGATACTGTTTATTACCGTTCACACCCCTAGTAGTAGGCGGTGACTTCAGCAGCTGCGGCGGCAACATTAACAAACTGTGGTGTAGAAGAGTAGAAGCAACGATTTTGAGACTAAGAGTTTGAGAAGGGTTTGTCTTGTTTGTGACTAAGGCTGTAAGAACTAAGTGTGTAATTGGGATAAAAATTTAGGGTTGAAATTACTACCATTGGATTAAAATAGATATAATGGTTGCTGGTTAATATCTGATGATATGTATGTGTGTGTGTATATATATATGTAATACACTTGTTTGGTCCTAAATGGATTCGAAATAACTAGTACCAGTTATAACAGTGCTTTCGGGTCGGGTTGGAGTCTTAAGAAAGAAGTACTAGACCCAAGTTATACAGGTTGGTACTAAGTCTAGACCCAGGTAATTTTGTGCCATTAACAGGCCTAATCACAAAATAGATAGGTTAACAACACAATTAACTTGAGCTTTTCAAATAATATCAAGGCATGAATTTAATAAAGACTCAAATCAAATTCGAACTCCAATTTTTAGAAATAAAACGTTCTGCCCTCCTCCCTATCACAAGAAATTTCATCCTACCAGTTCCACAATTCATCATACAAACTCCATTTAAATATTTCAAACTCATCCTCCTCAATCAATAACAAAATTGAGCTTAAATAAAAATTGCCTTATAACTCTAACATGGAAGAATTACTCATTGTTTTGAGGATGATTAAAAAGGGTCCAAAGCTTCAATTGAGTAGAAAATCAAAGCTCTTAATTGCCTACACCAATTGCTTCAATTTTTTTCTTCATTTCCTTAAACTATCCTCTCACGCTAGCAATGGGGATTTTTCTGTTTATGCTCTGTTTTGGGCAGCCATATATGACTCTTTTTGGAGTCCGAACGGTGGCCGAACCAAGAAATGGTGGTAGTGAAGTTTTAGATAGATGGCACATTAGAAAAGACAAAGGCTTGAAAACTCTTTTCTTTTTCTCCTTCATTACATCCTCTCAGCCAGATTGCTATCTCAAGCTTTTCTCTCTGTTTTGCTTGCTCTGCCTTTTGGAGTTGTAAATGAATGGGTTTGGACTAATTTCATGGCCGATTACAGTGAGAAAATGGTTGCATATGGCTTGAAGTGGTGGTGTAATATGGTGAAGAGGAGTGTCATGTCTTGCTAGGTGCCATGACTATTTATATATATATTTTTTCAAATATAAAACAAGGGAGATGGAAGAACATTCAAGGGCAAGGATCTCAGCCAAATAATATTATATATACAAATATATATATATATATTTATATATTTATATAAATTAGATGCTTTTAGGTAAGTAACTATGATAATTATCATGGTATTTTAGTTAAACTAGAAGTAACTTTGGTCTAGTTAACCAATATTATTTTACTAAGAAAGAGATTTCCATTGATATAAATTTTGACCTAATCCTATAAGAATTAGTCACTTAAATTGATATCCTAATATTAGAAACCAACTATTCAAAATCCTTAAACTCGAATTTCTAGCCAAAATTCTCCTAAAATCCAAAACTTTACTTAATTAAATCATACTTTGAGGTAATTAAATTACATATGCCATAAAATGAAATAAATTTTGAAACAAACAAATCATGTAAGAATAAGTCTCCAAAAATCTTTTAAAAAAAATGACTTCATTTTCATTGTGATATTGAGTACAATCTCACGGGTTTTCGGAATGTTACAATTGTGGATAATTTGCCAAAAAAAAAACTAAAACACTAAGCATAGCGTTTTCATTCTCCATTAATTCATGAGTGACATTTGCCACAACTTCAAATCAATTCTTACTCATTAGTTTTTTAAAAATAAATTTTTTTTAAAAAAAGAAACAAAATACTAATTTGTCGGTTTAAAATTCCAACCGATGTGAAACCAAGGAAAAGAAGCATCAATTATTGAAACTCATCAGTCTCTCCTCTCTCTCTCTCTACTTTCCCTCCTCCTACTTTTTGATTCTCTTCAAAAATCTCATACATAATATTTTTCCCTCCCTTGAGTGGTACTGAACTGTATCACTTCACCATCATTCTCCCATTGATGGATGGGATTCAAAAAACATGTATTCCAAACACAACACATTCAATAATTATTATTAGCAGTGACAGCCAAATCTTGAGGGGTCAAAAGGGAGATGAAAAATGGCAAATTTGGTTTGCATTTATCTTTGGTTTCAAGTCACAGAAAAGGGGCCATCAGATCACCACTGCTTTGTCTCCTTTTGGTCCCCTTTGGCCTTTCCTTTCTCCCCAACTAAGCATTTGCATTCATCACAACTAGAGAGAACATCCATTTACCTCTCTCTTTTCTTTCTGGGTCCCTTTTCCCATCTCTCCTACTCCCCCACTCCTAATAAAAAAAATCTGTCCCATTTCACGTTCTCTCCTCTCCTCCTTCATCACCTCTCATTATATAATTCGAGTTAACTGATTAACGTTACAACATTCATACACAAAGAGCAAAAGATCCACAATGACCATAAAACTTTTCAAAAGTTCAAATTTTACTCTTAAAACTTTAAAATTAATGTGTCTTGATCTCAAATTTTCAGAACATATACAAGATGTCCTTTCGTCCAATCTGACAATTAGAGTTAACGGAATTTACTTAAGAAACATTTGTTTGTCCAACTTTTACCCTTATACTTTATTATCATTCGACTTTCGCTCTAAATTTTATTATTATTTAACTTTTATCTTTTACTAAATATCTTGTCGTATTATATATTATCTATATATAATACAAGATATGTGTTATTCTGTAAATTTTAATGAATCACTGATATGCATTTCAAACTTACTCCTCATATATAAATATATATATACACACACACATTAATCTTCTCCTTTTTAAAAAAAAAAAAAAATTTGAAGTCCTTGTTGGCTAGTAAGGATTTCTTATTCAAAATATACATTTATTTTTTCAAAGTTCTTGTGATAATTTTGGATATTCTTGATTATTCTAACACATTATCTATCTTATTATATTCTTATTTGTAAAAACTATTTATTGTTATGAATATACTTTATTAAAAAGCTAATTGGATACACATGTTGCAACATATTGTAACATATCTTCACTTTAAAATGAATCATAAATTATTATTGGTTAAGAAGAATTTCATCTTTCGTTAAATGAATTCCTTTAACTCTAACAGAAGGCTTGGACGAAAGGATATCTTATATACGTTTTGAAAGTTTGGGGTTATGTCAAGCTACTTTTAAGATTTAAAGGTAAAACTTGGATTTTTGAAAAGTTCAGGAATTATTCTGAATCTTTTACCCTTTCTACTAATATGTCTTTCATGGGAATCAGAGAGATATATTATAAACATGACTTGCTTGGGTGTTAAATGCAAAATAATCATATCTTTGACGAAAAGATAATTAGTTCGAATACGAAATTGACAAATATAGTAGGGTTGAGGTCATTAGTTCAGATATAATTACCAAATGGTTAATCGTAATGCTATAATTTGATTTTGGATATCCTTTGTTAAAATTTAATTAGGATAATAATATCTGACAAATTTTCTTATAATTTATGACACAATTAAACTTTAATTAGAATACACATTGACTTTTGAATTAACTAAAGAAATCAAAACTATTGTAATAGTTAGAAATTAAATAATTTCATTATTACTTTAAATATTTAAATTAAATGTTTGATTATATTAATAAAATATTTTTTTTAATATGAATCGTGTATACTTGAAAATATCAAGAAATTTTATAAAAAATGCAATTTTTACTGATTCATATCAAAACTTATAAAATAAAATATCAAAATCAGTGTACAAAATGTAGTAAATATATAAAAGAAGACGAATGGATTCTCCAAATTCATTATCAGATACCTCCTCTCGGACCACCTTAACTATCCTGGTCTCTCTCCTCAGCCTATAAATTCTAAGCCCATTAATTTATATTAGTACTTTTCCCCCTTTTTTTTTCACCAAAAACCTAATTTACAAATTTAACAGACACATAAGAGGACATTACTCTGAAAATCAAAAAAGTCTGTCCCCCCCTATCTTCTTACCCTATCTTTTTTAATTTTTCTTCTGCGCAGTCCACCTTTTTTTTTTCATCTCTGCAAAATCTTGTCAAAGTGCAAATGGCGTAAAGGGTTTTAAGGGTTTTTGTCATGGTAAGTACATATATCATTTCATCATGCATGGGTTTACTTCCTTTCAAACCCATTTGAGAAATTTTTATGGTTAAATAAACTTTGTACTCTGCAGTTATTGAGGAGCATTTTTCTGGGCTCTTGGCTGTTTTTATTTTTTCATGCAAATAGCTGAGATTGTTCCTGCTGTACTCCTCTTTTACCTTACGCTTCGCTGGACATAAATGAGGGTGAATGAATTAGAAATGAATGGTTTTTGAGTGTTTTGCCTTCTGGGTTTTTCTAAAGAAACACTTTTCCCCCCCCACTGAATTTGGGAAAATGCAGAGGCTGAATTCGATTTTCTTGTTTTTTCTTAATGGGTTTTTGCATTTGTTGGTGGTGAAGCGGAGGCCGTCATTTTGAATGCCTTGCTAGGGCAACATTTTTGGCCGAGGAAAGCGATTGTAGCCAACCCAAAACTACGTCGTTTTCACGAGAAAATGTACTTCCACCGAATAAGCACGAGATTTTATTATATTGTTCCCTTAATTGCTGACTGTTACTGTTTCCACTAAGATTTGATGAGATGGAAATATTGATTTTACCATCAAATTTAATTTCTAGGCCCGAAAATTATGTTTCAGTGTTCTCAATTTGCTGAGATTTTCCAAATTTAAAGAAATAAAGTTTTATAGTTATCGAGTGAAAATCGGGGGATAAAATGGAAAAGATAAATACTCAATTCCCCCCAGAGTCCTATTTTAGGTATAATTTTTAGGCCTCAAAGAGATTTCAGAAACACGGTAACTTGAAGCCTTAGCGAAAAGGGGTTCTCACATTATTTGCTATATGGATAATGTTTGGATTGTGATATACTCATCTTACTATCTCTCATTTACCATTTTCTTCCTTGTTTTAACCTTAATATGGAATTTGGCTTTTCAAGAATATAATAATATTTTTATTGGTCGTAATTCATATGCTTTTAAGAATACGCGTGTACCTCGTACTAGTCTTGTGTTTTTCTTATGGTCTTACCTGTCTTTTATTTATTATTATTCTTTATTTCTACATGTTATACCCAAACTGGAGTGTCTATTCTTTGTTACAGAAGAAAATGAATATGGTTGAACCGAAGCATTTGGATGGATACCTTGATCTTGTTCCTGGTAACAAAGACTTTCCCGAAGAAGGGCCATTAGACTTACTGGATTTTTTTGATTTTCCCATGGAGACTTTGGAAGATGGTGAGGGTGAGGGATGGGATGCTAGTAATTCAGATTGTCTAGGGCCAATCCCATCAGATGCTTTGCTTAGTCTGCCGCCAATTCCACAGGACAATATGCTTCCGGCACGCAATGCTCCTCATGTGAGTTTTGACGTGTGTCATTGTGGTGTGATTTTTATTTTAAACTTGATTTCGTTAAACACTAAGATGCTTTGATGTGAATTGCAGACCCTCTAGGATAAGATACTCAATGGAAATTTCGAGGCTTTGGCTGTTTTTGATGTTCTACCGGCTGTTGTTTGTGACTTTAACTTTCTGTGTATGCCTAGATGAAGGTTTCATGAGTTGCAACATAACAGTGTACGTGATTGGTCAGCCATGAGAATTTAATGAATTAAAACATGCTATACAATTGGAATGCATTATCCTTGAAAGCCAAGGAAGTCTAAAACGGAAACATTCCATAATGCTGTTTTGAAACATTGCATTTTCCTGCTTGATTGCTTTGAAATGCACTATTATTGCTGACACTCTAACCTATCTCATTTCTCTTGGTTATGCACCTTAATGTGAGGTTAATTATGTTGAGCCTCTGCATGTGACAACTTATTTATCATCGGTTGGCCATTGTCTTTGGAGTGATCATTACGAAAAGTGGCATCTGCATGGATGAATGTGATTAAATCTACAATGGGCTGCAGTGAGAATGGGCCCATGATGGACTCAATGTTGGATTTCATTTGGAAGGTGGCAATTATAGCACCTCAAGTTTGGCTTACCAATATGCTGTAATTGTTGTATTGATTGTATTTGCAAACCTAAGCAGCTATATAGAGCACAGAAATATCCATTTGAGAAAGGGAATGAATACCAAATTAACCTTCACCCTATTACGCATGTCTGCTACGTCAATTGAGTGCACATAAGAAGTATGAGAACTGACGGTGCTGTGATAGATTCTGGCTGTTATGTGCTCAAGTTTGTGAGTTGAGTTGATCTGTCTCCCTCTTCAGTTGTCTGTTGGCAATCAATGACTGATTATTCTTATATTTTGGTATTAAGCTGACCATCTATGTAGTTTGGCCTTGCATATTGTTGCTGTAAACCTTGCCAATATGAGTTTGTTGTTTTTATCCTGCAATTACTTCACATCAATTTTGATGTTCCTCTTTCCTCAAGACAGAACTACTTGCACCAAAATCTAAGTTGCTGAGAGGACAAGGTATTGTTGGCTTCTTCATAGAAAAGGATGGGGGAGCACTAGAGAACTGAATCAGTTAAGAACCACTCCAAGAGAATAGCATATAATGGAGCAAACTATGACTATCTACGAGAAAGTCGGAAATGCAGTATGTATTGTGTCATAGTTCAGGAGCCTCCATTTTTCAGGGTTGATGGAATCCCTGTTACGAGGTCTTAATAGAAGAAGTTGAAGCCAATTGTAATTGATGAATGCTACAAGATCCAAATTTGGCAAAATCATGTTTTTTGAACTATACTTATGGGTAAAGGAAAGGGGATCTTGAAAGATGTAGGCTACTTAACCTAACAAATTTAGCACATGTCTATCAGTAGCTAACTTAAAAAGGGAATTAGTTGCTTTTGTGGAAGGTGGTCTAAATAGTTCAGGCAATGGTCAAGAATTCTATGTCTTTATGGATTTGGATTTGGAAAATGAAAATGATTTCCTAACATGCCAGGATACATGTGGAAGTTCCAGGTTATGGAGTATACACACATAAGAGGGGTTAAAATTACAAGAGAGAATGATTGCATCAAGAAATTTGATTTTAAGGTATTTGAGTAAATTTGGGTACAAAGTCTTTTAGTCACTGATAGATGAGCATGAGGGAAGTCCTTATGCCTTTTCCGAGCTCAAAATAAACTTGCACTTTTCAATCTTTCATTTATGTCCTCTTTTGAAACAGCTACTTTATTTCTCTTTCGTGTTTGGGGACTCTGGAGAGAAGTTTCAAGTTTTAATGATATCTTATCTTTGTTTGAACCTCGACCTATCTTTGCCATACTTTTTGTTTCTCTTTCTGATGTCTTTTTTAACAAGTTTGTTTTAATCATAAAATCTTTTTGCAAGAGATTCTGTGGTAAGTCTTAGTTCTTGAGGCAGTGCCCAAGTATTTACATGTTATGTGGTCATGAAGAGAAAGTATCTAAATGGTGTTGAATGCTTTTTTGCATACCCTGCTCGATAATTCTCAACTCACATGGGGTTATGTGCCATGGCAATATATGTTCCTTTGATGATATCAACCAGTTATTTTCCCTTTCTATTTCCCAGTAGTCTGAAAGCATCCAAGTCTTTAATTGGCAAAGCTTATTTAAACAAATAAAATTTAGAATTCTTAATGTGCTATTGTGGATCTTGTGTTCATGTTTGTGATTCTTTGTGAAAGGGTCAGAGTTCTATAAAAGATCTAATCAGTTACTTGTCTCTAAGGATGTAATCTTATTTAAGCTTAGTCATGAGTGATGCTTTTCGAGAAGTTTCTTATTTCAATCTTTACGTATTCAAATAAAGATCTAAGTAATTAATTGTCTCTAAGGTTATAATCATTCAAGCTTATTCATGAGTGATGCTTTTCGAGAAGTTTCTTGTTTCAATCTTTATCTATTCAAAAGGTTGGGAAGAAATTATGTACCAATGTTTGTTTTGCTGATGTGTAATTGCTAGGGAAGTTTGGATTTACAGCTTGCCAAGGAAAGCATCAAGTGTCTATTGCTCATCTTACTACCATGCTATTACATACCGTACTGACAAAAATGATATGCATCTGAGTGTTCACAAAACCTCTTTCAACATTATGCACCTGAGTGTATATGGGATGAAAGGAAAAAATGGCCTCTCTGTCGGTAGTTTCTCTTGGATCTTTTGTGCAATAGAAGTAATTCACAAACTTACGTTTAGTGCGCCATAAGTTTCTCTTTTTGGATGTATTAACTCTTGTATATTTATTTGTACCCGATGTTTGGATGAGTTTTTATCTGATCCTTATTTTCATGCTGTCTTGTCCATATAATTTGTAAGGGTGGAGGAACGGGTGATACCCAGGAGTCTGGTTCATTCCAGATACATAGTCCGGTTTCTGTGCTCGATAGCAGTGGCTCTTGCTCAGTTGGGAAAAGCTGGACTATCCAGCCAAATGTTCGTGTTCCAGTTAAAAGTCGATCCAAGCGGCCACGGACATCAAATTTAAATCCGTGGTTTGTGATGCCTCCTATATCTTCGGCTAGAAAGATGATAAGGTCCAGGAAAAACAAAGAGAAGAAAAAGAAAGTTTCACCACCATCACTTGTGAAGGTCACAGACAATGATTCCTTTCAACACAGTGAGGAGGATGTTTTGAATGCATCAGATGCTTTGGAGAAGAGAGAAGGTTCCCAGCAACGATCTGTTGCAGTGAAAAAGTGCACGCATTGTGAAGTGACCAAAACACCTCAATGGAGAGAGGGACCAATGGGGCCAAAGACTTTATGCAATGCTTGTGGGGTTCGTTACCGTTCTGGACGATTATTCCCAGAGTATCGGCCAGCAGCAAGTCCTACATTTGTTCCAACATTGCACTCGAATTCTCACAAGAAAGTTGTGGAGATGAGGAAGAAAGCTACTATGCCGGAGACAACTATCCTTCATGACGTTCCTGTGTCACCACCCCCAGAGTTCGTTGTTCCAATGGGTGGCTCTCTGTTCGATTTTATCTATTGAGTTGGTAGCTTCGTCTTCTAGTTAGGATTGATTTATGGCTTATTATGTCAATTTACCCTTTTCCTTCTTTTTACTTAGGGAGGTGTGTTATGTGCTTGATGAATGATTTAGATTCATATGTACAAAAATGAGATTAGGACTCTAGATTAGCATTATGGTTGCAGAAAGAAAAAAGGAATATATATTCAGCTATTAGTTTAGGACCAGCTGAGGGCCTTTGGAAGAACCTTATGTTGAAAAGGGTTTTCAGTTATGTAATTTGGATTTCTTCTTATAATTTAGTTCTTTCAGTATCAGATATTAGATTTTACAATTCTTCTTCTGTGTTTCTGTTTTTGGCACTTCTTGAAATTGTTTTCCGTAGTGGAAACATCCTTGATCCATCCAACTGCTTTCCAGCTCCTTGTTTTACATGTAACCTTGAAGCTTCAAAGGAGTGCCTGAATTTGGTACTTTTTACACTTGGGGACTGAAGGGCTTGTACACTCATGCTCTTGCGATGATCCAAAAGTGAGCTCAAGGCCAACATTTTAGATGGTTCTGCCGTCTCTTGAACTTCCGAGATTTTAGAATCTATAAGATTGTTGGTAACTTAGCGACACCTGAGCTGAGACAAGACTGATTAGTTTTTTTATTCATTCTGAAACTTGAGACACGCAATTCTTTTTTATTTTATTTTTGAAGTAAAAAATTCAATAAATTATATAATAAATATTCTAAAATTAATGAATTCAACTAAGCTTTTCAACCTCACCAAAGTTCCTTTTTTTAAAATAAAAAAAAAATTTTAAAAAATTCAATAAATTATATAACAAATATTCTAAAATAAATGAATTTACTTGACCTTTTCAATTTCCAGAGAGTAATTAAATAATAAATTATAGATATTAAAAGAGGCACTTATGCAAAAAGCCCTTTCATATTCTATCTGCATATTTTTATAATAGAACAACAATAAAAGTTTTAATTAAATATTATAGAAAATAATATTTTTAAAAGGATATAATCAAATACCAAATATAAAACTATATATTAATGATCAATTTAATTTAATTAATATTCATATTTATTGAATAATATTCTTAATTGGTTGAACCTTTTAGTTTTTCAAAATGTAATTAAATACCACAGGATGAATTTGTACAAAAAGACAAATATTATTGAATAATAATCATAATTCATTGGACCTTTTCACTTTTCAAAATATAATTAAGTAAATTATATACCTGATGATGATGAATTTATACAAAAACACTTTTCATATTTTACTCTTATATACGGATTTGTTAAGGTGCGCTTCGGAACGCGCGTCCAACCGTTACCGTAACAGAATTCTTACTCCACTTGTTGGCTGCATGAGCCCTGTAGCAAGAATTCCGTTATAGTAACGATTGGAGCGCACATTAAGGCACGCTTCGGAGCAGGCCTTAGCAAAATCGTGTATATATAT
>JAOXNR010000028.1:7604753-7679458 GCA_028571225.1 Parsonsia alboflavescens | reverse complement strand
AAATACTTGTAAGCTTTTAGACATCTATAAAAAAAAGGGTAATATAGGGAAAACACCTTAAATACCTAATTAACTAACAAAAATAACGTATATTTAGTGATAAGAAAATTTAATTAGAATGACTTTTATTTAGTGATTGAGGGAGTATAACAATTTAGAAATTTTCAATAAAAGAATCTTTTAGTTGAAGGTTAATATATTCATCAAGTAGATTTGATTATTGACACAAAATACATTGTTTGCAATTCTAATAAATTGGTTAATTATTAAAGTCCAAATAAGTTACATCCAATTTAATTAAATCTCAAAATATTTACAAAATATATAATATTTCCTTTAATGTCCTATTTTAACTTTTACTAATTTTAAAAAAATTAGTTAACTCAATTCATTTTAAATTTAACAATATCAATTTCTTAAAAAAAAAAATTTAACAAATGAAATATTTATTTACGTAGAATTCAAAACAAAAATAGAGATATTTATTTCTGGATGAAGGGAGTTTTATGTACCTCAACCTTATCAATAATATGTTTTTTTTTTTTTTCCTTTATGGTAATTCATCAAAGTTAATGAATTATAAAGTTTTATAATTGAAGGATATGAAATTTAAGGATATATATTGGTAACTTGATGGAACTTATGAAATTGAAGGATATTGCTTTTGTTAATTTAATTTCTTTCAATTTGATGAACTTTTGTTAATTTAAGGAATTTTTCAAATAGGATTGGTTAGGTTTGAGAAAAAAAAAAAAAATTCTATGCTGATTCTTTCAACCCATTCACCCATAGATCTTGAAAATGGAAAAATAATCATATACGGGGACGATGTAATTTACCGGTGGAAATGGATTAGGCTCTTTTACTTTTTGCCGAGAACATTCATAATTCATTCAACTATTTGTTAATTGATCTTTTTGAAAAAAAAACAAAAACAAAAAAAAGGTTTAACCACTAATGTAAATCACGGAACTTGTCCCTTTCTTTTTTTTAGTTTGATCATTGCACTTGAAATTTTATTAATTTAATCATTGAACTTTGCGGGATTGAATTCTTAAACCACTTCACAGTAGTCCGATCAAATCAATGTAGTCTTACATGTTGGATGCACTATAGCATTAGTTTTCTTCAATGGTCTCATCAAGAAGCGCTTATAACTATCTGATTGGATCAACATGGAGTGGTTTAAGTGTTCAATCTCACAAAGTTTAATGGTTAAATTGACAAAATTCTAAGTTTGATAGTTAAACTGAAAAAACCGGACAAGTTCAATGGCTACATTAATGGTTCAGTGAAAAAAAAAAGAATTTATAGGAGGCCAAATTGATTAGACTTGAAAAAAATGCTATGTCATTTTTTTTTTTCATAGTGATGTCCAGGTTAGTTTGCACCCATCTCGACATTTTACTTGTCTAGGAGGGTGTTGATGGGATTCGAATTCGAGACCTATGGTCTATGAGCTTGCCACTCTACCCACTAAAATGTCTTCGAAGAGACAAAAAAAAAAAAAAAACCAAAAAAAGGAGAAAAATGCTATGTTTAAATCCATTGATTTAAAAGTTTTAAAGAGAAAAATATTATTGTTAGTTTGATTTGTTATGAAAAAATTAACATTCTCGTATGATTATGATCATTAAAGCAAAGGTGTAAAATTAAAGAAAAAAAAAAGAACAAAAAGAAAGAAAGAACAAATTAAACTAGAAAACCTAGTTTGAGGTAAAACTTTGAGTTTTTGTTTCTAAAGTTATTTTTTAAGGAACCTAAATGTTACTCTTAGCCCGGTTTAGAAAATGTATCCTTTTTTAAAAAATAAATAGATTTTTAATATAAATTTTAATCAAACATCTCCTTAATTTAAAAAATTATATTCAATAATTAAAAGTTTTTTTAAAAATTAAAATTAAAATACATAAATAAGAAGAATAGAGTAGCAATTTTAAAAAAAGTCAAATGTATTCTTTAATTTTTATCCTGTCAAAATGAGACATTCAATTTCGAACAGAATTTTTTTTTGTCTTTAAGTTCCTTTTAATTTAAAATGTTGAACCATATATATGTTATTTTATTCCCGTTTTCTTTCTCCCCCGCCCTCCCCCTTCCCAACCATTTTTTTTTCCTGAAAGGGTATTTCCGAAATCCGAAATTGAATGTCTCATCTTGACTTATATGCATTTTAAGACAAGAATTTGAATAAATTAAATTTAACATTGAAATGTTATTTTTCTTACTATCTCTTGTCCGAAATTTGATATTCCATTTTGACTTTAATAAAAATTAAGTAGTGTGTTCGATTTTGATGCACTCTATCCTTTTTATTATTATAATAGTAATGTGACATTTAAGTTAATATTTGTATATCCTTGAATCAATGAGATGATAAATAGAACTTTATATAAGAAAATTACTCCTAAAAATGAGATATTAATTCCCAAATATCCTAAAATGAAAAATAAAATATTCAATTTGCATGGAAGGAGTAAAAGTTTAACTAAATTAAAAAAAATACATTTACTTTAAAAAATTAAAAATGAAAAATTAAACATGTAATACAATAAAATAATTGTCTCCAAAGATGGACATATACAATTAAAGCAGGTTGAATAGATAGAAGAATTGTTTTTTTTTAAAGCACTTTCATAGAAGGGAGGGAAAAAGGACAAAGAAAATTACTTCTTGCACGCGCCAGAATTGTGCTTCGTGAGTCATTGACTGCGTACGGAAACTCCGCCATTCACGAAATCCCTCACCTTTACCTTCTTCAACAAATGCTCCCACGCTAGCTTCGTCGTCTGTCTCAAAGAAATCCCACCCAGTTACACAGCAGAACACACACTAGCAACCACCATGGATATCTCCATTGTGGAATACGGGGGCACTAACGACGACAGCAACTACTACGATGTGTATTTTTTTTCCGACCGTATTCACACCCTCGTCACCCATGATCCGGCGATGGTCAACGACTGGCTAAATGAAATCGAAAGAATTCACAGCCGTCGCCTCAGCCATCTTATCGTGGGTTTTGACGTTGAATGGCGTCCCAATTTCCATCGCAACCAGGATAACCCAGTGGCCACTCTCCAGCTCTGTGTAGGCCGCCGTTGCCTTATTTTCCAAATTCTCCGTTCTTTGGATACTTATCATCATGCCTTTCCCGAAAAGCTCTCTGAGTTTTTGGCTGACGAAGGGTACACTTTTGTGGGGGTTGGCATACACAGCGATGTGGAGAAGCTTGAGGATGATTATGAGATTCAGGTGCGCGGTAAAATTGTGGATTTACGCCTCTTGGCTGCTAGAGCTTATAATAACTCGACATTGAATAGAGCTGGCTTGAAAGAGTTGTCAACGGTGGTCCTGGAGGTGGAAGTTGAGAAACCCAGAAGGATCACCATGAGCAGGTGGGATAATATGTGGTTGACCGCTGATCAGGTTCAGTATGCGTGTATTGATGCTTTTGCTTCCTTTGAGATCGGGAGGATCTTGAACGCATCAGTTAACTGAGCATGTGTAAGGGATGCAAGTGCTGTGAATTTCAAGTACTTTAGTGTTTTGTTATGTAGATTCCGAACCCTAGGATCCTTTTGGTTATGGAATTTTATATGGGATGAATGAATGCTTTGAATATTTTGCGATATGCTGCTTCCAGTTGTCCCTTACATTTTTCTTGGTGGACGCCTCTCTTTTCTTTTTACGATTCATTTCTGTATCTGGATCATCAAGTTTTCTGAAATTGCTGGTGTTGATTAACGTTTGCCTCTTTTAGGATTTTATTACTGTTCTGCTCTGTTTTCATTATTTTCAATTTCATTTGCTTTTGGGTATATTCTGTTTTGTTTTGGTTCCGCTCTTGATTAAAGATAATTATGTTGTTTTGGATTATTTGATTATCAACTACTGTTTTTTGTGCTTATTTTTTGA
Source organism: Parsonsia alboflavescens (assembly GCA_028571225.1). Classification (NCBI taxonomy): domain Eukaryota; kingdom Viridiplantae; phylum Streptophyta; class Magnoliopsida; order Gentianales; family Apocynaceae; genus Parsonsia; species Parsonsia alboflavescens. Next base: position 7,675,540 of record JAOXNR010000028.1, on the reverse strand, counting down.
TTGGCTGACTGTTCGTAGAGGGGAGAAATGAATTTTTCGTTAGGCTTTAATCTGGGAACGTGTTTCTTGTGACATTTCTGGTATTGATATGGAGTTCTTATGCCCTTTTCTTCTTGGTTTGGATTCAGAGCATCATGGGAAAATTTTAACTCATTGAGTAACTATAAATACAACATGATGCCTGTTTACGAATCAAATAGGCAAATAGCACTAAATGTTAATTTTGGTTTTACTATTGAATATTTTCTTTCAGGCTTGGATTTTGCATTTATTTATTTCTTTCTTGCATAAACACTGTTGTTTCTGAAGCAGTGTAAGGTTGCCATAGTTTAGTTTAGTCATATTCTAGCCGGCAGATTTTAATGATTAGGGTCTCCAAATGGACTATAGCCAGAACAAAATCAGTTCACAACGTTAAGCATAGTACTGGAAACAGAAACAGGGGATAGGACTAGATCCAACTTAACACTCCTACACTTCAGTGAGAAAGCATGTTGATGTAGCCGGAACTGAGCTGGTAGGGACAGATCGGACTCCGACACTTTGATGCTAAAGTCAGATATAGAGAGAAAAAGGTTGAAAGCTAGGAAGAGAGATAAAGAAAGAAGAGATATTTGATTTGATTGTAAGCCTTTTCATAGACAATCATAGAAAAAGTTTTTGTGTTTAATCTATGTGGGATTGGTGTACAAATCCTGTATTTTAATTGATAATTCCTTATTCTATTATATCTAAAATAGGATTAGTGTATTTATACACTACATAGGTCCATCAATGTTTACTGTAGAGCCATTGTTAGAAGTAGTGTTGTTCCCTTTGAATGCAATTTGCAGCCATCGTTAGAAGTAGTGTTCTTCCCTTTGAATGCAATTTGCAGCCATTGTTAGAAGTAGTCCTGTCTGTTATTTCTCATGACTCCTTCAAGATAAAGCGTTTAATGTCAAGATATTTGTCATTGTGTTCGTTTACAGTCCTACTTTTCCCTATATCAACAAAGCATTTAAAAGATGTATAATATTATAATAAAGGGTTAATTATCCATCATAACGCTGAACTTATTCAGAATATTTACATATGATCCTTTATCCATACACAACATTCATCTCTCAAACTTACCACTCATAACCTTTCGTTAATTTGGACCATTAAGTCATTGACGACCTAACCCATATGCCGTCCACATGTTCTTTTTCAAAGACATTTTTGTCTAAAAAAAATTCTAAAAGTTCAACCTATTTCTTTTCTCTTTCTTTCCTCTCTTCCTCTTTCTTCTCTACCTACCGCCACTTGTTTCATCTAGGCCAAGTGCAGATCCACCGCCAGTGATAGAGACTGCTTGGAAGAAGTCGGTGACAAAATAGATCGGCTCAGCAAATCAGTAGCCGCTTACATCTAGGAGTAGCATCTGTGGGCAGGCAAGGTTTCCACTCTCTAGTGAAGATCGGGTAAAAACCTAGGGCTCGCTACTGGTCTTTGAGCAATTCAAATCCCTCTTACTAGGAAAGCATTTTTGAGGGCGGCCAGAGGCTTGCACATCAATGAAGGATCCCAGCAGCTTCACTAGACGTGACAAGGGGGGCGGGATTGGAAGGCTAATGTCTGAGTTGGCTGTTGGCACAAGAGGGTGGTGCCTTACCCACTGCAAGTGGACGCACAATGTAAGTTTCCGACCATCAATCTCACTCCAGTCGAGTCCTTCATTCCTGGGCTAGGTGACAAGCGGGAAGTCCCATGATTCCTAAGTCTCTCGTCTAGTCAGGAAATGTCCTCAGTTCCTCGATTAATTCCGTGGCACAGAAAGTTCTTTTTTTTTTGTTTGACTTTGCCCAGAAGTTGTTGTTTTTAGATTCAATTGTATTTTGGAACTTTTTTTTTCTAGTCTGTGTTGTTGGGGAATGGATGTTTGAGTTGTGTAATGTTGTTGATTACTTGTTTTGGTCGTTAATTTTTTGTGTTTTGTTTGATCTGGATCAAAATGTTTTCTTGATGGGTTTCTGTTAGGGCTTTATTCAATTTAATTTTTGTTTTTCTACTGGGATTACTGATGAGGGTTTTGGGTTTTAGGATTGATTGGTATTTTGGGATAGAATGGGTTTCAAAATTTGCATGAATGAGTATTGATGACAAAATGACCTGACCGGATAGGTACCTCACTTGGCTTGACCCGCTTGGAATGGGTTTTACCCGGTCCGTTTAAAAAGATGATAAGTATAGGTTTTAAAGGAGGGACCCGTGCACAGGTCAGGTCGGGCTGACCTGTGGCAAGTCTAGAACCTGGCTCGACCTGGCATATATATTTTAATTAAAAAACATATTTGATACATTTCATTCCTACCATAACTCCTTCACCACAATTCATCTCTCATCTCATTTCTCACTTTGTCCCGTTGCCTATAGGCACAGCCAGTGCTAGCTTTAGGGACTCCCATTGCTGGTAGGTCGTCGACTCGTCTCCAGTCTCCGTTGAAGTCACTGCTATCCATCGCCCTCCGTTGAAGTCACTGCTATCCATCGCCCTCCGTTGAAGTCATTGACTCGCCATTCTCCTCCTCTGTTGAAGTCGCCATTCTCCTCCACCATTGACCTCCATTGAAGTTGTCATTCTCCTCCACGAGTGATTGGTGTCCATTCCTGCTGTGGGTGGCTGCCAACTTGAAGCCTTCAAGCTTCACAACTCCTATGGCTCAGATTTGAGGCTGTTGTCCGTCATTGCCAAGTTGAAGCTTCAAGCTTCACAACTCTTGAGGCTCAAATTTGTGGCTGTTGTTCGTCGTTGCCAAGTTGAAGCTTCAAGCTTCACAACTCCTAAGGCTCAGATCTAGTTGTTGTTGTGGGTTCCATCGCTATTGTGGGTCTCTGACTCTCTGTGGTTGCCAGTGTAGCAGACTTCAGTAGACTCAGTACTCGACGACGGAAAGATAGCCCTACCTAAATAGTAAGTAATTTGATTGTAAAGCTCCTGAGGATTTTTTTTTGTGAGACAAAGTTGAGCTTAAAATTTGATTGATGTTTGTTTTTGATTGATTGGATCTTGAAAAGATATGCTTCTGCTAGTTGATGCTTAATTTGTGAATAGGTAGACATAAGACATGTATTTGAGTTATTTAATTTTTGATGGTGCACTGATCTAGTATTTTTGTATTGGAAACTTGAAATTGCTATATCTCATATTCTAGACTTTCTAGTCTCTATCTCTATAGCTTCCTCTGGTTCACTTTTGCGGAGAGTAGTGAGTCTTGATAGTTGTTGAATTGTTAAAACTTCTGTTGTTGATAGTGATAGTTTCATTGCTAATCAAGAAAAGTCATCCTTTATTCACTGCTGTTATTGAAAGATTTACTTTTGTAGAGAGTAGTGAGTCTTTGTCGTGTATATATATATATATATATATATATATATATATATATATATATATATATAAGAATTACTGGCCAATCAAGTCTTTAAGCTATACCTTTTTTGAAGCTTTGGTCCCTAAAATTGTTTTTGGCTTGTTTAATCTTTAAACAATTTACGAGTTGGTCATTTTGATCCTTTTTATCGAATTCTTAAAAAATGTAAATATAGAGTCAACAGTGAGCTGATCAAAATGGAGAGACCATTTCTGTCATTACATTGTTTGTCGGATGAAATTTGAAAGGAAAAAAAAAAAAAACAAAGACAAAGCTGCAAGAGGAAATTCGTGCGATAGTGTTACTCGTCTCTCTTTAAAACTTTCGAAGGCATTTTTTCTATTTCTTGGGGCTAATGTTGCAGCAATCGTTGCTGTTATGATAATCAGGTGGAGATTTAATAACAGAACTAAATTGTTAGAGACGTAGTTTATTTTAGAAGGTAGGGAGCTGCGAATTGAGTATAGTTTTTTAGGAAAGTTGTTGCAGTTCCAATCAAGTATAGATACAAAGAACTTGAAGAAGCCACATATGGGTTCGTTCTTTGTTGGGTCGGGGAGCTTCGGGTTTAGATCACACTACCTCGTTGGAATTTCCACCGGTAGCTTTTTTTTTTTAAAAAAAAAAAATTCAACTAATGAACAGTGTAATGATGGAAATGCACTTCTCATTTTGATCAATCTATTATTGGCTCTAAATTTCGATGACATTTTTTTAGAATCCGATAAAAAGGATCAAAATGACCAACCCATAAATTGTTTAAGAATTAAATCGGCCAAAAAAATAATAATAATAGGGACCAAAACTTTAAAATGGATATAGTTTGAGGATTGGATTGGTTAATAACTCATTTTTATTATACAACAACGATAAACAATTTCAATTAAATATTTTTTAAACAATATTGTTAAATAATATAACAAAATATAAAGAATATATATTGTATATGTTCCCCTGCAATACGCGGGTTTACAAATATAAATAAAGTACTCCATCAGTCCAAAAATAAATATCTTTATTTACATTTTGAATTGTATAGAAATAAATGTCTCATTTCCTAAATTAATTAAAATTTTCTTAATAAATTTATATTGATATGTTTTAAATGAACTAAATCAATCATTTTTACAAATCAAATTGAGACATTAATTCATCGGTAGGGAGTATTAACGGGGAAGAAAAAATAAAAAAGTTTCGGTTTTGGGTTCAAGATACTTAGTATAAAGATAAGTGAAAACTTGACACTTAGAGAATGGGGGCACGGGAAAAAGTGGGTTAAAAATTTTTTTAAAAAATCAATTTGGAACCAATTATGTAATATAATAAATAAAGTAATAAGAACAAGAAAAGAAGAATAAAAAAATGCCACAACTGCCTTGGCAGCGGCTAGCTTGATCGGAAGCACCGCGGCCGCCTCCGTCATTGTGTCTGTGTATGTTTACATGTTCTTCATTCGATGCGGTTGCTCTTGTCCTTCCCCTCCTTCTTGTTTATTTATTTATTTATTAATTTATTTGGTTGTAAAATTACCAAATAAATTAGTATTGGGTATATTAAACGTTATACCTTTTAAAAAGATGATTTTTTTTTAAAAAAAATTGACTATTTTCTAGAGCTAATAATATATGAGGAACGCTAATTAAATAATAGACAATCAAAGCTTGAGGGGGCAGGATGACACTATGTTGTATTCATTGTTATGGAATTTGGATTGGATCAATCCATTCAACAAGAAATTGAATTGGTTTTCGGTTCCAAAGAAGTTAAATACCATTATTTTTAAACGAATTTTATATTTTTAATCATTCCAATATATATCTCTCATTATTCAAGAAATAAATCCTACACAATAATTAGTTTTTTGAAAGAATAAATCTATAGAATTGGTTGGAAATTTATGTGTTCTATTTTTAATGTAATCCTCATACCATGTTTTTCTAATTATTAAAAGAAATTTATTTTTTTAAAAACAATCAGTCAGTTAAACGTGATTCCATTGATTTGCCAATCCAAATTAATTATTAATTTTTTTAAAGAAAAAACATTGGTTGTTCTTATGACAAATTAATTACATAACTCTAGCACTCAAAATGGGTCAATATTTCCATGAATTTAGTGGGAAATTATGAGAATGTCAAAATACTTAAATGTGATCTGCAGCCATTCAAAGGTGGGGGAAATTATTGCTATTAAAACTAATAATAATAAATCTATCAAATTAGGTTAATTATTGCTGTTTTCGCCTTTTGTGATACATGATAATGGTTACTTCATAACATGCTTAATAGACTTCGCCATAGGTTTCCTCCACCATTTCCATTAACATAAGTATATCCAAGGGAGAGATTCCTTTTGTCCAAACAAACAAAGATATCAATTCCGTTACACCCAAGGGTGTGATTCAAAGATTGAGGGATGAGGTTTGTATCGTGTAGGCTGTAAGTTTAACTTTCCTTCTTTGAGCATGAGTCCTTTTAGAAGAGAAAAAAGAATACTTCCCTCTAGGGGTGTAAATGAGAATAGATGATTTGTAAACCATTTGAACTCGTTCCAGTGGAAGTTAGAATTCGAATCGCCTTAATTATTATATATTATATTATTTCTTAAAATTTTAAGAAAAATAAATAAAGAACCTAAACGAGTTTAAACCAAACTCAAATGAATAAAAAATCCAACCTTTTTTATTGTAATTAATCGAGTCCAAATCTTCAAAATACCTCACAAGTCAAGCTTGAGTCCAAGCCAAATAAATAAATCCAACCCAAGCCTAACAGAATATTCAAGCTCAAATCGGTTAGGTTCATTTACAACCCTTTTCCATCCATTTTAAATTGAATATCTCAATTTTCATTTTAAGCAAATCAAGATGAAATATTAATTTCATCGCGGGAGTATTAACATTTTCCTATAATGTAGAGTTCAATTTTGGTCATTTTTTCCCACATATGTCCAAGATTCGATGCCATCATAATTTCTCAAAAGTCATTTCGAAAACCAGGTTTGCTCATAATTAATGGAGAAGCACTTTGCCAAGGAACTGCCTAGCTATATATGAGTTCTTGGTTCCTCAAAGGGGCGTGGGTGGCTTAAAAGAGATTAAACACGCCAAGTGTTTTTCCTAATTGCAACATAAAGGTACATTATGATGATATTAGCCATGTGATTTGTTCATTGCCAAAAGTATTACAAAGTCACTATCTAATTTTGAAGCATTTAATTTTTTTAGATACATGTCTAAAAGGGACTTTGAAAATGAAAACTACACCACTAAAAAGATATGCCAACACAATATAGACCGTAAAAAAGTTGCCTTTTATGAGACCTTACTAAAATATCAAAGCACATTTAGGTCTTGAACTTTAAGTATTTCCTGGAAAAGAAAAGGGTTTCTCATATTGAATAAGGGCAAGTATGTCCATTCCAATATTGGAATTATTTAGTGTATCTAGTTTTGCAAATAAAAGAAATGTTTTGTAATAAATAATTATTTCACCAGAAGTACTCTATGTGGTGAAATAAAAGAAATAGACATTATTATCATTGTTTTTCACATATGATCGGATCGGACTGGCTAGATAGATCGGTTAGATTGTAAATTAATCATCAAACTAATTTGAATCAAGGGATTGGACCGTTTTTCTCAAAAACCATTTTTTAAGTGTAAAATCGAAATAGATTGGTCGATTGAACCTGTAAACTGTTGAACAAATCAATTTTTCAAAACTCACAAATTGGATCCAAATTTCAATATATATGTAAATTATAATATCATTCCTCAATCAAATTATAAATTTACGTGAAAATTTTCAAAAATATCCAAAATTAAATTGAATATTTCAAAAATACCCAATTTCTCAAATCATTTTAATAATGTCCAATTTGATAATTTATTTTCACTGAGTATCCAAATTGGTAAGGATCCGGGTTTGACGGGGTTGACCAATAAAAAAGACACTTATGCCCCCGTAGAAGTCGAACGGTACATTTCCTTCCTTCTATGCGTCGAGATACGATCCGTCCCTTAAACAAACAAAAAACTCAAAATTAAAAAAATTCTTGACTGTTGTTGTTGCCGTTGCCCTTTGCCAGAGCCGAAGAACAAGGTAACAAGGTAGCAAGTCATCTTCTTCAACTACACCATTACCTACGCCTTCCGACATCGACCACAGGTAAGTTCTCTTCTTTTTTTTTTTTAAATCATTTAATTTCTTTGTTTTTCCCCCTTCAATGATCTTTTAATTTCTTTGCTTTTGAAGTGATAGTGTTAATTAGAAATTTATGAGATTGTTGTGGAGTGCATTGAACTGTTTTTTTCAGTTGAACTCGAACGAATTGTTTGCTTCGTTTATTTTGATTTTTTTATCTTCTTTTGATGGATTTTGTTTATGATTGAGGAAATGTTGAGATTTCGGATGTAAAATGATAAATAAATAGTTGGAGAGGTTTGGAATGAATTTGGGTTAAAATTTCTGGGTTGAATTGGTGGAAGGTCGAGAGGATCTATTGAAGGTCGAAGGAATACTTGAGAATGTTCAAAGTTGGCCAAGTCTTTCTCCGACCTTAGTAGATCCTCCCGATCTTCAGCTATAAATATTATTATTATTATATTTCAGATAATATTATATTATTATTATAGTTAAAATTAAATAAAAATTAATACTATTATTATTATTAAATTTAAAATAATTTAAATAATATCATCATTATTATTAAATTTAAAATTACATAAAAGTTGGATTTATCAATATACTGTACAATGATTTAATTATACAATGTACTAAGTATTATGAGAGTATTATTATGTATTATTTGGTTATACAAAATACTTTAATACTTAATATTTTATAATGATTGTCGTATAGTTTATTTTACTTTTTTTATAAACCAAAATACATTGTACTTTAAAATAATATTAGTATAATGACTCACCAGAATATCTATGTACTAAAAATAATAATATTAATTTATAACTATTTTAATATTAAAATACTTGGGGTAAAGTTATCTTTACAAAATTCATCTTAATTATTGATGGGGTCCAAAAGTGTTTAGTCGGATTACCTAGCAGATCCTGATGGAGCTCTGCCGTCAACAACCTAAGGAAGTAAGAAAAGAGATGTCACCGGAGTGGGCTGTCGCCCCGGGGAAGAGCTCTGATGCCCAAGTTAGTATTCAGGGAAAGTTTTCCGGTAAGGATTGTTCTCAAGAAGTAAGAGAGTTTTTTCTTATCTGTCCCTAGATTGATTGGGTATTTTTGTTTAAGTAACTAGAAGAAGGATCCGTTACCTCCTGGAATCCAGTTCCATTTTTCGTCACCCTCAACAATCAGGATAATGGTGGAACTTAATCAAATCCCGCCAGTTGCTCGTGGGATCTTAGAGTTTCCCTGGGATGAGAGATCTTGCCATTCACATCTCTATGAGAGCTGCAAGCTCACCAGCCGACCTTCAGACCAACTTCATGACCTCCCTGTGGACATTGAGATACCCGAACATCTCTTCTGGTGAGGTCGCATTGAGTGACTCTTGGCTCCTTGGAGTGACTAGGAGTCGCACACTAGTGATCGCGGCATAGAAGATTTATGATTCGGATCGGAACTTGCAGCATCGAAGTCGAGGTCTGGAAAGACCTTTGCCCGAGCTCATTTAGGAGGTCAGGGACCTCTAGGTCTGTGACCTGGGAGGTCGGTGGTGGCGAGTAGCTTACCCACGTGTCCCTCTTGACTCTATGAGTTTGACTTTCAGGTATTGAAGGTATGGAGCCTTCGGGCTCATTTGGGTTGACCTTTCAGTTTGGGTCTTGCCCGCTTACGTTGACTGGTCCGGGGCGTGTCCGTTTCACCCATCATTACCCCCCTTTAGGTTCGGAGAGCTTCGTGGTCGCTGGTGCCTAAATTGCCATCTTCAAGCTATTACCATTGTGTCTTCCAATCTCTTGCAGTGGCAAACTTTTGAGGTGCCTTTTCACTTATGCCTCTGGTTGAGAGCTACAAGTTGGCTTTATAATTTTCGATTTCGAGCAGAATCGAGCCCGACTGGTCACAGTGTGAAAAGTACGTGAGCAAGGTTGAAACTTACAACGTCGCAAGTCGTGGTCTTGTGAATCTCTGTCTTGTTCATTCTGAGGTCAGTGACCTCAAGGTAAGTAACCCATGAGGGTGGTGGTCGAATGTCTTTGCCCACTCATTCCTCGGGACTTGCTAATATGACCTTTGGGTATTCTAGATTACTGTCTATAGGTTACAAGTCTGGTTACAAGTCTGGCCTTCAGATATTTGTTGATCACCATCTTGAAGCTTGGTACCTTTCCTTCAAGCATTAAGAATTACTATCTTCAAGCTTTCGACCGAGCTTTCTGGTATTCCTGGGCTACCGTCTCCAATTCCTGATCTCTCGGACAATTTTTCTTGCAATCGTTTTTGATAGATTGATCTTCAGGTATTTTATGGATTAGGCCCCAGAATAGCATTGTCTTCTCGCAACGGCTGTCTCTTGTGAAATGGCGCATTCCTTTGTTTCTGGGAGCTTGGTGGGAGATCACTACTGGAGGATTGGGAGAGCACCACAAAAGAAGAATCCTCTAAAGAATCTCAACATTTTCTTCAAGATGAGTCTATCCAGAGGTGCTATTAGAAGAGCAGTCATGGGAACTATGGTTCAACGTGTTAGATCCAAGAAAGAAGGAGAAGTTGACCAAAAGGGTGATATCAATCAGTGAAAAGGAGGCATCTGCTATCAAATCTGTGGGAAGATCTTTGAAGATTGCTTGGTTTGAGTGTTGGCAGCTCCAACTAGCTTCACTTCTCTAAGGGAAACGCTGCGTTTGTTTTTTTTTTTTTAGGTTTCTGAACCACCGATCCGCCTTGAATCCAAAAGCAATGACCCGGCTTGGAAGGCTCCCAGTTTCCTTGTTTGATCCAAATTCAGATTCTCCCAAATTTTAAGGCTATTCTTAAACTCCTCTTACTATCAGAATTTCACAGAGCTCTCTCTTACTGTGTGCCCTTTGAATCCACTATGAGCAATCTGTCTCCTCCGGACATTTTCTTCCTCCTTCAAGGTTTTACCGAGTGAGTTCCCTTTCCCTTCCTCTTTTTTTTTTGTTTGTTTTTGCAGCGATGAAGATACCCTCATAGCTTAGTGCCTCTGGTTCCTCTAGGACCCCTGGGAGTAGAGGTCAGGGCTCTGTTAGCCCTTCCCCATCCAAGGCCCCAGTTGCAAGGATTTCCATTCCTTGCAATCGGGGAAGGTCTACTGTGGCAGAGAGGACCTGGGGAGCCTCAAAACAAGACTCCAGTGCTGCGGGAATGAACCCTTCTGGCAGACCTAGCAAGATCTCCCTTTCATCTTCCTCCCCCTCTTCGCCTTATCTGGAGAAGGTTGCTTTAGGTCCCTCTGGAAAAGGAAAAAGCCTAGCTGCTCTTGGTCCTAAGCTTTCATTCCTGGGTTGCGTCGTGGAGGAGGTTGTAGGGACTCTCCAAAAGCTGGGTGACTGTGTTTTGTTTGCCCATCCCATTGGGGGGGATGCAAGGTGGGTTCCTGCCTTCGCTATGGAGACATCTGACTCCCTTTTCCAAGGGCCCCGTGCTAATTCTTTCTTGATGGAATGCATTCCATCAGTTGATCAAGAGATTTGTCGATAGTTGATAGATGAGGAAATTGGGAAATTTGGGGCTTCCTTCTATGCCAGGGTAAGCTACTTCTGATGACCTCAGTCTGCCTTTATCCTTCAGTAACCTTGCTCGTAGATTTACTTTTTCTCTTTTTCGCAGGGTCATGTGGTCCTTGGTGAGTTGCTGAGGAGGCAGGCTGAGAGGGCTTCCAAAGACCGGGACTTCACTTCCTTAGTGGAAGAGCTTCAAGGGGCCAAGGCTCAGCTGGAGGGAAGAGTTACTAACCTCTAAGTCTTCTAGAAGATTCCTCGTCGCAAAAGAAAGGAACGTTGCTAAAGCCACTGCTGCCTACGAGAATCTGTCCAAGGCATTGGATACAATTGAGAGGAGAATGGCTGAATAAGAGGGGGGCAACAACGAGCTTAAAGCCAGGTTGGAGGACCTGCAAGGGGTTTGCGACGAGAAAGGTTTCCTTTCCATGAAGAAGCTGATGGAGGTCCTTGCTTTCCAGGAGTTCATGCAGTCCTTGTTAGGGCCTCAACTGATGTCTCGGCATATAGGGATTGTGGATGAACTTAGGGAGCTCAATCCTGGGCTGAAGACCAACCCTGAAACTGACTCTAGTTTTTACCGCCCTGGGTTGATTGCTTCCCTCCCTTGGGAAAAAGAGGATCAAGAGGTGGCCTCCCCTGAAGAGATGGTCGTAGCAGAGTCTTTGGCCAAGGTCTGTGAAGCTAGGGAAGCTCCCTTTAAGGAGGGGAAAGAGGTTGTGGAGGCCGTTGTTGAGGATGAGGAGGTTCTTGACATCACTTCTTGTGCTATGGCCTCTCCCGAAGGTATTCCTATTCTTCAAGGTTCAGGTTTCCTTGCAAAAATCTTTCCCCATCTTTTGAACGTCTTCTCTGTGGGAGGCATTTGACCTTTTTTCAAATCTCTCCATTTGTTCTTAGTTGATCATGCTATTGGCTTGCTCGACATTCACTTCAGCCCCAACTCCTCTTGGCAGCTTCGTTCCTGCTGGTATCCCAGTGGAGGAAGAGGATGACAGAGATGATATCCCTCTAGTGCAGCATCTAGCTCAAAAATGATTTTGTGCTATCACTCCTAGGACCCTCCTGAATCTTCTATTTTGATGCTCTTATCATTATTTGTGCTTGGGATGTACTAAATACTTTGCGGGGGTCTGTTTGTGACCTTCTACTTTATTTTTTGTCTTTATGAACTGCTTAATGTTTTTCTGTCTTTGCTTTGAGCAACATTTCTGCTTTTCAACAATGGCGTGCTTGCATATTTGAACTGTCACTTGAATAATTTAGATTAATACAAGCGTAATGATTTCATAAACTTTGGGAGAACTTAGCTTTAAATCATGCTAAGCTCGTTGAGGTTGTTGCTGAATGTGACCAGTAGGTCTAGAAGGTCTTTTGTATCTTAGGTGACCTTTAGGCATAAAACTTTTTTAAGTGACAAGCATTCCAAGGCCTCAGGAGTTATCTTCTCTCAAGATCAGCTAATTTGTAGGTTCCTCCTTTGTGGACTTCTTAGATTAGGTAAGGTCCTTCCCAGCCTTCCTGCAGCTTGGTCAACTGACCATGTTTGCCAATGTCTGACCTTTTGAGGACCATTTCTCCAACTGCGAAGTGTCTTTCTTTCACTTGCTTGTTGAAAAAATTTGTTTCCTGCTTTTTGTACATACTATTCACTTCAGTTGCCTTATTTCTGACCTTTTCAAGGAGGTCGAGGTCTGCTCTTCTCTCCCCCTTGTTTAAGTCTGAATTGTACTCGATCAGTCTTAAAGATGTTTCTCCAACCTTAATTGGCATTATTGCTTCTACTCTGAAGCATAGATTAAATGGGGTTTCACTTGTAGTTTTTCTGGGTGTGGTCCTATATGCCCACATTATACTGGGGATCTCGTTTGGCCAATTTGCATTGCGACCATCTTTCTCTAGTTCAGTGAGTCTCTTTTTTAGTCCTTCCACAATCATTCGATTTGTAACTTCTGTTCGCCCATTAGCTTGTGGGTTAGCTACAGAAGTCAGTCTTTGCTCAATGTGGAGGTTCTCGTAGAATGCCTTGAATGGATCGCCGGTAAACTGACGGCCATTGTCTGAAATAATAGCTCGCAGGATCCCAAATCTACATATAATGTCCCTCCATACAAAGGACTGGACTTTTTGAGATGATATCACTGTTACGGGTTCCGCTTCAACCCATCTAGTAAAATACTCTATAGCGACTATGAGGAATTTCACACCCCCCACTCCTTTTCTAAAAGGTCCAAGGATGTCAATTCCCTATATGTCAAATGGTACTGAGGCATTGATTGTCTGATATTTCACTGGTGCGAGATGTGATTTGTTCCCATGCAGCTGGAAACTAGTGCATTTCTGTATGGTCACCTCCACGTCTACTACCATTGTAAGCTTGTAATAGCCCGGTCGTAAGGTTTTCTTTGCGACAGTTTTCGCTCCGATGTGAAAGCCACATATGCTGCTATGTACCTCGTCGATCACATATTTACCTTCCCTTGGACTTAGACACTTGAGCAGCGGCCATGTTTACAACCTTCGGTATACTTCATCATCCCCAATCAAGACATAGCAAGATGCCCATCTTCGCACTTTGTGAGCTTCTTTTGGGTCCTCAAGGAGGTCGCCGTGTTTAAGAAATCTGAAGATATTGTATCTCCTGTCTGCTTGATCCTCTATGAGTAGACTTTTCTCTTGATCAATGCTGGGAGAGAATAGTTGTTCCACAAGTAGCTCGGCATTGGTTCTAGCTACTTCTTTGTAAACTTTGGATGAAGTGTCTGCATCTGAGTGAGTATTGCTCTCTGGAAATTTGTTCAATGAGAAAGTATTCAAGCTTTGATACGATGTCTCTTACTTTTTTTAGATACTTGACCATGTTGTCCTCCCTAACCTCATATTCTCTAGCTACTTGGCCGGCTATGACTTGCAAGTCCGTTTTAGCATGGAATCTCTGCACCTTGAGGTCTCTTATAAGTCTTAGGCTTGCTAGGAGAGCTTCATGCTCGAATTCATTGTTCAAAGTTGGGAAGTTGTACTTCATAGAGTAAGGGATTCTCACTCCCTCAAGGCCGATCAATACAATTCCTAACCCCGAATTCTCCTTCTCTATAGACCCATTTGTGAACATGGTCCAAACATTGCCTTCACAAGTGTCTGTAGGCTCTAGTGGTGCCCTAGTACATTCCTTTTTGAAGTCCGAAAGAGCTTGAAATTTGATAGCCTTCCTTGGCTCAAACTGGATCTAGTACCCAAAGAGCTCAAGGTACCACTTCATCATTCTGCCAGAGAGTTCAGGCTTTGCCAGAGCTTGTTTTAGGGGTAAATTTGTTCGGACTCTTATCGGATAAGCTTTAAAATACGGCTTTAATTTCCTTGAAGTGATAATAATGAGGTACAGAAACTTATTGAGGTCCGTGTATCTGGTCTCTGGACCTCAAAGTAAACGGCTTGAAAAATGCCGGGGTAGAATTTCAAAGGGCGATGCACAAAATTTTCAAGAAGCAGCTTCGATGAAATATCGTGGTTTATGTGGATGACATAATGATTAAATCCAATACCATAGAAGATTTCATAGGAGACATCTGGGAACTTTCCAAACCCTGAAGACTACTCACATGAAGCTCAATCCAAAGAAATGCACTTTTGGGGTCTCCGCAGGAAAGTTCCTAGGCTTCATGATCTCAGAGCGAGGCATTGATGCCAATCCATAAAAAATCAAAGCACTCCTGGATATGGAACCTTCTAGAAATCTCAAAGAAGTATAGAGCCTTGAAGGAAAAATGGCAACACTAGGATGCTTTATCAGCAAGATGACAAATAAAGGAGAAAGATTCTACGACGCCATAAAAAAGCCAAAAGACTTCCAGTGATCTGAAAGCTGCCAGGAAACGTTCATTAAGCTGAAGGACTTTCTGAGTAAGCCTCCTCAACTAGTCTCTCCGAGATCAGGAATAGATATCTGTATGTATCTGACTACGACTGAAAAGGCAATAAGTTCGACATTAATAGTAGAAAGCTCAGGTCAAGGCATCTTGGTGTAGCAATAAGTCTCGACCTCCATGATGAAAGAGGTCTTTTCCATGTCTTCAAGGACCATTGGAATTTGGTGGTACCCTTTGTATACATCAAGGAAACACAGCCACTGGTATTTGGCTGTGGAGTCCACTATCTGGTCAATGCTGGGAAGGGGGTAAGAATCTTTTTGGCAAAATTTGTTCAATGTGATGAAGTCTACACACATCCACCACGTCCCTTCCTTCTTCGGTACTACCACAGGATTAGCCAACCATTCCGGGTACATTACATCCTTCAGAATCCCAGCATCAAGGAGAGCCTGGACTTCTTTTTCTATGACCTCGTTACGTTTTGGAGCAAAGGCCCTCTTCTTTTACTTCACTAATTTGACTCCTGGCTTGAGCCAGACCTTGAGTTCAACAATGGTTCATTCAACCCCTTCAGGGTCGCTGGGCTGCCAGGTGAAGACTTCCAGATTTACTTCAAGAGAATCTACCAGCATCCCTTTAATCTTTGGGGGTAGGAGCTCTCCAATTTTAATCCCTTTCTCCGGGAATTTAGGATTAAGGAAGACTTTCTCTCCCTTTTTGGCTGCTTGAATTCTGAAGTGGTCGTCCTCTTTAGGATGTCAATGCATTCCTCTGGTTTGGGCTCCTATGAGCTTTCTTCATTACCCTCCGCTAAGTAACATTCTGCTGCCCTTTGCTTATCTCCTTCAAGGGTAATCCAAACTTCTCCTACCCAGATTCTCATGCTATAGTTGAGCCGGGAGATCTCTAATTTCAGGTCCATGACCCCCATGCGACCAAGTATAGCATTGTAAGTCCCGTGAGCATCTACAACCATCTAATCCATCATCTCGGTGACTTCTTTGCCATCCACTTGGACTGTGATCGGGACTCTCAGGACCCCGTCAGCGTAGGTCGTGCTACTATTGAAACTGGTCAATGCAATGTTTGACCTTTGTAGTGAGCTTTTGTCAATCACTATTTGATCGAAGGCCTTGCAATAGAGAACATTGGCTGCACTTTTGGCGTCTACCAGAATTTTACTCAGTAGAAAATCATCGACCTGTGGTGACACCATTAGGGGCTCTGAATCTCCTCCTCGAGCTCGCTTCAATTTCCTCTCTATAGAGTTTATTTCACTGACTGGGGCCCTTTGATTCTGTGGAGCAAGAAAATCTTGTAGGTGACCTTTTTTGATGAGCCTCTAAATCTCGTGTTTGAGGTCGAAGCAGTCCTCCGTGTGATGACCATGATCCTTGTAGTGGTGGCAGAACTTTGTTTGCTCTCTCTTGGCAGCAGGACTCTTGAGGGGCCTGGGCAGTTTGAGAAGGCCTTTTTTTTCTATGACCATCATAACGTCAACCCGTGACGTCTTGAGTGGTGTGAGTAGAAAGTTGCGAATGGTCTTCCTTCTTTTGTCTGAGGTTCCCCCCTTGATAAGGAAGAGGTCGTTGATATCTTTCTCACACCTCGAGCTGCTCTGTTAGTTTTTTAGGAACAGTTCTTTCAGCTGTGACCAACTTGAAATGCTTGCCTCAGGGATTAATTTGAACCATGATTGGGCCTGTTTGGTCAGCAAGAACCTAAAAGCTCTGCATTTGACTTGGTTGGGGTGTTCAAACATCTCCATATAGCAGACGTACTCATCAATGTATTGCTATGGCTCCCCAGTACTGTCATATTTTTTCTCCAGCTGTGGGGCTTTGAAGCCTAAAAGCATCTTTGCTATTCGGATGCTATGGACAAACGGCGAAGGCTAGGTGAGATCTACAGTGCTTGGCCGCTCCTGATCGATTGAGAGAGTTGCTTTCCTCAGTGGGTTGGGGGCTACCTCAAGAGCGTTTTCACTTGTCATCTCAATCGAGCTACAACAAAGAGCTATCCTTACCCGAAGTGGAGTTCGCAGCGAGCTCCCTTGTTCTTCAGGGGCTGCATCCTGTCCTTGGCTTCTGGAGATGGCAGCTCGATTGAGCCTATCCCTTAGAACGTACCCCCTTTGATTATTGAGGTCTCCCTAAAGTCGGTCATAGGCCGAGACCTTGCATTAGATTCGTAGGTCTCGAGAGAGATGTTCTCGGCAAATTCGGACTTACCAGGCATAAAATATTGTATAACTCATCAGTATAAAAATCTAATGTCCAAGATGGGATTATCTTCCGGTCTGTCTGAACCTTTGGTAAACTCTTATCTCAGTAGGTTGTTCTGGTTGCGCAATGCGTGACCTTCATCTAAGATCAGAATGTCAGGCATCTCAAGGTCTCCTTCGGAAGTGTGGCATTCTGATCCTAGATGAGGTTCACACACCGAGCAACCATAACAGCCTACCGAGGAAGAGTTTGACAAAAATTTAGACAGGCCGGAAGATAATCTCATCTTGGACATCGTATTCCAATACTAATAAGCTATACAATATTTTTTGCCTGGTAAATCCGAATTTGTTGAGAACGTCTCTCTCGAGACTTGCACGTTTGATGCTAAAAGGAAAAGCAGTCTTACAAAATAAAGAGGGGCTTCTTTAACAATCTTGATCGGTAAGAATACTGATGACGCAGTAGATGAACTCAGAACACTGATGGATCCATTTGTGCACATGCACAAAGGAAACATGAACCTGTGACAGTCTTCATGGTTTCAGAGAAACACTTATTGTGTTACATTCCACACTCAAAATAAAGAATTCTCTGATTAAAAATACATCATAGAGATCGGTCACTTGTGTCTCGGAAAAAGTGAGTTTAACTGTATGAATTTTTTTTATCACTGTTTCATTTGTTTCTTTACTGTAGAGATATGGATCCCGCCCAACATACCTTTTAGTTTCAACACGATTCGAGACGAGAGGTCATTTTGGAGGGTACCCGACCCGACGAGATATGGTTTTTCATTGGAGGCTGGTTATATCGATTTTCTTTCCCACATTCAACATTTATATCACTGATTTTTTTTTTTTTTTTTGGTTCGAAGCATGTAAGAAAGATATTACCTTTAATCTTTGTTGTTAGGTAGAGGGTTGGTTAAGAATTTATTGGGAATTCTATTTTGATCAGCTTGTGGATTATGTAAATGAAAATGAAATTATATTATTTGTTTTATATATATTGTGTAATTAAAAATAATAATTTGTAAAGATTATTGAGTTCAAAGTTTGAACAAAAGTTTTGAAAGAGAATAAAGAAATGCATCCATAATTCTACTTTTTTTTTTTATGAAAAAGTACTTTTTTTTAATTAAAATTTAAGAATTATTAAAACAAAAGAACTACTCCTAATCATATAAAATGAATATGAAGATAATTACAGGTCATGAAAATAGGACAATAATCGTGACATGCCTTGGGATCTGGTTTAACAGTGACACTAACATACCTCGGATGCAAAAGAGATACCTATACAACTGGGGAGGTGAGATATGAGTTTGGAAATGAGAAAAAAAGCTTTTTGACAGTTTGAAATGGTGGAAGGTTAGGAATATATTATGAAGGTTAGTATAATTATTTGAAGGTCGGTCTTATCCTCCGAAGGTTGATGCAAGGACTTGGCCAATTTCACATTTGAAAAATCTTTCCTCAACTTTCGGAAGTTAATACCGACCTTTGGAATATAATCCTAACCTTCCATAGTTTCAAATGAGAAAAGCCAGTTTCCCATTTCCAAACCCAATTCTCACCTCCCCAATTGTTTATCATAATTTTTCCACCCAATTTTATCACTGCAGAAGAAAAAGAAGAAATATGGCCAGGAAAAAAAGAAAAACATGTGGTGGGATAAATGAAAATATTGCAAACTAGTAAAAATATAAAAATCGATTACAAGTCATGAATTATCTCAACACCAACATCGCCTTCAAAAACATCCACTCTCTCATGGACGACACTTACATTAACATTTACAAATGCTCCATCTTCAACTGTTGCCTCCAATGTTTGTCCAGAAACCCAAGACTCTTGGGTAAATCTCCTCATAGATGGGTGCCCTTCTTGAGCATGATCATACGATAATGGAACCTCTATTTTGGGTGGTGTTGCTTCTGTGGTTGCGTTCGGACAAGTTTAACGATTGTGTCCTTTTCTTTTGCATATCGTGCAAGTTTTCCTCCGTCGAAATTGCTCACTTCGAGATAAGAATCGACCTTCTTGTGGTCTTCCTACTCCCCTTCTCACAAACGATACATTTACAGTCACATCTTTCGAACCTATAATTCTATTCAAAGTTGAAGACAACGAACAGGTTGTATCGAAGGTGCATATGCCTCCCTCAATATTTTCTTGTCAAATGAATTTCCACTACATAGAGAATAGTAGTGAGTCCCAATTTCCCTATAATGAATTAAAGATGAGAAAAAACAAATTAGGATTATAATTTTAAATCTACTTTCGAAACAATAGAGATGGTCCGGAAGGTTGAATCTATCGGTCATCTAGAACTTCAATTTAAATTATACGAAGGTTTTTCAATACTTGGCTACAATAATGGCATATTTACACGGAATTAATTCTAGATCCCATCTACGACATCGACAAGTCCTCCGAATCATATCCACAACAACATTTGCTTCTCGTGGGGGATTACCGATGACGTACTCCTTCTTAACTCGAATGGATGTAGTACGCAGCCTTTGTTGGTCAACCAAAACAGCTTAATTCTTAATCCGTTTCACAGCACGTTAGCAGGCATTGCAATGGCTGCTTCTCTGCTTTTATTGAACCAACTCTAACACATACCCCTATAAAACTCGTGAGCGAATGTAATCGGCAATTTCCAAGCTTTCTTGATCGCTTCATTGAAGGACTCCACTAGATTGCTTGTCATTTGGTTGTATCGATTCTTCATACAGTAAGCACGTGACCAACCCAATGACCCTACCTTAACATCCAACCACCAATGAACCTTAGGATGTATACATTCAATCTCCCTAAAGTGGTGGTCACATTTTTCCTTATCATAAGCATATGCAGCACTTTTGAAAATCGTTTGAACACGAGGATCTCTGCACTTTATCTTCAAGTTTTCCTTCAAATGTCGAAAACAAAAAGCATGTGGAACCTTGGGATATACTTTTCTCACTGCGTATAGTATGCCTTTGTGTTGATCGGATACAATTACCAAATCATCGGGCTATCCGTATGCAGTTCTTAGTCTTCTTAAAAACCACTCCCATGAATCATTACCCTCCTCTTCATCGAATCCAAATACTAGTGGAAAAGTTTGTCCATCCGCACACACAACTATGTAAATCATGTACTTGAAACCCTTTCCACAAAATGACCTCACAAAATGCTCCTCCGGCAATGCTACGCTGGTCATTGAGCCAGACATTGTACGCTCCAAGAGGTAGAAGTATGTTGGAAGCTGTTTTAGTGAGTCCTCTGGAGTTCCATAAGCGATTTCCTTTGCACTCTGCAAAGATCTCCATGTTTTGGTGTATCCTAACTTCACACTATAATTCTCTCCCGTGTCTTGAATCACATTTTTGGGGGTGTGATTCACACCGATGATTTTACTAGAGTGTTGATGCACTTACATCCCTGTTTTAGCTTTGTTGTACAGTTTGAATGCAAGTGTGAGTCGGGACAAACTTGTGAATCACCCATATTTGACATCTAGCGCTACACTGTGCAGGTATCATGAAGGTCCAATCTTTTTTATTTCTGCATCGAGCCTTGAATCTTGCCTTATTCGAATGTACCATGAGATAGGAAAATCGATTCTCAAGCAAATATTGATCGACTGCTGTCGTCAATTCATCCTTACTGTTAAAAATTGAATCCTTCCCTATCTCACCCACAAGTGGAATGGTTTCATTTTCAAAATAATGCACCTTTGGTTCATCACCCTAATCCATGTCCGTGAGCTGAGTAAAAGGATCCGATATAAACAGTTGAAAGGGAACTAAGTGTCTAACCCCATCGTCAAAGTTCACGGGGACATCATCATTGACATCGCGAATATATTCTTCTTCGTAATGATCATCACCATAATCATCAGTATTGGTGCGAATGTTTCCAGATGGCTCAGGTTCATCGTTTACAGATAAGGATGTCCCATTCAGATTCCTTTCGTAACCATTAACAAAATCATCCATTGCAGGATCACCACCACACTGATATAATCTTTTAATTTTGTTAACGACCACCATTTTAGGATTAGCTTCCCCCCATCAAAAACATGATCCCGTATGTATCTTCAATTTCCAATAACTTAGTACCTCCATTGGATAATCTGGATGCAAATGAGATTTGTACATCAAATTGATTTAAATTAATCTTCATATAGCCTGCCATAATTATCCTAAAATCTTCATAACTAATGTCGTCGGGTACGAATATCGGACACACCCTTCCACTTAGAGAACCATCGTGAAGAATAATTTTGATTAAACCTATTTCTGCAAGAATCCAAAGAAAAATATATTTAGGATAATGTACAACCAATAATAGAAAGCAAAGGGGAGAAATATCTTAATTAAAAAAAGAAAGCAGACAAAAAAGGGTCTACATAAGTTTTGAAAGAAAAAAAAAAAGATCGGAAAAAAATTCTTGAAGGTTGAGGTGATCATATAAAAGGTCGATATAATCCCTTCAAAGGTCTAATTGACCTTATGGATGGTTTATTGAACTTTTTTTTAATAAAATTGAAGGTCGATATAATCCTTAGAAGGTCAAAAGGATCAAATGGAAGGTTGGTTGAACCAACAAAAAAAATTGGGCTTGAAGATCGGCTTACACTACTGAATGTTGGATAGACATTTGAAGATCGAATAGAATTTCCGAAATTAGACCATCACTTCAAACATTCAACACAAATAACTTTCTTTCTTTCCTTTCTTATACAAACAAAAAACACAAATCATCAGACCAGAAAATCCAACGGCACTTAGGAATCAAAACACAAAAAAAAAAAAAAAACTAAACAACCACTATATTTTAAACGACGAAATACGAACTTAATCTTGTGAAGAAAAAAGCCATATTCTCTCCTCTCTCAAACCTAAGTGTCGACCTTTTTTTTTTTTCTTTAACAGGAAGAATGAATTCCTTGAAGTTCAACTTTCAACAAGGAAACTTCATGAATATGATCTTCAATTCGGTTTTATAGCAGTTTCAGAGGTAGTTGGGTTGTTTTGAATGTTGAGTGCAATATAGTAACTACATGATAAAAATGAATAAATGTTAATTTTGTTTTTTTTTTAAGGAAAAAGTCAAAATGGATATAGAGTAAAAAATTAATTTTAGAATTTGATAAATTATGAAATATTGTATCGATTTTGGTAATATTAAAATCTTTCCCCTCAATTTGGATAAATGTGAAAACATCCTTAAATTTACTCATTTATTTATTTTTAAAATAAAAATTTGTACTCAAAATATACTTTATTATTATTCGAACTTTGTCAAACATTAAAAATTATCATATTCAAATCACTTTAAAATAGTACTTTTAATCATTCATTATAAAAAGTATTATTAATATCATAGTTATAAATTTGATTTCCACTAATGTGCGATTTTTTAAGAGCATGCATCGTAGACCTTTAAATTTTTCTCTTTTTTTCCCTCGTCCACTTCAGATTTGTTTTTTATTTTCTTCCATTTTCCTTTAAATTTGTTTCGAATTTCTTGTTGAACCCAGCTGATTTCAGTTGGTTCACAGATAACTCAACTTTATTAGATGACATGATTTACAGAAATACAGTTTTATCCGTCCTTCAAACTGCTTAATTCCTGCTACTTTGCTTGTGTAACCCTAAACCTATATTTCTTTTAAATCTGTGCTTTCTTGGTCCCCTCCTTCACCTGCGTTTATAAGCTTTGGGAAGATTGAATCGTTTTGATTTCGGATTGTCTGCCATCGCTTTGGTTCAAGGATTTAAAATATAAAAAATTGAAAAATATGAAAGGAGCTACAAGAAGTTCAATTTCCTTAGGTAAAAATAGCACTGCAAGCCAAGCTTCAAAGGAAAAATTTTTTGGTGCCTCAAAATGAATCTGTAAAGTAGAGGGAGAGTCATAAAAAGATTTTTGGCAAGGAGGGTTGGGGTGTTGATTGCGACTTTCACTACTGCAGAGAAGGTTGGAGTGGGGCTTGGGATCAGCACAGTGAGTCGAAGAGGGTGGGGCCACCACGGATCTTGGAATAAGTCTGCCGAGTGTAGGGGTGGACTGTCGAGGATGGCGGCCTAAATCTGGTCGGTGGAGATGTAGGTAGAAGGTGGAAGACCTGGGGTCTGGAGGACGAAGGGTTGAAAGGGAAAAGGGAGGCAGATCTGTATCGGAGGGGACAAGATCTGTGTGGTACCGGCTGGCTTAAGATAGATCTGGATGATGGGTTATGGTCCGCGGCAGCCAATGGATGGGATGGGTTTATAGAAGGGAGAGGAGAGCGGTAAAAAAGTGGGGAACCAAAAAGCAAAAGAAGCAGATCGGAAATGGGAGGAGCAAATCCGGTGGAGAAGAAGAGGGGAAAAAAAAGAAAAAAATTTAAATCAATAAATTTTCCCCAATTTGATTTTTAAAACATTGAATATTATTTCACTGGGCATTTATAAACTTTGCCATTCTAAAATAAACCTCCAATTTAAGTACCCACTTCATTTCAAAATATAAGACTTTAAACTTTTAAAACATTGAATATTATTTCACTTGGGCATTTATAAACTTTGCCGTCCTAAAATAAACCTCCAATTAAATACCCACTTCATTTCAAAATACAAGACTTTAAACTTCAAAAAAAAAAAAAAAATCCCAAAATATGTAATTTTGCAATTATTAATGATATAATTATCTTCTCTTTTCTAAAAAAATTTTTTATCACTCATTAAGTATTCTCTTACCTTCATTTTTAGAATTACGGTCATGAAGGAAAGAGATAATTAATTTTTGAGAATATTTTTGTATAATATCATTGCATTTAAATGTTTTTTAATTTATGTAAGATGATGAGTAATGACTTATATATACTGTTTAATGGAGAAAATATCCTCTTATCCCATTAATAAGAAAAATTAAGAATATTCTAATTGATCATAAAATATATTAAAAAATTATTTTTTGCTTTAAAAAAGAGTTTAATTAATAGTTTATCGTTAAAGACGTAATAGCAACACTTCATAATTTGAATTCCATAGCATTATTATAGAAATATATAAATATATATATATATATTTATATAACAAGTAAAACAATTGTTTTATGAAGATAAATTTATATTTGTACTAAATTTTGTTTATCTATTATATTATATTTATATGTAAATGTGCAAAATATTTTATAAAATGTCAGTGGGAGCAATTGCCCACAATTATTTATCCCTAATAAAGAATTTTGTTGAAAAGACCTTTTCAATACTGGTCAAATTCCATTTTATTTTTTTAGCTTTTGATTTATTAAAAAAATTTAATTTCTCTTATATTAGTTCACCTAAATATTGAAAAGAAATATTTTGTTCGATATTAAATGTAACATAAAAATTCTTACTACGAAACAGGGTCATTTTTGTCATAGGGTAAAAAATCAAATATAACACTGAACATTATTAAAATTTACATTTTGCCCTCAAGTTTTAAAACTTTCTCTTATTGGCCCTGAAAATTAAAAAACATACAAAACATATTCTTCTATCCACTGAATTAGTTCGTGCCTGATGGAATCATAAGCAACAATTGAGGCATTTTTTTTGTCTTTTAACAAGCTAACAGAAAACTACTGTTCTAGAATTCCTCACCTTGATATTAAAAAATTCTATTCTTCTCCTTATTTTAATTCCTTCAGTAACCCTTTCATAGTTCTTGGTATATCACCAAAATTGAGACAATAAAAGATTGCCCATAAAAGTTGGAATTACTCCCACCATCATCCAATATAAGTAATTTACTTAACTTTTCTTGTCATTAATTATAAGTCATTGTTATTAATTAATCGTGTATTTGATGTTATTCTTTCTATATTATCCCTCTAATGACATACTCATGAAATCGTGTTCAAATTTTTAAAAAAGTAATGAAAGGATATTTTAAGAAGATTTTTTTTTTTTAATTTTGAAAAACGACGATTGATGATTTATATTTAGTGACTGGAGAAGTATTATAAAAGTCGACAAATACTTCACCCGAAAAGCTAAATGTTTTGTTAGAAAATATTTACATCATTTAAATGTGAGATTTGGGCCTGATGCATGGAACCTAAGATTAGAGTCTGTGTATACCGTCTGAGAAGGCCAAGTTGAGAGGGAAATAGTTTGAGGAGAGGGGACCACAAAAATTGCAGGACACAAAAACCAGCCATTAATTTAGGTTGGCATTGTTGGCCGTGCACGGCTGTGGAGGAGCAGGGCATGAGACGTCCCAAGTATGGACCAGACCTCCCTCCATTCATTTCTTACCTATTAGTAACTGAACTAAAGAAAGGAGAATGAAAGTTGATGAGGATACAAATTTAATCTTTATAATTTGTTTCCTTTTTTCACAGTTTTATATAGTTGAAGTATAAAAGAATGCACGTTACTCTATTCACTGAGACGTCTCTAAATAGAAAATTTACGATTGAGAAGTTATGGATTTAAGTTATGAAAACAATAAATTGTCCTTAATAATTGTTCTATCTTCAATTTATCTTGTTCCCAATTAGTGTTGATTTCAATTGAACTAATTAAAGAAACCCCGAGGGGTGTGGGGGTTGTTTTCACTTGAACACATTAAAACCCACGGGAAAAGGTTGTTTTAGTTGTTCTTATTTGTGACAAAGTTGAGAGCCACCTAAAGGCAAGAAAACAATTGAGTGTTTATTGCTTAAAAGGTCAAGTTTTGAGTTGGATTGATGTGGTGTGTCTGTATGTTCTCCCTTTCACCAACCACTTTCAGTTTCTGCCTTGTAATCTTCCTAATATGGCTTCTATTGTATGGTGAAAGGCATCTTTCTGTTTGCCCTCATCCCTATTACACATTTCTTATGCTTTTATACCGATATATAAAATATCTCAGCCGTTTGGTAAATTTCATTCACATCCAAACATCACAAAATCAAACAATTGGATTAATTTTATGCATGTTTAACTTCCTAGGTAAGGTACATATTCTTACGTCCTTTCCAAGAGAATTTGATATACAATAATAAATAAAGGGATCGATACTTTCTTAATTTGCTAATTCAGAATTAAAGTATATATACATCATAGATGATATTACGTTTAAAGAATCGTACAAGTGTTGATATTACTTTTAATTTGCACTTGACAGGAATCAAATTCTCATCATACATATAGAGATAAGACTAAAATTATATTAATTCTCATTAAGTTTGTCACTAAGTTATGTCTCTGGAGCCGATCATGTAATAACCTGTGTAGGGAGATTCTTGCACATTAGAAGATAAAATGGTAGTGTGTGGTTGGTGGAGAAGTGAGTTTATTGTAACTAAAATACTATCATTAAAAGAAAAAGAAAGCAGAAAATGATAAGAAACCTTATCATCCAAGCATTGGTGAATAACAAACAACTAAGCAATTACCCAGTCCTTTGATTATGATGCTGTTTTTGCTGGTTCCTATTTAACACTCTTTAACTCCAATCTATAGAGATAGGCCATCAACTAACAAAAATTGATGATCAAAATTTTGTATTGATGATCAGTTGTTTTCAAGCCCTTGAATCTCTCGAAATCGAACATCTGCTTCCATTAGAAACTCTTGATCTCTACAAAACAATTCCAGGATTTGGATTAAAGTGGCTAAATAATACTTTTGCATCCAGAAAACAGCAAATTTTAATCCCTTACTTTATACAGAAGACTTGTCCTTGATAAGGTACTCTTATTACTTTTTTTTGTCTTCTACTTACTGGAGTCAAAAAGATTTCCAGAGCCACAGAGGTCGTACTCCGCAGGCGCGCACTGTAGCCCACCATTCCATCAACGAGGGGACTGGCAGTCCATCACTCCCTTTCAGCCCTGTGTGTGGCTTCTCTAAGCCCTTGTGACTAGTTTTTCTTTTTTTTAATCATTTAATGAAATATCAGATCTTCCAGTATAGGTAATATGTTATAAACTATCCTTCAGAGAACAGTTACCCTATAATGATAAATTGAAATTGAAATTGAAATAGCGTTCAAAATATTTTCTATAGGATGATTAAAGAACATTTTACGAAAAAAAAAAAGTTATGTCGATTTTTTTTAAATGACGATTGGTAATATATTATAATATGAACAAAATTTGTTTTTGTGTTCAGAATGCACGTATCAAAAATAAGGTTTAAGAAAAAAATTGGAAAGTCTTATTTTTTGAGTTTTTATGATTTTGAGATGGTTGGACGTCATCTCTATTTATATACCCATACGAGACTTTTCAGATGAAATATAAAACTCTTCTAAATAATTGTTAACTAATCATATGTCATTAAAAATAATTATTTCTAATTGATATTGATGGAGCTCAAGAATAGTCTACGGGTCACCCTAAAATCGTGATGACGAAACTGATCACAACCTGAGAAGAAAACAAGTAGGTCACCGGAGTAGGTTGTCGCTCCGGAAATAGCTCCGATACATAAGTCAGTAATTTGAAACAGTAATCTTGTGAAAATTAACTCAAAAGATATTGTCCTTATCCGTAGACTAATTATTATTTAATTATATATTAAGATAAAGTAAGTTACTTATTTTTATTAGGGCTCTTCTATTACATGACTATAGGCAATTAGGATAATTACTAGATCATATAGTATCCCGTCAATTGCTCCTAGAATCATGGAATTTCCCTTCGTTGGGATATCTTGTCATTCACATCTCAAGTTGAGAGCTACAAACTTGTTAACTGACCTCTAAAACAACTTCGCAACCTGCCCGTAGACGTTGAGGGTCTCAACTTTCTCTTTTAGGAGGTCACGCCAAGTGACCGTAGGCTCATGGGAGGTGTTAGGAGTCTCACACAATTAGTCGTGGCATAGAAGATGTATGAGACGGATTGGAGCTTACCAAGTCGAAGGTCTTCCTCTGCCTAATTGAGAGGAACTTGTCTCCCGCATTCATCAACAGTTTTCTGAGAAACGTAAGGTTGGAAGGTTCGTCTGTGTGCCTCGTTCACCTTTCTTTCCAGGGGTAGAAAGTCTAAAGCATAGGAACTCCTTAAAGATCTGTTCATCATGCATGGGATTGGAGTTGACCTGCTAGGTGTGATTTTTGCTACCTTCTTGTAGCAAGAAGATGGCTCATGGTAATCTGTCGTCTTTTTTAAGATCTTCTTGATAGACGGATGGAGGATTCTCTTTGGCCATAGGCTTTTAAGGCTGATCTTCTAGGATGAGAGATATAAAAATCTACAGCCAGTAAAAGGCCTTGGAACTGGTATTGCCGTGGGTTTGCCTTCATCATCATCATGTGGAGGACGTCTGGATGAACATTCACCGGATTTCCTTTTTGTCTGTCGTCTTCTTCACATGAACATTCGGGGTCACAAAGACCACAGCCAGGGACATCCCATATGAAGTGACTGTTGATGTGAGATGTATACCTAGGCTCAGCAGAATGGTTGAAAGATGATATTGGTATCCTCTTCTACATGCTTAGATTTCCTGGATCATATGGCCTGAGCATTAATTGTGTGAAGATCAGTCCAGATTCTTCTTTCAGAGCAATTCTGAAAGATGTTTGGACTCGTCCATTAGATAGCCTTTGGAAGGCTGAGACTGTGGCCTGGACTGGTTCTTCTTGTTGGTGAAGATTCTCGTAGTTGGTAATCCATTCCACGGGCATGAGCTTTAGGAGATCTTCCCTTTTGATTTACCTTGCAATTTCCACTAAGGTAGGAACCTCTGTGGCTGAATCTGCCAAGATCATTAAGGCATCTAGAGAACCGCTGTTCTGTAGATCAAGGGCATGATTCTGGAGCCGGTAAACCATCTGATGATGTAAAGTGGGCATCATCGAGGTGGGAGTAAGAAATGTGCCGGTGAGTTGAAGTTGAACTTTCAAAGCTGTGCACAAGTTTGGGTCCTGGAGAGATATGGCATAGGTTGGGAACAATGTTAAGACAACACTTCTCGAGTTGAGCGTAGTGATTATCGTGCCAATGACTACCTGCTCGTAGCTGAGTAGTCTCGAATCTAAGAGTGCAATTCGAGCAGTAACTGGGTGGCCCTTCCTGTCGCCATAAGTTAGAACAAGTCTGACACCACCGATGTGAAGGTGTGTGTAATCTTCGGCTCTTGATTATGTCACCATCTCTGGGAGTATGTTAAGGTTAACATACTGCTCTTTGGAGGAGTACGGAATGTCGCACTGGTCTAGCTTGGAAGACTGGACATACTCCTTCATCTTTGGGTTCATTGATTTAAGTAGTTGCCTGATAGATCTGATGCTTGGAGGAAAAGATCATCTCTTTTTGTAAATATTATATGGACTCATTAGAGGAGGGACTGCTTCCTCAACTGAGGCCGACTCTGGAATACTAGTGTACTCTACTAGATTACCTGTGTTTGCAGAATGTAAAGAACGTTTAGGTAGAGATAAAGAACTAGAAATATTTACAAGCTGAGAACTGGAACTAGGACTCGAGGTGTCTTCCATGACTATTTCCTTTCTGTCATCCCTCGGAATCTAAAAATCTCTATTTCTTCCCCGCTACAAGAATGAAATTTTGCATACCGGAACGCTGCGTTCTGGCTCTGATACCAACGGGGTTCAAGCACTACCCTGACACAGTTTATCCTGAGTACTCCTTTCCCCTAGACTCCCTTCCTAGCTAAGCAAGTCCTCTCCTTTCCTCTAACTCACTGTTCAAGGATAATACTTGCGCCTACTAATATGGCCATCACAGTTCACCTATGACCTGGGCAATACTGGAAGGAACAATAGACTTTTAGGAATTTAAAAAGATTTCGAGAGATAGATCGAAAGACTTAAAACACCATTGAAAGGAAAACACTCATGATATTATTGCTCGGAAAATATTTACAGTAGACACTTTACAAAGACTTTAACTTTCGAAAATGGACTTAGACTTAGACTTCATCTAAACTTGATTCTAACTTAAGCTTGAAAATAGAATAAGACTTATTTGAACTTGAAAATAGACTAAGACTTACTTGGTTCCTAAGGACTATCTTACCTACCATTTTATAGAACAATGGAAGACTTACATGGCTTCTAGGGCCAACTGTATTACTTAGCAAAATACAACATGCAAGAGGACAAGTAAGGAAAATACAAGGGAACACAAACCCTAATTTAGGACATGTGAAAGTAATGCAACATTACAAGACAAAAAGCTAACAAAAACTTGAAACCATAGCTGGCAAAGGACTGATGAAGGCCGAATCTGCTTGGCTGTTCTGGCTTCAAAATTATTAGCTAAGGACACCTGGAACACTAATAAAAACAAAGCTGGAAACTATAGTACTCCAGTAGAAAATGTTGCTATTCATTGGGATGATTTGGCTGTTTAATTTCTACATGATGGACAGCTATATTTCATGCATGAAGGCTGGGGACACAAGGCTGAACCTAAGACAAAACAAGGCTGATCTGTAGGAGAATATGCAGCACTTTAATCTAGAACAAACTGTTAAATATAAGACTAAATATTCATGACCTGGCCGCTTGTTTCTTGCATGAATTACATTATCTTATTCTTGAACAAGCTTGACGAAATTCTTGAATAGGCTGATCGAAACAAATCATCTCAATAGTAGAAAATTAATTAGGCAGAATATTCTAAGGGCAGAAATTTTTTGTTTGATATGCTTTGTTTCTTGGCCGAATTTGCTGTTGCATGGTGGACTGAAAATAGAACTAAAAGTTGAGATAAAGACACCAAGAAACAGTAAATAACTCATGTGATCTTTGGCTGAAAGGAATAACCAAGATTCTGAAAAGTTTTTGCTCCATGTGAAAGGTGAAATGTAGAATATTTAGAGGCAAAATGGGACTCCATTATAGCCGAAACTTATTGCATGCAGTTGCTGAGATTTCGTGTCTTCTTGAGACATAACTGACATACTTTTGCTGCTGGACTTGACCTGTAGCTACAGATTAGAAATCCATGGTTTCAGGTTGTTTTATTGTTAAAACATGTGACGTTGAGGCTGGTGAACTGTTGCAATAAGCCTAGGGTTCCTTGATGTTGAAGCTGCTGAAGGACATGGCTGACTTATTTCTCCTTGAGAGAGGTTTTGGGACAAGGGATACCATTGATAAGCTTCCGGGAATGGAACTTTCTAGTGTCCTGGGTACCCATCCTAAACGAAGTCTTCTTCGGTTGGCTATCTTGTTCAAAGATGTTTGCATAATCTGTGCTTGGTGGTTCTTGGGGAGAATTTTTGGACCTTAAGTGGGCAAAAGCTCTTCACGGGCTAGATTCATGAATGGTTGGGATAAGGATTCCCTGGACAAGGTCCGTTTGTTGATTCTCGGGGAAGGCATAGGTTTGTAGTAAATCCTTTGAAACTCTCTATGCCTTGCCACAAGATAGTCTAAGTGTACAATGTACACTTGATGTATCTTTGTTGGACTGTCGAGAAGATTTTGGCAGCAATCATCGTACCACTCCTGAGATGACTAAATGAGCACAAGGTAACACCAAAGCAATGTGTTATCAAAGTGGTCAGGATTAAAGAACATTTTGAAACTATGAATTTCGATCTTTATGGCATAGTATCAAAGGATTGCTAGAGTCCATAGATATCGAAAAATGTCTTCGGAAATATATTGTGCCCAAGGAAAAATTGCAACGTTGCTAAAGGGTTGATCTGGATCAAAGGACACATCACGGAAACGATGTTGTTCTTGGCAAGATAAGGCTTGGTGCTTGAACACGGTTTTTCTGGCGTATTCTTTGACTTGGTCAACTGTGGCACAATGGGTTAGTTCAGATGGGTAAAATTCTAGAATTGTGAAGATGATGGGTATCGGTTTAGGTAAGCTGTCAAATAAAGGGTTAAGCAAGGGTTTACTTTCTAGTCCAAACAAGAGGTCGGTTAGGATACTGGGTTCTTTCATCATTTCTGGGAAAGAGAGATCATTTATCTGCACTGTGAATTGATTACCTGTATCCATCTGTAGGATTCTGGGACTTGTGAGAGGAATCTGAAATGGAAGGAGTTTCTGACACATTTGCTTGAGGGCTCGAACAGCTAGGGTTTGTTCATGACTCCAAGGAGGTGATTTCTTTTCTAGGAGCTTGGACAGCAGACTGGTATATTTAGAGGAGTTAGGAAGGAAGGCTTTGATGTAGTTAACAATGCTAAGCAATTGCTGGATCTCTTTTACGGGCAGGTTCTTATCTGGGAATGAAGGAAGGGTTTCAACAAGGTGAGAACCTGGCTGGATTTTGCCGTCTGAGATTTTCATACCAAGGTATTCAACCTCATGAAGGCCGATGGAGCTTTTCTTTTCTGAGATCATGATACCCTGAGATTTGACGATGTCAAAGAACTGTTCTACTAGTGACAAATGGGCTTCATCATCTTTTGAAAGGAGAAGGATATCATCAATGTAAATCAAAGCACTGTGAAGGATAGGCTGAAAACTTTTTATTATTGCTTTTTGAAAAATTGGAATGGCATTACCTTCCATTGATATTGAGCATTGGAATGCAAAAAGTAGTTTTATATCGTTCATCAGGTACAATTCCTAATTGCCAAAACCAATTTTCAAATCAAACTTTGAAAATACTTTTGCTCCCGCTAAGTGAAAAAAAAGGTTTTGAATCCGTGGGAGTAGAAACTTATCATCTTTCAAAAACTGGTTTAAAGGTTTATAGTTAATGACTAACCTTTTTTTTACCTCTGACTTGCTCATTTCTTTTGTTTACTTAAAAGGCTTGACAAGCCCAACTAGAATTAGTTGGCTCTATTAAACCTTGCTGTAGCAGTTGTGCATACTCTTCCTGAGCAAGCTTAAGATCATCTGGAGTCATCCCGGGGTGTGCTGCTTTGGTTGGATTGATATCCTCATTAAGCTTCAAGGGAAGCTTAACAAAGAACTCTTCATTTCTCCAAAGCGGATTTCTGTGCTTAAAGTCGGCACGAGAATCTGCACAAAAGTTTCTTAACATGTTAGCTATTGATAGAAATTTACTAGTAGTATCAGAAATAGCAAACATATTAGTAATAGGATTAAAAGGTTGAAAGTAATGTTTGTATCCGATGCCGTAAGGAAGGACTCATAGTCTTTTAGCTTTTGCATAAACATCCCGTCCGATAAGAACATCTTTACCGGGAAGTTTATTCCTGAAAACTTTGATTCAAATTATGCAATCAGGGAAAAACTTTATTCCAATCGGGTGCTTTGAAATGAGATTGCCCTGGAAGATTTCTCCGTTTGTTGCTTGGAATTGGGAGTCAATGTTTGTCCAAAATTCTGCTAGAAGAATATCTGGATTCATCATTGTCTTCATGGCTCTTGTGTCCAAGAATCCGATTGCTTTGACTAATTGTGCGTACTTAGATGTTAATAAGAAGAACTGCACATGAAGAGGACAAATATCAGTCAAAGAGTTAATATTTGAAACTTCAATAAAATTAAAAACTGGTAAGCATGATTCTTGCTCGGAATCATTCTCAAAAGCTTCAAACTTAGAATCTGTAATTTCAATAGCAAAGGTAGTATCCCGGTCAGGATGGCTTTGCTCTGAGAACACTGATTCATCATCAAACTCTAGATGGTCCACCATTTGTTGCGAGACAAGCTTAGAGGCTTTGGCCTTTTTGTTTGGACAATTCTTTGCGAAATGGGCCTTCTTCTTGCAAAAGAAACATCTATCAGATTTTTGGCTAGTTGATGTTTTCCATCTAAAGTACTTAATATTTTTCTTTGATTTGTACTTCCTTTGTTTCAAAGGTCTTCTCTTTGTGGTTTTTCCTGTACAGTTGCACTTCTTTGAATTAGGGCACCCAATCTTGTAATTCCTGTTGCAAATCTTTTCGAGCTTCTTCTTTCCGTAGAAGAAATTCTCCATGACTTTTCTTCGTTCACAGAGCTTCTCAAGGCATGTGAATGTAGCTTGGTGGATCTCTACAAGTCCAAGATTTTCCAAAGTGTTTCCAAAAAGCATGATCATTTTGTTCAATTTTGGTTGGATCTCTTCCGGAAGTGAGGAGATGTACACCTGTTTGAGATTTGGGTCTTTCATACCATCGAGGCGACAATATATTTCTATCATTCTTTTGTAGTGCCTATTGATATCCTTAGGCCTCAAAGAACAACATTTCATCTTGAAAAAGTCTGTTCTCGCCTGTTTGATCTCAAGAGAATAGTCACCTACAAATTCTTTAAATATCACATAAATCCAAAAATCCAAAGAACTTGTAAGTATTAAGTTTCTGTCAATGGCATCCAAAGATATAAACCAATCATGCAATGTGCCAACAGAACGACCAAAAAATTCAGACAGGATATGGTTCAGAGATACTAACTTTAACAACTGTGTATGAACCCATGCTGACATTTCTTAGAACCTTTCACGTCGTTTGGTAACTGAAATGTCATCAAAAGTGAAACAAGTTGTCTTCAAAGATTTCTCCGGAGAAGTGGGTTGTGGAGACGATGGTCGGTTGTCTGCCATGGACTCATCATCCGTTTCTTCTTCATGTCTATGATGGACTTCAGAATATGTGGTTGATCCTGAGGGTCATGGGATAGTCATAAGGATCCCTGAAATGTCCATCTTTTTATCTCCGGACTTAGTGGACTCGAAAAAGCTTTCTGAGGATGTTTCAGACACTGGTTTGACATTTGAGCCTTCAGAGGGTGTTGAAACTCCATCAGACACTGGATCTTCATTTAAGTCTTCAAAAGGTGTTGAAACTTCATCAGTCACTGGATCTTCATTTGAGTCTTTAGAAGGTGTTAAAGTTTCATCAGACACGGGGTCTTCTTTAGAAGTTGTCAGAACTTTACCAGCATGATATGACACCGTGAGTTGCGGAAGATGATTTGTTGAAGCCGAATCAGGATGTTTAGTAGGACATGTCGGATGAAGTCCTTGTTGGATAGAAGTCTTGAGTTCATCTTTCCTTGTGAATTCACATTGGACTTCATCTGGCTAGACTGGTGCTTTCGTCTTTTCCTTTCGCGAATGTCTTGAACTTTCGAACCAGAAGGCTTTCGACTAAGCAGTTGGGCTTGAATGCTTCTTCTTCGTCGTTGGATGAACATAAGGATGTTCTTTTGCCCAATTAACCCAAAAGTATGAGTCTGGCATACTGTAGTCAACAATCTTCTCGGCTCGGGGTAGAATAGAACTCAGTGGTCCACCGAAAAATGGATTTGGCATGTGGAACGTCAGTGGGTTGTTGGGAATGCCAAGCATGGAGAAACCCTGCGGTGGAGATAATGGAACCGAAGTAGTTTGAGACTTCCTTTTCTCATAGTTTTCAAGTTATCTTTTTAAGTCTCGAATCTCCAGGCGTTTCTCATCGAACTCATTGCAGTAAGTGGTGCTAGTACGGATCATTTCTTTGAGATCTCGATCGAAAGCGTTGTACCTGTTCACCATTTCAAGGTAGAGTTTCTCTACTTGGTCAATCTTCTTCTTGACTTGATTGACTCGATCATCGATCCTTGTTAGGACACAATTTTGGGCAATGGCGTTGTCAGTCTGCTAATTGAAGACTTTCTCTGCCTGATTGAGAGGACCTTATCTCCCGCATTCATCAACGGTTTTCTAGGAAATGTAAGATCGGGAGGCTCGTCTGTCTGCCTCCTTCACCCTTCTTTCCAGGGGTGGAAAGTCTGAAGCATAGGAACTCCTTGAAGGTCTGTTCATCATGCACGGGATTGGAGTTGACCTGCTTGGTGTGATTTTTTCTGAATTCTTGCAGCAAGAAGATGGCTTGTGGTAATCCATCGTCTTTTTTAAGATCTTCTTGATAGATGGATGGAGGATTCTCTTTGGCCATAGGTAGTAAGGCTGATCTTCT
Source organism: Parsonsia alboflavescens (assembly GCA_028571225.1). Lineage (NCBI taxonomy): Eukaryota > Viridiplantae > Streptophyta > Magnoliopsida > Gentianales > Apocynaceae > Parsonsia > Parsonsia alboflavescens. The sequence continues at coordinate 7,639,573 of JAOXNR010000028.1, read as the reverse complement.
AGGATAAAGGCAGTAAAAATCTTCAAAGCCAGTAAAAGGCCTTGGAACTGGTATTGCCGTGGGTTTGCTTTCATCATCATCATGTGGAGGACGTTTGGATGAACATCCACCAGATTTCCTTTTTGTCCGTCGCCTTCTTCTAGGAGCCTCATCTTCTTCTTCTGAATTGTCTTCCTCACATAAACATTCAGGGTCACAAAGACCAGAGCCAGGGACATCCCATATGAAGTGGTCATTGATGTGAGATGTATAGCTAGGCTCAGCCAATTGGTTGAAAGAGGATATCGGTACCCTCTTCTACATGCTTAGATCTCCTGGATCATATGGCTTGAGCATTAATTGTGTGAAGATCTATCCAGATTCTTCTTTCGGAGCAACTCTGAAAGATGTTTGGACTCGTCCATTAGATAGACTTTTGACTCTGAAGGCTGAGACTGTGGCTGGATTGGTTCTTCTTGTCGGTGAAGATTCTCGTAATTGGTAATCCATTCTATGGTATGAGCTTTTGGAGATTTTCCCTTTTGACTTGCCTTGGAATTTCGACCAAGGTAGGAACCTCTGTGGCTGAATCTGCCAAGATCATTAAGGCATCTGGAGAACCACTACTGTGTCGATCAAGGGCATGATTCTAGAGCTAGTAAACCATTTGGTGATGTAAAGTGGCCATTATCGAGGTGGGAGTGAGAGATGTGCAGTTGAGTTGAAGTTGAACTTTCAAGGTTGTGCACTGTCCTCGAGAGATATGGCATAGTTTGGGAACAGTGTTAAGACAACACTTCCCAAGTTGTGCGTAGTAATTACCATGATAATGATTGCCTACTCATAGCTGAGTAGTCTCGAATCTAAGAGTGCAATTCGAACGGTAACTGGGTGGCCCTTCCTGCTGCCGTAAGTCTGACGCCACCGATGTGAAGGTGTGTGTAACCTTCGACTCTCCATTGTGTCACCATCTCTGGGAGTATGTTAAGGGTAACATACTGCTCTTTGGAGGAGTATGGAATGTCGCACTGGTCTAGCTTGGAGGACTGGACATACTCCTTTGTTTTTGGGGTTGTTGATTTGAGTACTTGCTGGATAGATCTAATGCCTGGAGGAAAAGATCCTCTCTTTTTGTAAATATTATATGGACTCATCAGAGGAGGGACTGCTTCCTCGACTGAGGCCGACTCTGGAATAGTAGTGTACTCTACTAGATTACCTATTTTTGCAAAATGTAAAGAACGTTAAGGTAGAAACAAAGAACAAGAAATATTTACGAGTTGAGAACTGGAACTAGGACTCGAGGTGTTTTCCTTGACTGTTTCCTTTCTCTCCCTACTGTCTTTCAGTTACCCTCACTGCCATTGGCTCTGCTTCAACCCGTCTGGTGAAGTACTCCACGACAACAATTAGGAACTTTACACCCCCCACTCTTTTCGAGAAGGGTCCTAGGATGTCGATGCCCCATATATCAAAAGGTACTGATGCATTAATTGATTGGTACCTTGTGGGTGGTAGGTGTGACTTGTTCCCGTGCAACTGGCAGCTCATGCACTTCTGTATGGTTTTCTCAATGTCTAAGACCATTGAGGACCAATAATATCCTGTCCTTTGGATTTTCTTGGCAAGAGTCTTCGCTTCTATGTGTGATCCACATATTCCGTTGTATACCTTTTCAATGACAAATTGTTCTTCTCCTTGACTCAAGCATTTGAGCGATGGCCATGTGTATGACCTTCTATATACCTCGTCATCTCCTACTAGGACGTAGCAAGGTGCCCATCTTCGTACTTGGTGAGCTTCTTTTTGGTCCAGTGGGAGGTCGCCATGCTATGATCCAGTAAGATCTCCCCTGAGCTCCTTAAGGAGGTCAATGACCTAGGAGGTCGATGGTAGTAAGTCGCTATCCATCTTTCCTCGTTGATTTCGTGAGTCTGACTTTCAGATATTGAGGGTTGGAGTCTTGAATCCATTTGGATTGACTTTGTCCGGATTTTTACCCCGTTTAGATTGACTCGTCCAAGTCATGTCCATTTCTCCCATCAGACATATATTTAGTGGAAGATTATCAAAACTCCTCATAAGTCGCATGTGACTTTTAACCTAAGTAACTTGGAGAGCACTGAATGAAGGATTATATTTATTGGACATAAATAAAAGTTTTGTGATTTTTGAGAATTTTTTTAAAATATTTTAATAATTTATGTAAGATTATGTTTAGAACAGTTTTGTTTTGTTTTATTTTAATAGAATAAATTAGGTGCATGCTAGTTTTAGCCCGTTTGGATCTTATACACTTAAGGCTTTGAATATGGATAAAATGTGACATTTAAATATAAAAACAAATTAGTCATACTTTGGCCAAAGGCTTAAACTTGAATTTATTAGGATTTATTGGATAAATATGTTTTAAAGTTCTTTTCCTTTATTCATTAATTTTAAATATATTTTTCTATTCAAAGGTGAATATCTAATTTAAAATTATATCATAATGCTATAATTCAAAAAGAATATTTTACATCAAATAATTTATATGATTATTAAGATAAGAAATGTGGCTGAATTTTGATTATATTTTTCAAAAAATGATGTTTGAATTAAAATTAAAATTATTTATTTTTTTAATTCAATTTTTAAATTTTGATCCAATTTGTTTTAAAAATATTTTTTATTTGATTCGTGTTATCCAAATTATTATAATATAAAAATTAAACTAAAATTGGGATAAGCTGCTCGAGTCGACGCCGCGCTAAAGAAGCAAAACAAGAGAATTCGGTTTTTTTAAAAAAAAAATAAAAATTATTTTTTTAATCATTTTTAATCGTGCGGGCCGGCAATTCGAAAATGTACTGAACCAGAATTGACCTGACAAAAGGAATAGTTACCAAAAATTTAACCCTTGGGCGGGTTAAGAAAGAAAGTTAAAAACCTGACAAGTCAAATTACTGCTTGTCTCACATTTCACATTTCAGGTGAAAAGTTAAAGAAGAAAAAAAGAAAAAGAAAAAGAAAATCCAATAAATAAATGAATACTGTCTTTTACTGCGCTCTTACAGAGATGGTACGGTAAAAAAAAAAAAAAAAGAAAAAGCCCACAGTACCCTTAAATCTCGCTCTATTTATCGTGATACTACAAACGAGATCTTCTCAACCACCTTCCCCAGAAACGCACCAAATCAAACCCGATAAATCATTTACTTTACTAGTAGAATTTTTTCTTCTCCTTCATCTTCTTCTATCCGCACAGTAAATTCTCTTCTCTCTCATCCATAGAAATACTAAAATCTCTTTCAAGAACAAACAAAAAAACAATTAGGTGGAAAAAAATAGAAATAGTCGAGATTACATATGGAGTTTTTGTCATCTTGTGTTTTGCTCTGTTCAGATCTGTAGAGTGAGAAAAAACAAGATAAGTACTACAAAACAAACAGACACAAAAATCAGGTAGTAATAATACTTAAATAGGAAGAAGCAGATAAATTCAGTGGTAGAGAGAGATAGAGGGGAAAGAGGGGACCTCATCTTCTTGAACTTCTTAATTGCTTGCTTTCTCTTTCTTTGTAGGCTTGTGAAAGTTCTGGCTTTTTGCTCTGAGGACGATTCTCTTTCTTTTATTTGTATTGATTTAACTGTGATCGGCTGTGAAATTCTCTTTCTACTTGTATATCATTGAATTCTTCCTTTTAAAACGTTTGTCTTTGTGTTTTTTAAAGTGAAAGAGAAAGTGGGCAGTTGAATTCTTGAGTTTCAGAGTCGAAGGGTAGTGGGAGATTGTGTGTTCTTCTCGAAAAGTATTACTCACGGCTGAATCAGGGATTTCAAAGTCGTATTGTTCCCTACTTCTTCTGTTACTTCTTACTGTCACTTCCCACTGAATTATGAATACAGATACGTATATATGCACTTGAATATGCTGCAATTTCTGAGAGAACGGAGTTAGGCATATGTAAAGGCTCTGGAGTTTGAGTGATGCTGAAGAGACTTCTAGTATAGTGTTCCTATCTGGTTACATTTACGTGTATGACTCAGTTTTCTGTGTATAAGAGGGAGGTGAGGCTTTGGTGTTCCATTTGATTTGGGGAGAAAGAGTCTTGATGGAGGAGTTTTGTATGGTTATTCTTGTAGCAGTAAGTCGTGGCTTTTTGCTTTCCTGATTTTTCTGGTTTCCTCTGTGCATTGTATTTGGTTCGTAATGAAGAGGACGGGGCATTTTATCTGGCCCATTTCTGCATCGATCTCTCTTCTTGGTGAGTGCAGTCTCTAGATCTCTGTTCTTGTTCGCTGTTTCCCTATTTCCTTCAAGTTTATAAGTTTCTCATAAAGCTACGATTTAATTGATTTTGGCCGACAACTGACTGTGATTTTGCCCTGAAATTTTTTCTGTAACCCGACGGGGGATAGACGGGTAGGAACTGAAGCTTCATTACCCAAAGATATTTTCTCGACACTGTTTGATCGCTGCATCATCCTGAATAATCTTTCCGAGCAAAGTGAATAAGAGAGGGAAATCGTGAGGAGGTGAAATGAAGGAGTTGGTGGAGAAAAGCTTGGACTCTCAGTTATGGCACGCCTGCGCTGGAGGCATGGTCCAGATGCCCTCTGTGAACTCAAAAGTCTTCTATTTCCCACAAGGCCACGCTGAACACACGCTGAGTAACGTGGATTTCACAGGCCTGCCCAGAATCCCAGCTCTTCTCTGCAGAGTGGCTGCTGTGAAGTTTTTGGCGGACCCAGAGACTGATGAGGTTTTTGCGAGGATTAGATTGATACCAATTGGAAACAACCAGGGCTATGAGTTTGAGGAAGATGATTGTATGGGGAGGAATGGATCTGAATCATCAGCTGAAAAGCCTGCATCTTTTGCAAAAACATTGACACAGTCGGATGCCAATAATGGTGGGGGATTCTCTGTTCCCAGGTATTGTGCTGAGACTATCTTCCCTCGCTTGGATTACACTGCTGATCCGCCAGTTCAGACTGTTGTTGCCAAAGATGTTCACGGTGAGACTTGGAAATTCAGGCATATCTATAGAGGGACACCGCGGAGACATCTCTTAACAACAGGCTGGAGTACTTTTGTGAATCAAAAGAAGTTGGTTGCTGGTGATTCCATTGTATTCCTCAGGGCTGAAAATGGTGATCTCTGTGTGGGTATTAGGAGAGCTAAAAGAGGTGGCATTGGTGGCCCCGAGTCCCCGTCTGGCTGGAATTCTGCACCTGGAAATTATGGGGGATTTTCTGCATTTTTCGGAGAAGAGGAAAACAAGCTAATGAGATGCAGTGGTAATGGAAATCAAAATTCCTCTACTGGTGGAGGGAATCTGAAGGGGCGAGGAAGAGTAAGGCCTGAATTGGTAATTGAAGCAGCTTCACTTGCTGCAAGGGGGCAGCCTTTTGAGGTTGTATACTATCCTCGTGCTAGTACTCCTGAGTTCTTTGTTAAGGCTTCCTCTGTGAGTTCTGCAATGAGGGTCCAGTGGTGTGCAGGAATGAGGTTCAAGATGCCCTTCGAAACCGAGGATTCTTCCCGAATTAGTTGGTTTATGGGGACTATAGCTTCTGTTCAGGTTGCTGATCCCATTCGCTGGCCTAATTCACCCTGGAGACTTCTTCAGGTAATGCTTCTTCAGTTGAAAATATTTCACATAAAAATCTTGGATTTTCTCTGTTGCCCTAACTTGTACTTCTGGTTGGTTTTTGAGCCAGTATAGTACTGCCTTCTGTATCATTCCGTATTTGCTTCTTTCAAGTGATTTCTGTGATAATTGATTTCTTCCTGGATGATTGTACTGAGACTTAAATCATGAGATGCTATTCCTAAAGTTCGGAAGATGAAAATGAAATTTAACCTATGTGAAATTTCTTTTTGTGTGTTATACTCAATAGTAATCCCTGAAATTTATTATATTGAACTAGGAAATTAAAATGGAAAAAAAAGGGCAGATTAGTTGTAAACGCAACAGTTTCGTCCTTCCTTCCTGCTTCCATTTTCCAGTTATGCATATGGTTTTGTCTTGCTGGCCAACTCATATTTACTGTTTAGGAGAGCATTATTTATGATCCACCATAGATCACATGCGAAAAGGGTCAAAGTATGTGAATATATTCTTTGCATTCAATAATTGTACATTAGCAATTAGTCCACTTTAAAGATTTCATAAGCAAGCCACATGTTGTCCAGCAGGTTAATTTAAAATAACACATGATTGATCTTTGATGTTCTCATTTTCCTTTTCCCTCTTCTTTGTTGAGTAATTTTGTAACTCAGTTTTCAAGTCTTTTATCATGGAGTAGTTACTTTCTCAGGGAGTTTTCTGATATGCTGCTGTAGATTTCATGACTGTTTTTAATAGGCCAATAACATCCTAGAAACTATCTGTTAATGGTGTCTAATTGAATAACTGAGCCATGTTGCATCTTTTATGTTGACTTCTTTTATATGTATGGAGTCATGGAGTGAGATGTTCATGTTGTCTTGCATGATAGCATTCTAAACATTTAAATCTCAGAGAATTGTTTTACATGGATTTTCACTGGAAGTTTGAGTTTTTGCATGACTGTGAAAAGGAAAAAATTCTTTAGGGGTGTATTCAGATTGCATTTGTCAACAATTCATGTGAGCTTAAATCTCTTCAATTTTGAATTTGCTTATTTTTCCCATGTCTAGTATCTCATAAGCTGACAACAAAATGATTTTCACATCTCTCCTTCTTGCACTATGTTCCAGGTGACATGGGATGAACCAGACTTGCTGCAAAATGTCAAGCGTGTCAACCCATGGTTGGTTGAATTGGTGTCGAACATGCCCGTAATTCATCTATCTCCCTTTTCACCACCAAGAAAAAAACTAAGATTTCCCCACCATTCAGATTTTCCTCTTGACGGCCAATTTCCAATGCCGTCATTTTCAGGCAACCCTTTTGCGCCGAGCAGTCCCCAGCGTTGTCCATCCAACAACCTATCTGCAGGCATACAGGGAGCCAGGCATGCTCAACTTGGAGTTCCATTACCAGATCTCCATCTTAGCAACAAAATGCATTTGGGACTCTTACGCCCCAGTTTCCAGCGGCTTGATCCACTTGCTAAAATTCCCGAAAGCCTCATTCGAGGCCATTTGGAGGGCAGTGATGATGTATCCTGTTTGTTAACCATGGGGAATAATTCCCATCAGAAGCTGGAGAAAAATGACACTCATAGGACACCTCGATTCTTACTCTTTGGTCAGCCAATATTGACTGAGCAGCAAATGTCCCATAGCTGCTCTAGTGATGCAGTTTCTGCAGCCGAAAAACGTTCTTCATGCATGGGATCTCTGAAGGCAGAAAGATTTGCCCTTGACCAAAAGGTTCCTCCTGAAAGCCTTCTTAATACTGGTTTTTTATGGAATCAAACCTGTAATGCAGCTGAGCTTGATACTGGTCACTGCAAAGTATTTCTGGAGTCAGAGGATGTTGGCAGGACCCTTGATCTCTCTGTTCTTGGTTCTTACGAAGAGCTGTATAAGAGGCTGGCAAGCATGTTTGGGATAGAAAGATCAGAGATGGAGAGCCATGTGTTCTACCGAGATGCCACTGGTGCTCTTAAACAAACTGGAGATGAACCATTCAGGTATATACTCTCATCTGCTTTTCAACCTTGAGTTTACGTGGTTTTCTTTTTTGGCAAAATATGGATATTATTGTTGAGACTTATACTTCTTTTGATTGTATTATGGACCCCTTTCTCCCTTGACTTAACTTCAGTGAGTTCATGAAAACTGCAAAAAGATTGACCATCAACAAGAACTCGGGCAATAGCACTCGTGGAAGGTAATTGTCCATCTCTTCATTGTTGGTTGCTTTCTTTCAATACACTGCCTTCTTACAATTTAGTAACTAAAACGTTAAATACTTCAATTCTTGTGTTATATAGGAAGTGGATTACTGGTCTTCCAACAGCTGAGCGTGGACTAGATTCCTCAAACCAGGCAGGACCTCTCAGCATATTTGCATAGTAGTGGTAAAGTCCAGCCTGAAGAGATGATGAAGAAGAAGAAGAAGTTGACAATTCCAGAAAAAGAAACCCGATCGTTGTTTAACTTCCGGTGAAATAATCAGAAATGCTTCATCACAGCGATGCTTTATTTACTATATGCTTTACCTTAGATTATCCAAAACACTTTGCAGTATTGTGTAGTATTTGCTAAGTTATGACTGATCCTAAGTTGTAGTTATGGAAACCTAGTATGTGTCGCAAGGAACCAGATTGTGATGCCCTTATTTTATGCAAACTTTAATGTTTCTTTGCTCCAACATGAAATCTGTGAGGCTATTTAGCCTATCCTTGAGTTGATTTATGAGGGTCCCTTAATATCATTAGTTCTAGAACGTAAGAAAAAGTAAAAGCAGCTGTTGCTATGGAAAAAGAAGTCAAGAGGCCGAATAGAAGCACCACAGAAAGAGAGGAGGAGAAAGAGTAGTAATTAATTGTGAGAACAAAAGTTTATGGACAAAGGGCATACTAACTTGAAAAAGAAGGGCTAGGAAAGATTTGATGATCCCTAAATGATGACAACGAGGAATTTGGACGGTCTGGTCAAAGGAAGAACTTGAAAACAAGGTTTGACAATCTCCACGAAAACCAAAGTACCCAAAATGACACAAATTTTATGAAGTCTCTAGTAGTTGTAGTTAAAGAAACAAGTGAACAGCACAACACCACAACATTTACCCACTCAAGCACACGTGAGGTGGGGGACCCATACCGGAGTCCCCCTGCCCCCCCAACCCCAGGCCCAGCACAGACTTCTGCATCCAACTTAGGTTGGTTTGGGTTCCTTTCAATCAAAATTTGATGTCAATTCAAATCCCTAAATTTCCACTCCTTAATCCCTACTACTCTCTACCTCTCTACTTCACGTGCGGTTCCCACTGGCCTCGCCGCCTTGATGGCTGAGTTTATTCATTATTACTCCCCTAAGCAAAAATTATAGCGCTCTTTGACTACTTCTAACTCTTTATATATGTTATTTGTGGGAACAAATAAATACATTAAAACTTAGTAAATTTATTTACTTTGTCTCTACATATTATTATTTTACGTAAATTAAAAATATTCAAATGAAATCAATAGATACTCCTTCAGTTTTAAATTAGCTGTCACTTACATATCTTGAATCAGAAAAATATGTTTAAATTTTCTATCTTAACTCATATTAGTAAACTTTATTTAAACTTTTTTCAAAGTCACTTTATTGTTTTACATTTTCTAATTTTGCAACCAAACAATAGGAGAAGAGAGAGGAGATAAAAGAGATAGTAAAAAGTGAAAATCAAAAGTCATCATAATAAGTAAAATTGTGATTACTTTAATATTGATTCATAATTCAGAACTAATTTGGGATGGAAGAATTACTTGCTACATGACTCTATGACTTGGCTTTAAGGAAGGAGCCTATGGAGATTTTTTTTTTCCCCCCAATGTGGACATAAGAAAGAGGGTGACGAATTTGAGGTTCCAAAATTGAACTTGTTTGGGATTGTGATAGTCAAATGTTGTGTGGGAAGTGGGAACAATCCTATCCTTAGCACTACAAGCAATGAGTAAACTTCAACAAAATGGCAAGAGCATAGTATTCGAAGTAAGGCCTTTGGTATCTCAAGATTTTTCCTGCTTTGTTTTCAGGTCCAAATGCGGGTATCCGGGGCTTGTGCTCCATGCACATTGATGAACAAGACCAAGAAGTACTCCTCCAACTCCCATTTTCTTAATCCATTTTGGAGATGAATATTATTTAGGAGTATTTGACTATGATACCCTTTCTCATCTTATGAGTTTTTAGGAGGTTGTTGGCAGATTTGTTAAAGATTTAATTGAACAATTGTTTGAGGTATTTTTCTTTTCTTCTAAAACGTATAAATAAAGTGAGAAAAGGGGAATATTATTTATTCTTTAAATTTAGGTTTGACCTTTCATGTTCTTAGGATTCTCGACGTTTTCTAGTACTTTAATAATATTATCTTCATCATTATTTATAAGTCATTTTAATTACTTTATTTGTAATTAACTACAAATCATTATTTTTAGTTTATTCGATATTTTACTAATTTTTTACTATATTACTCATGTTTCTATCTCTTTTTCCTAGTTATTATTGTTAGATTGATTAAAATCATAAATAAGAATATTTTTAGTAAAAAAAAATACTTTAATTTTGACAAAATGACAATCGTTGAAATATTTATAAATAGTGACAGAAGAAGTAGTAAATAAATTGTTGGAAAATCAAAACCCTCTTTTTCAGCAATCCCCCGAGTTCTGTTCTTTAGTTTTGTGTGTGTGTCTCAACGATTCATGAATCTTCTCATTGCCGTTACGGTTAGAGAATCACAATGCCTAGTTGGAGGGTACAGGCTTGAGTTAATTTGGTGTGAAAAAAGGCAAGCAGAAGGGCCATAGAGATGTACTTTCTCCAACCCAACTATAACTTGGTGGTCACTTTTACCCCCCTTAAAATATACTCCAGAGCTAGGTTATTTTATAATTAAGTACTACCATCATAATATCAATCTTTCATTATAATACTTCTTTTTCAATTTTATTATTTATTTAATATTCATTTTAGTATATATATAGAAAAAGAATTCATCCGATAAAATCTTTTCAAGGATATAAATAATCAAAGGCATCTATCGCTTTCAAAACGTAATCTTATCTCATGACTTCTCTCAGTTACTGTTGAGACTACTTAACCATTTGATTAAGTCTATGTTGAACCAAAATAAGAATTTCAGAAAAGGAATACTCTTCTAATTTATCCCAAACAAATCTCTCAAAAGAATGTTTTAGTTAAAATATGTTCAAATTATTACTCCTTCTAGTCCAAAATAAGTATCTTTATAGGAAAAAAAAAGTCAATTCCATAATATCTATCATTTTGTATTATCAAAACTCATTAATTGAGACTTTTTGATCATTACCCTTTACTTCTTTACTTATCGAATAACTCACCAAATAACAATATTTTTAAAATCGAATCGGACACTGAACTGGATCGATAGAGGAGTCAAGGTTGGACCAGTCAAATCGAGTTCAATAGGATTTTTAATTTTTTATAATTATTTTAAATAATTAATATATAGACTATAAAATTTACATTAAAAACATAAAATGATCCGTAAAAAACACTTGTAATAATTTAAATGTATCAAAATATCCGACTTGACATTAAATATGAAGTTGGCACAAGGGTTTTCAAGGTAAATTTCTTTTCTAAAGGTCAGTGGGCTTTTTTTGAAGTGCAAAACTTTAAACGATACCTAATTTAGAATGAAGGTAATACTCAATGATTATTTATTTATTTATTTATTTTAATTTTTGAGCAAAAATGTAAAGTGGGCAAATAAAATGGTACAACGAGGGAGTAAAAAAACTTTGAGAGGGTAAGGATTTTGATCAAAATGGATGTCCGAGTACTACTTGGATCCAAGATCCAAGAATTCCATACAAGCAATAATAAATTGCAATCAACAAATTAAATTAAAGCACCCCCAAAACCGGCATTGGTTATCTGCATTTTTTCACGACTTGCCAAGGGTGGGAATCTATATACATACACGAAAATGCAATGATGCACTCTATATGGAGTGCACAGTTAAATATCTAACGATCAAAGTAAATGAAAAACATTTTTAATTTTAAAAAAATAATAAATTTGATCCAATATCCATTGGATATAGTTTATCCTTTTGGGGTATACCATATAAAATATATTTTATTGAATTTTTTTTTTTTTAAAAAAAAAAAATTAGATGTTAACCATTACAGGCTTAATTATGCACTCTATAAGAAGTGCACAGTTAAGTTTTTAACAGTCAAAGTTAATAATTAATTTTTCTTTATTTAAAAATAATAATAAATTTCATCTGATGCCCCTAGGGTTTAATTTATCCTTTTAGGATATAATATAAAAAATATATTCACAAAAAATAATTTTTTATTAAAGATTTTATTTTTAAAAAATAAAATTAGATATTGATTATTAGAGACTTAACTGTACATTTCATAACATTACCCCATATATATATAAACAGAATTGTTATGAAAAGCAATTGTTGTAGCACAACTAGAACGCAACCGTCAAAAAGACGTTGTTTTGACAGTGAAATAGGTGAGTCTGAAGGATAAACGCATTCAAAATTTCATTTCAATTTCTCGTATGTTTGATGAAGTACTCTTACTAACTATGATTAATTATCACATAATGAAAAACAACGCCAAAATTAAATGAATAAAAAAAATTGTTCAAATTATAATATTTAAAATTTCTATAAATCAAAGATATAATATGAATAGTATTGAAAATTACATCAAATTAGAATATTTTAAATAAAGATTATTATGATGAATTATATGTAGAGAAAAAATGTTATCGAATACATTTTATATGAAGTATACTAGTACACAAGATGTGTAACATTACCCTATATATAATTAAAAATAATATAAAGTTGACTTCTTACAAATTTATTAACCATCATTAGCGAAGTTGAAGGAAACAGAGATAATACAATAATTAATGATATTAAGTATTATTTAGTTTTAGATCATTAAATCTATCTCGTCTCCAAATATAACTCTTTTTTAAGTTTTGCCATCTACATTAAAAAAACACCTTGTCCCTTAATTATAGACAGAACATTATGCTTGATTAATTTCCACCTCATATGAGATAGAATTTAAATGAGAGTAAAATTGAAAAAATAATTAACTTTATTTATATATAAAAGAGTGTTATGATAAACGGAACTCAACGTATGTGATATTGAACATATGAATATATTTTCGTATATATATAAACAACGTCGTCTTGTCCCATTTCAAAAAATAAAGATATAAGATCTGAGCAGAATGACACAGGCGGCAACGGCACTTCCTACACCCCCCTAGCAACTACCATCACCACCACCACCCTGGCCACAGCACCCCACACCCAACATCCCTTGCACCACCACCCACCCCTCTCACCTCCGGCTACCCCTAGATCTGTAGCCACCATTCCTTGCATCTCCAGATCTATACCTTGCCACCCTCACAACCTCGTTCACTTTGCTCGGCACTCTGCTCTACTCGATTCTCCTTTGTAACTTTTTTTATTTTTTTCAAAATCAATCAAATGACGTCATTTCATTGGTGAGTTTTCAAAAAAAAAAAATCAAACTGACGTCCTTTCAGTTGGCCCACATCGGCCCATATGAGTGGGGTGCACATTTTAACAAATCCATAAATATATATAAATATATATTTAAAAAAGAAAAGAAAAGCAGTGTGGGTTGTAAGCTGCCATATTGTCCGATTGTCTGGAAGGAAAAGAACAACCCCAATGGAGCTGCCCCATTATTACAAGTGACATATCGTGGCTCCTTTTGACTTAACCTTTGGAGATAACCATACCACAAAAGAACATTACTAGTACTCCTACTGTTTCCCTTCCATTCCATTGTTAATTACTGTAGCAGATAACTCCTACACTTCCATTAGGCATTTCTTTCTCTTCTCCCTTTTTTTTCCCCTTTTAATTTTTATTTTGGCAAAGTCTATTATAAATCTAATTCATATATATATCCACACATGCATAAAGCTGTTGTGCGGTTTACCGTTCATTTCAAGTCACGTAAACAAAATATCATATTATTATTTGTAAGATTTGTGATTTTTTATGATGCCATACCTTAACGTGAATCTGAAGATCCAAGTTTTTTTTTATGGATCAAGTCTATATTAAAAATTTTCTTTTATATTTGGGTTGAGCATGTTTGTGTGAGACTGGAAAAGGGATGTTTAACCAATTAACTCAATTGATACGCAGATGAGGGTTTGTTCAAGCACATGAGTCATGCCTTCAAAACAAGACGGGAGTTGTGGCTTTTAAGATGCGATACCTTAACGCGAATCGGAAGATCCAAGTTTTTATTTATGGATCAAGTCTACATTAAAAATTTTCTTTTATATTTGGGTTGAGCATGTATGTGTGGGACTGGAAAGGGGATGTTTAACCAATTAACACAATTGATATGCAGATGAGTGTTTGTTCGTGCACATGAGTCATGCCTATAAAACAAGACAGGAGTTGTGGCTTTTTACGATGCTCTACCTAAACTTGAATCGGAAGATCCAAATTTTCATTTATGGATCAAGTCTACATTAAAAATTTTCTTTTATATTTGGGTTGAACGTGTATGTGTGGGACTGGAAAGGGGATGTTTAACCAATTAACTCAATTGATATGCAGATGAGTGTTTGTTCGTGCACATGAGTCATGAGTTCAAAACAAGACGGGAGTTGTGACTTTTTACGATGCTCTACCTTAACGCGAATCTAAAGATCCAAGTTTTCATTTATAGATCAAGTCTACATTAAAAATTTTCTTTTATATTTGGATTGAACGTTTATGTGTGGGACTAGAAAGGGGATGTTTAACCAATTAACTCAATTGATATGCAGATGAGTGTTTGTTCGTACAAATGAGTCATGCCTTCAAAACAAGACGGGAGTTGTGGCATTTTACAATGCGATGCCTTAACGCGAATTGGAAGATCCAAGTTTTCATTTATGGATCAAGTCTACATTAAAAATTTTCTTTTATATTTGGGTTGAGCGTGTATGTGTGGGACTGGAAAGGGGATGTTTAACCACTTAACTCAATTGATATGCAGATGAGTGTTTGTTCGTGCACATGAGTCATGCCTTCAAAACAAGACGGAGTTTTCATTTATGGATCAAGTCTACATTAAAAATTTTCTTTTATATTTGGGTTGAGCGTGTATGTGTGGGACTGGAAAGGGGATGTTTAACCACTTAACTCAATTGATATGCAGATGAGTGTTTGTTCGTGCACATGAGTCATGCCTTCAAAACAAGACGGGGAGTTGTGACTTTTTGCGATGTACTACTTGAACGCGAATCGGAAGATCCAAGTTTTCATTTATGGATCAAGTCTACATTAAAAATTTTCTTTTATATTTGGGTTGAGCGTGTGTATGTGTGCGATTGGAAAGGGGATGTTTAACTAATTAACTCAATTGATATGTAGATGAGTGTTCTTTCGTGCACATGAGTCATGCCTTCAAAACAAGACGGGAGTTATGACCTTTTACGATGCAATACCTTAATGCGAATCTGAAGATCCAAGTTTTCATTTATGGATCAAGTCTACATTAAAAATTTTCTTTTATATTTGGGTTGAGCGTGTATGTGTGGGATTGGAAAGGGGATGTTTAACCAATTAACTCAATTGATATGCAGATGAGTGTTTGTTCGTGCACATGAGTCATGCCTTCAAAACAAGACGGGAGTTGTGGCTTTTTAAGGTGCGATACCTTAACGGGAATCGGAAGATCCAAGTTTTCATTTATGGATCAAGTCTACATTAAAAATTTTCTTTTATATTTGGGTTGGGCGTGTATGTGTGGGATTGGAAAGGGGATGTTTAACCAATTAACTCAATTGATATGCAAATGAGTGTTTGTTCATGCACATGAGTCATGCCTTCAAAACAAGACGGGAGTAGTGACATTTTACGATGCGATATCTTAACGCAAATCGAAAGATCCAAGTTTTCATTTATGGATCAAGTATGTATTAAAAGTTTTCTTTTATATTTGGGTTGAGCCTGCATGTGTGGGATTAAAAATGGGATGTTTAACCAATTAACTCAATTGATATGCAGATGAGTATTCTTTTGTGTACATGAGTCATGCATTCAAAACAAGACTGGAGTACTCTTCAGCGGAGCAGAAGAAGGCATAGGCATATAGTGTATTAAAAGGGAGGAGGGGAGTACTATAGTATCATTATTTATTACATCATTTATGTTCTTACGAATATTGAAGTTTTTTTTTTTTTTGGGGCATTGTCCCTGTTAATAAAAGGACTCGAACGTGAGAACTCAAATCCGGAACCTCAATCAACTGATACCAACGTGCTCGTCACTAGAACAAGACCCAATCAGTATAAATATTGAAGTGTTAGTTGAAGGAGTTTTATTTTATTCTTAATTATACATCCCATTTTGAGCTTCAAAATACCTTATTTATTTAGTTTCACTTTGAAATTGGATATTCTTTTGATTTAATCCAAAACTTTATAGATGCTTTTCACTTTTTTTGACTCGTCATGCAATCGCATGAGTTGGTGAAATGTAAAATATTAAATTAAATAAGTTATTAATAATATTTTAAATTAAAAATATATATATTTTTATATTAAGATGGGCAGCTGAACATTTCAAAATAAAACAGGCACATTAAATTTTAAGTTTAGTTATTACTATTGATGGGAGAAACAGACATGGCCCAAACGAGTCAACTTAATTGGACACGATCAGGACAGAGTCAATTGAAATGGGTGCAATGCCCCAACCTTCAACACTTGAAAATCAGACTCACGAAGTCAATGAGGAAAGGTGGGCAATGACCCGCTAGCATCGACTTTCCAAATCACTTACCTCTCAAATGAGCTCAAGAGAGGTCTTATGGGACCACAACCTTCAACCCGATAAGCTCCAATCCGTCTCATACATCGTACATCCACGACCAACTGTGCGCGACTTCTAGCATCCCCCATGAACCTACGATCACTCGATACAACCTTTCAAAAGAGATAGTTCAGTCATTTGATGTGCACGAGGCAGGTGACAAAGTTGGTCTAAATGTTGGTTAGCGAGCTCATAAGATTCTTGGAGTAATTGGTGGGATATGATATGATCTTACAATTATTCTAATTGTCTACTGTCATATGATAGAATAGTCCTAATCAAAGCCGTAACTTACTTCATCCTATATATAATAAAATAATAATCCATCTATGGATAAAAACAGTGTCTTGAAGTTAATTACACAAAATTACTCTCTTAGAATATTGACCTAAGCATAGGAGTTTTTCTCTGGATGACAGCTCAAATAGAATGAATTGTATTAGTATCCTGTCACATTAATAAAATATTAATAAAAATCTTATTTGTAATTGTTAATTCTTATCTTTTACTATATTTTATACATTAAAATCTAAAAAAATAAATTAAACCCTAAGAAACTTGATTTTTTAAAAGGCATATGTTAAATTTCTATTAATAATAGCAAGTAACACGTAAATGTGTAGCCATAGATCACGGATCTATTGCAAATCAGTCAATCATATCTTTATTATCTTTTAGAATTTGAATGCTACTCGATACAAAATTCATTTGGTAATGGTTGTTTAAGTGGTTTTAATTTGTTAAAGTCTTGTTAGTATTTGAGACCGAAACGTAATTTATTCAAGATATAAATGGAAAGTCATCATTTCACATGTACCATTCTTTTAAGATAATTATATTTTGCGTAAAATATCTTTTACTTTTTTATTTAAAATAAATAAAATAGTGAATAGCTAATTCATATTTTAAGACCTAAGAAAACCCCTCAGTTGAAACTTTGGTATAAGGGATGGACAAAGGTAGTGTCTCAATTTCAATTTTTTATTTTTCCTTTTAATAAATTTCTCGTGAGTGAAAAGTCAAAAGCACCCACAAAAAAACAGAGATTCGATGACGTAGCAATAAGGCAGTTCATCCGTGTGGATGAGATATTAGTGGGTCCCACCCAACTCCCGCAATGAATTAGAAAAACCAACCCACAATAAGGTGCAGCGTTAGTTACAGTGCACTCACCCATGGGTCGATCCTATGTGTACGGTCCATGTTGGCTTGTCAGTTTAGGAACGGATCGAGATTCGGGGAGGGCCCAGCCCAGATCTGATTCCCAAAATTAACCCCGGGGCTCAAAGGTTAAGACTTAAAGAGTGATTGAGTTGAATAGAGGGGACGAAAATTACTATAGAACGGGAATTGGATTTTATCGCGATAAATTAAACCCTTTTTATAACTCGAGCGAGATGATTGTAGGATAGGAGATGGGATTAACAGGCATTGAATAGTTGTCGTGATATCAAGAAGTACTACCTGAACAAAATTTTTACCTTGGCCCCCTGTGGTAATTATGGTCAACAAATTAGCCAAATATTTTACCTTGGATCGCTTCCTCAAGAAGAACATACTTCTGACTTTCTGAGCCAGATAGTTTCGGAATTCAGCGGCGCCAACAGTAAAAATCTTCTTATACTGAGATGTCCAACAGTAAAGGCAATTCAATTGACTCCATGAACAGTATAGTATAGTCTGTGGAGGGGAAATGTCCTCCGGGTGGAAACTCGTTTTGCACATAAGTTTAAATAGTGAGACTGCTTTATCGCCGTTTTAGATCTTTACATGAAATATAAAAAATAATGCATTAATTTAATTAAAATATCAAAAATATCTTTATTTAAATTATTATGAAGCAAGAAATAATTAGAATGCTTAAAATGAAAAAAAATGTAATAAATACTTATAAAATTTGTTAAAGAGATATACTATTTCTGATTCAAAAAGAATATTATTTAAAAAATTTTAACTAGAATTAAAATAATTATAACATTACTCATTCGAAATAATTTTATCCTCTTTAATTTATCTTAAATTACGCCCTTGAATTCTCTTTTCTCCTTTATTTTCTCTTTCCTTTATTTGATTGATTAGTTTAAAAATTGAATCTTTGTTTGACTCCTTAATTTAATCCTTTTCCCTCCTTTATTTTTTCTTTCCTTCTCTCCACTCTCTCCTTTATTTGATTGATTAGTTTAAAAATTGGAAGGTGTGATGTAATTAATTGTATTGAAAAATATTAAAAGGAAGTTAGATAAAGAAAAGGTAAAATAAGTAATTTAAACATACCTTTTATCTTGAATTGTGTAAACTACAATCACTTTAAAACAAAACTTTCTTCCTTAAACAACATTATTTTTTAAAATGGAAGGAGTATATTATAAAACAAATTTAATGGTACAAAATGACCTACATTTTGAATACGAGGGAATATTATTTTACATAAATTAAAAATTAATAAATACATATATATATTATATTTAAATTATTTTTTCCCTTACTATCTGTAACCACAATTGTATTTACCAATAAATGTAAGAAAACATTAAATGAGAAGTAAAAATTGAAAAAAAAAAAAAAGTTAAACTTCATCCGTCCTAAAATATATGGAATTGTTTGTCTCACAGTATAAATTATTTTTATAATTTCATTTGACTTACAATATAAATAATTTTATAATTATCAATACCTAATTATGATGCTTTTTTTAATTCATACCCTACACTTATATATTCTTTTACAAAAAATTATAATTATTAATGAGAGAGAAAAGAAATACTTTTTAACATAAATTTAACTTATATTTTGAGATGAGGATAGCAATTAATATAATTGACAATACAAAACAACTTATATTATAAAATGAGTTATTAATCAATCTAATCCTCAAATTATACCTTTTTAGAAGCTCTGATCCCTTTTTTTTTTTGACCTATTTAGTCCTTAAATAATTTACATTTTGTTCATTTTGACTGAATTCTTCCCAAATTTCACCAGAATTTGGAATCATTTTGACCAGTCTAGTCTATGAATGACAAAGCCAAACAAAATGAAGCCTGTGAAATATAATTTGAGGATTGGACTGATCAAAATAATTTCAAACTCTGATGAAATTTATAAAAAATCCAATCAAAAGGATCAAAATGTAAATTGTAAAAGAAAACTTTCGGGATCAAAGGTTTCAAAAGGATATAATTTGATGACTAGATTGCCCAATAACTCATTAAAAAATTAAAAGAAATATATTATTAACAACTTATATTATGAAATAGAAATAGTAAACAAAAATCTTTATAATAAAGTAACCTATCTTTCCCGGAAGAAAACTATCTTTCAGATATCCCCAATGAAAAGAGAATTAATTACTTACATCCCTAATATATTTTATTTTAAACCATTTATCTTCACATATTATATTTACATTTCTAATAAAAACCATTCGATACATCTAACCCATTCAACTATTTAATACGAAGAAATATGTTAAAATACTGGCCACCTAGAAACTGGTATTCTATCTGTCTGTGTAGCATAGGCACTACATTATTTTCTTGCAAGAAGAAACCAGTAGAAGAACTAAACTAAGACAAAGCATTACACGGTTGTGGAACCGTCAATATTGCTGATTAACATACGAAGTTGGACCAGCCTATCGGAAATAGTAAGCATCACTAGGCTTGAAGGCCGGCTCCGAATGTATGTTGTGTGCCTTATCTCTCTCTCTCTCTCCTCTCTAGTTCCGCTCCTAACCTATGCTAGGAAGGACTACCACTCCAAATCCAAAGTCTCACTACAGAAGCCCAAATCCGAACATGGCCGACCTAGAAACACAAAAGAGCAACCCTATGTTTGTGTTTCCTACTAGTTAAAATATGGGCTTGGTCTAATTCAACCCAAAAAGCTAGCTCAAGAGGAGAGGATTGCCCAAGACCTTATATGCTACAATAGGCCCTTACACAAACCCGATTGGGATTCTCAACACTCCCCCTCACGCCCAGGGCCTCTCCCTCTGGAGGGTGGCTCTGATATCATGTTAAAATATGGGCTTGGACCTAGCTCAATCCCAAAAGCTAACTCAAGGGGGAAAGATTGCCCAAGACCTTATATACTACAATAGGCCCTTACACAAACCCGATGTGGGATTCTCAACGCTAGTAAAGCAAGGGTCTCAACGCTCAAACTGCAAATGGGATCATTTTCTTAATGAAATAAACACAAGTACAATAGCAACAGGGGAAGCGCTAGGTAAGTGTGGTCGTTGAACCGAATGAATTTTATTTTGCAGTAGCCGAGTTCACTGGTGGAGGCACTTAGCAAAGTATTTCGAGGCATAATATGCCTTCTAAGATGTGAGAAATTCAAGGAGCCAATAATAGGAAGTCAGATCAATGATATACAAGAAACAAAGTACTATAACCAAGTAATTAGTTAGGAATTTTACACCAGGACGTTTTCACCTGTCCATTAACCTCTCGTAACTCACAGTACTTATAAGCAGCAATCCACGGTTTTACACAAGTAGCACCATCCAAGCTATGTTTCCCACATCTCTTTTTGCCACACCACAACCTCTGCCAGAAAGGAAAATGATACAGGTGAGAAGTCCATCCAATTTTAGTTTAGCTCAAAGCTAAAAAACAACAAACTCAACCACAAGCAAGACAGAACATTTTGCTCAATATAAAACAGCTTTTCTCTACAAATATTATAGAACCTAAAACTTCAAAATCAGAATAATCCCAAAAGCAGTAGAGCAATTTGTATACATCTGTTCAACACAAGCACAAGTTAAACAGATAATGGGTGTACAAGAAATGTTTGAACACTCTTACTTTCACCTACTCCCTTTTGAGATCAATCACAAGTTCATTAAAGCAAAGCAAATTATGCTGCAAGGCACATAGAGTATGTGAAGGTTGCAACGCCTCTCTCTCTCTCTCTACATACACGCACGTCGAGTGCATAAAACCCATTCCAACCTTTTACCCTATTTGAAGCTCTATAAGCCTCACTTTTCTCAACGTCAACAACAAAAAATAATAGGAGAAGGTCACTAGCATAGGAACCACTACATTGATAACCATAATGCAATAGTTTATATAGCTAAGCAGCGTATGCTGCATACAGAAACAGCAATCACCAGTGGGAAACAATGAGCCCAGATAATGCAAATAAATGGTCACTCAGATAATATTTCCTTCTTGCTGTTATGAAATAGCGAACAATGCACGTGGAAGCTGATTCAAATACATTCCCCATTGTAACCAAACTACAACCCCTAATTTTCAAAGAAAACAAACTAAAAATAAAGAAGCCAAACATCATGAAAATGCCAATCATAGTTGTCAAAAGTGCAAAAACAACAGGAAGCAACCTAAGATTGTTAAGACTCTGGTGATGAAGTTGATGATGATGGTAATTATGAGACAACCCATAAAAGATGAAAAGCAGAAAAGAAAGGACCAAACAAACATTCAAGATATTACAATCAGCTAAGAAGATATAAATATATACATATATATTTATATATATATATATAGAACAGAAACAAATATATTTTATACTGCTCAGCAAAGCAAATCAAATACAGTTGGAAAATATTGCTATTCAACCAACATTAAAACAGCCTTTGTTTGCACTATATTTACTGACTGTTACCAAACCCTAAAAGATGACTAAATAAAAGGGACGAAAATAAAACAATGTGCTGTTAATAGAATTCATTTTTGTTCTTCCTTCCTGATCCCAAAATACTTCAAAGAACCACAAGTTGCAAATTTTCAAATCATAGTTGATAAATGTGCAAAGCAATTGAAGGCACATCAAGAGAAGATTGAACTCCAATTTAAAATGATGGCTTGAACCTATCAATGTGATAAAAGTAGAAATAAGTTTGAGTTCAGATGATTCGATAGCTCCTAGTTACTTTGAATCTTAGCAATGGCAATTCAGTCAAAATTTCTTGGTTAATTGTAATATTTGTATCATTAACTTCTTCTCTGTTCTTTTTTTGCGAAGAACTTTTCATGATCTGCTGCTTATGTAATTATATGTGAAAACTAGAGTGCTATAAAACTCAAAGCAAAGAAAATATTAAGGATCTTACAATCTAAATATCCAAGACCAATGAAAAATTCTTTTTTTTTTTTTTTTGAAACAAAGATGCCTTTGTTTGGAGTGACCATCTTGCTAGGTCATTTTGGCTGCACACTTTCTGCCCCAGTTCTTGCTCTATCCCATGTGGGTACAAATTTTGGTATATTGAAGAGAAAATACCACAGCTCAAAAATAAGTTTTCACCAGGGGGAGATGTAATTTGATTCAATTATCAAATAAGAAAATTGAAATGCACATGCAGGGACTCGCTGCTTTTGAAGTTTTTCTGATTCAAATCAAACACTGATATAAAACCAATCTATCTCAGGCATCATGCCATCGTTAACACGTTAGTATACATCCACTTTCCAAGAGCCAATGATGCATTATGCTCAAAACATAATCAAGTATCTATTACACCAGAGTACCATACTGGAATACTTGTCAGGCTAGATCATTCTATTTGTGTTCTCTTTCGAAATCCTTTTTGTACCTTAAATGGACAGTAGCATGACAAGAAAGACAGGCTTTTTGCCTCAGAGAGAAGTAACAGCCCATGAATGTTTAAAATAAATATTACGCCAGAGAAACTGCTTTTGCAGCAGTTTTGATTAATGTGAATTGAAGGAAAATCAAATACCAATCTATTGATCGTGTTTTCTGAGGCGTAAGCATTCTGCTCCTTTGAAAGACAACGATGTACTATCATTCAGAATATGTGAATATCTCTTACACCTTAACCCAGCCTATAATATACTTGTTAACCTAGAGCAATCTAGGGATGCCGTTTAGTAGTTGCCTGTCTTATTCCCAGGCGATAATTCTGCAGAATTCCCAACAATTAAAATTCTGCAGAATCCCTAACAAATCAAAATTCTAAAAGGCAGCACATAAACAATTATACGAAAATTTTCACGCATAAACCTAATTGACCGGTGGATATAGAAAGAAGACAACTACAAATTTCAAAAACTTAAATATTTATTAGGAAAATACATGTCCCATACATCCGACAAACTTAAGAAAAAGAAACCGACAGAATCTAATTTTTATCCAATTAAACTATAAGAGTCTCGACATCAGACTAACCCTAACAAAACTTACCCAAACAAGATAGACACAATTGATCAATTGTAATAGAGTTCGAGACCCATGCCATCATGAATCTCGTAGTCCTTGAGGGTGATGTGGTCCTTGTAGATGGTATACCACTTCTGAATTCTGATCTTTTCAGCTCGGGTTCCAGTCTGAGCAGCTACCAACTTCTTGAGATCTCCGATGGTGTCGTCATCGTTACACTTCACACGAACCTTCTTGCCCAATCGATCGTTCAGTACCACCTCAATCATCTTCGATAGCTAGTCGATTGCAACCCTGATTCCTATCTTTCAGAAATTCTTGCGTAAAATAACCTGGTCTAAACCTCTCTTGTCTTTTATATACGTCGAGTCTGCCCTTTCCCCATTCCAAGAAGGAAATTCTCCGAAACTTCCTTAGCGTGCTAAGGATTCTTTTCCTTCTCTAATTATTTTATAATTTTGCTTATAAATAAATTTTAGAAAGTTTTCTTTTTTACCTAAATTGAAACCGTAATTTATTATTTAGCCAAATTTTCATAACATTTCACAATTACTCATATCTTAAACTAACTTTTCATCCTATATCCATTTTGACTTTTAATTAAAAAAGAAAATCAAAACTTAACATTTATTCTCCTTTTACGTGCATTTTCTATCTTATCCCTCAACATTTAACACACCCAACCGAACCCAATAACCTGTAAAATGAATTGAAGAAATTACAACTAACATCATTCATTTGATCAACAAGTTTAGAACCATAACTAAGAAAACTGCTCAAAGAACCATTCCCTTGTCGGAGAGAAAGAAAAAAAATCAATTTTTTATTATGTTCGGTTGTTGATTTTTGTTTTCCAAAATCAATAAAACGAAGGTAGGAGGTGTTTGAAACTACATTGTTCCATTTCTTTCTTTGTTATTTGTTTTATTTGGTGTTTGGAGGCTGTGTTTGTTCGTTTGAGTTGTTTATCTGGCGCATATTTGGGTAGTAGCAGGAGGAAGGATGGAAGGTGGGATTGCAAAGATTTCAGTTGAAGTGAGTAAATATCGTGCAGTGATGATATGTTGATTTCGAGAACCAGCATTCAAGAAGTATAAAAAGTTTGAGACCTGATTTGGTGTTCGAGAAACATATTTCAAGACCAAATTTGGGCATTTTGAGAAACGGTTTTCATGACCATAGTGTGGCCTTTCGAGACCAGAAGAGGCATTTCGAGAAATGGTTTCTTTGTGTTGTTTGCAGAAATGGATTATATGAGAATTGTTGTTCACAAGGATTCTCTAATTGGAAGGGTACGTGCACTAGTCGTACCATCCGATGTGAACTATGAAGATTTGATGAGAACTATGGCAAATTTTATGAAGATTGACTTAAACCAATTTGACATATAAATGTCAATTGCTTCTAAATTTTGTGATGGAAGTATGAAATTAATAAAGATTAAAGACATTTATGGCATCATGTATTTGAAGGGGGAAGGGGATCTTAAAGTTATCATCGTGAACAAAATTCAGAGAACTTACGAAGGTGGCATCAGTGGTGATATTGGCACTAATTGTCCATCCGGTCCAAATGATCATGAAACGGTGGGCTTTACTGATGTAAATGATGAAGCGGGGACATCTGGATATTTTCTCACAAATGATAATTATGAATATGATGAAGAATATATTCACAGCATTGAGGCTGATGATGATGTTGACGATGATGACAATGGTGACAACGATGACAACTTCCACGATGGGATGAAGCAAGTGATTCCATTTGAGCAATTTATACCAGACCCTTCTATTCACTTTGTAACCATGGTCCGGAATGACGATGAAGATGTGCATTTTTTGGAAGACGATACTGTTCCAAAAGTGGATTTTATTGGAAAGGATGCAGTCTTTAACAATAAGGATGAATTGGCAGCAACAGTCGGTGAATATTCACTTAATAACCGATTTCCATATCATGTGATACCTTCAGATAAGGGAAATGTTGAGGTACGATGTAAAAACCAAAAAGATTGTACTTTCATGATACGTGCAAATTGTAGAGATGGATGCCAGATTTGGGTTATTCACAAGTTTGTCTCGACTCACACTTGTATCCAAACTTTACAATAAAGTCAACGATTGGTAGTATGTATGCTGATAAACTCACCGATGTGAATCACACTCCCAAAAATGTGATTCAAGACAAATGGGAGAATGATGGTGTGAAGCTCGGATACACCAAAACCTAGCGATCTTTACAACATGCTAAAGACATAGCATATGAAACTCTAAAAAACTCATACAAACAGCTACTATCATACCTCCACATATTAAAGCATGTAATGTCGGGGACGGTAACCAGTATACTTATGTGAGTTGATCAATTTCTGAGTTCATTCTGTGTACTTGGTCCTTCAATTGAGGGTTTCAAGTACAAGTACATAAGGCTCGTAATTGTTATAGATGCAAAACACTTGAAAGGTGTGTCTGGGGGAAAAATTTATGCAGCTGTCTGTGCAGATGGAAATGGGCGAACTTTTCCCCTTGCTTTTGGGTTTGGTGAGGAGGAGGGCAACGATTCATGGGAGTGATTCTTGAAAAGATTCCGGACTGCAAATGGATTGCGGGATGATTTGGTTATTGTATCTGATCGGTATAAAGGCATACTGCCTGTAGTGAGGACAGTATATCCCGAGGTTCCACATACCTTTTGCTATTGACATTCGAAGGAAAACTTAAAGACAATGTGCAAAAATCCTCAGGTTGCACTTCATTTTAAAATGCGGCATATGCCTATGACAAGTAGACATGTGACTTCTACTTTGAAGACATTAAAGAGATGCACCCCGCAGTTCATCGTTGGTTGGATGTCGAGGTTGGACGCTCGGGTTGGTCACGTGCATATTGTCCAAACAATCGCTACAACCAAAATGACAAGCAATATCGTGGAGTCCTTCAACCACGCAATCAAGAAAGCTCGAAAGTTGCCCATTACATCTACACATGAGTGTTTTAGGAGTTTGTATTAATCTTGGTTCAACAAATGTATTGAAGCAGCAGCTACAATGCTAGATATTATCACCAAGTAGGCGGTGGAAAGACTTATGGAAAAAGCTGTGAAGGTCGACCTAGAAAAGTTGCGAACTACGTCCATTCAAGATAAAGAGGACTATATTGTAGGAAATCCACCAAAGGAAGCAAATGTTCTAGTAGATATCCTCCAAAAGACCTGTGGATGTTAGAGATGGGAAGCGGAAGAGATACCTTGCAAATATGCCATTACTGTTGCCAGGTAAATTTTTTATCTATTTCGTGACTTATCTTCTAAATTTAGAAGGTCAATTCAAGACATTAGTAGTCCATTCGAGACAAGTCCATTCGAGATTCAAGACAGAACACTTTTGTCTCTAAATGTACTACTCCGTCTCGAAATATCTATCAACTTCTCGAAATGTACTACTCTGTCTCGAAATATCAACTACACATAAGTTTTCCATTTTTTTTTTTTTAATTCTATAAGCATGTAATTAGATATTTTCAAAACTCATTTACCTTAATTCTTTTTTATAGGGAAAATGGGACTTATTATTATACTCTATGTCGTTGTCATTCATGTGACACGGAAAAACTGAGAATGGCATATGCACCTTTGATACAACCCGTGCCCTTATGTTCATCTTTGAATTCAATTTTAGGTATGGATGATGCGGTCATTAATCCTCCTACTAGCAGAAGGTCTATTGGAAAACCACATGAGGCCTGCTTTCTTTCTCGGAACGAATAATACCGTCGAAAGAAAACGTGCTCCCTATGCAAGAGAAAAAGACATAATCGTACAACCTGTCCAAATGCTCACAACACGGAAGCCCAACATCGAAAAGAAAAATGATCAACATCCCGAAGAAAATGATCCAACAGCGGTTAACTTAAATCATGAAGTGCCCATATTTGATCCGAATTCCATACAACAATCTTTCAGGATAATTTTTGTTAACGTTTATGTCAATATCTCTGTGAAGGGCGTGGATTTTTTTTCCCAGTAATACCAATGTTGACACGGTTCATGACATGTAAATGTTATTAGTTTAACAAACAGTGAATTTGTCATTTAATTTAAATTGTATGTTAGTCATTGAATCAAGACCAGGATCATCTCTAACTTGTATACGGATTTATATATATATATATATATGTATATATATATATATATGTATTTATATAAATATTAAATTAAACTAAGTATAATAAATAAAATAGGATCCAAACAATTTGTTGTCACATGAAAAGGTATGATTTAAATCCTAAACATAATATTTCACAATAAAATATATAATAATTTATTATTTATAAAACTTTACCCAAACTTTACCACGAGTATTTTAATTTTAAAACATATTATAGTTATAACTTATTATTCACGGATTGTAAGCATTTGAACTTACTTATAACTTATTATTTAATATTATAAACATAGAATTATTAGTCAAATCAGTACTCAAACTATACCATTTTGGCTATTTTGATCCCTAAAGTATTTTTGTGGCTAAATTAAGACTCAAACTATACCCTCTGGCCATTTTGGTCCTTTTGATCGGAATGTTCAAAAAATACTTTAGGGACCAAAATAGTCAATCGGTAAATAGTTTAAATCCTGATTAAGCCAAAAAAATAGTTTAGGGAACAAAAGTGTATAGTTAGAACCCTAATTTGGCAGGGGGGAAAAAAAAGTACTTTAGTGACCAAAATAGCCAAAAAGGTATAGTTTGAGTCCTAATTTGGTAAAAAAATATATATTTTAGGGAAAAAATGACCAAAAGGGTATAGTTTGAATCCTGATTTGGCCAATAATTCTATAAACATATTATAGTTATAACATTAATATAATATACATTTATCATTAGTGTATTATTTAAAAAAACTTAACAGAAAAAAATCTACGACTGCGATGGGAAATAATTTACAATAAAATAATAAATAATAAAAAATAAAAATAAAAAATCTAGGAAGTCGTCAACAAATTGCTCTCCCGTAGAATAATCCATGCCATCTCATCTATAATGAAGTGCGCAATCTCGTGTGTACAAGGCAAGCAGGACATCTCCTTAACATGCCCTCTCAATAGGTATGACATGTAGTAGCAGATGTAAGCCCCACAATTAGCACTGTCTGCCTGAACAGGGATGTAGTGCAATGATGCGTCAAGGGCATCAAGAAAACTCTCAATGAACCTCTATGGCTGGAGCCATCCTGTCCTATAATAAAAGCTGGCCTGCTACAGTAATCGTAGCAACATCGAACAAACCGGCACCATCAGATCCAATCGAGAGGCCTTCGCCATGGCAAATGGTTCGGATCATACAATGTGATCCGAGACCTATCCAGTGAGATCTGGAGTAACACCCAGTGCGAGTGTAAGCAACAAGGCATCAATATCTATAGACACAATACAAATATTAAATCGATTAATATCAAATAAATCAAAATTTAAAAAAAGGGTTTTGTAAAAATTGAAGTGAAATACCTCCTGTGCCTCCCATCACACTACCTCTACCATGTTTGATTCTCCCCCGACCCAGTCGATGACAAAGGCATCGAAGTCATAGGTCACCGGCTCCGCTTGATATGCCATGGTCTACTCCCACGCACCTTGAAGAATGCTCTATAATTTGAATTAGTTGAAACATGATATTGTAACTAGCGTAAATGGAATAAAGAACAATGCTATTTTTAAGTACGTACGTAGAAGTATGCTCGACCGAATGCGAAGCAGGCTTTGTAGGGGTAAAGTGATGGGGCCTCCCTCGTCAATCTCCGCAACCGCATCATGAACTGGTCCACCTGATCATCCTTAATGTACTCCGAGATGGATCGGACCTTCCTAAGGTCATCCATGGCAAATGACCCGCCCTCTCCCCCTTTAGCTTGCATGTCACAAAAATTTAGTTAAACTATGAAATGAGAAACTTATTGAATGCAAATTAATCATAAAAAGAAAGTGAATTACCTCTCTAAAGCTTCGGTGCTGTAGAACTCGCCCAACCGCGTCTGGTCGAGGGTGTATTGGTCCTCCACAGGAGTAGGAATCCTCTCCTGGACCTCTCGCAAGTCTACGGTAGGAGAAATTTCCCTCTGCACCTCCAACGCTCGAGTCGTCCTCCCTCCTCTCGTTCCTGGCCGTTTCTGTGCCCTGGACAACTCGATGTGATGGGCCGAGTCGATGTAAGGTGATCGTACACCTACGGCCAGGGCCTTGGCCTAACTTGTATAACCGAGCTTCTAATAAAATCTACAAAACAATCATTAAAAATAATGAACAGTACTTTAAAAGAATTATTTGGTTGACAATTACTATAAAATTCTTTAATAATAAAATTCTCGGGTTTACGATGCAAAATTTACCTGGATAGTCTGGGCTGGGACTATAAGAGATGCTGGGATCGGAGCTAGAGCCGAAGGAACCCCTAGATCCTCTCCCCGACTAAAAAGTGCATCGACCTATTATTTAAAAAAGATAGTAACCATTTTAAGATAACAAATTAGATCAAAAAAAGTAATCGAAATGAATATTGATTTAAGAACTAAAATTTACCTGTGTGGTGTCGTCGGTGACTATGGGAGATACCAAGCAGGGGGTAGCCATTGGTCGGATTGAGACATCAATGGAGTTTGTGACCCCCTCAGGTATGGGCGTAGTTGGCTATCGGGAAGGGGAATCATGTACTGGCGGACCGAATCCACGACTGTCATCCCTCTCTAACACATCGAGCCGACACTCGATATACGTGAGCCGTTCTAGAACCTCTCCCTGTGTTGCCTTGAGCTGCATGAGCTGCTGGACGACCAGCTCATGCCTATATAGTAACCGGTCCTCAAGCTGGCTTAACAGGATCTCGACCCTAGGCATGGGTACATCGGCCATCGTAGGGGACTAAAATTATAAAATATAATTAGAATCCATCAATAATCGTTTCATTGGGGGTTATTTAAATAGGAAGAGGTACATACCTAACGTCGACTCCTCTCGTGTCGAGTCGAGCTAGGAGAGGCCTGTCTGCTCCCCTAGTCCTCAGTCAGAGGGCTCAACAGTGCAGCCTAGATCCGCAAACAAATTTAGTAATCACAAAGGCAAGCGAAGCAGCAAAGCAATACAATCATATCGAATAACGTCCATTAATCTATTGCAATAACATAAAATATCACGAGATACATACCATCTGTTGGATCGTATTGGATCTCGTTTGACAGATCGACCGATCTCGATCACGACGTGGGATCTTGACACAGAGCTGGTTGCTGATCAAGATGGTTTGGATGCGGGGCAGGTGTCGGTTCAGCAAGTTTCTATTCCTCAATCGGCTCCACGACGTTCAGAACGTTTGAAGAACAAGTCGTGAGCTGTTTTAAACACCGAATTGATGCCAGGAACGTTTCCTGAGGTGATTGAAACGAGCTCGAATTGGGCTCAAATCTGACTGGGTGACCCAGAACGGCCCAACGAACCAAAGTCACTGCTATGCTATGATGCAAGGCGTTTTTCGACCATCAGGAGTTGTTTCGATGGAGTTTTGGACAATTTTATGTTTTCAGTGGCAGTGTCATAATTTTACAGTTTTTAGTGACAATTAGTAATTTACTATTTTTCTAGGGGTTTTTTTTGCAATTTCTTTACTTTTTGCTTCCGATTAGGGTTAGGCTTTGTTTTTGGCTTTAAGAATTGTTTTCGGCTGGTTGTTTTTCGACAGTTTTGATGAATTAAAGTTGCCTCTTTTCGGCTTTTCGAGTTTCGACTACTTCGAACATTGTTTTTCGCTTAATTTTAATTTTCGTCTTCTAACTACTTGCGTTGAAGTTTGATTATAATGAAAATTGAATCAGGTTTTTTTGTCGTTTCTTGTTTTGCAAGTTTTTGAATAAGAACGAATCTTCAGATTCTATTTCCGATTGGGTCAAATTTAAAATAAAATAAAAATAAAATATCAATGATCTTCATATTTAACATTATACAAAATTAACTTAAATTCTGGAAATTGTGATTAGTCTAACTTGGTCGAATGGCGGAACCGGCAATCCCTGTCCACACGCCACCTATAATGAGTTGGGCAAATAATTGCCCCAGCATGTCAAGGCAATATGTGGGATACTAGCGAAATCGGCTCAGTACGGTCTCTACATTGCTCCACTTGATCAACCTCGATGTATGGGGAAATTAGCAATTTGATTTAGCGATAATAACTAATTTTGAAAATGAAAGTGAACATTGATAAGGTTTTCACTTACCTCACGAAGTAGCTGGCCCCAGTCAGGGACGTCGAATGCCAAGGTGGACATACGTGGGAGAGGCCAAGTCTAGCTGCATCCTGGGCTTCCCTACACAGCTAAAGACCCAGGGATATGAAGTGATCGTACGCCCACCACTAATTAAAGATAAGATTAAAAAAAATTTCAATTCACTATTTAGAAAGTCTAAAAAACACCATTGATATACAAATGTAATTAATAATATGAAAACTTACTAGCAATAGCCAAGGTTTTGCGTACAAAAGTCTTTTTGGGGCTTCCTCGGAGATGACATGTCTATAGGAGTGCATCGTGTGGCTCCACAGGATCGTTCCCCATGGGAACAACTCTGCAGCCTCCATATCGTCTAACATCCTTCATACGTAAAAATTGATGACTGCAGTTGGCTCTCGAACAAGTATCCAGTGACTTATGATGATGTCGTATGCTAGTCTGAGGGCATCATCGACAGAAAACTGTCCCACGGCCATGGCCTCCCACCTCTTCAAGACCACATTTGGAGTAACTGAATTGATCCCAATCAATCAAGCCATGGTAGAGCATAATCCTGGAGGCCCCCGTTGGTGTAAGTGGCCTCCGATGAAGAACCACATCTCGTCAGGTTGGGCACAGTCCAAAATAACCTCCCACCTCAAGATATACTGGGTAACCCGGGCGTAGTACGCTCCACGATAATGGGGAAGATCCACTATGTATTCAAAGGGGCCAGTCCGAAAATGCTCTAGTGCCCCATGGCACCGTAGTAGTTCCGCAGTACGTGTAATGGTCGAATACTAAGCGTGTGAGGTAAGCATGCTCCCGACACACGTCAGGATCGTGTCGGAGTTGAAAGATATACTAGGTGGGATCTATATCTCTACTGTAAAGGAACAAAAGAAATAGTTGATTAAAAAAATTTCATATACAGTTAAATTCACTTTTTTCGAGACACAACCTGATGTCATTTATTATAACATTGAAAAAATTAATTATCACTTTCAAATTAATTAATAATATTATAATTATTATTAATTAATAAATAATAATATTTCCGAACACAACCAATAAATATTTCAAGACACAATATAGACAGGATATATACATAATGTATACCATTCGAGACAAAAATTAACTCATTCGAAGCCATAATTAAACAATTATAGACGAAATTCAATCATTCGAGACAACAATCAAGCCATTCGAGACCAGAGACCAAATTAAACCAATTCGAGACCCAACACAATCCATTTGAGACCCTAGAAAACAAATTCTAGACCAAAGAAAAGCCATTTGTGACCCTAGTAAATTTTGAGACCCAAAAAATTCCATTCGAGACACAAATTCAACAATCCGAGACCCAAAATTCAAAACCCATGCACAATCCATCCGAGACCCATGATCAAAATTCGAGACTCAAGACAATTCAACCAATCAAGACCCAAATTAAACCATTCGACACATAATTTTAACAATTTGAGACCCAATATTCAAAACTCATGCACAATCCAATACAGTTAATCCATGCTTTCAATAAACTACAAAATCGAAGTTAAACAACACACAAAATCAAGGTTCAAGTGAAGAAAACCTACCGGGAAGTGAAGGAAGAGCTACCTCGATGAGTGAGTAAAGAAGGAAAGCTGCCGGTGAGGGAGTGAAGGAGCTTTGCGTCGTTGAGTGAGGGAGTGAAGAAGAAGTTAAAGAAAATGAGAGTGGAAGAAGGGAAAAGGGGAAAGAAAATGAGAGTGAAAGGAAGAAAAAGGGAGTGCCGCTTCTCGGTTAGGTGTGAGGAAGAAGACGGGAAAGAAAATGAAAGTGGAAGAAGGGAAAGATGAAGAGTTATAGCGGTGAGTTGAGTTATTCGGTGAATTATTATGGTGATCCGACTTTCAAAAAGTAGGTGGACAGTTGCATCTAAAATCGAGATGAAGAGTTGCGTCTCGGTTCTCGATTTGGGTATTGAAAAATGAAGAATAAGAGCGTTTTCCATTTTCAAGGTAATTTTTATTACCCAAAAATGTTAAAAAGTCATTTTAGGTATGCGGTAAAATTGGGTCAACACATTTTGATAAAAATGAAATATTTAAATTGGTTCAACCCATTTTGAAATATTTGGGAATTTCTTCGAAAAAAAAGGAGAACAAGCAATTTATTATTAAAATGATACGTTTTTAATTAATTTAAAAAATTGAACATCTAAAAATAAACAAATTCAATTCTGAACCTAAGGAATATTAGGTTTTATTAATTAATGTTTTTTAATAATCTGCTTTGGGGAAACTAAATGAACAGCATATTGCATTAATATAAATTGTATCAAAGAATTAATGATATTTCTTCACTAAATTAATAAAACTAAGGATAAAATTGAAGGGGGAAAAAAACTTTAAAGGAAAAGGACTTCCTTGACCTTAGAAGACTAAAATAATAATAAAATAAAAAAAAATAACCTCACTAGTCACCACGAATAAAAGTAAGCGTAATCCTTAACCCCATATATTCTGTGAATATTTAAATGCACGTTGTAATAGCCTTGAGTTTTGACACGGAGAAAGAAACTCTCAAAAACATTTTTAAAAAAATCAAGATAAATAGATTTTTACATGTGTGAAGCTAAAATCAAGTAGTCCATTTAGAAGTTGGTATAAAAGCCTTCTTTGGAACAAACAACCTAAATCTCAACCAA
The DNA here is from genome assembly GCA_028571225.1 of Parsonsia alboflavescens. Classification (NCBI taxonomy): domain Eukaryota; kingdom Viridiplantae; phylum Streptophyta; class Magnoliopsida; order Gentianales; family Apocynaceae; genus Parsonsia; species Parsonsia alboflavescens. The sequence continues at coordinate 7,604,976 of JAOXNR010000028.1, read as the reverse complement.
CTATTCCCCCTCCGTCTTCGATCCAACCCACTCCACCTATACCCTCCACAGCCATACCCTCTCATTCTATTCCACCTCAAACAAAGGTACCTCCACCCTTTGCTACCACATCTAAACAGCCCGAATCCAGTTCCTTCCCTACTTCAATTTGGGAATTTCTTCGAAAAAAAAGGAGAACAAGCAATTTATTATTAAAATGATACGTTTTTAATTAATTTAAAAA
>JAOXNR010000028.1:7593527-7604653 GCA_028571225.1 Parsonsia alboflavescens | reverse complement strand
CACCTCAAACAAAGGTACCTCCACCCTTTGCTACCACATCTAAACAGCCCGAATCCAGTTCCTTCCCTACTTCAATTCAACTTCAATTCCATCTGATGATCCCATTGTCGGTACTTCCTCCAAAGCTCCTATATTCACTATAGACGATGTCACATCAAATCCTATCTCCTCATTCCTCAAAACCCTTGGATCTGCTGCAGCTACACCATCTCTATTTGTTGTTTGTTCTGATAACTTTGACTCAACTTCTTGCCACAGTACACAAAATTCTTTTTATCCTTTTAAAGAATTTGATAACCAAGACCTGAATTGTGCAATCTTTGAGATAAAATCACAAATATAGTTAATGATACCAAAAAATGGTTGTAACTGTTTTTTCTCAAGGATTTCGTCAGGGAAATGATCAAGAGCTTTTGCCAGATGAGGCTGTGGTTAGAAAGCACCATTAGAAATATGCATACCAAGGAAATCAACTTCAGATAATCCCAAATGCATTTTCTTCTGAGAAAGCATAATTCCAAATTTCTGAACCAAAGCATGAAAATCTTTAAGTCTACCCAAAAGGGTACTTCGTCCTCACAAACATAGCTTTCTTGAATTCTTGCTCCTCACGGTTGAGAGGAGCAATCACAAAGATTCTGCCAAGTCCAATGATAGAACAAATTTCATGCCTAACGTCCTGACGATGAAATACAATGAACATCAGTAACTCCTCGGTCTCAGTCTCCCACCTCAGAAAATAAAGAAAAAGAACTTAAATGAAGAAAAAATCATGTCCATATTACAAAATCATGAACCCTCCGATGCTCTGACGCATGGATGGGTTACCTGCTAATAAAAATTCGAAGGAAATAAAGGGAGGAGAAAAACCCGCAAATCATCGATAGAAACAAAGACCCAGGATAATAGACAACAATGACTATAACAATAAATAATCAGTAACTATAAAGCCTAGATACTATGATCCATTTGAAACAAAAATATACTGTACACATGTCCCGCTACATAGAACCAGGCCAACCTAAACATGGGACCCTCTTCCAGTTTTAGACACAGTTCCAAGGGCCGGTCAGTTACTCCAATACAGCAACCTCCTGCTCAACTCTCCAGTAATTTGCATCATTGAATTCCTTTATCCCAGCTCCATCATCATCTGTATTTTCCTTTTCTGGCTTTTTGGGAACTAGGTTCCTTTTCAATGGTCCGGCTTCCCCAACAATCCCCTCCTTGAGAGCTTGCTCCATTGCCTTCTCTGTTCCTTCTAATTCTACTCCTACAAATTCAACATCCTCTTCAAACAAAGATGGTACTGAGGAAGAAGATTTTGGACTTGAATTGGATCCAGAAGAACTTGCAACAGAATCAACAGGAGTAGAGGTACCATTTGATACAATATCTCCGCTTGAAATCGAACTAATTGGGGTACCCACTACTGGCTCCACTGTGTTACTGGCTTTAGAGTCATTTTGATCAAGAAATGGATTAACACTAGAACCACTAACTTGAAAATCTGATGGAGCTCCCCATGCGACCCATTCAGGTATGGGCCGGTCACCAAAGAGATCATCGTTCTCTGATGCCTCAAATTTGAAGAACCCCATGTCACCAGAGGCACTTGTTTTCTCATTTTGAGCATTCAACTCTCCATTCATTGAATTCTCTCCACCACCTAATCCATTGAAGTTTTTTGCACCGGAGCTCAGTGAACCATTGACAGAACTTTTACTGTCAGTAAGTTCCTCATCCTCTCCGACCACTACCTCATCATCACTACTGCTGTTACCTCCATTAGAGGTTCCATTCAAATTGATCTCATCCATCACATCAGTTGCTGAGGTGCTCCTAGCTGCATCAACAGCTCCATCATCTTGGAAAGCAAACCAGTTGGAATTCGTGAACAAGCTACTGTAGAATGAGAAACATGAAAAATGATGTGTAAGAAAATAAACATGTGCTAATAGAAGAATGACCATAACAATGATCAGTACTGAAGGGCATGAAACAGATATAGACAATATCCTCATATGTGGTTAATACCATATGATGCCTTTCCCTGTTGCTCAATCAATGGGGAGAAAAGTAAAATCACATCAAAGATAATAACATAATTGAAGTTGCTGCCGAGGGACAGGGAACAAAGAATTATGTCACTGATCATCTTATTATACTTTGATGCAAATTTTACAAGATTTATTACAAAACAGTGAGGATTCTCACCTTCCCTGGTCATCACCCAATCTCAATGAAGATATTACAACTTCAGCAGATTCATCATCAAAGTACACATCCTGCAATGTCATGGAGGGGGTAGCACAATTCGATCACATCGGGAATCACCATGAAAAGATACTAGTTCAGGTGATCATACTTTATATATCCTGCCTTTTATCATCTCAAATCATTTTCAAACGGAAGGAAAAAATAACAGTGCATAAACCATAAGAAGAAGAAAAAAACTTTACCTCATCATCTCGGTCAAGAGTGCCATGGCCCTACAACCAAGTAAAAGAATCATGAGAAAATGCCTTCCTGGACAAACGTCATCTATTTTATTTCTTCCTTTTCTGGTTGTTTTAATCTGGGCAGCGAGGAGGGGTGGGGGTGGCCAAAGTGTTGCAAGGCATACAATATCCTTATAATTTCATGAAGAATCATTACCTCTTCATTATCATCATTATCATATATAGTGTATCTGAATGCTTGGCTCAGATTATTTGCTAAAGCTGCAACGTCATAATCCCTATCATGGACATCCTCCTCGTCACTATCCCTTGTTCTGTCTTGCAATGCAGTAGGCCGGCTGCAAAAATCATAATGGAAGTTAAAAACATCAGAAACGTAACACAATTCTTTCCCCTTTCCTGGAGTTGGCGTCTGCCAGGGTTTCCTTTCCTTTCTAAAGGAGAAATTGCTAGTTCCTAATCCTTCTTTTGTGGAGTAAGGGCCAGAACTAGTTAAGAAAGACTTTTTTTCTTAATAATCAGAAATGCACCTCTCGGCAAAGTTTGTAAATGACTTCACAAAGACGCTATACAAGTATGAATAGTAAGCAAAGGGTCTGTTGGATATTGTCTCCAGTTTTTATTTGTGTTTGTCACTTTTTTTCTTCTATCTTCTCTGGAACTCCAGTCTTATTCTTTATCAAATTAAAATCTTTGTCCAGAATCACTTCTACTGATCCTGAAAATTCTTAACTATATAGTCAAACAAATAACAAGGTTTCATTTACTATGAACAGATCTTCAGATATATAACACAGATTACGTACTGATTTCATTGATGCAACAGGCCAATGGGTTGAAACAATGAAAGAAGTTCAGATAAATGCCAATATGCAGGATCTTGCACTGGAATCTTGCATTAAGGAACTACTAAAGGAACACACACAATAAAGACACAGTACAGATTCCTATTCACTCCCACCCAATGTTTTGTCTGATGGAAAGTTTGAAAATTTCCACATTACATACAACAGCAATTGCCACAAATCAAAGTTTAAGGTTCAAAAGGAGATCAAGGACATAACATACCCACAAGCCCACCGGAACACATTTTCGACCATATTGCGCTCTTGCAAGACAGTAGACTGCCACTCAGCCCATTCATTATTTTCCTAGGGGAGAAAATTGCATACAGTTAAATAAGGAAAAATCAGAGAACAAATAATGAGAGCACAGCAACTAATTCAATTGTGATTCATATTTGAAGGGGGGGAAATCCCCAACCACCACCAAATCAAGATTTCACAACAGAATGCATAATACAGAACACGTTATCTTTACAAGAATAAACAGCACAACAATTCTACTTTCTATCACAGGTGCATGACTTCCAGGGAGGTAAGCAAAACTTATACCCCCAGTCTGAAAATATCTATTTCAGATTTGCTATGGACAATGAAGAAAGACCACTAGAAAATTAAACTTCTTCCATCAAGATTTACATCAATAAGATTCAAAATTTAATTAACTATTGAATACACAGAAAAAAGGGTTCATATATCTGGCAAAGCATTTATAATTAAAAAGGCATAAAGAACAAAAGAAAATAAAACCTTCCTCACAACAAACCTGAAGATGTGCTTGAATACAGTTGTCATTATTTACCAACTGAACCAACTTATTAGAGATCCTTGTTATGTGCCCAATATATCCTGCGCGAGGTGCTTTTCTTCCATCAGTGGGTGCAGTTGGCTGCACCAAAAGATGAATTGTCAGATTTCCAAAGACATGATCAAAGTAAAAAGATGAGGGAGGATAGAAAAGAAAAGGAAATTATCAAAAACTCATATAATAATTAACAAATTAAAATATACAGGAATCACAACTTACTGGACTAAAATTAGTAGAAACAGTAGGAAGTTTATCAGCTTCAAGAATCTTGCCAATCAGATTACAATCTCGGAAAAGATGATCAACAACAGTTACATTTTTACTATCCAGGCATGAATATATTATGCTCTCAACATGATGATGCAATGCATTGTTGTATGGATACCTGCAACAAATAACAGTGTTATAATCATGATCAAGCATTTCTAAACGGGACAAGATCAGAGAAGGTTAATTAAAGAACTGACAGAACCACTAATATAAAATAAAGCAACAGGTTCAATTGAAAAAGAAGAGGAGGAAAGAGAAACATACTCAAAGAAGAGATCAAGAATTCTCTGAATTGTCCCTGATTTCACCAATTCCTTCTCGGCAACCTCATTGCCAGTTTTTAGGAGCACGGCAATAAATTCTACAATCTGTAATCAGACCCAGATAAGGTTTAGGAATTAAGACAAACTATATTAGTTCGAATAGAAAGTACGAGTTAGATGTAAAATAGGAGTCCATTGCCGGTTCTCAATTTTTCCCATGAATAATCAGCATAATTTTTGTGGTATCTAGGCCATTGAGAAACTAAGCCTCACAGAACTTAAGGAGGACTTGAGACATTAAAGGTGTCCTAATACCAATCCTTTCCACCATATGTGCCACATACTTTTCAAGGGGAAACAATAGGCACTAAGTCTTATCTGAAATTCATACAACCCATGTTCATCAGAAGAGTGCCATCAGCAATTATAATTCAGGAAGGACCAACCTTTAACCGATACTTCCCAAGAGGAGGTTTCAATTCACCATATGTCGTAGGCAAAATCTTATCATCAGATGAGACAGTCAGCAGCAACAACAGATCAGCTGGACAATAAGAAAACAGAAAATGTCAAAACCCTCATAAATGAAACAAAAATTAAGGTATACAGTTTCTTTACTTTACTGAAGAATTGTTTTAATTCACATCAAGACTTTTTGACAGAAGCAAGAAGGTAATATAAGTACAACAAAGGTTTTTCGCATATTACAGTGGAATATTAGCAAAAAAAAAAAAATGATTCTACGATGGCAAGAGGATCACCAATTAGATGTGAAAAAGTTAAATATTTGTTTTGTTAGTGGAAACTGATCCACTTTAGTCATTGAACACTGCATTACACAGCAAAACTCCTCGTTCCCATTGTCATTGACAATAGTATTCATACTCGTTCTTGTGGTCCATAAATGCTGATGATGGACAAACATTTTCACAGACAACATACCAAAATGTTTCATTGTCTCATAAATATATATATATTTATGCAAGATAAACAAACCTACCAAGTTTTGGGAGCATAGCACCCACAGTGTCAGGATTAACTTGTATGGATGACTCATATACATGCTGATTCCGAATAGAGTACATAAGAGGTGAGGGTATTGATCTTTTAGGATCCAGCAATGAGATACAGACAGATAATGAGTGGACCAGAGCAGATTTTGAATGAGAGTCTTCAAGTCCATGGTTGAAAATCCTCGCGACAAAGCTGAATCCAGAGAAAACCCCAGAATTAACAAAAAGCAACACTAACATGAACTAAAGCCACTGAAATTATTATATGTTCAACGAAGATAACAAATCAATTTCCAACAAACCTTGGACTAGATAATTTTGTGGCCAAGGGAGAAGGAGCATTTCTAGTTATAGCACATAGAGTTTCTGCTGCATTAGCATGTACTTCAGGAGGACTCTGGAGAGAACAAAAATGAAGCAAGTAAAGTTTCCAGCTGTAAAAACAATGTATGAACTTAAAATATTTGAATTTTGTCTTCAACGAAAACAGTCAGCTATAAAATGGACAAAACATGAAACTTATCAGACAATGGCAGTAAAATAAATGTCATGGCTAAGTCCAAGTTACAGTTCCATGTTAACCACATGCAAGCAAAACAGAAATGATTCACACATGTAAATTTTTAGTACAACTAGCAGTGACCGCACAGCTATCTTCATATGCCACTACTGCAGCAAACACCTGCTTACTAAGGCTACTTCAAATTTATGAATATTATAAAGTTCTCTTAGAAATCTCATTACTCTTTCTTCCTATGCCAGCTAAAAAACAGTATGTTCAACAGAAAGACATCCTTCATTCAATGACAAGAAGGTTGTGAAATGTAATAAAATTCCACTCTAGAATGCTGCATGCTTACAGAGGTGTTCAATTTGTCCACAATCATTTCTAACAAAGTACTGTCAGCCAACCATTGCATCACATCCATAGAGTTGGGGTAGAGGTGATCATCAGCACCAACAAGACGTACTAAAACCTGAACAAAGGAGAGAAGCAAAGGCTATGATAAAGATATGTTGCATAATATTCAAAAATAAATAAATAAATAATTACTAACCTCCATGATGGATGTAATACCAATCAAATCAACCAGCTGGCGGAAAACATCTTGATGTGACTGCAAATGGAGATTGAGACCAACTTTAGAGGAAAATAAAATGGATATTGCAGGTTCAATCAATGCCCTAGCTGTTCAAAATTGGCAAGCTGAGGACAAAGAAAGGTTTTCAAGTCTCTTGAAAGGCACAATTTCTTTTAGAATGATTATCATATAAAAAGTTCTATATTGAAGAAATATCAAGACAAGTATCAGTTTTTCAATATCACTAGTATAAGTTTACATTAAAATAATTTCAATGGACTTTTATTGTTTGTATACCATCAAGAATTAAATGGCCCCATTAAATTACTCTATGTCACTCAAGTAACATTGAAAAGAAAACAGTTGCAAAAAGTCACCTGAACATAATTCATAAGAGGTACAGTCTTCCGTAACATAAGGCATATCACAACCTGAAATAAAGCAAAGTTACATCAAAAGGCATACCTTAAACAGCAAACCAGTAGGACCATAAAGGGCATGAGACACGATACAGCCCTAACCTAAGGGCAAATTACCTTGCTAAAGTATCCAGCAAGCAGAGCACTATGAGGACGGTTAGGTTCCAGGAAAGAGAATAGTAAATCCATTAGCTGTAACCAAAAATAAAAAAATAAAACTCTTAAGTAATTCTATTTCAAAGAAGCCTTGAAATTATTTATATTCTGTAAACTTAAAAAAATTTCAATACCTCCTCTTCATCCACTAGAGTCTTGAGAATAACATCTATTTCACAAGTAAAAATCTCACAAGCAATGAATGGGAACCTATGTTCATAAGACAGCAAGCATTTAATATTTTCTAAATTATATCAACTTAAAGAAAAAAGAGGTGAAAAAGAAAAAAGACGAGACTATTATTACAAAATGCTTAGCATATTCTTTTATCAAATCAAGAAAACTTACTTGAAAGTACGTTTGCTGTCAGCCTCTTCAGGAGGCTCCTCAATAACATATCTCAGCAACTGTTCAACCTGTGCCCTATCCCTCAAACTGCATGCCAAAAAAACTAGATTAATTTTCTTGAGTTGTTGAAGATTCTGGGGGTAATTTGTTGATAAGATCGATAGCTCCTAAGAACGGAAAACTAAAATATGTCTCAGTCATAATGGCTGGAGGGGGGGAGAGACAAGAGGCAAACAGGAGAAAGGATTACAAATTTATGAGGCGACTGTTTAGAGCTTTGCATTCTTGAATTATCTCTTCTTCATCCAGAAGCTCTTCCAATGTGAAATTGTCCTTGTCTAACACCGATTCAACCTACACATTGTAAAATAAGACGAAAAAACAGCAATGTCTTAAGAAACAAATTAAAGGATGAGAAAAATAGAAAAACAAGACAATACATTAATAAGTAACTATAGAAAGAAGACAGAACAAGAACAGTTATACATTAAAGTATAACTAGATCATGATTTGGGTAGGTGAACCCATTCAAGGTTCAAACTATTGAACATATGAAAACTACACACTCCAAAAAAGCCCTAAAAGAAAACAGCATTCATGAAAACCATCCCCAAACATAATTTAGTCCGACTAGCAACTCGCAACACTTCTGGTGGAGCAATTTTATATGTTATCGACAAACATTATAAAATCATGACTACCAATGTTAAACTTTTTTCAGTCACATCAAACTAAAGCAAAAGGCATGTAGCAAAAGCAAGCTCAAATTTGTTGCACAAGAAATATTCCTATAATGCGTATTCACTGGATTAAAACATTCAACAGCAAATAAAAATCAAATAAGAAGAGACAAATTGCAATGCTTCAGCTCAATCGTAATATTAGCAAAAATAAAACTCTGCCGCAACAACAACATGTAGAATCATAAATAAACCAGTTAATTACAGCAATTAATAAATCTTAAATTTCCCAACCAAAAAATAAATAAAGAAAGAAAGATATCTAGATCAAGAAACAAAATTTGACGACCTGTTCTGTCAAATAAACTCGAATTGCAAGATGAGAAATAATTATTAGCACATGAAAATGGATCAAGTGACTCACAGGTGAAGAAGCAGAGAGAGCTGTGAGCTTCCAAAACATATTCAAATTCGTGCCGGCGCGTGCCTACACCGAAATATCTTCACACGGACACGTAGAAGGAGAAACCAACAGATTGGGTGTTGAGCTCCAAAGCAAGAGTTGAAGAACAGATCTGTAAAAACCCTAAGCTTAAGAGGTCGAGATTCAAGATGAAGAGGAGCTGATAAAACCCTAATTTCTCGGAAGCCAGATCGAAGACGGAGAGCGCAGTCGTAAAGATCGATATGATAGAGAGAAGAGGACGAGTCAGGAGAAGGATGGACGATTTTTTGATGCAGAAATGGCGGAGGACAGAACCAAACGAAAGCAACGATAGGTTATGTCGCTGTGTCTGCGCTTGTTTGGCGAGGGGGAAAAAGAAAATGAGCAGAGAGGCGGAAAAGTACAAAAATCACGTCCGGATTTCACAAAAAACTTTTCAAAAAAAAAAAGTTGTAGGAAACAATTATTGAAGGAAATAATTATTGTTATATCCAATGCTGGATTTACTATGAAGGCGCTCGAATTTATTTGTTTAATACTGTTGCTACGGCCAAGTTTGGCTATCGTTGTAATTTATTTGTTTTATAAACTACGATTCAATTTTTAATTTTAAAAATTCCGTATAATATTTATAGTTATTAGTATTAAATTATTAGTACAATTAAGAATCAAACTTTAATGTCTTAACTTTATTACCAAGAGACTAATTATTATTCTAAATCTTCCTTTTGTCTTTTGCTAATCTTAACATAAATATGATTAATATTAGTATTAAATTTTAAATTACTAGTAATGGGATAAATGGATATGATCGGGACGAGTCAACCTAAACGAGCGTGACCTACAGATAAAGTCAATCCAAATGGACTCAAGGCCCAACCCTCAATATTTGAAAGTTATACTTACTAAGTCAATGAGAAAATGTGGGTAACGATCTGATACCACTAACCTCCCACATCACTGACCTCCTAAATTAGCTCAAGAGAGGTCTTATCGGACCACGACCTCCAATCCGATAAGATCCAATTCATCTCATACATCTTCCATATCGCGACCAACCGTGGGCAACTCCTAACAACCCCTATGAGCCTACGATCACTCCACATGACATCCCAAAAGAGACAGTCAAGGCCTCCGACACCTGAGGCCAGGTTGCAAAGTTTGTCTAAAAGATACCGTGTTAATAAGTTTGTAGCTCTTGACAGAGATATAAATGGTAAGATATCTAAATTGGGAGAAACTACATGATTTTGGGAGCAATTAGTCTGATCTAATATGATCTTACAATTATTATAATTACTTACTGCCACGTAATATAAGAGTTTTAATCAAAGAGGTAACTTACTCTATCTTAATACATAATCAAATTTCAATTAATCTACAGACAAGCACAACGTTCTCGGGTTAATTACACGACTTTACTCTCTTAGAATATTGAATTTAGATATCAAAGCTCTTCCCCGAACAATAGTCCACTCCGGTGACTTACTTGCTTTCTTCTCGGATTGTGACCATTGATGTCACCACAGTTTTGAGGTAATCTGAAAGCTACTGTTAAGCTCCATCAACTAGATTAACTATCTTTTCAATTCTTTTTGTAATTAAAATTGTAAATTTTAAAATTATCATTTATGAAAAAAATACTTATGTATGTTTGCTTTTACCCTTGCAATGTTTTTTATAAAAATTCTAATACAATCATATTATTATTATACATGTCTTCAGATATTTCACACTGGAACTAATATTGATCCTTCCGTCATTGCTTAAAATGTTTATAATAATAATAGAAAAAGGTATGACTGATATATTTTTGTTATAATAAGGAAATAGAAAACAGATGCTTCAATCATTTTTCTTATTCTATTTTATTTTTAACCCTTTTTTAGTATGATTAGAAATAATGTGACAGGCAAAAAGTTACTGAAAAGATTATTTACCTGGATATATCTCTTTGTATTTCCTAAATGATTTTAAGAAAACTTAAATAAAATTATTTTTTGCTTAATTTAATTCTAAAACGTTTTCTATCCTAAAATAAATTTATTAATTAATACGAGCATGATATCATATTGATCAACTCACCACAATTCCAATTTGCTAAATAAGGATTGCATTTCTTCCATTTAAAAATGAATATTTACTTATCTCATAATATAAAATCTAGCATAAGACTCAACGCATCTCATAAGCATGATTCAAAAACATCAAATATGAATATGCTAATATGTTATTACTCTATATGTGTATCATGCGAGCATAATTCTAATTCATCGAATATACATATAATGACTTAAATTAAATGTCAAAATAATCAAATAAATTACAAAATTTCTAT
>JAOXNR010000028.1:7565616-7586060 GCA_028571225.1 Parsonsia alboflavescens | reverse complement strand
TCTCGATTCTCGATTTGGGTATTGAAAAACAAAGGGTAAGGGCGTAATTTCTCATTTCCAGAACAATTTTTATTACCAAAAATGTTAAAAGGTCAATTTGGGTATAGGATGAAATTGGGTCAACCCATTTGAATAGAAATGAAATATTTATAGAAAGTGAGTAAAATTGAAATTGGATCAATCAATTTGAATATATTTGGAAATTAATTGCATTATAATGGCTATGATATTGTACATTACAAGTACTTTATTTGTCATCTAGCTGAGGGAGAATTACACGTAGATGGAGGAAGTTTGTGTGCTCGTTAATTGACAAACTATTGACCTCATAGAACTGTAAATGCGCCAGCGCGCCCACACACACACGTATCTATATATATAGAAGAATGCTTAGAAGCTGAGTCATCCCCGTGTGTGATTCTTTTTTTTAAAAAAAACTCGGCACTGATTTTGAAAATAAATAAAATAATAATAAAAAAAATTCTTTGCCAAACAACACAAACGGTGCGGGGCTGCCAGCTGCGAGAGCATAATTGAGGAACAGTACAGGTCTGGGGCATGCCGGAGGTGCGAGGAACTGTGCAGGCACCATTTCTGCTCTTCATGGTCGACATCGTTTCACTTGGCAAGTTTTCAAAAAAAAAAAAAAAAATTGCACATATTTATAGTGCATTTCTTAGCATTCTTCTAAAAATATATATATATACTAATTTACCACTAAAAAAGGTACAAAATGGATGAAAGAACATTCAAGAATATATGAAGTCATTCCTTAATATCATTAATGATCCTTCAATCACTATTTATAAATCATTAGAGATAATTTTGATTGTCATTAATTATAAATCGTTCTTATTTGATTGTGTTTTCTTTTATTACTTTTGCCTGAGTCGTCTTTCTCCCTCTCTTTCCATTACTCTCTTCCTCCTTCAAATCCCACATAAATGACATTTTAGGAATTTTTTTTAAAATAAAATGATCGGCAGATAATGACAGAAAGAATATTAAATTTCATATATCAGTAGAATATGGGTCTCACCATATAATAGAAAAGAATCCCATAAAATAAAAATATTTATTTAAAAAAAAAAGATTTATCTTAAAAAGAGAATATTATGAGAGCATTTTTATTTTTTTAACTCTAAAGAGTTGAAAGTTAAATATTTTTTTAAAAAAAAAAAAGGGGAGAAGAAAGAATGCATGTGTGTGTTGGTTTATCTATTTTCCATGCATGTGTTGGTGGAGAAATACTAACTTTTACTTTCAAAAAGCACACAACTTTTGAACTGTCCATTCTAATTTCTAATTTAATACATTAGAGAAAAATATAAAGGTTTCAACTTTTTTTAAGTCATACATTTGAAACTTCAAAATTCAAACAAAGAGTTGGAAAATAAGGTAGACAAAAGGACCATTTGGTGTGGTTTTTATTATTTTTAACTTAAATACTTTTCCAAAGGTAAATCATCAAAATTATGCATTAAAAGTAATTTTTACGCTCCCTTCGTCCACAATTGAATGTCACATTTTTAATTTCAAATTGTTCGGATTTGAATGTATAGTTTTCTAATTTAGTTAAATTTTTATTAATAAAAAATGAAATTACAATGTTAAAATTAATTAAATCAAACAAATTTTCTTTAAAATACGTGTAAATCAAATCGAAACATTTAATAACAAACGGAGAGAGTAATATACTATTTTTATTTCAGATTGAGTAATTCAATAAAATTAGTAAAAAGTAGTATGTTATAACATTTTGTCATTTTCATGATTTGAAATTTAATCGTGTAGACAAACCATCCTTTTTTTCCAAAGATACCTTAGATTTGTTTGTCGAAGGAATCTTTACAATTTTCGGTAGCACAAAATTTATAGACGCTCCCATCAGTTGTACACGTTTTTCACCTGTACCTGCTCTTGTTTAATTGAGCATATAACAACTGAAAGTGGCAATTTGATTTTGTAATCTTTATAAAGGCCATAATAATCTATATCCCTGCTTTTTGGTGGTTTGTATCTGACGGTATAGTGATGCTGATTTGAAGAACTGAGAGCATCTCCCATGCTCCAACTTTTCAACCGGTGTCTATTGGAAGTCTAACATGTCACGTACTCACTTTGAACCTTTTTCTATGTATCATGTATCGTCATTCTCCAATCATTTTTTTTTTTTAAAGTGCCTAAATTAGATTTCATTCATCATAATGGATTTTACCGCTAACTCATTTTTATCTTAAAAATTTGTTAAGCAACGAGATCTAAATATGTCCCAATAAGTGAAGCACTTCTCTTTGATGGAGAGGGATGCTTCCTCATTTCTCTTTTCTCTAATCACCCTTCATAATCATCCCATTGAAGATGCTTGCCAAACAGCAAAATATATTTAGTCTTTTTTATTCCCTCTGCAATTCATCTATTTATATTTTTATATACGCCCAATTGAATATTTACTATTATAAAATAAACATATTTTTAATTGTAATTCAACCGGATACCATCTAATTTAAAGAAATTACTTCTAATAAGTCTTAAATGTAAGGAGATTATATCTCTCTAACTTTTAAAATTGAGTACTGATTTACATCCCACTATCTCATAGGGTCTACCATTAGGCATTAACAATATTAATTAATAAGGAAAATTTGCTTATTCAAAATTAAAGTTAAAAAACTTTTTATTTATTATTTTAAAACAAAATGTACACTTTTAACTCCAAACAAAACAGAGTATGGGTTTAGGTGAACTTTTTAAAATAACATCTATTGCATAGAGATTTTTTAATATACAAAAACAAAAAAAAAAAAAAATCTAATTTGCTGAAGTTCTGCTATATATATATATATTGACACGTTTTAATAGTCAAATTATTTTAATAAAATATATTTAAAATTAAAATGAAAATCTTCTATTATATTTTTTTTCTTGATAAAAGGATTGAAGTTGCATTTTACTAAAATAAAATAAATCTAATGAGAGTATATAAAATAAATTTTACTAAAAAAATTTATCATAAGTGGTATAACGTCCTCATCGTATAAATAACATTCTTCAAAAACTTTATAAAGACACTTAAGATAAGGGTTCAAGAGACATTCTATAGAGAATTTTCCCACTCCTTGATTTTATTATCCATGTACTTATTAATGTGTCATTTATTAAAAAACTCTCATTTAAATTATGACGATAGGTGAGATAATCAATATTCCCACTAAAAAAAAATGCAAAAACATCATAAGAGGAAATCTTTTACTATCATATACATTAAATATTATTCTTTCCTTACTAAAAGTAAAACTTGAAATTATTATACATCAATTAATCAAAATTAAACTTAGAAAAATGAATTTAAAGGAGAAGAAAAAACTTAAAGATGTGAATTTAATAAACAGTTTTGGCTAGCTAGATAAAAGATTTATTCATATTATTTAAAAATGAATTAGATTCAAAATTTTACGAGTCATGATAAATTATTTTTCTGAAGATTCTACTGATTTGGTTTAAATTAAAAGAAAAACGTAGAATTAGACATGTAAGTTCCAATTAATAGAAAGCGTGTTAATGAAGGCGCGTCTTGGCAGAACTTGAGGAGATCCGAAGGGCGAAAGTTGTGCTCTTCACGCTTCAGGTGACGGGCCAACTTATTCGTTCTATGTGTGCCCGCTTTCTCCATTCCCTCAAGTCTCAACCACTCTTTTGTCATTCCAGCCACCGGATTCCTCCAGATCCCGGCGGCGACGAGGACGACGACACTGACGTGGACTTCCTCAGTTCCTTTACATCATTCTTGAAACACTCAACCAACCTACCAGTCCAGATCCTCCAGAATTATCATTAGATCAGGAAGCTGTAGAGGGAAAACTTAAATTGAGTTGAATATTGGTGCTGAGATGATTTTCAAGTAGAGGAGTGCAGAGGATAAGGAACAGAAAGAGTTATTGGTGGAGTAATAGCGTGTAGAGAATGAGTGTGAGTCACGCGTCAGTTCATCCAGTTCCAGTAGAAGCGCCGCCGCTGCAGACAGAGGGTGCCAATCCGCCGCCTGCAGTTGGAGTAAGGATGAAGGACATTCAAGGTATGCCTGGCACGATCGGTGGACTTTGCTTGCGTTTCACTCAGTTCATATTCGCCGTTGTCGCTTTATGCGTCATGGTCACTACCAGCGACTTTCCTTCCGTCACTGCATTCTGGTAATTAATTAAATAGTATTCCAAAATGAAATGTAGTATTTCTTTTCTTATCTTGGCATATAGATTCACCCCGATTTAATATATACTTAGATATCAGCTGTCTCTTGAATTTTTGGCCTTTGAAATTTTTTATTTCGATTTAGTCGGTTTGATCTTCCTGAATTACTTCCTTTATGAAGCGTAGTTAAGGAAAGAGTAGAAACAATTTAAATGCATTTTAGATCGAGATTATGCATGTTCTTATTTGATAGGAGTGTTTCAACAATAATGCAAAGCCAACTGCTTCAAAGGAAATTACAATTGTTGTGAATTGTTAAAATTGCCACTTTGGAATTCAAGCAATGATTTCTGGATGCTACTAAGATAATAGTGAAGCATGTGTCATCCACATAGATAATGTAAACTTGCAATTCTAACTGGACATAAATATGTCAGGATGAAATGTGCTCTATATAGAAGTCGTCATTTCTTTCTTTGTTTGCTCGTGACTCGCCATGTAATACATCATTTATCCGGCAATCAGTTTAGAGTTTTGGCCTTTAGAGAATGATTCTGCTTGTAAAATGTCTATATTGGGTCCTATGTAGTGGCCTGCTGTTTTAGCTTGACCTTAAAAGTGCCAAGAGTATAAAGAGTTTACTCTGCTGCACTCTTAGATAATATCTCAATAAGATAAGTAAAATATTAAAAGTTATACAGGTTTGTCTATGAATATTTCAATCTTTAACAATGCAGACAATATTCAACTCCTCGTCAATGACATAAACCATGGTCTTTCATTACTGAACACGTGTGAATTTAAGTGATCTGCTCAGGAATTACGATGTATGGGTTGTTCGAAATTCTTCAGCAGGAGATTACAAACTGATTCCTGATAATGCTAGTAATTTATATATTCTGGTACTTTATCAAGCAGGATCCTTGTGCTGTTAGATTATTTTGATACTACATGTTAGTGTTGAGAAGGCTTATGTTAAAAAACTTTGTCATATAGATATTATACAATAAATTGCTAAATTTAAATATTTGTAAATGCACCTGAGTAGAATTTATGGATTCCTGAAATTGAAGACTGTAACAGACGGATTTTCTTTTGTCTCATTGGAAAAAAATAGGTAGGGAAAATACTAACACTACTTAAATAGTCATTATCCTTTGCTTTGTATACTGAGTTCTTGTTTTCTATTCTAACAGTTATCTTGTTGCTGCGGCCGGCTTGCAGAGCTTGTGGAGCCTTTCACTAGCAATTGTAGATACCTATGCTTTGCTAGTAGGGCGCAGCTTGCAAAATTACCGAATTGTTAGTTTACTTGCTGTAGGAGATGGGGTGAGTTACAGCTATAGCTCTGAAAGTTTAAAAACTTAACATGCTAACAACATTTGTTCTATTGTATTCTTGCTGAATGTTTTGCCTGAAGTCTTCTGGATAATGATGGTTTTCTCAGCCCAAATGCCATTACAGGTCCTTGCTTCTGAGTTGTTCTCTTGATTTAGAGAAAAAAAGGTCAAATTTAAAGTAGTGTAGTGGTCAAACCTTCCTTATGACTATCACCACAATCATCAAAAATCACATTCTAGAATATTTCATAGACATCGAGCAAGGTCATCTCTAAATTATAGTCCTCCAGTTGAATGGCCTCAATTATGTCATAATTTACAGACTTTCAAAATGAAGAATGGGGAAAACAGCATGAAAATTCACTTGTAGCATATGCATTTGTTGTTCACTGTGGTTTAGTAACGATGAATATGGTATTGCATCTCTTTTCAGTTTGTTAATTCACGTCAATAAATTGGAATTCAAACCTTAACTTTGGAGGTATAAGCTACTATTGTCTTGCATTTTTCAGAAAATTTAAGTTTTGCAGAACTTTTCTTGATTATTGCAAAATACAGGTTGGATTCTTTAAGGCTGTCTGAACCATCTTGGATCAAAAGCATGTACTGAAACAATTTGTTAGCTTGGGCATATTGTGGTCCCTTTTCATTTATAACTTAAATGACAGTTGGTGACCTTTTTCATGCCTACAGGCTCATGTTTTTCGACACTTTCTTCTCTTTCAGGAGAATATACTGAAGATGTTAAACTGCACTGAATAATGCCAAAGGTTCTTAAAAACTGATTAGTGTATCCGTAATTACTATTATTCTTTAGCTGCTAGAAGTTCTTCCTATTTCAAACTTCATTTTGCATTCACTTTCTCTTCCTTTCATCTTCAAATAATTAAAGGCAGTAATTTTGTTATGAAATCATATATTTACCTGAAAAACATCATGCCTTTACATAATTGGTTGTCATTTGCCTTTATCTTACCAAAATGTTAGAAGTTGAAGACACTTTCATTTCTGAAAGAATCCGCTAGGAATAAAATTTCTAGGTTCTATTTGTTGAAAAGAAGTCTATAGTCCCAATATTTAGCACCTTCAGTAATGAGAAAGCTTGAGGATGGTTTCCTTGCCTGTTGAATGTGCTTAAATGTGATATTAACTTCTTTTTTGGCACTTTGCAGCCCAGAAGAGAAATGCTTTCGGCCATATAATTGTTCAACTGCTTCGTTGCAACAATTAATGAACAGCTAAAATTTATGCTTTCGGCCATATAATTGTTCAACTGCTTCGTTGCAACAATTAATGAACAGCTAAAATTTATGTTTATCTGGAACTTCTCGATCTCATGTTATTTTGCTTGTTATGATGGCAAGAGAATTTTAGCATTTTAAAGTTTTGCTTTTTATCATGTCAACAGATTTTAAGCAATAAAAGTGACATTGGATTAAGTTTTTGCTAGAGTGGATTGTGATCTCAGGTGTAGTAATAATATGCAAGTATCCCTTATATCTTCAAACTGATTTAGCATGTATATTTCCCCTGCAGGTGACTTCTACCCTTACATTTGCTGCAGCCTGTGCCTCTGCAGGCATAACTGTTCTTATTGGCAACGACCTTGGTAGCTGTGGCCAAAATCACTGCACTGAGTTTGAGACTGCTACAGCCATGGCTTTCCTGAGTTGGTTTTCTGCACTACCGTCATTTCTATTGAACTTCTGGTCACTTGCTTCTCGATGAAGACTGTAAAACTCTTTTTGTAGGATAAAAATGGGTCATGTAAAAGTATTATTTCACAACACACTCTTTGTATGATTGTTTGTCTGCTCTAGTAACACAGTCAAAGTTGAAAGTTGATTCAACAATGTGTACATATGCATTGTAAATTTGACCCTCTTTTGCTCTACCTGTTGTAAAGGATGATGAAAACTTGGGCTTCACAGCCTGACTGATTTTTGTTTCAATCCGATGAACATCAAGATGTGGGTACATTCTCTTCTTACAGGTCCTGGGATCCTCACTACTTCTGGCGTTGCAATAGTTCTTATCTTTAGGAAGACAAGAATTCAGGAAGTTTATATTGTTGATCCTATTTCCTCGTTTCTGCACTAGGACAATGAGTTTTCAAGAAAGGAATGCTTCTATAAACAAACCATTCTCTGATTGAGGATCTGGTGTCATTTCAGTTTATTATTTGGCTGGAAAAATCCCATAGAAACCGTGCCACAGTGCTTCAATGTTTCAAGAACCTCAAGTGAGTTGTAAAAATTAGAACATGGTTATGAGCAAACGACACATTTTAATTAAATTAGATTAATGCAGACCTGACTGAAGTTTATAAATATTACAAAACTTTTTGCTCCCTCTTTCACATTCAACAATTTCTCTCTACCCTTCAGGGATATATATATATCAATAGAACCTTTGAGAAAGAGCGCTTAATGTACTCTTAAACAACATTTACACAAAAGACCAATTAACAAAAGTGAAAGCAAGGCAGTGCACCGTGCTTTCATCTGCAGCAAGAACTTTCCAAGCTATGGCTTGTTCATATGAAACATGGCGACCCATTGTTGACATGCAGATTCCTCCCGGCAAATATGCATATCCCTAAGATTTGAAAAAAAGTAATCAGATTTCAGGAAGCTAAAAACGAAAGTTTGTTTTAATGGACATTTACACAGCAGAACCCAAGAGAGAACCAACTTTAAGATAATTTCTAGTATAGAGAATGGGTTCTGTTGTTTAAGCTTCTTACCTGCTGCATGATCTTCGCAAATTCTGCAAACAAAGCTTTCCGCCCTGAATCATCAAATATCTTATCCAACGTAACATCTTGTAAAGCCACCAGAGTCGTCTCAAGCATGTCAAGTCCCGCCTGATTTGCGAAAATGAAAACAGGCAATGACTGCAACAACAAAGTAGATGATTAATAACATATACATTGCTTAACATAGTCTTCTGTAATTAGTTGAATAAATAAACCATTAAGAGCCAGAATGTAGTTTGTGGATTGTTCAAAATTTGCCTTAATAGTTTCGTGAGAGTAGGGGAACTGAATGAAGGAGAAAACAGCAGTAATGACAAAGCATAGCATCAATAAATATTGAAGTAGATACTCGGTAGTGCACTCAGTTGTACCTTCAGCGAGCAGCATAAAATGGCATCTTGGTGTTGCCAAAGATTCTTTAACACTGATTCACCATCCAGAGACTCCCCTCTGAGCAATTCTGCCCCCAAATGGTAACTGAAAATTAAAAGACATTAGCATACCTCGTAAGAATCAAGCCTCTATAATCCTCTTTTACTTTCTACCTAGAAGGAAGGGGCTCGAGAGTGAGAACATGTATGGCTGACAATGCAGGTAAGGTCAAAAATGTGGTTCATGGTTGATAATCCTAATTTTAAGAATTTTTTAAATAAAAAATGGAAATACCTGTAGCTCTGGCATATCCAATGAGCTAGTGTCAGAGCTTCTGGAGAACCTGGAGATAGCTTTGGTCCAATAGTAGGGCTCACTCCTGATGGTGAAATGGCCATTGCAACTCTCTGGACCGAGGAGATCACACTGCGGAGGTATTGGCGTGCCATTGTGGCTACATTCTCTTGCAGATTGTTTTCAAATGGGAACTGAAAGGCAATAGTTAATACTGATCTTGCATTGTAACTAGTAGAAGCATCCCCAGCAGTGCTGCTTGTAGCTGGGCCAACTTCAAGACTGGATGTTAGATCTAGTGTCCTCTGTGCAGTTAATGTATCCTGTGCATCGCTCTGAAAATGAATTTTGTTAGATATCCAAGTATAATATGTTTCCATGCCATATCCACGAGAGTAAAACAACCTATCAAGCCCCTAATTCCTTATCCTTTTTTTCTTTGGGGTGGGGGGGATCATTTTCACCCTTTTCCATGTACATTAATCATGGGATGTAGTCAACAAACAATCTTTCCAATGATTTTTTGACAAGCCAATAAAAGTCCTAAAACAGAATCTGCCACAATATGCATGTCACAGAATTCTGCTGATTCATCACAAACTTTAAAAGTGGTTTATAAACAAAGTTTATGGCATTTTTGTAGTAGATGGCAGTTCCCTTTTGCGGTAAACTAGAAGTCTATACTTGTTATAGCAAATAAAGTAGGTCATTATTCGCAGTCTATCGGAAAAAAAAAAAAAAACCAATAATATCATAATCAAAATCATTAGACTTATGTGGAAATTGGGTAACTCAACTGATTTTGATTCCAAAGGAATGATACGGAAACCAGAGGGTAGCAGCGGGGCATCATCAGGGAACATCTCATCAATTGGAGCAAAAACAAGTTCGGAGCAGGCTCCTACAGCATTCTCATCAACTCCACTACACATCTGCAGATGACAACCTGCTTGATTAGCTTACCACCATTTCATTTTCTGACTTCCTTATGGTAAGTTAAACTAAACATAACATGTCAAGAACCTGTAGGAGATGAATGTCCCTTGACATAAAACCATCTTCTTGACCAAGTGCATGGCCTTCAAGCCGTATCACTTCAAGCATCTGAATGCAGGAGAGGGGGGGGATCCATAGCCAAAGAAGTTATATTTTTGTCCAACAGTTTCATGCAAGAGCAGAGAACTTGAGGTATATTTGGATGGTAACTTAAAGAAGGTATACACACTTTTATTTGAGAAATAAAACATAACATAAAATTCATTTGGATAGAGATTTTTCGTTTTATGGATTGGACCAAATGATTTGATGTGTAGTGGATCTTATGTGTTGGACAAATTAAACAATGTAGATTAAATATAGCTATTAAAGTGTGTAATATATAAAAATTAAAAGTGTTTAAGAATGTACATTAAATATGGAAATACGGGATCCACTATGTTAGGTGAGAAGTTTCAGAGGGAAAAGAAGTTATTGGAAGAAGTGGAAGTTCAAAAAAGTTTGTCCAAATGGAACCTGAAATTTGGCACTGTTATTTTTCTTACAGAAAACGGATCATCAGATGAATGAGTGAATTTGAAACCACATTTTGAATTTAACATAAAAAGAGCGTGAAAAGGAAAATTTCAGTTGAGGACTTCAATGTTGTGAATGGCCAAAACCAAATAATGAGACAAAAATTGACCAACTAAAACAGGAAACAGACACAAACTTATTGTGTATTTAAAAGACATTTCATATTAGATATGGGGTTTATTGAAGATTTAATAAAAAAGGGTTATTATATACCTCCTCATGTTCTATGGTGTGGCCCAAAGGCATGATAATTTGGCTTCCAGTAAATCTTGTCGGCCTCATACCAGGATATGCATATGAGCCAGTTTTCAAAGATGCTGCAGCGTAAGCATCAACATTGAAGTCAGCCCATTCTGAGCGATGCTCCCTCAGAAATCGGACAAGCACAGCAGGAGGAACATTCTGGCAGGAAAAGCACATACACCATTCTTCAGGCAATGCACATTGTAAAAATTAGGAGTTCCATGGAAGTAGCAAATGATGATTCACAATCTAACTCACTGATAAGAACATGGTTTGAGACATAGATTTTTCTCAATGACCCAAATTACCTTACCAAAGAATCAGATCTGTAGACCTATTTATTTGTTTATTTACACAAAGAAGTGTGGAGAAACAACAGATACGAATTAGCACTTCCACAGTTTTCAAAAGTTTCAAGGTGATAAAAGGAACTCAACTTTTAATTGAAGATTAAGTTCTGAATCTTTTCTGGACTCTCAAAGAGAGAAAAATTTCAGTAATATAAAAGTTCCTAAACTTCAGCAAAATGTTATGATACGGAGAAGATGAGTTCATTGATTTAACACATGACAAAAGAACAGTAACCTGAAGCAACATCGATGCTTTAGCACAAAGAATGCCTCCAAGCAAGGAAAGAGAGGCAGAAGAGGTGCCAAGGTTCTTTGCTGAATGAACTGCAATTATTACATCTTCAGCACCATCACAGCTTAAAAGAGACCAGCCATCATCATTGAATCCATTGATAGCATCGTTAAAGCCTCTGTTGGTATAAAATTATTAAAAAAATTAAATTCTAGTACTTGGGTCCAACATATCAGATCTGGAAATAATTAGACAATCTACAAGTCACACATTTTCAAAAGCCGAAAATGCCCAAAGGAATGAGCTTTACCTGCTTAATCTCTGGCTAAATGTTCTCAATACAGCTGGTTGCCTGCCAAGACCATATACTACCTCACCACTTGTCTCCTGGGCTATTTGCCTGATAAATCTCAATGCCTTCAATCACAAAAAATGTTCAATCAGAACCTAGGTTATCTAGTTCAACTACTTTCATTTTATTCATGACTCATAAGTCATCAAGTTCCACCTTCTACCCCCAAATACTAAATTTCTTTAGCTAAAAGACATGCATCTATAAATTCTCTTTCACCAGAATGATTATAGTATAATTCTTGGATAATATCAAGAAAATCTTCCAAATTCCTGCTTTTTCTTGACCTTGGAAGAAAAAGAGATCATAATAGACAAAAATGATAACAAATTGTAAAGAAAACTCCAGCTGAATAGAACTGCTGGACCTGCTCCTTATTTAGTTCCTTTTAGTCACTAATCAGTATTAGTAATTTAGTAGACTAGTCCAAGCAACAGTCTAAAACACCAACACACACTCCAGAAATTATTGATTTTATAGAAAGGTTTTTCACACCGCAATTGTCATTTTCTGTGCTACAACTTTAGATGATTCATAAAGTGGTCGCAGCACTTCTGGGACACTCCATGCCTGCACATAATAATGCACTTTAGTAAATGTGGGTCAGCCAAACAAATGAACATAATAAGTTCAATAATTAAAATCTGACCTCTAGGTTTAGATGATCAACTATGTGGATGATAGATCCTCCACCCTCACATGGCCTTATTAGGTAGCCAGAGGGAAGCATCTCAGCTCTAACAAATTGAGAAGCTGCAGCTGCATTTGGACCAGCCCCAGTACCAGATAGTGATCTTTCACACACCTTAGAATTGGCAAGAAAGAAAGAAAGGAGTTGTCTTACTATCAATTTGAAGGAATAATATTTAAAAAGCATAGAAACCGAAAATTCTAAATACAGACTGCTGGAGGTTACATATGATAGAAGTAGATGGTTCCCAAACAATATCACATAGAACATTAGAAAACGATATTACAGATGGTGTTCCCTCTATAGATGAAAATCAAACATCACTCCAAACACCAAAACCCAAACAGAAACTATTCATTTATACTGATTCCAAAATAAAGGATCTTTGCAAGAAAAGCCCGAGTACACAATAACTAAACATGAATCATTAAAGAATCATAAGCCCAGGATCTTATTCAGAAATGCATAACATCAAGCCTCAAAACAAGAGGATATAATACCACAAGACTGCCATTCTCTAAGGTGGTTGTGTATCTCAGAGTCCATAAATCCCGTGCTGGAGCCAGTGTAGTCGGAGCATATGTCTGCAATCAGATGAAGTTCATATTTTTATTGCTACAGTTGTGATGAATAGGAGACAAAACAGTTGAAGGAATATTACCTGTGTATATACAAGTTCAATTGTCCCTCCATTTCCAGCAGGAAACATTGTGAAAACTTCAAGGTTCCGACAGTCCCGGAACCATGATGGACGATCTTTCAGGATCTCTGCAATCTGTCAAATTCACAGTATTAAAAATAATTTACTTAGCTTGTGCCATTCTCGTGATCTGAACATGCCAAGAAGCAATCAGGTGATAAAACAAAAAACTGGGTACAAGTCCCATGAAAGTTATAAGCTCAACATATAAGTAGTAGAACCAACCTTCGTTGGTTCCAAGCTGACAAGACCACATGCTCGAGCAGCCACTCCACTGCAACTCTGTGAAATGGCAAAGATCCCAACCGAATCCGGACCAGGCTGAAAACAAAGTTAAGAATGCTTGCATCAGAACATCAGTCTTTAACTGGTTTAACTATAGGAATCATTATTTGAATATAAGTTGAAAATTAATTGAGTTAAGAACTTAATCAAAGAACTGGAACCTTCATCCCAGGCATCTGAACCCAATCGACAGCAGTTCCTGTAGCCTTTGAGAGGAACTCTGCCAAGGTCTCTTCTGCAATTGATAGGAGTCTGCCAAAACAAGAAATTATCTTGTAAGGAAACATCATTTAGGCTAATACTAATGTATCTGAAGGTGTGTAAACTGGGACAGGGAGAATAGGCAGCGAGATTGCAAAACAAATTACCCTGCAGGGTTATTAGAATCCCTCAGAGAATGTTGAGGGGTGGTTACCACTGATTCACAACTTGCATCAGTAGTTGCAGCAGATCCCTGAAGAAATTTCCAAGATTCAGAAGATGGATACAAGAAAGTACTTCACCTCATGAAAAATCAAGAGAGTAAATAAAAAAAGGTATAGATTGAAAGTGCACTTTTGATCATATCAGAGACTTGAAATAAACAATTCACATGATCTGCTGATCTGTGTAAATACTTCAAAAAACTTTGAGAAGAAACAGAGGGACGCAAGAGACAGATACTACTAGAAACCCAAAGATGAATCCTAGAGACGGAACGAAATAACCCTAAAATTAAGAACCATGACTCGGATTTTACGAACTGAAGAAAAAATCATCTTTTTTGCATAGTATTAGTGCTAGATGCTTAGGCTTCCAATATCGACCACAATTCTGAAATGTAAAAATTAACAAAAGAACACCGAAGATTGATTAGAAGTTTTTCCCAGAGCTTTTGCAGCTTATGAATATCCATCTTAAAACATTATGTATTGGTAGAAAGGGATAGACATACACTTTGTAACTGTTGCCGCATAAACCCATTTTCGCACACCAGCTGCGAGACCTGCTTCTGCAGCCGATCATTCTCTTCCATCAACAGCTTATTCATTGCCGTTAACTTTCTGTTCACAGTTTGGAGTCGAGAAGACTCCTTTCGCTGCTTCTCTCGACACCTTTGTCAAAAGGAAACAATCTTTTTCAGCTCCAAGAAAAGCATTTAACTAAACCAAAACAAGTACATTCTTGAAACCATCCAGACTCAGTCAAGTAACTTGGATTTTCTATCCCAATTAAGGTCTACCAGTGAACAAAAACAACAAATTCGGGTTTCATGAGTAAATCCCAGTGTAGTATATGCGAAATTAGGCTAAATACAAACTCCATTAACTTTATTACAGAGCTTTAGAAAACATATAAGATTGGTGAAGAAAAAAATCCACAAATGGAACGCAGAAAATTGAACACTGTAGCAAACAAACTTTTCCTCATGCAGAAGTTGGAAGCAAAGATGGAAAAATAAACAGAAAATCTCCAAATCTTTTTCCATACCTTCTATTCTGGAACCAGACTTTGATCTGTTTGGGTTCAATATTGGCTAGAATTGGACATTCTCGGATCAATTGCTGCCTGCGTAAAGAACTAGGCTTGGGACACTCAGCATAAACCCTCTCCAGAGCCTCAACTTGTTCAGCCGTGTATCGAACGTACTTTCCAGCATCCATATGCTTGTTTATGCTCCCACTGCTACTTTCTCTGTGATGCTGTGCCACCATCGCCATCTATTTTCTACCTCCAGCCCCAAATTTCAAAACCAGACTTGTAAAATATCACGGAGAGAGATGAAAACCGTGAGCCCGAACCGAAAATAAAAAACCTCTTGCTATTTTGTTTTTTTCTGGAAACTTTTTTCAGTAGTGGATTCCCAAATATGAAACGTATGATCTCAACTGAGACAGAAGAGTGATTGTCATAGGTGGCTTTGGACTCAAAGACACTACTATTAAGTTTTAATCTTTTGACAGTTACCTCAAAACTTTGAGATACAGCCAAAATAGCTCAACCAAAAGCTACCGCTTGTTGCAAAACATGCAAATACTAACGAAAACAAAACCCATCTGTATCCTTTCACATGAAACCTGATCCTGTACTTGTGTATTTCTGTGTTAGTGAATTTTTGTAAACTCAACTTACTCGTGTTCACACCAAAACTATAATCTTTGACACTCTTTCCACCTGTGAGCTTGCAGTGGGTAATAGATTTCCAGCTTACTGGGCTCTGATGGTTATGGGATTTTCAGTTTTTTTTCCCCTCGGTGATATCCTCTATTATACGTTTCTTGCTCCGCAACTTTGAAAACCACAGCAATAGAGTTGACACTCTTCTGCTATAAGGCCACCGAAAAACAGAAATTAAAGGGCAATCTCAGTAGGAACAG
Organism: Parsonsia alboflavescens; assembly: GCA_028571225.1. Classification (NCBI taxonomy): domain Eukaryota; kingdom Viridiplantae; phylum Streptophyta; class Magnoliopsida; order Gentianales; family Apocynaceae; genus Parsonsia; species Parsonsia alboflavescens. The sequence continues at coordinate 7,570,326 of JAOXNR010000028.1, read as the reverse complement.
TCGAAAAAAAATCAAGAAAAATTGAACCGAAGAAAAAAATAGCGACAGTAAACAACAAAGAAGTGAAGCTGAAGAATTCTTATGCGACAATTGACAGCTGGACATCACAGGAAGTTTGAGGAAATGGGTTTCTTCTAGAAGCAGACGAAAAAAAAAAACACATGAGTGAGGATGTAAACACAAATGCAAACACTATTCTATCTGAACTCCCCCTACCTCTTGTCACCCCTTCTGAACCAAGAAAATGAAAGAAGAAGAGAGCTCCTCAGTTCAGGAACTCAGAGGACAGCCCATCAAGAAAATCTTCTTCTTTCAGATGAGAACAAACATTGCCAACAAATAATCATCAATGAAAGTGTTAGTGAGAGAGAGAGAGAGTAGTAAAATAAAAACAAAGCTTCAGTCAGGAAGAAGATTAATTTTAGAAAGAGAAAGAAAGAACGATATGACTAATAATAATAACAAGCTGAGCTAAGCAGCAGAGGGGTGGGCTAAAGAGAGAGAGTGGTGGGTGAAGAAAAAGAAAGAAAAAGAAAGAAAGAGTGTGTGTGTCTGTGTGTTGTTGTTTTGAGGTAAGCAAGAGAAGAAGAAGAAGGAGGGGCGGAGTGGCCCTTTTGTTTTTCTTTTCCTTTTTTTTTTTTTTTGCTCGCAAATCGAAAATGCCAGTAGCGTTTTATGCTGCTGTTGCTGCTGCAGCCGCTGCTGTGCTGTGCTGTGCTGGTTCTCTGCAGCAGCTCCTGCTCTGGATGGATTTTCCTTTTATCTTTGTCATAAAACAGTATTTTTTAGTACCATTTTTTATTGTTCTTTTCCTTTCTTCACATTCTATGCGCTCTGCGGTATCTTCACAAAAATTTCTTCCTCAAATCACTACATTCAAATTCCCTTTTCTGGAATTTGTGTTCTTGGAATAACAACACAACACGGTAGTTTTACAGAAAGAAATACTGTTTTCATTTTGGAAAATAAAAATTACTATATATTAGAAATAATTAATTCCCTCCATCATCTTGTTGACTGTTGTTGAGAGCATTTTATCTCTTTAAATGCTTTGGTCAAATCAAATCACCAGCAACAACAAAATCTTCTGTAGGTACAGGCTCTTATTATTATTATTCTCTCTGTATCAGAGACTCTCTATCTCTGGCCTATGTGGTCAATCTATGCCTCTCTCTGGGGTACTTCTGAGTTCTCTCTGACTGGCATTTTTATGGGTTTGTGTTCTTTAGCTAGTTCGAGTTTTGTGATTTGTTCGACAAAAGAAAAAGATAGGTCCTCCTTTTTTTTTTCCTTTCATCTTGTTAAATTTCTTGAAAATAATTAGTTCTGGAATCTCTCTAAAAAAGAGGGATTCTGAGTTCTTGATTGAAGGATTGGTACGAAGAAAGCTATCTAGTCAAGGGTCTCTTAGATTGTTGTGACTTGTGACATAAGACTTGTTCTGTAAAAAAAGAAAAAATTTGTTCTCCTACTTCTACTCTCACATGCCTAGATGTAGTTGTCAATTTTTTTGGCACAAAAAATTGGGTACTTTGCCTGGAATATTTTGATATTGCAGCACCATCCCCCCAAGCCAAGTACTACTACTACTTCGACTATAAAAGAAAGACATGAAGAACTGCCATTGCCTTGGATACACTTTGTGCTTTTAGCAAATGGTATTTTTAGAAAGAAAGAAGAACAGATGCAAGAAATAGTTATTGCATTTGGTCCATCTTTTTTGTTCAGCACCACTGTTCCAATATAGAACTTACAAACAAGCAAGCAAGAAAACAAGTATCTATCTGTCCACCAGTTCGTGCACATTCCTGATTTACATCCCGCTGGCACGAGGGGTCTTGTCATGATTAGTGGGAAGGATTTCGCCCGTAAGGGACTTTCCCCTTCAATCCAAAGTATCTATCTATCCAAGATAGTTTTTATTTACACTAGAAATTAAAGTAATGAACAATTTTTACTCCGTAGGATAATTTTAGCAAAAAGATAAATCAACCCACTAGGATTTTCAAGAATATGCATTTAAGCTCATAACATTTTATACTTCTTTTTATCAAAACTTGATCGATATAAAGTCAAATCAAAATTTTAAATTTGAATCCATCTCTATTTTTAAATTTTGATTTCATTCTAACCTTAGCCACCAAAGACAATGGCCATGAATGGGCAAAAATCTATACATGAGATTGATAATTGGAACATGTTGTTGACATTCTTATCATCTTTTCTTTCTTTTTAGTTAGTTAGGAGTGCAGTGATTAATGATAGGCAAGAAAATTAGTAGCATGGCTGTGGGCATATCCCTAGCAGACACCAAACACACTTTCTTTCCAATTGACAAGACTAATCAGTAATCAATTAAGTAAGAGACTTGAAGAGAGATATACTATATAATAACAATAATAAATGCAAAATTGTCACGAATAGTTAAACTTTGATTGGCTTCTATATGTTAGTACTATTTCTCTTACTTTTATGCTTTTTTATCATTGTGAAGTCTCAGTCATGTAGAAGAATGTCAACACTCTTTAACTGCTCTGATTAATCTTCTCCAACAATTTCTTACACAAACATAGCTATAATGCACAATCCCCTCCTTTCTTCTCCTAATCCATGTTATCTCTTAATCAAATCCCTTAAAAACGCATCAATAACATGCTTAGATTTTTCTTACAATGAATGTCCTTGTGTATACTCAACTTTTGTCGGTTAATGGTTGATTTATTCAATACTTAATCATATATATATATATATATATATATATGTATTTATCATTCTTTTGACACTCAAACCTTTTAGAGGATTATATATTTAATCCTCTTGTTCTCAAAGAATTTTCAGTCAATTAACTATTAAACTAATTAAACATACATAAAATCATATCTTATATATGTCGATCTTGTCTTATCATTTTTTCCTTTAGATTGAACATCCTACTAATCAAATATGTGGAATTAAAGAAAGAGGGGTTTGTTGGGTGATAGAATGGAATTTTGAAAAGAAGAAGAAGAATATTCATTGATTATATATTTTCAGGCCATCCAAGCCATGGTGGCAGTGGAGAGAATTTAGGAAGAAAAGGAGGGGCAAGAGTGAGATAATGAAGAAAAAAAAAAAGGGGGGGACCAGCTACTTTGAAAATAACCTTACCATAGTCTGGTGGCGGTTTCTTAATTCCAGACCAGAGATTACTATAGAAAAAAGCGAATGCGCATGAAAGTGGACCGACGCACACAGACAAGACCAAAAACACAAGCACTGACTGTGTGAGAGATTGAGAAAGAGAGAGAGAGAACCGGGAAGACCAACTTCTCACTATCAATCAAATCTCTGTTGTTGCGACTCCCCTCCTTCCTTTATAATATAAGTAAACTAGTTGTTATTTTAAATAATTTTTTTCCTTAACATGATCTTATTCATATGGTAGTTACATTAACAATAATATATAAGAAAAAGAAAAAATAATTTAATAAGAATAGTATAGAAGAGATATATTTAAAAAGTTAATTAACTAACGATAATAATTTATAATTAATGATGAAAAATTTAATTAAAATAATTTATATTGAATGAATGAAAGAGTATAAAAATACATAATACACTCTTAAATTTTCAAGAGTTAATGATCAAGTTAAATTATCTTTTTTATTTTTAAGAATAAAATAAAACTTGATCAATTATCCGAAGTTTAATTTATTCTCTTATAGATAAATTTACAAAATATATATATATATGAAAAAATATTTTTATAGAAGATTTTTTTTTTAAAAAAAAAAAGAAAATTAATCAACTTAAACCTCAACAATTATAATTCGAAATTTAACTATGCATAGCATTATCCTATGACTAATATCCTAGTATATATTCATTTAAAATTGACCATGTATTCTATGTTTATGTAGATACATAATATATTATTCCTTAAGTTTCTAATTACAAGTTTTCGTAATCATTTTATCAATTACTTTTCTCTAAAATATCCATATGAAAGAAAAATATTAAGAATGAAAAAAATAAAAATATTTTATGTAGAGAAAAAGATTACTGAGTAAAATATCAACGAAAATAAAAATGTACCATCGCATGTTCAAAATATTTGTTTAATTAAAAAATATATATATTACTGGAATCCTTCCGCCGCGGCCCATCGGCGCACATTACCTCTGGTCGGTTGCCAGTGCATAGGGATTCGATAACAAATACTAATATTAACGCTTTACAGTATAAAGTTAGCCCTTCCTTTCCATCGTAGATTTGGATTCAAGTACCCAAAAAGAAAAAAGGAAAAATGCAGCTTCTTTGTGTATTTCCGATAAGATATCTCATTTAATAGCAAAGTAAATTTATTTATTTTAAAATAAAAGATATAATTCTTTGAACTTGTGCAATAAGTAAAACAATTTTATATATATTCAAATCAAATTATATACTTCTCGTTTAATTACTAAAATAATTATTTAATTAAAATAATAACTTTGAGTCTCTTAATTATATACTCCTTCCATCACTATTTATAAGTTACTAACTTTCACTTTATCAGGATAAAGATTATATTTTTATTACTATAAAATTTACAAAATGAACTATGGATAATGTAATAATAATAATAAAAAGGTAAAATACCCTATAAAACAATAATAATAATTTATGAAAATGAGTTTAAATCACTATTTATTAATGACCGATGGAATGATTCTATTAAAACTCTTATTT
>JAOXNR010000028.1:7518300-7542484 GCA_028571225.1 Parsonsia alboflavescens | reverse complement strand
AATAGGGACGTAAACTCTACAATTTTACGATTTGAGTTTACCTACACTTCACAGTTTAAAAACCTTGCACTTCGATGATCTGATTTTCTTTCAGGTTGTGATTACAGCAACCATTACAGTTCGGGGTGATCGAGAGATCTTTTTCGAACTCCATCAATACCAATTATATGGCCTATTATATGTATAGCTTAATCGGATGTTTAAGGACTTAACTTTTAGTCAGTTTTACGTTTTGGTCCTTAACCTATTTTTTTGGTTATGTTGGTTCTTGAATAAATTACTATTGGACAACTTGGTCATCCGAAACCTATTCTTCAAAAAAACCATCAGAAAGGTCAATCAAAGACCTCTTGACTAAATTAACAGGGAAAAATTCAATACAATACTATTCAATTTGTGAAGAACAGAAACTGAAATTTTGTTATGTTAAATTCATATTTTTGGCCCAGCAAAATCCATTTTTGCTGAGCAAGACATCGAAATTTAGCTCAATAGGATTTCAGTTAATATCTATTTCTGACCAACTGAATGGCATAGTACTGAATTTACCCCTATTAATTTGGTCAGGTGGTTGTTGACATGGTGTTTTCAAAAAATAAGATAAGGACTAAGCTGTCCAATGATAATTTGTTTGAGGACCAACACAGCAAAAAAAGAAAAAAAAAAAAGAGAGAGTTAAGGACTAAAGTGTAAAATTGATCAAAGATTAGATCCTTAAATGTCCAATTATTCATATAAATATAAATATAAATAAATAAATAAACGGTTTTGTTAAGGTGCGTTTCAGAGTGCTTCTTAATGCATGCTCCAACCGTTATAGTAACGGAATTCTTGCTACAGTGCTCATGCTGCTAACCAAGCGGAGCAAGAATTCTGTTACGGTAACGGTTGGAGCGCGTATTAGCAAATTCGTATATATAAATTCCATTAATGATGAAACTTTTATTTTTTATTTATTTTATTTTATTTATTTATTTTTTGTAAAATTGGGCTTCATTAAGAGGGGATTTTATAAAAGAATTTTCTAGCCCTGTAGCTTTGATGAGAATTCAGTGCAACGGCATAATATGAGGAAAAAAGAAAAAAGAAAAAAGAAAAACAAAACAAAACAAAAGGACAAGACCACTAACTAAATATGTACCTTTTTTAATTGTCAATGCAGAGGTCAAAAAATGAAGTATTGAGTTGAATTGAATCTCTTTCAAAGCGGTTCTCCATTTCTTTTTTATATATTTTTTATAATTTTTTTTTTTGGCAAAATAACTGTTTTTCTATCTGAAATTTGGTCCATTATTTATATCTCAAACAAAGTTTTTTTTTCAACCAATTTGGTATCCAAATAATTTACTAGTGATCAAAATGCTATCCACCGTCAAAATCCTAATACTAGGCTATTAAATATGCATGTGAAAGTCACGTGACCCTCTATTTTGAGGGTTATTTTGTCAGTTCACATAAATATAAGGCATAAAAAGGGTAAATTACCTTTTTCCTACCTGAATCTTGGCCATTGTTTATTTCTCAAACAAAATTTTTACGGGTTATCAAAATGATATCCACAATCAAAATCCTAACACCTAATCGTTAAATATGCATATGAAAGCCATATGACACTCTTTTTTAAAGATAATTTCGTTCGTTCAGATGTGGCTTGATCGAGATAGTCTTGGTCAGACAATGAGCGGTGTGCGGAATGAGACAGTCGCTCATGTAGATCGGACAACATCCGTTGTACCAGAAGCAGAAGGCAGAGCGACTGTAGCAGTTTGAGCATATGGCCACGATGTTGAGCAAATTTGTTGTAGTCTTGTGCAAGAGAGCCCATACTTGTCGCTACTGGATTCATCGACTCTCCTTCACCTGAACTACCAAACTACACCAGATTTGCTTAGCTGCTCGAATAGAGATGTAAATTGGGGTTGGTCCGGCTCAGCCTGACCCCAACCTCAAGGATCAGAGAATTTGAAGGGCTGAGATATGCCGACCCCATTTTCTGAAAGGTTATCAAAACCCTAGTCTAGCCCAACCCCACGAGAACCAAGGGCCGACCAGGGCCGAACCAGCCTTTTTTTTTTTAATTTAATATTTAAAATAAAACAATTCAATTTTCACAGTACTTAAAAAAATTGCATAAAATAGTAAAAAAATTGAATAGAAAATTTGAGAAAAATGTAGAAAATGATATAAAAACCAAATATACAAATGAAAAACTCAGTATTAATATTGATTAATACAGAGAAGGGAAACTGATTCTTCTATAATCTCAAATGGAATACTTCCAACTTTAAGAATGTTTGAATCAACTTTAGACATTGTTTGCTTAATCTCCTCATCTTCATCTAAATCAAAAGAAAAAGAAAGAAAGAAAAAAAAAAACAAACAAACAATTAACATTAAGTTTGTAAGTACTAAAAAAATAAAAATTTTCAATAATCTTTTAAAGATAATTTCTCTATAATTTTCAATAAAAGTAGGTAATAAAAAAAAAATATAAAAAATATATTTTAATATCTCTGACCTCAAAGACCAGCTTTCTCAACCCTCATTGACTCTCGATCCTTAAAGGTTTTGTTAAAAAGCCCTTGATGTTATTGAGATCAAATTTTTCAAATCCGACCCTTCAAAATTATGGGGTAGGACCGGATCGGTCCCAAGGGCTTAACCCCAATTGACAACTTTATGCTCGAATTGCTACTGTCACTTTGCCTTCTGCCTCGATCAAATCATATGTGAACGGACGAAATTACCTTTAAAGAAAGGGGGTCGTGTACCTTTCACGTCCATATTTAAAGACTTATGTTAGTATTTTGACGATGGGTACCATTTGGTGGCTGATAAATTGTTTTGGTGGCTGATAAATTGTTTAGGTACCAAATTGGCCGGAAAAAAACTTTGTTCGAGAAATAAATAATTGGTCAAACTTCGCAGTAAGAAAATGGTAATTTAGCCCCGTTTTTTTTAATAATAATTTCTTTTACCAATTATTTTGAATTTGACTAATTATGCTAAATCACTTAAAAGTCCACGCATAATTTGTTTCCTGAGTTTATGTGTTGACAAAATGTGTATTTGGTAAATTCTACGAGAGAAATTTGCATAACATAATAGGAAACAAGAAGTTCACAAATAAATAAGAAATATTCAAATAAAATTAAAAAAATGTTAAATAGCGCATTCCCTTTTTCTTTCCTTTTTTTCAAAAATTTTTTATGAAAAGTTGATTTCTCAGTAGATATTAAATGGTTAAGGTGTGCTTTCGTTGAACAATTGGGTCATTGATTTTCTTTCTTGACGCGTAAAGAAAAGGTAAAATAACTAATATTTAATTCAAGACACAAAGTTATTGACATTTCATTTGGTAATTAGTAACTTAAATTGAGTGTTTTTGCCTCATGATTAACAGAATTAGTCAATTAGAGATCTAATAATAATAATAATAAGATTGCTACTGTTTTAATAACAAGAAAACTATGATATAGGCCAAGTTTGTTCATAATAAAAATCTTTCGAAACTCTCTTCTCCCATAAGAGGCATTTTAGAAAAGAAAAAAAAAAATTTTCTTTATTTTTATAAAATGCAAATCAGTGACTTGTGAATAGTGATAGAGAGAGTAAGTGAAGAAATGAGTTTTGATTCTTTAGAATGCACAACTTAATTTCTACATAATTTAATAATATCTCACCTACAATTTGTTATTCCATGAAAAATTATACCAGCATTGAGGTTGTTGTCTTTAAAATCTGTTTTCTTACAAAGAAGGTGACTAACAATTCCAAGACTTTATGGCAACAAAGGATCTTTGAAATAAAGACCCGAAATTTTCTTAATGATTGGGACCAATTGAAAAGGCCTATCCAACAGAGATTTTTTTTGTCAACCTTTTTAGAGTTGTTATGGAGTAAGATTTTCTGTTCCCTTTCTTTCTTTGGGATGTTGATGGTAGGCCTGGTTGATATTCTACTATATGATAATAATGCCCCATTATTTACTTTACCATTAAATTTTCGCCGTTGGAGATAATCTTATCTAAAAGCTCTACAATCTTCAAGAACAAGAAGTGTACAGTGTCGTGATTGTCAAACTAGCATTTTAATTTTAAAGGTCCAAGTTTATTTGTTTGTTTTCACGATCCTTCATTTTGACTTAATAAAAAAATTAAAAAATAATTTTAACTTTTTTAAGTTTATTAATTTATCCATTCTAAATATAAGAGATGACTAATAAAATTTTATTATATTTTTAAAAATAATATATTCAATTTCTAACCAACTAAGATAGATATATAAAGTGGAGGAAGCAGGAGTAGTGGGAAACAAGAACAAAACCTTTTTTTAGAAGTTGACCCATACCATACTCATAATAAGAAGAAACGCACAAGTCCATAGTGGGCATAGACAACGCTTTCTCAATGCTACTTTCTTGACGAATTGGACAAAATAAGACACCTTTCATCATCCCTAAACTTGGAGTTTCTAATGATTAAGAATCTCATGCTATGCAACTTTTTATCTTTTTGGTTTGGAGTCCTCTTTTCTTTTTTTTTTTTCTTTTGAGATTTAACAAGCTGTGCTTACAAGAACACTGCTCCCACATTCACACTTATTCACTTACTGGCTAGTTCTTGTAAGCTTTGCCAAAGGAAATGACAAAATACCCACCTTTTATGGGGCATTAAAATGATACCTGGTCAAGATAATGATACAAAGTTCGCCATCTTATTAACGTTTTAATTCATTTTAAGGCGCATAAAAAAAGATCAAAAAGCCAAAAATCTTATTCCACGTTACAAGAGAAAACACACATTTAAATTAAAACTAATGTAAAATGATTAACAGATTGATTTCTAAATTGACAACTCTAAACTGGCACATGAAAAATGTGTAATAATAGTCATACAGATAAACAGCCTATATATATATAAAAAAATAGGCCTGAATTTTATTACGAGTGAAAAATTCAACTAGAGTACAGTCTGTATATGTATTATTTGCATAATAATTACCATGAAAAGGGGCTTGCTCCCAGCAGGAATATTTCATTTTCTACGTCTTTCACCCATTGACAGACTCGATTACAAACTTTTATTGCCAAAGCCTGCACACCATCATAGTTTTGCAAATTAAATATTAAAAAACCAAGCATCTGCCAGATGATGAGTTGCAGGAATATGAACTGATAGTGTCAATACCCAGAACACCCAAAAACTTTGATGCTGTTTGATTATGAAACACTCCACAGAATAGTTTAAACAGATGCTTACTGTCTAGCCTTCTAGAAGAAAAATAACAAGAATTTGATTGCAGAATAATGGTTCCTGGCATTCCTGCTTCATTTCTTACATTCTACTACTGCTAGGACCTTATTCATTTTGTGTCCAACTCACAAGAGGGCAGCCATCAACAAGCATGAAAAGCTGGAAATCAGAAGAATATGTTGGGAATGCCAGAAAGTACACTTTTTGAAGGACCTCAAAATTCAAAACCATGTTTACTAGGCATATAAGATTGGACATTAGTATAGTGATATCAATGGCAATTTCAAATGAAGGGCCAAACATCCCATTAAAACCTGAAAAAAACCCAGTTTAAATTTGCAAAGGGGGCCTAGACTCTTGAGGAGCAAGGCACAAAAAATGTGTGCATTTTTAGTAACGGGTTGCTCTATTAGCATAAAATAATATAACTGTTATAATGTTTAACAAGCATTATGATAATAGATAATTGCTGATAGCATAAGTCAAATGAGAATAACAAAAGAGCCTAATGCCTAATCATCACATATAGTCCTCTGAATCCCTGGGGAGAACGTATTTGACTTTTCATTTTCTAGTGGAGCATCTTCCTATTCCTCCACATACCTATTGCCCATTGTTAGTGACAACAAAAGTAGGAACACCTGAATGAGGAGAGAGGGAGAGTAGGAAACCTAAGTTTAGTTGTTTTATCTTTTGGATAAACAGGCACGAATTAACCTCACCCAGCGCTTGCTCATCTGAAGCACTGAGCCATGGGACTTGGGTGCACACCTCTATGCATTTTGACAACACTGAAAATACCCACTCACAATGGAGAAATGCAACATATGCCCACTATAGAAGGTTAGCTTATAAACTCTGGATACCCTTAGAATCTTACTAATTTATTCTAATAATTTGGGTTGGCAGAATAAATATAGAAGCACAGTTGTCTAACCTTGTCAGCAAGAGGATCAAATGCCGCATATAGTTCAAAATCTTGAGTAACCCAGCAAAGGAGAACTGCAAGATTGAAATGAATCAATAAGCGAACTCAAGGGTGCAAAAGAGAACTGAAGAATGATCACAAGAAGCACAAAACCAACTTCAAAAAGGAATCGCAGCTGAAGATAGACAAATATTTGCACTACAATAAAGACACTTCTAATTTTCCCCATCCAAAAAACTGCTTGAATTAGTTAAATGCTTTCTAATAAAAGTGGATTTCAAAAATGAAGATGCTGAAAAAATAAATTTGCTCAACATATAGAAATCTGAAGGTTACCAACAGAAAGATTGACAAAAAGATTAGATCCATTACAAAGTAATAACCAGAAATCTTCAAGGAGAAACTGAGTTTATACAACATGAAATTAAAAGGTTTTAAAAATTCCAAAACAACAATCATTTTCCAAGAAGGTCCAACTATAAAAGCTTTGGCCAGTGAAAATAATAGGAATATCAAAAGATCTAAATGAAGAAATTTCATATATTCAGAAAAGAATAAAGAGTAAAGCCTTCAACTCTAATATTCATCACAGTTTGAAAATTTTTAATTTCTGATAAAAACTTGTAAACTCCATGAAATCATTGAAATATTTATATGTATGTATTCTTTTTATCTTAAAACCTGTTTCTTTATGATTTTGTTATTCTACCAAATAATTTCATTTATTGTTATTATTTCCAATAAGGTTAATTCAGTCATTTTCCTTCAGAACGTCCCAAATTTTAAAACTTTCTAATAGCATGAGCATCTTCAAATGGTCACCATTTTTAGAGAATGTTGTATGTGTGGATGACACTGAAATGTCCCCTCTTCTTTTAATTTGAGAAAAAAAGAGTAAACAGCTAACCAACCACGGAAACAACATAAAGTTGCCAGTACAATTTCCAGCCAACAGGTACCAGTAAGTACCAAATATTGCCAGGGTTTCAATGGTTTTCGCCACAAGCCCCCAGATCTCATCAGTAAGTTCTTTCAAAACTAATGCTTTTTTATTATGTATTAGAATAATAAGTTTAAAGTTTATTTTATTTTATTTTATTTATTTCAGGTTGCCATGGCTCTTAAGGTTTTAACTATTCATTATTGCTTATTTTATATAGTTAAGTTGTAAAATCCCATCAGAACTCTTCAGGCTGAATCTTCTACAAAGGAAAAGCTTTATTCACAATTACAAAGGACTAATAACACAGAAGTCATCCATCAAAGCATCATAGCCTTTGTACCATAGTTTTCATCCCTTCTAAACTGTGTTTTGTGATGTCCAATTCCTCTGTCATGCATGGACATGTAAAGCTTCTGATATGCTCTGTATAATCTGTGAAATAAAAACCAGAGTCTGTTAATAACTTAGAAACTGGGGAAACCTTTCTTATGAATTATTTCCATGAGCCTGTAAAACCACCAGCCTGGTTTGAAGTGGTTACCCCTTTTGCTGTTGTGAGTTGTTGATAGGTGAAGAAAATTCAGATGATACATATTGATCAAGATAGATACTGCGGTATATAAAATGCCACAGACCAGCAGGCCCACCGATACCATGAAATACTTCTTTAAATCTCTCTGATGGCTCGGTTGCAAGTCTTGTCTGCCCTAAATGGAACACAGTCCCAGAACGAGAAGCAGGGTCAACAGGCAAATCTTCCACGTGCATTCCACCTTCTACAATAGATCTCTGTACTTCAACAAGTACATTTGACTTCAAAAGAACCGATTCAATACGAATCCTATCATCAGGTTACATAAAGAAAAGAAATTAAGATTGAATGGTGAAGGATAAGAAAGTTTTCTTTTCTTTTATTTTTTTTCTAGGAAGAGACATCAATCAGTGATATGATTTATAAGAACTCAATGTTTAGAAGAAAACAAAAGGTGTGAATACCTGCAATCTTTAAGATGATAAAAGGCATCGGAACTTGTAGTAAGCAATATCAAGTACGTTTCAACCTGTTAAGAGATGTTGACAGTGTTCAATTGATAATAAACCATGCATAAAAAATAAATTTTGAACAGTAAGCAAAATCAATGCAGTAAATTTTGATTTTAAAGGAATAATAATCAACTAAAAGTGGACCCTCATAAAGAGTCCTTTAGAGACGATCATAAATCGTAGCCTTACATCAAAATAATGGACATAGGCATACAAAAATGCCATGGGATTATATCTCGGAAGGCAAATTGGTGAGAACGATTCAGATGTTCTGCATGAACAAGAGGACAAAGAAGTCAGGTATCTTAAGCTCATCATCAAAAAGTAAAGTATCTGATAGGATGCACCAAAGCATAAGTGCATAACAAAGGATTCAGATATGCATACATGCAAAATTCAAGATAGCATCTTCGGTTTCCTATTTGATCCATCTCAAGTTTCAACTTCATCAAATGCAACTTATTGAATTTAAATCTAAACCTATTTTCTAGACAAATTGAGTGTATATATAGGGTAATGCTACATATAGAGGACACAATTAAATCTCTAACGATCATTTTTTTTTAAAATAAAATCTTCAATAATTTTTTTTTAAAAAAATATATTTTATATACTAAACCCTAGGGATACTAGATCAAATTTATTTATTTTTTTAAATAAAAAATTTTTTTTGAGAGACTTAACTATGCACTTTATAGCATTTTCGTATATATATATATGGTTGTGGTTGTAAAGTTGTACTAATCTATTAGTTCAATTTTCTCCTTCGTACCGTGTTAAATCAAACTAAGCTGAATTCAGCACACAAACGGCATATCAGTGTCCATGAAAGAGTCCAGAAACCGATTAAGATTACCTAAATGATTCTGATGACATAACAAAATTAGAGAGCAACAGCATATCATCAGGATGAAGGGAAGCTTTTTGTGCCCCAACAAGACTGATAACCTGCATACATTCAGTTACAAGTTGCTCTAGGTAGCAAAATTATAATACAGAAACCCACTATGTTTCAGAAGATATAAATAAAAATCAGAAAGGAATTAAAGATACAAGCGCAGGAAAGAGAGAGAGACCTTATGTCTACACATCAAAATTGCAAACAATACACCTGAGTCAGCAACATCCTGCAAGATCGCCCCAGCTGCTTGTCTTGTTGCATAAGCAAGGGGAAGACAAGTATATGCATGTAGGAAAGTGGCTGGATTCCTGAAATCATGAGAGACAAGTTCTAGTATAGCTGAAGCAAACTCAAAATCCGAACATTTATGTATCACCAACATATTGTAAAAGAGATCTAACATACGGAAGGAAAATTAAAGCATGGATTGCAAATTAACAAATTCAACTCTTACTACTAACAAATTGTACCTTTTAAAAAGAAAATGCAAATTCAGAAATGAAATTCAAATATACTTCAATTTATTTCAAGAACGTATATCTTTGTTGAAACCAAATGTGTAATAATAACTACAGGATAATTGATACACAGGACAGTAGCAGAAAGATATCTAATTGAGAAGAACAAATCAATAGAGAGGATATAGGACTGATGCGTGACCTGAGTATCTTCACTTAATGCAGTACATGAATATATTATTGTTTCACAGATGTTAAATTGTAGACAGCTAAAACTTTGAGCAAATTCCCTCTTAACCGAAATACTTTGTAGAATTAGGGCATTCTTACATCCATTAAAGTGCCATGATAAACCGTGAATCTTAAGATGCATTAAATAATATCTAGCAGTTGCTTTTCTTCACATCTAGGTTAACTTCATGCAATTTGAGAAAGAAAAGATTCAAGAAACCATCAAAGAATATATGCAATGTCTAACTCTCATATCAAATTGACTGGAGCAAAGAAACTAACCAACTGAAAGAATGGATGAGGGAGGAGAAAACGGCATCAGTCCCTCCAAGCAAAGGTGTCATGTCGAATTTTGGGTTCTTCTCATAACATCTATTTACAGACTTTGTAAGAATAAGTATCATCTGCAATCGAATTGGCTAATATGGTCAGAGCTGAATAAGTTTCTTAATAGAAGTATCAACTGTGAAAAAGATAAGTGCCTAAAATGCATTGAGAAAAACCACTAAGAGTACAGGTAACACAGAAATAAATGCTCCTATAAAAAGTGTTTCTATGAACTTGGACGAATCTACCTGACCATAGAGAAGTTCCAGTTGTCCTCTGAGTGACTCATATGGCTCTTCTGTACAGCTTATGCAAACTAAGTAAATTGGTCCTTTCACAAGAAAAATCACCTGGAACAAGAAAATTTTTCATATTGTAATAACCAGGAAAGCAAATTATGCAACAGTCATTTGCTCATCATGATTACAAGAATGTGAAATCATATTTAAAAAATTCAGTTTCAGTTTAGCAGGGTAAGCATTTGGGAGTTGAATAACTCCTGAAAAGTTAAGAAAACAAATCCTTAATATTTAAATCTTCACAGGTTAGAATGGGCAGAGATAATCCACCTCTCTCCTTTTACTCTCTATATATTAGCTGATACTACTTTTTCCTCCCTAGGAATATCAATCATGTGAATTTAAATTTGAGGACCATAGATCATTGCCTAGAATAACAAAATTGCTTGGGACATTAACTATATGGATTTTTCTTGTAGAATAAACCATGTTTTGCAATTCATGTAATACGTACCTTCTAATTGATGAACCTTACAGAAAAAACACCGAATAAAAGAAAAAAATTTGCCAAAAATCACTTTTTCTTCCATAAGAGAATATCAATAAAACCCAGGATACTTCCAGACATTGGAAAAACATACCCTGAACCTGTTAGCAGTAAAGTTTATCTTTCAAACAAGTAATCGAAAAGCTAGTAGATGGCATGGGAGATGAAATGTTCAAAGGAAAGGAAAAAGATATTCAAAAATATTGTTAAATCAAGGAGAAGGAAGTGCATTCACCTGGTGTTTTCCAGCTCTGACCAACTTGACTCGATCTCCCCTATAAAGATATCAGTGAAGGAAACTACTGAAACCTCACTTTAGACCTTTTTGATTGCAGGGTGAATAAGCAATCAAGTAACAAGCTCATAACTGGAAATAGAAATCATAAGGAAATCATGAAGAAGATATAGCAATCAATGTACCCATTCTCCACGAAGGAAATAATTGCCTGCAATGTTGCAGAAAATCCAGCTAGCCTGTGCTCATCGCCATATCTTCAAATAAAAACCATACAGTAGAGAATATTATTCCGTTATATTGTTCATGAGCATATGGGAGAATTAATTAGGTGGAAGTAGATCCAATGCCCAAAAGTAAACGTAAAACTTTTGGGCACTAATTACAGACCTTGAATATATTGGTTTCCCAGAGTGACTCAAAATAAAGAAATGCTTCTTCCTTTTTCTCCATGAAATAGAAGCATCATCCTGTACCCAAGTGATACATCAAACGCAGAAGACAAGGTGCTGACTAAAATTTACAGAAAAATTGAAATATATTAAAAACAACCATAAGAAATAAAATTTCTTTGGATTCTTGGTGCTTTGAGATAGTTTAAAAAGAAGTAAACTTGAAATCCAAAGCTCACGGTGTATTACTGAATATTGTCAATTCCACAAATTTTAACCATTTCCCAACTTACTACTATTTGTATTGCATTTCTGGTAATACATGTATATGAGGATTTCAAAATGAAGCTGTTCACTGGCTTTAATGGATTTTGAAACAGATTGAGAGGCAAAAAACCTTAATCGATTAAAAATGATCTAATCAAATTAAGTGCCATGGCTGATAAAATCTCCCAATCAGAAACATTTTTTTGAGAAGTTAAAACAGAGGTCCAGCCGAACTCAAAGACCTTTTTCAGAACCAAATGAAAAGGCAATGGAATCTGAGAACGACATTGTCTTGTCTTTTTGTTTTCAGTACATTACTGCATGAATCTACAATGGCAATTCAGTTAAGGCACTCCTAGTCCATAAGCTACCACACACGTCCTTCAACCTTAATCTTAATCATAAATAGTGGGAGGGAGAGATCCTTTAAGTGTATACTAGCATGTTGTGATCCAGAATACAAAGCTGTGTCACAAAATCCTGATTTAAAAACAATAATGTAATAATAAATTCAACAGCATTTTCACTTACAAGCATTACATAGTCAATGAAAATTGCAAAATATGACTGATATTAAGAAGCTTAACAACAGAAGAGTAAGACAAGAGAAGAACAGGGGGAGTGGGTTGTGTTAGTTTTGGATTTATCGTCCTTCCAACTGACCTCATCACCGTGGCGCTTGCCAGGGACCCAAGGAGCCTGAGAATCCGACACGTCACCAAACTCACCATCATTCTGAACCTCATGAATTTCACCTTCATCATCGTTGACCTCCTCAATGCCGCTGGTGGAGCTACTACTCCCTCTCTCACCGACGTACCCACTACTACTCGGACTGGATGGAGCCCCATGTTCCTCAATCTCCGAACCATTCCTCCATAGTCTGGAGGAGTTAGCCTTCGGCTCCTCCAATCCCTCCTCAGTCTCTTCCCGAGCTCCAGAAGCATTTCTCCACGCAAAAGACGAGCTAGTATTGGGGTCGTCCCCTTCCACCTCCACATCTTCCTCAACACTTGACCCCTCCGCTTCTATACTATCGTGCAAACTCATTTGCTCCATCTCATTCAGCAATCCATTCCTCAATTCTTCGTGATTCAATTCCATCGTTCCTTCCTTCACTCCCCTGTGAGACTCGGACTCTGATTCGAGCTCTGAAACAGATTGCGACATTGAAATTGATGCCAATTGGTTCTCAATTGCGTCGAGAGACTGATCAATTGAATGAGGGTCAGGTTTAGGGTTTTGCTCGTCATCAGAGGAGGAGGAGCTTGAATCCGTAACCATTGTGGGGAACGGCAAAAGATAAAGACAATACAATCCCAAGAAATGGTGAATCACTCACTCTTGCACAGCAGCTACCGGTCGTGGCCTATGAGATATTGAAGGGCGTGAAACACGCGTTTGACAAACGCAACCGTCTGACCCGTGGGTGGCACCGCTGGGGACAGCCGGCAATTTTTAGGAGCTGAAAATTGAAGACAGAGAAGGCGCCACGATAGGACAAGCTTGGTTGGTTTCATGTGATGGGCCGATTGGTCATTTCATTTCTTTTAAGGCCCATGATCCAAGAGAAGTATTATGGATCCCGTAAAATTTTAGGTGTTGGATTTACTCAATTTTTGTTTTTAGGCTTTGTCGTTTTGAGGGCTTAGAACTTAGAAGTTAGATCCACCATAGTACTACTACCTTTGATATACTTATTAGAGGAAATTGAGTCAAATATTCATTTTGAAGAATGTCAAATAAAAAGTGGATAAAGTTTTAAATTTGATAAAATATGTACAATTTGGCATGTTCAATTATTCATATCCTTCTTAGTTTTATGTAATCCAAAGGCTTCTTTTTATCATTTTTTATTTTGAAACTAAACTCTTCTCTTTAACATGCTCTCATCGTTGCATCTCTTCTCCTCTATAATATGCTTTAGCCTCTATGTTTCTTTTCCCTTTCTCAATTGAAAAAGAATTGATTTTTTAATTGAAATCTATTCAAAAACATAATCTTCGAAACTAATCTATCCCAAAAGAGAAGGTTATGTATAAATAGAGTAAAATTTTTTGTTTTGTTTCTGGTCTCTCCTATCCTTTTCAATGTAAGTTTTTGTCTAATATTGTGAAAAAATATCTTAAGGAAAAATGAATGACTATTTTTAATATTTATGCTTTGGAATACATTATTTGTGTTTTTGGTTTATTTATAAGTTTTCACTATTTTTGTGGGTATATTTTTTTGAAAAAAGTTTGTTTATAAAAGTTAAATGTGTTGTTTGTTTATGGAATGATTTTTTATGAGTTGTTTGTAGTTTGCTATGGTGATTCATGAAATCCATGAACGTTGATGTTGACAACCATGGTTATGTGAGTTTGAAAAATGTATAAGGACTGTTTATGTTCATAGCATGAGTTGTTTAAGTGTGGAATGAACTTTTATGGGTTGTTAATAGTTTTCAAGAAGATGTATATGGACTGCTTATGTTCATTGTACGAGTTGCTTATGTGTGGAATAATTTTGTTTCGGTTGTTTATTGTTTTTGTATTACACGAGTTTGAAAGATGTATATGAACTGTTTATATTTATTGTATGGGTTATTTAAGTGTGAAATGAACTTGTTTGGGTTGTTTATGGTTTTCATATTATTGATTGTTTTGACAGACATGCACAAGACCTTTCAAATTATGGCCATATAGAAGGAATATTGCAGAAGATGATCAATTCTCAACCAAAACTGTTGGCATCTCAAAAGTGCACCGAGCTTAAAAAACATGCTCAATATGTAAATAAGTTGGTCACATAGCAGGAAAAGAAGCAACAAGATGATGTCCACAACTAATGTCCTGCCGAATAGAAATAGAGATAGGAATTGTAACAATCCATAAGTAGATATATATTAAGTTGTATGTATATGATTAGGCAAATCCCGATGTTTTTATTGTTCCAATATTCTTTTTTATGTTGATTGGATACATTTTTTTAAAAAATCTTTTTGTTCAGTTACAGAAAAAAAAAAAAGTGACTATAATGACATAAGCTCAATTGATATTCCCATATATTCGATGGGATTGTTTTTGTTTGTTATAGTGTTCTATTGTTGTTTCATGTTTTAAAGCCACATTAGTTGTTTCAAGGCCATATGGATTGTTTCAAAACAATTATATAAGTTGTTCTAATCTTGTGTAATCTCCAATAATATGTTTGAGAGTCTTATAGGTTGCTTATAGAACATTGCATGGGTTGTTCTAACCTTGTATAATCTCTAAAAATATTTAAACTGTTCATGTCGATTTTATTATTACTCTACGGATTGTTTGAAAGTCATATAGGTTGTTTCTTGAATGTTACATAAGTTGTTCTAACCTTGTATAGTGTCCAATAATTTGTAAGTTGTTCATGTTAATTCTACTATGGCTCTATGGGTTGTTTAAGAGCCATATGGGTTGTTTCTTGACTGTTGCTTGCATTGTTCTAACCTTGTGTAATCTTCAATAATATATAAGTTGTTCATGTCAATTTTGCTATTGTTCTAGGGATTGATTGAGAGCCATATGAATTGTTTCTTGAATGTTGCATACGTTGTCCTAACTATGTGTATTCTCTAATAATATGTAAGTTATTCAAGTAGCTCTACTGTTGCTCCATAGGTTGTTTAAAAGTCATATAAGTTATTTTACAACGATATGGATTGTTTCCTAACCTTTTAAGTTTTTTTTTGAATGTTGTATGGATGGTTTCAGAGCTTTACGATATAAATAACATATGAAAAACTCATCACATATAGAATATAAACAACCTATCGCATTTTAGATGAAACATTCCAATAGAAGAACAACTCAGATACGGTGTAAATAATACTTTATCATTTTAAACAACCCAATCACTTAAAAAAATATACTTTTTCCATCCCATAATTCAATGCAGAGAAAAACAACTTGAAAAGATCCTTCCATTTAACAATACCCATTCATTTTCCTCCATGAAGATTAAATCTTTGCAGAAATTTGTAATGAAAAATGGTTTCTTTTGAAATATGTGAAAAAAAGGGTTCATTTTCTCTACATGAATACAAACATTTCTTTCATGAAGATTAAATATTTGCACAAATTTGATATGAAAATATATTCTTTTGGACTACATTGAGGAGAAAAATAAAAGAAAGAAGAACAAGAAATTAAGAGTTTGAAAATATGTACACAGGTTGAAGTGATTAGTATAATAGATGACAAAAAGTAAAGGTGTGCGTATATTTGTCCCAAAAAAAATGTACTTTTGGACTCTTTTTGTTAAACTTAAATGTTTGGCCAAAATTTAAAACATCATTTCCAAATGGCACTATGAAATTATCCCTAATTATTATCCCTTTCGTCCTAATATACATTTGCAATCAAGATTTTTAAACTCAAGAGGGTTTACTTAAAATCTTTGGAGGCCTTATAAAATCGACTCGTAAAATTATAAAGTTATATATATATATATAATAGTTTATATATCATCACAATAAAATAAATATAACAAATAAATTAAAATTTCGCTTAAAATAGTAAATAATTTTATATAGTCAACATTCAACATTAGAAATTAAAATTTCGATACATTAGTACTTTAAAAAAAAATAGGTCTTATTAGATAAAATAATTGGAACATAGGGTATGTCAACTTAAAAATTATTAAAAATGTTTCAAAATTTTAAAAAATTAAATATCTGTATAATACAAGTATGAGATATTTATAAATGTATTATTAAAATACACTTGAATAATATATTTATATTCATATGATTGTATTTTATAAAAGAGTGCAATTTTAATATAAAACCAGAGATATATAAAACATATTAATCAATTAATACGAAAAGTATTGCTAGAGAACTGCTAGAAGCCTTTGTCTTTAGCTATATTCACCCGGGTTCAAATCCTCATTAGGGAAATTCTAGATAGATCAACTCGTCCAATTTTATTGAGTTGACTCACAATTTCAGCAAGTTTAACCAATTTTAGTCCGATTTTACTTGGTTGCAGGGGGTAAAATGGTGTAATTTTACGATCAAACTTGCGATTTTAACAACCTTGAAGGGAAGAAAATCAGTAAGTAAATGAAAGATTTACTTCGTTTGGTATGAAGTAAATCGAGAGAGAACTCCCCTCCACGTCACATTTTTTATCCCTCCCAATTTGAACGGATGGACAATTTACTTTTTGCATGATTATTCTATTACCCATATATCTTACAAATCTCCTTATCTCTTTTTCAACTCTTTTCCCACCCAACTTTTTTTTTTCCCCTCTCATACTTTTCTCCGAATGATCTTTTTAATAATAAATAAATAAAAAAGAAAAAATGATTCAATATTATTACTACAGCCATAATATTGATTCAATATTATTAATTTGTTGCTATATGTATTATCATCACAATTCTATTAAGATTTATTTTTCCATAAAATGTCATCCATACAAATATAAAACTACACATTAATTAAAAAAAAAAAAAATCATATAATAATACTCACTTATATTCACATGGATATAAAAGTAAATTTGATAAATTACTTCCTTTCCCTTTCACTTTTCAGTTTAACGAAACACAAAAAAGTATTTCGTATTTACTTTCCCTTTACTTATGCCAAACAAAATTGAAATAATTGTAAATATTTTCATCAGGAGAGATAAATTGAGTCCTTTCCCTCGACCTGCATGCCAATCAGTCCCTTAGAAAAGATTGTTTAAGTCAGCATGGGATGTGATATCATATTCAATTTATCATAGTATTATGTATTATTGTAAGACTATTATTTTTGTTGTAAGAATGATGAATATTGACTCTTCTTATCCTTGCTTCAGATCTCTTGCTAAATTTGAAAATGACAAATAAAACCTCATTTTCTAAGTTATGGAACCAATTTCTCAAGTAGATGCAAATTCATGATTTGTCTCTCTTAAACTCAAAGGAAAAATCTCTGTACAAAATAGTAAGTAAATTAAAAATAAGTTACTAACTTAACTAATTACAACTAGTTTTTTATTATGCCTAATCTATATTACCATAATGAGGGCCCAAGAATAATCCAAAGTAATGCACTGAGGCCATGAAGAAGAGTAGCCCAACGAAAGGGGTAAAGATTATAAATCTAAAGATGTGCTTTAGTGAGACTTGAAGAGAGCTTACCTTTAATCACTGCACATAACGAACAAATCTTTGTGCCTGACAGGAATCGAACTAACACCCTATATATCGAGACGAGGCTAACACTATATCGACTCTCGCATTTGTTTATCACTGAGCTATGCATCCGAAGGCATTATTTCTTTTTAAAAGTTCGTTTAACATTTTGAAATATAAATCGATTGTTCCATTAATTAATATTTCTTTTACATTAAAATAACTCTTGTTATAATAAATAATGCTTATCTAAATTCAATCTTGCTTCGAAGGGTAAGATTAGAAATTTTTTTTATTAAATACTCATTGGAAAGTAGAAAAGGACTAAATATGCCTCTTGAAACATACAAAACAACTTTTTATTTTGAGATAAAAATTTTCTCTAAAACAACTTCTAAAAATAAACGGAGGCAGCAGTTAAGGCACCTAACTAAGGCCACTCAGACAAGAACTCCAATTGTTAAATATTATAATTTTAATTTCGTAAGTAAAGAGTGTTGTCACCGATGTTTTCAAAATTGGATCGGTCATCGAACCGGAAAAGTTATTAGTTTAAGGTTCAATGATTCAATTGGTATTGGATCGATAATTCAACCGATTAATTTAATAATTAAAAAATATTTATTTTATAAATTGAAATATATCAAAATAATATAATTTATTCTCAAATTAAAAATATATATGTATAAAATAAATGAAAAGAACATATTGATTTAGATTAGTTCATAACTAACCAAAAAAACCTATAAATATAAAGAATATAAAAAATTTATAAAGAATTTATTTATAATAAATATAAAGAATTTAAATTAAAACTAAAGGGCCATAGAACATTATCTTAAAAATTTAGGCCCACTTACAAAATCAACAAAAACTCTAAAAGCCCACAATTCCCTACCGCTGCTTTTTCCTCTTCTTCTTCTTCTTGCACCCGGAGCTTCTTCGTCTTCTTCTTCTCATTCTTCTTCTTCTTACTGCACCTGCAGCTTCTTCCTCTCCTTCTTCTTCGCCGCAGCTTCTTCTTCTTCTTCTTCCACAAAATCTCAGAGCAGATAGTTTAGATATGGAAGTCCACCGGTCGGTCTACCGATTGGACCGATCGGTTCGAAATGATTTAGTGAAATTAAAATAGATTTTTATCCTTAAACCAGATCAATCAACTGATTGGTTCTCGATTTTACCAGTCGGTCCGATCCAATACACAAAACATTGGTTGTTACCATAATTAACCAGGGCCAAGCATAAAATTAATTCTTCCTTAGTTTTTCATTGTATACCCTTTTAAATGAGGGATTAATCTATCATATATAAAATTCAACCGTCAACAACAAGTGTCATTCACTTTTTTTGTCATATTTTTTTTTATATTACAATTAGCTTGATATTAAATTTCATTTGTGAACATAGTATTTGATCGAATTGTCTTGTTAAAAGACAAAACATTATGTTAAAAATGTGACAAGAAATATAATGGGCATAGGCAAATCCCTGAATGATGCCTGAAAATGTTCTTCCCACTTGGGATCACCGTTTTGAAAGATTTATTATGAGATTCAACTTCTTTGAATAGTAGTTTCAATAAACTCTTTCGTTCATTCATTTTTATAATGAGATCCCTTTTTGTGTTAATACTCACTAACAAGATGACTAAATGTGCTTTGAATATTCATTTTATGCACGAATGATTCTTTATCAAAATCTACACTGCCAAAGTCGAAAAAATAGGAAACATGAGAGAACATTGAGAACGTGAATTATTATTTACATTAATTAATAATAATAGTCTACAAAGAAACAATTATTTCATACTAAATTAGACCTATATATTGCATTTCATGCTTCCTATCATACCCTTTCTATATATATATAGGAAGGTAATCCTATCCTAAAAACAAACAAACAAAACAAAGGAAACACAAACGACAGCAAAAGCTCAGGAATTAATGATCATAAGCTGCAATACTGAGAATGGTTTTGTAGGATTAAAGCAAGCTGTTGGTAAGGCACAACCTCCTTCAAATCCTTCACTACCCTCAATCTTCTTCCCTCATGGTCTCAAGCTTGGGGAAAAGAGATGGCGACGGTGCAACCTCGTCTAACCAACATTTCCTGGAGATCATCATCTTCTTCTGATAAGCCATTGATCCGTCTTTCTCTCTATTGCTTAGAAGAGACATTATCTAATCTAATAAAACGGCAATGGAGAGATTAGAGAGAAATGATCTCTCTCTTTCACCCTCTCTGAAGAAGATGAGTAGGAAATCTGGAAAAGCTAAATTAGAGAAAGAGAGAAGGGCTGAGTTTCTGTTCGAGGAAGGAATAATCAAATGATTGGAGAGTTTAAATAGGGAATAGAAAAGGCAAAACATTTGGGCAATTTCGTAGAAAATATCACGTGAGGATCCCACGTGGTGGCCAGAAATGCAACGAACACCTAAGAAAAGGAATAGGAAACGTAGTTTTGCCGGTGAATAGCTCTCCCACGAATTATGGCCTTTCTTGTAGTTGGATGGCTCAAATCCGATTGCCCATTTCCTTGGAATAGACTTCTCAAAAGGGAAGATCTATTAAACGGTTGGCTTATGGTTAGAGCGGTTAATTAACGGTGTAATATTCCCCACCCATTTGTGCCAGCCAAACTAATAGTATCTCATCCTCCAGCCAGAAATAGGCGTTACAGGTGTTAGTTACTCATTGCACATCTCCCTTGCTTCTATTCAACAAGTCAAAATCCTCTCTTCTCTGAAAGAGGTTACAATTTGAAAATGGAAGACAGAAAAGCAGAGATGAAATTTGAAGTATATAGCAAGAGAAAAAATAAATTAACAAAAGAATATGTTCCTTTATGGATTGCCTGGTTCAACCGTCCTGTAGTAAATTTTTAACATACTGCTAATAACTAAGTTTCTAAAATACATCACACAACCCATCAAACTGTGGATAGATTGATGGGCTACAAAATAACAAGAAATCAAAGCATTCAATAAGCAATCAAACAGAAACACTTTCATCTACTTTCCGATGTAATTCGATGTGAATATCAAGGCTCAATTCACCCTAAAAAGGTTGCCCCTAACACTAAGCATGTTCACGCTTGGCTTGACTACAAGCACGGTGTGTTCAATCTTTGTTGGGCTTAGGAACAAGTTGTTCTTATTTCTTGCTGAGGATGAATGTCTTTGATTTTAAGCATTGCATGAATATGCCAAAAAATGTTGCATCAACCAAATGAATCAACCTATAGGATACAGAGCACCAAAAATGCTGCCATTATCATAATCCCAATATCGTGTATTTTGATATCGTTTTTGTGTCCGCCAAATGAAATCTCTATCGACTCTATTGTAACATCCCTGAACCAAATTATTTCTCAGACTGTTTTAGAGGACAGTCTACAAAGAATGAGTGAAACAGATCATAATAGATTCTTATAGCAGGTTCTTAACTTAAGGCCTAAGCATGATCAAAATAATAAGATCAACCTTTAGGACAGGGAAGAGAATCATTAAGCAAATAGAAAGGGGTTGGCGGGCAGGTGGGGGTGGAGAATGTATACGTGAGAACATCTAATCATGAGTGGAAAATCAAAGTACAACATCAAATGTCATGCGTATTACTAATTGCACAAGGCTAAAAAACAATTCTTAACCCATAGGAACTGAGAAATATAAGAAAGATACCAGCAAAATAATTTCTACTCTGAAAGATATAAATACAAGAACTTAAAAAATTGAGTGACTATAAACAATATGAACTCCATCATAGGAAACTTTCTAAACTTTGTGTTTGTTGGTGCAATAGATGCACTGTTCTAGCTAAATCGAATACAACCATCCATAAGTCAGTAAATCTCGTTAACCCTGCTAGTTCTGGTTTAAAGGCTACGTAAGAATACACAGGCTCAAATAGACAAAATATTATAATAGCAAAACAATTCTAGCATCATAGATGGAAGAACATTTCAAAGGACAGACAAGAAAGTTAAGAAGCACATTTAGATCATAAAAACCAGAGAAAACTAGCGAGCTACATATCCAATAATATCCAATCATTACATTGCAAAATCTGATTTAATCATGAAACCATCAATCCCTGGATATTGAGCGAACCTTACCCTCAAGAATTCAAATACTATAAAGATCATTTGAATAAAAATTCAGAACTTAGCTTCAAGCTAAAAACAAAGTCTTCCAAAATCCGATTAAAAGGGAATTCAATCCTGAGGAATTTCCACATCTCCATCAGTAATCTCCTGCTGCAAATCCTTTGGATCTTTCCCGTCAACTGTGCAACCTACAGACACACACGTCCCCAATATCTCCTTCACAGTTCCAGACAAATCCTTCGCCATGGACCTGGGCCTCATAATCTTGGCGATTTCAATAACATCATCAAGCGAAATATTTCCAGAGTGCTTGATGTTCTTTGTCTTCTTCCTGTCGCGCTCCGGCTCTTTAAGGGCTTTGATAACCAGAGCAGCCGCAGAAGGAACCACAGCAACCTTAGCTTGACGGTTCTGCACAGTAAGCTTTACCGTGACTCGCAGACCCTTCCAGTCCTTAGCAGTCTCCTTGGCGATATCCTCACCAATCTTCTTAGGTGAGAGACCAAGAGGACCGATTTTGGGAGCGAGGGAACTTGCAGCTCCAACCTCACCGCCTGTAACTCGGACAAAGACTTCTACGACCTGCGAGGGATCGAACTTCGGCGGCATTGTGAGAGATTTTGATGGCTAGGGTTTTGTCTCTGCAAATGAAAATTGAGAAGACGAGGATTAATAAAACTAGGGTTTTTCAGGGCGCAAGACTTGGAGAAGCCCCAGACTTGTTATGGGCCTAGGTTAATGAAATAGCCCATTGATCCAAGAAACAGATCCGTGGGCTCATTAAGTAAAGTTTTCTGATATCGGGCAGACTTTTAGAAATATAATAATTAACCTTCGTGACAATTTTCTTCTTTTTTTAAATAGATCGAATGAAGAATCAGAAATTCAGAGGCTTGACGATGATTCTCTCATTGCTTGAAAATAAACCTAAACAACATGACAATCAATATACCATTAAGTTGACTTTTTTTTTTTTTTGGTTTTCCCTTTCAGTGGAATGTGGAGGCCTGTCGAGACTTTGATCTTTACTCTCGTCACTCTACCCATTAATATATTCTTGAAAAGATATTAATTTGATTTCCTTTTTCAATTTACATTTTATTTTTAAACTTGTTAATTTGATCATTTAATTTTATAAATTTAACTATATAAATTTTTTTAATTTAGTTATTCAACTTTGTAAAATTTCTAAAAAGATTTTAGCCTTATAATGATTATTAAATTGTCAAATTTTTGAAGTTGAGTTGTCAAATTGATATATATATATTTTTTTAAAATTCAACTTAAATTAGTGGATGTACCATAAACAAACCTTCCTTTTTCTAATATGTCATATACTCTTTCCATAAGTGAAAGTCACTTAATTTATATTTATGGACGTTATTTTCATTCTTCTTACAGACATCATGGTAATATTTACTCTAATCGAAATAAATGTTATTGTTTTCATTTTAAATTGCTTGAATTTAAATGATCAATTTCACAAATTAATTAAAATATTATTCAATTACAACGAAGAGAGTATATATCATTATATATTTGTTAGATAATCTTCATAATATTAGATGAAGTATCTTTTAAACTATAGTAAAAATAAATTGACCATTTAGCATTAGGAGTATTCAAAATCATCCAAAACCAATTTGGGGTAACAGATCAAACAAAGTCTATTTCTATTAGGTTATAGTCAACAAGAAAAAAAGACATTCTCAAGGATTTTGTTTCGTTTATTACTTACATAAAAAAATTAATCGTTATTATAGATCTAGATTATATATAATATCATGTATAAAATAATTTAAATAGAAAAATAATTGTTTAACGGGTTAGTAACTCAACCAAACTAGCCAAAACTGATTAGAGATGATTTGGTTTTGTTAAATTTTTCATTATAATTGGTGACCGACCAAATAGGAAATTATTATAATGGATTATGATTGTTCTGTTTCAAAATTTGGTAATAACCCAACCTAAACAAACTCAACGTCCCCAGACCAAATACTTGACAATATATGCATTAACCCCAGGGCTTTTAGAAATGCAATCAACCCATCAATTTGTAGAAGAAAATGCATACAGACTCAATCCATTTACTGATTTTTTTTTTTTTTTTTTTTTGTGATAGAAATGAAAAGATTTTTATTTTTTTGTTTTTTTGA
>JAOXNR010000028.1:7506758-7518200 GCA_028571225.1 Parsonsia alboflavescens | reverse complement strand
CAAATCATTGAGTGACTGCAATTCCAAGCTCCTGGCAAGCTGACGCCCAGCTGTCACAACCCTAGAATACAAATTCAAAATCATACCACATGACGGACAGGAGGAAAGAATAATAAAGAAGATAAAGAACACAACATATACAGTAAGCAAAACCTTCAAGTGATGCACAATGATACTTAGGAGATGTAGAGCAGGATAATATGAATTCACGTGAAAAGGATTTCTGCAAATCCTTCACCAGCACTTTGCCTCACAATTTCATGACCTTCAACTAATAATTTGCTGAAATGTCATTATCTTTTAATGCATGCGATTTAACTGTCAAAAACCCTTAAAAAATCGAAAAGAGGGTTATTGCAACCAATCAAAGTCCAGAAACATCTAAATGAAACATGCAGTATCAGAAACCCTGTTTTTAGCCTCCAATTGTCCTCCTTACATATAAAAGCAGAAAAGAAAGATTCACGTCACAAATAGGACGCAAATCAATTCTCATACAAGTGGATGGGGTGCAAAACATCCTCTTACAGGAAACTGGCACATGCTTCAACCAATAAGCTCATGTTAATATCAAAAGACTTCTATTGGACAATAATTGTAGAATGACTTGTTTTCTGCTTCAAAAACTCAGAAAACTACATAAAATTGGAGAAAAGAAAAAAGAAAAAATGACTACACCCTGCACCGAAGAAAATGCACATGCACAATACTAAGTTCTTCCACCCACATGTTACTGTTTGTCTGGAGATCCTGCTGGGAAACCCCATCAGGTCCACTTTCAGAGATTGTGGTTTGGCATTTCTGCTCAATCTGTAGTAACTGATTCACCTGTAAAAGAACAAGGTTCAAAAGCTCAAAACCATATGCATTATACCAGTGTAGTGTCAACCAAATTACAGTTAGAAACTTAAATTCACTGAGTTGTGAAAGTAATAGTGAGAGCTTAAACAACAAACTTCAGATCATGTTCTGTCAAGGAAATCTCATGCCAGAGGTAAAGATAAGCTGAACTATCTGACTGACCTACCCAAACAGGAAACTAATAAAACATGATTAGGAAATCATTTTGTCTAGATCTGCTAAGTAGTTCATTAGATTTTTATTTTAATAACAATTCTAAGACCAAATGAACAGCTTCATAAAATAAACTAAGAAAACTACTCAGCTTAAGAGAAAAGAGAAGAAAAAGAGGATATTCAATCTTGTAGAATGAGGAAAGCCTTACAGATAGTTTGTAAAATTATGACAGAAGAGAAAAGAAGATAAATATAAGTTAGGAGAGATAAGAAGAGAAGGGAATGAAATGGAAGAAGATTTATGTCTAAATTTGTTTGAGAGGTTTAGGGGAAAGAAAGAAAAGAAAATCATCTTTAGACAAATAGTTAATATGTTTAAATTTATTTACTTATTAAACATATTCATTAACATGTTTAAAATGAATTTATTTTATGGACAAATAGTCATTTTAATAAATGAATAACACCTCTCCCTTATGTTCCATTTCTCTTCACACTTTCGGAGAAAAGACTTTGCCTCCCTACAAGATGCTCTCCACCTCTTCTCTTTCCTTTTGAGAAATTTGTTTCTCATATTCAAATCCCTCCATCCAAAAACTAGCTGTTAATAAATACGAAATCCATGATGCAACTTCAACAAGGAGCTCAAAGATTGATGAAACATTCTGATGCAGACTGGCCCGAGTTCGGAATGGGATCAACTTTGACTTTTGGACTTTTTATGTTTTTAAGGCTTTTTTATTTTCAATTCGGTTTAGGATTAGATTTTAGGTTATAAATATCTCGTTTTGTTTTAGTTACAAATAGCTTTTACAATGTGATTTTTTTTTCAAATTTTGTCATTAAACTGAAAACTCGTATGTTTTCACAATATCCAGTTCCTTTTCCGGTTAAGGATCCAATTTTTGGATTTTATATGTTTTTAGGGTTTTTTTATTTTCAATTAGGTTTGGGGTTAGATTTTAGATTATAAATATCTCATGTGGTTTTTTTTTTCAGCTTTTAAAGTTAAACTGAAAATTTATATATTTTCATAGCATCCAATTTTTTTTCCTATTTAGCCATTTATTCATTCCTGTTTATTGCATCCCATTCAACGCAAGTTACATGTGGTGCTACCAATTTTTGAGGAAGCAATTCCTCATGGTGGCCTTTTGGTTTTGGATCGATTTTTTTTGAGTTTAAAAGATTTTCATAAACAAGACAGATTGCGCTTTCAGTTGTCCTTTTCATAATTAAAAAAATGAAATAAAATTTAATCAACTATTTTAGGATTTAATTTAACATCACAACAGAAGCAAAGAAAAGAAAACAGAAACTTCATTCTCAATGCTACTCAAATGGCAATTGTGTAACCAGTGTCGTACTAAACGAAACTACATGTCCGACAAGGACCACAGATATGCTTCCCTTTGTGTAGCTTGCTTTTCGTTCATCCTCCTGAAGAGTTGTTTTTCATATCCATTGCTGCGGTCTACGCCGTCCCAGTGTCTTTCTGATTTAATGTTATAACGGTTTGGAGGAAAATCTAAGCCTCTCCTTATCCAGCTATGGCTAGGGATCTCTTGAGGTATAACGAAGCCAGATTCTTTCATCTTCTCGTTGTCACCTAAATCTGGTAAAACAGGTTCCAACTGCTTTTTCTGAAATTGTCAACAAAGGAGAATGATAAATAATTGCAAATTGGCCATGGAATTCTAGCAATTACTAGGGCAAACTAACCAAACACAATCAACTCTCTTGGGAAAAAGAAAGATAAAAAAAAGAGAATATCTATGATATACCTTGACCAAATGTGCCATTGGATCACCCCATCTTAATCTTTCCTTCAGCATTTTGTCAAGCTCAGGGTCATCTCTGCACAGTGAAAAGACAGGGTATCAGGAAAATGAAGACAAGGAAAAATATCTTTCTTGAATTCCCCATTCATTTTAGAACAAGACAATTTCACAGATGGAAAATCAACCAAATTAATAAGCCCATGACTCATCCATCTGAATAAAGAACTCAAAGGCCACCAACATCAGATTGGGGGAATGAATAAAAAGGCACAAAAGAAAACCATGGACTTAAAAAAAAAGAAAAAGAAAAAAAAGGGCAACAGAGTGACTCATGTAAGCACGCCACAGCTGTAACTACCTCAACAAAGCCAAAAGTAAAGGGCATGCGCCGCCATTGAAAGAATGAGTCTTAGTTTTCTTTATTGTTATTATTCTTTTTTTCCAGGTATAATTTCATTTATAGAAAATCAACCATACCCTTCTGCAGGACCAGAGGATTCAAAATTTTGTTTATGAAACCCAAAACATATAAATATCTGAAAGGACTTAGACATAGACAATTAAAGCAAATTCGTCTCTAAATAAAAACTATTCCTTCATAAATTGATTAGCTCCCTTGTAACATTAACACATGTAACCAAAAGAACAACTTTCTGGTTCCTTACTCACCTGCTTCGTGCAAATGGCTTCTCTTTTTCACGTTCTAATTCCTCTAGTCTGGCTTCCGCTTCTCGTTTCTGAGCCAATCCCTCGCCCCATTCCAATTTTACTTCCTGAAGAAAAAAGTTGTATTCCAAGTCACAAAGGAGACCCATTTCAAAATATCAAGTGCCCTACTTAACCAAGCAAATCAATCAAGAACAAGAAGCAGCTCTAGATGTATCTAAAAACAGAAGCAATTATATGTACAATATGATTAAAAAACTTGCAAGCTCTCAGTGTACGTGATCCGCAAAGACAGGGTCTACCTAAGTACTCATCACAAGCAAAGGTAGAATAACTTGACAGAAATCAGAATTCACCATCGCGAGGACCTTATGCAGACATCATACTAAGAACAAAATCAATATCTAAATCATATAAAGGATTATATTGCAAATAAGACATGGGTGGTAGCCTATACAACAATTTGTTTATCTCTTGATGGGGGAAAAATAACTACAGACATAAAAGACACATAACAACAAAAAATAAATAGCAAAAATAAAACTAAATATCTACCCTCCTCAATTCCACAAAATTCTCAACAAGATGATAATCTGAAGAATACTGATTAAATTAGTAAGGAGTAGGATAATCAAACTGCTTTTACAGTGCTTTAGACATTGTAAAGTGCAGATTTAATTAGATGACGGTTTCAGAAGAAATTGACACTTCAAACAAAGGATTCCAATTAGAATACATCACCTTAGGTTTCTCTTCTTTCTTCTTCTGTGATTTCAAGAATTCATCTTTTGAAATTCGCTCACCTGACAGCAGTAAATGAGAAAATAAAAGAATGCCCAGCAGAAAATGAGAAAATAACAGAATGCAGCTTTCCAGTTGAACTTTCTGCTTGAGTGAAATTAATGCCTAACCTGTTCCTTTATCATGATATACAGGTTTTGCAGCACGGCCACTAACAGATGGATCCATTTCTTTAAACCTATAATGCAGTTATTTCAGTTAGAGAAATTCATTCTCTCAAAAAATAACAGATCTCACTTTCTCAACATTATTTTTTAAAAGGAAGAACAACCAAAACTCTTTCTTTTTTCCCTTTTTTTTTCTAATAATAAAAAACTAGGGGCAGTTTACCTCAACCAATCTTCCTTTTTTGTTTTAGCAATTTTCTTCTTTGATGTCATTCCCAGTAACCAAACCAGTTTTTGATTGCTGTTTTGGTATAGGTGACTTCCTTCAGGCTTTCCTTGGTGGATAAAGATCTAACACTGAAGATGTATTCCGCTCCGAAGCCAGTCTTGAAGATGGCACTGAGAGATCATCTGAGAGGGATCTATCCTTCTTAACTTTCCTTGGAGATGAAAGATCTGCTGCAGGGATAGGAGGTGACTTATCTTGATGTTGTCGAGGGTTAGATGGAGAAGTATTTCGATCACTAGGATTCAACATTTTTGGGGTATCTGATACCGAAACCCAACTACTTCCATCCTCAGAGATACTTCCCAAAGGGCATTTGGCTCTAGCTTGTTCTAGTCTCTTCATTCTCTTGACTTCAATATCTTCATCAACCTGAGGCTTTTCATCTGCAAAAGATGTCCCAACATGTCCCAACCTAATCAACATTACTATGAGAGTCTAATTGACAAGAAAGAAAAAAAACACCATCCATATATGAAAAGATAACCAACATTACCTACTAAATCATCATCTTCCACTTTTTCAAGTTCTACAGGTTTTTGCCAAATCGGATCTTCATCAACAACAATGACACCAGCACTGTCAGATTTAGACGTCTTTTTCTTCTGCTCCTCATTGCCATCTTGGTATTTCTTTAGGTAGTCCGACAAAGAAGGTGCTTTCTTTGAAGCAACCATTCTCTATTATTTATCATCATGCAAATAAAATCACAACATAAAAAAGGGACCAAAAAATGAAGGAAATAAAAGGAAAAATGCTTTGTACGAACTTTGCATCATGATGAATATGCTCATTGACAAAAATTAGGGGCATTTACTAAAATTTACCAATTTTGAAGTTACATAGTCACAAAAAAAGGTATGCAGTCCCATAACTTTTCAGTTCTCAACTAAATTGTCAATCACTCAATAAATTCAGAGGAAAAGAAAGAACCCTGAAAACAAACATAACTATCAGGTACAATTACAGGTGTTAGAAAAATTATTTTAACATAAAAGCTAAACAAATGTTAACTCCTGAGATGTCTGTACAACAATTTAAAACATGAAATAAAATCCCATATAGCAAATCCCAAACTGTAATGCCCAGTATGTGAGAAATTTAAAACATGAAATAAAATCCCAGAATATGTTACTGCTGCGACAACTACAACTGACTCCAGTCACAAAAGCCAACCTGCCGGATGGGAAGTCTTCTCAAGGTAATCTGCAGATTCAAGTTCCTTCACTGCAAGTAGAGATGAGCTAATCCAATTTCATAATTTCAAAGACGGTCAATCTATTCTCCTGGTAAATCCACTGGTTCCTCACTTTTGCTACTATACAATTTTTTGTTGAGCGAATAAGCATTTCAACTATTAGAGAATTTTTAAAAATGTACCTCTGACTATTTATACAACAAAACAAATTATGGGTAAAACGAGTTGCCCGATGACTACGGCATCCAAACTGTATGTTCTCTTAGACGCCGGGAAAATTACTTTTGCAAGGATTCCAGTGGCGTGGACCGGTGGTAGGGAGATCTTGGGTTTTCTTTAGGGAATTTGGGAGGGAGGCACAGAGATGAATGTTGAAAAGAAGGGAAAACAAGAACGTTAATAGAGATGAATTCGGTCCTATCAGAACGAGGATGAAGGTTGGAAAAAACAAAAAAAAAACCCTTGCCCCGGTGGGCCAGCAATGCCCATGTCCGGCCTAAACCGTCCTCTCCCAATTATAAATAGATCATTCAAATTTTAATTTGATTTGATTCGATTCGATTCGTATATATAGGGGAAGGATAAATCCCATGAACCTAAACCCAAATCGACAGGCATGGTGTCGACGGTCGTGGATATACAATAATGATTAGCAGAAGACAAAATGGTAAATGAATGATTGTCCTGCAAGGCAATAGGTTGATTCGTCTTTTTCGGTTCACGAGGGGCTCCCAGTATATATGGATGGTTCACATTTTTTCTTGGTGCTGTGTCACTCCCATTTTATTGTTGAATTCTTTTTATTTCAGTTGTTCCTTTTGATTAATTTGAATTAATATCATTTTATCTTTTAACAGATGATGACTACTCATTTTATACTGAAAATTTTACATTAGATTTATGGAGAGAATTTAGAAGTCAATTTGCCCATGAATAGACTCTTACTCTTCTTGTCATTGAAGTATGCGAAACTGCTGCTAGGAGTGTTGATGTCAGCGGGATTGGGGTCACTTTCGTGGTGAACTGGCATTTGGAGAGTTTTTAACATCCAAATTATGTGTATCTTTTATGTCAGTAATGTGTTGTTTTTAAAAATTCACACTTGTTCTATTTATGATTCAATAAGCTTAAAGAAATTTGTAATTATTTATACCTCTAATATTAGCTTTAGCCGGTGAGGATTGTATCTCTTAAAATATGAATAAGAGATATTCAATTTCAAATAAAAGAAATATATAAAAATTAAAAAATCTAAATAAATTATTTTGTTATAAAGTACATTTATAAATAATTATTTGAAAATCCAAATAAGAAACTTAAAATTTTGTTCAAATTTAAAATTTGTGAATATTTGAAATGAAAATTTTTTAAAAAATTCAATTTTTTTTGTTTTTTAGTTATCAAATTTATATTATCACTTTCCATTTTAAAAAAAATAAATTCCACTTATTTATTTACACAAACTGATTAACAAAAGTTTAGATATTGTCAAAATAATAAAAATAAGTGAAATTTTTATAAATTCAATTTCTTTTCATTGTTTAAAATACAAATAACTAAAAATTTCTTGAAAGGAGCGAGAATGATAGACGATCAATAAAAGTACAAGCTTTTAAAAGCCGCGCATTATTAACATGGAACATGTGGCTTTTTATTAGTTACACTTCAATTTGTAACCCATTCCCGTACCAAAAAGCATCTCATGGTTTCAGTCCGGATATGATCAAAGTGGCTTTTAAAAAGCTGCTATCAGTAACTCCACCAAAAAGTACTCAATTGTCAAAACAATCCAAAAAATAACTCCACATACTATGAATAACACTAATCTTCATGGGTCAAAGAGTTTAATATCCTCCCCTACATTTTTTTTTTTTTTTTTTTAATATTTACTAGAAAGTGTTTTATGTTTTTCCAAGAAATTTGGACATATTAAGTTAAAACTCATAAAATATGTCTATTATTGAGGTGAAGCTTAATTTTCGCTCATTCTAAAGATATTTTTTTAATACCATTTCAAAGAAAAAAGAAATTAAAACATGTCAAAAATACAAACAAATTTATTAATTTTTTTTAGATCATCATCATCAATCTTCATTTATGATATTTTTAAAAAGTTTTCGTGTTTAATGTATTTGGTTAAAAAATAATTTAAATTTATTTAAACATATTAAATATTAGTTTTTAATGTATTATAACTTATGAAAGATAATCATCCTATTAAATATTAAAACTTCTAATAAAAACAAAATTTTTTTTATAAAAAAAATTAAATTATACTTTTTCATCCAAACAGGTTTCAGTTTTAAAAAACACTTATAAATTACTGCATCCAAACATAAAAGATTTAACTTAAGAAAAAAAGTACTTTTGTAAAAAGCACTTATTTTATAAGTCGATCCAAACAGACCCTAAGTGTAATTAACTTGAAACATTTTTCTACCACTTGCAATTTTATTGAGAATCATAAATGGAGAAAAAAAAACTCACTTAACTTATTTTTAATTACAACAATTATTAATTTATAATAAAACTTTTGAAAATAAGAATTTCAATTTCTGATAGAGAATATAAAATGTTACTCCCTTCATCATCATATTGAATATTCTATTTTGATTTGTACAAATTTTAAAAAAATTAATTTACTTAATTCATTTTAAATTCAACAATATCATTTTTTAAACTAATTCAGGAGAAATGAGATGTACAACTCAAAATATAAAAATATTGACAGAGAGAGTAATAATTGAACATTACGGATACACCTTCTAACGAACAATATATCTCCAATAGAGAGGGTCACAGGCAAGCAGCAGCTCACCGTTTCCATTTGTAAACATTTCGCTTCAGTTCACGTTCGTTCTTCCTTTCTAGTTCATACTAAGTAACTCTCCCCTGATTCCAACTTTCTTAAAATGGACACACATTCCAACAAGACTGCAAATGATCCGTCATTTGATATAACCTATTTGGATAAGAATTGTCGTTTTATTGTTCATCGCAAGAATTACTTTTAAACATATATAATTCCTTCATTTGATATAACCTACTTGGATGAGAATTGTCGTTTCATTGTTCATCGCAAGAATTACATTTACACATATATAAGCATACTTACAAAACCTGAGTATTATAAAGAAGGGAGCTTTTAAATGGTCTCCCTCTCTCTGAGCTAAAGTTTTCCAGCAATGGCAACATTTTAGATGTCTAAAACTATGAATAATCGCTCTTTATAAGAACCTCAGACGACAACCCTTCGTTTTCGGGGGTGCCAGTGCATATTTTCACTCTTCTGCAGGAGGATCAACCCAGCGATCATGATCTTTAATTAGCTGGATCAATGCATCAGTTGCTTGGTCCATGTCAATTCCCCGTTTTACCACAGTCTGTAAAACAGATAGAATTCAATTAGTTGATAATACTCTAGAATGACCATGTTTAGTTATGGAACATGATTTTGCAAATTTTTTCAGTCACATCCATGGAATTAAACAGCAGTGGCAGCTGTTCCAATGGTCGAAGTTTTAGGCACAAAGACCTTCAAATCAAAATCCCTGAGTTAAGTTTTAGGCCTATGAACAAGATAAGTGTTTCCTTGACATATGGTGACATCCATGAGGCTTTGCACTTTGGCAAAGGATGGCAACAAAATTTAAATCCTTAGTGAAATGAGTTGAAAAGGAGAAAAAATTTAGTACCTTCCCAACGAAAAGGTCAATCTTTCCGGGAGCACCACCAACATAACCAAAATCTGCATCAGCCATCTCTCCAGGTCCATTCACAATGCAACCCATGATTGCAATCTACAAAAGAGAAAAGAAACATCTGAATAATCTGATTTCATTTAATTTTTACTTGAGTTAATCAATGACAATGGATTGGGTGATTACCGAAACACCAAGCAAGTGAGATATCTTCTCTCTTATTTGAGCACTTGTTTCTTGTAGGTCAAAGAAAGTTCTGCCACAGGATGGGCATGACACGTATTCCTGGAATAGAAATTTTGACAGGCAAAATTATTTTCGTACTTCCTTTTTAACATTGATACATTGCTTCCTTTTACCAAACAAAATTTCTTACCGTCTTTGTATTACGCATCATGCAACCTTGTAGCAGATTGAGGGATGTATTCCTTAGAAACTCAATGTCTTGATCAGGGGCCTCAAACATGATTCCATCACCAAGCCCATCTACCGGAAGGGCTAAAGCATTGCTCCCAGCTTTGGGGAATTGAATGTGATGAATCACCGGGAAGTTTTGGGAGTTTTCAGAAGGATATTCAAAGAGCCTGAAGCATTTCAGACAATGAAGTTATCAAATAGTGCAAAATAGATGAGATT
The DNA here is from genome assembly GCA_028571225.1 of Parsonsia alboflavescens. Classification (NCBI taxonomy): domain Eukaryota; kingdom Viridiplantae; phylum Streptophyta; class Magnoliopsida; order Gentianales; family Apocynaceae; genus Parsonsia; species Parsonsia alboflavescens. Next base: position 7,508,008 of record JAOXNR010000028.1, on the reverse strand, counting down.
ATCAGCTCAATTCAAGTGTCCATATTGCATAAACAATGCTCTTGCTAAGTCAATAGCATCCATTTTATCCCAGAACCTGCAAAGAAAGAACACTTGGCAGTACAGTTCAGGCATTTATGCATGAATATATTCTCTCCCTGGAAATCTATACACCATGCCAAGCTCTAACTGTACATGACCAATTCTGTAATCGGTTAAGAAAACAGAAGCTATCTGTAGACCTTTTAATCAATAGATGCAACTTTACCTTCGACCTGCATGAACTCTGCCAATCTTTTCTTCTGCATAAGGCAGGTCATGAAGAACCATTGTAGCATCTATACTTTCGAAGACAACCAACTCTTCTGTTGGTTCATCTCCACGTACAGACACAGCTAAAAGTGATCCTGAAAGAAGCATTTTCGTAGTTGAGTAATCACACATGGGAGTCCTTCAAATTCTTAGAATAAAGATAAAACTGCACCTTCTGGTAGCAGCTTGTGTGCACCACTTGATAATTCCTTGAGTTACAAGAACCATGGCATTGGGTAATGGCTTTGTTAATTGCGCTGATAAAGGTGCAATAACACCCATGCTTATGTCTATCAATCTCTTCAGAGTTAGCCGCTGATCATGGTACAGGAACACAATTGAGTAAGTCAAATATCATAAATGAGATTATGCAACCAAAAAAGGAAACAAAAAAGAGAGAAAAAAGTTGTATCATAAGATATTAACTATTAACTATTTCCATCTTGCTTCATATCCCCATAGATAAGAAGATAATGAAAACCTTAAAATAAAAAAAATAATAAATAAAAAATTTTAAAAAATGGTACTTACAGCATCGTTGCCTTCAACTGGAGGAAGCTCTCTTAGCAAAATTGAGTCCACAGTTGCCAGGTCCTGTGTAAATTTAAATTTGTTAAAACAATAGAATGCACATGCAAAATTTAAAAAGAAAAAAAAAATCATTTCATGTGATACTTATAAAGCAAAAGGTGTTAGATCTTGACCTTAAAGGGCATCCCACAACCAGTTTTGCTCCTAATGATTTGTATGGAAGTTCAGGTTTCTGCCAATATGAAAAAACAATTAAGTGAATGAGAAAAAGTAAATGGATGAATTAGAAAGAAGAAAAGAAACAAAAAAGAAGCTAAGTACAAGAGTGTGACAATGTTATTGAAAAGGCAGGATATGTGCCAAGGGTAACCTTCAGCTGATCAAGGGAAACAGACATGAGAACAGAACCATCACGGTGCAGGACACCT
>JAOXNR010000028.1:7487145-7506552 GCA_028571225.1 Parsonsia alboflavescens | reverse complement strand
TGCCTGTTTAATTCCAGAAAGAAATTTTGGAAGGTCAAAATTAAGTACTTAAGCATACTGATCAATAAGATTGTTGTCCAGCCTTACCACTCCTTGCTGAAATTCAGTGGCTCTGGCTCCAAGGTTTGCCAACCTTCTACAGGGGTCTATCTCATCTTCTGGGGGTTCAGTAAGTGACACTCTGATTGTGTCACCCAAACCATCCTGTGTATAAAATAAGTTGGATGAATAACATTCCTCATAGTCATGTTAACACCAACATAGAGTTAGACAGAGAAAAAAAAAATAAGGTAAAGGCCGGCAGGTAATCCTCAGTGAACAATATGGTAGAACCCCTCAGCTCAGAGAGAACATTTAAAATCAAGACGGACCATTTGAGTGGAGCTGGAGGTACCATTATACATTAAGATACATGATGAGATGAGTTCATAAACTAGGGCCCAAAAGAAAACTACCTGGAGAAGCGTTCCTATACCAATTGCAGATTTCATGCGCCCATCCTCACCCTCACCAGCTTCTGTGACTCCTAAATGCAATGGATAATCCCACCCCTGGACATACATTTCAGCTACAAGAAGCCTGTATGCTTCAACCATGACAACGGGGTTGCTGGCTTTCATTGAAAACACAAAATTGTGGAAGTCCAATTTCCGACAAATTCTAGCAAACTCAAATGCAGATTCAACCTGTTACAAGAACAAGTAGGGAAATCACTGCATCTGGAAAGATCAAGTACAATTAAACTTGAAATCACCAAATCAGAATGACCAAATAGCTGCTCACCATTCCCCTGGGTGAATCCCCATAGTAGCTCATTATACGATCTGAAAGACTTCCATGATTTGTCCCAATGCGCATTGCACGCCCGTATTTCTTACATTTCTCAACTAAAGGTGTAAAGACCTGGAGTAACCCAAAACATCCAATACATAACTGTTAATAAGAAGTACATTGTCTTTAAATGCAAATAAGAAGCACTCATAAGGCTAACACTAATAAATCTTGTTTAATGATTGAATATGAAATCTCACAAAACTTCAGCCAAACTAATAGTGAACTTAGCATTCAGCAAATTAAAGATTGAAAGATTAAAGCATGAAAGGAGATTTTGGCTTTTAACTCACAGAACCAAAAATGCTCAACTGTGTGTTCTCAACTGCTGTCTATCCTATTCTCTATGAATTGAAAGGGAGCAAACAATTAAATATTTGTCACATTCCACTACATTGAATTCATTTACGGGTGGGTACTGATTATATTACTTTAGCCCAAAAACACAAGCAAAACAATTTTTTCATGTATAGCTTTTTCTCTGACCAAGTTATAACTAGAAATATTATATTAATTCTTGTTAAGGACATGTTGCACTAATCCAAGCAAAAAGAAAAAGGGCCAGTAAAAAAATTGGCAAGTGCACTTTATCTGATTAATTAATTAATATATATTTCATCCTTTTCAAAAGTCATAGAAAAAGTCAGTCTTCCACTCCTTCCTCCACCATGGCTGCCATACCTGCCTTTTAATTTTCATCTATCATATCAACAATGCTAAGAGATCACCTTGCACAAATGTACTAATAGTGCCAGAAAAATCAACCAATCCAGTCAAAAAATTTCACATTCTCTGTGTTTGTGTGTATAACTCAGAACCGGTCATCAAAAACTCTCAACATCAAACACATATTCAATCACTGAACTTATTTACTCCATTTCATCTATCATATCATGGAACCATCACTATGCACATTTGATTAATCTGACCTTCTCTATGTGCTCAAGTTCTTTTTGATATTCATCATCTGTGTACTCCAGCTGCTCAAACTGAGCTCGCCTGTCAGCTGAAAGAAATGACCTCATCAGATCAACATGGTATACTATGTGACCTCTAAAAGACAAAACAACATAGGCACGGGTGTTAAATAAAGTACCAAAATTTCCAGGGTTGACACGAATTTTGTCAAAGCATTCAGCAACTCGCAGTGCAACAGCAGGTGCAAAATGGATATCCGCCACAAGGGGGATGTTATAACTGCAGAAACACCAATTAATGAAACACATCATGCTCATGCACGTTTTAGATCTACATTAACATTAAAAAGAAAGACCTACTTCTTTTGCACAAGAGTATTCTTGATATCAAAACATGCATCAGCTTCTCTTTTCCCTTGAACAGTTATGCGAACAATGTCAGCTCCTTTGTCAGCTATCCTCATTACCTACAACAGGAACTGTTAACCTCAGGACAATTGCTTTGGTTGTCAATGCATATCATGCAAACTTGCAACTGCTTTGAGATACAGGTCAGCAGTTGTCTTAATAATGTTTTCATTTCCTAGTCTTTTAGCTACTTTCTCTTTGTAGCTTCAGATGCCCAAACAATATCATTACTACACATGAAGAGCGCATCTCCTCTAGTACTTAACACTGGTCTTAGAAATGGATAAAAAATTGAAACATGTCTTTGCTAATGGACAAACAATGATTCTTTGGAATCAACCAAATCTTAAAAGCTACATATCAAACCAAAAGAATGAATAAGAAAATAGAACCTCTTCAACTGTTCCAGCAACATCTTTAGTGTCTGTTGTTGTCATTGTTTGAATTCGAATAGGATGGTCACTGCCAATGGAAACATTCCCAACCATAACTGTGCAGGTTTTTCTCCTGACAGTTTTGTGTATGGCCTCACAGTATTTCTGTACAGGAACTACATTAAGAAAATGAATCATTAGCTAACTGCCATAGGAAAAATGAAATCAGCCTAAGTTTCTGCTATCCTGCAACAATTTGAGAAAAACCAAGACTCTAAATGGAAAAATCAAAGTTCTGAGAATTAGAATAATTTTGAAACCAAGTCAGATTTCAGATCATAAAACAGCAAACAAATTGACTAAAAAGTTCATTATACCAGGGAAACTGCAAATGATTGAATGATGAGCTTCATAAAAGTATTTTAATATAACAGTCTAACTATTTATTAATATAATATTATTATCGATTGTCTATCTAATTCCACCACAAAACAGAGAGCAGAAAATATACCTAAAAGTTGACTCCCTTCTGATGCAGGCTGAAGTTCAACAGTTTCAGGACCGGGGTTTGAATTTTTTATGACACAAACCTTGGTGCGTCGCAACTTCACCTTCTGCAAGTTAGAAACTCTAGCAAAATCCATACTCTTTTCAAATCCCAATCCATTTTCTCTGCTCTTTAGACCTGTAAAGGAAGTTGGAACAGTTCCAGTCGCCATTTCACCTCTTCACTTCCCTGAAGCAGTAAAAAGTCCTGAAATCGTTACACATCCCAAAAATATTTTATTCAACGGATAAAGATTCCTGCTTGGCAGTCCAGACTTGACAAACATGTACAAAAAAGAGAATCCTTAATTACTTTATCCGCCCCACACCCACAACCTTCCCAAACAAAATTACCCCCTCACAGAAAGGCATGGAATTTCGTTCAAATATAAACACCACTCCAAACTCTGTCAAGCATCATGAATTCAGATTAATTCCATCCAATCAGCAGAAAATTTAAACAACACAGTTGCTTAAAATTCTTTAGCACTAAAATTCAAGCTAACCAAGCAAAGTTAAAAAACCTCTCCATGAATTGATCAGCCTTAGTTGTGAACTTTGATCAAAGATTCTTACCCAATAAACTCAGATAAACAGCTGAGATAACTAAATTGACCATTTAAGACAGAGCCTTTACGAACCTGAGAGAAAGAATTGATTCAGTCTGAAGCAGAAGAATCCTGGAATGGGAAAAAGGACAGAAAATTTTTTTGGTGGTCGAAAGAGTTTGAGAAGGAAAATTAACCAATGGGTTTCAAACAAAATGAGGCGAAATGGACTCTACCCATACATGAACAGATGTGAGTCAAGAGCGCACCAAGCCCATCTGTACATACGACAGGACAGACAATGTTTTCCAGTATCTTTCGTCTTCTCCAATATAAGTGGCCTTGTAAATACCATAAAAAATGGTTTAAGTTTAGAAAGTTCTTGAATATTTATCCGTTTGCCCCATTCATTATTATGGACTTCCTTTTTCCCATTTTAAAACAATTTTCAATTGCTAATTTCACAAACTTTTAAAATAATGAAAAAAACTTACATAATACTATAATTTTTCCTAATCTGGAGAAAATAGTTTTCAAAGTGATGAAAAGTGATAAAAATATATATTAATAAATTTTTAAAAGATCTTCAAATTAAACGATATTAGTATTTTTCATAAATAAGTTGTTTATATATGTAAGTCTAAACATATTTCTGTTTTATATAGCATTGGAGTGTTAATGCCATCAAAATACTCCTTTCATAAGAAATTATATATTTCATCTTGACTTGATAAATTTAAAAACTTGATTTATTTAATTTTAATTTTAATATAACAATATTAAGTGTTATTATAATTTTTTAACTAATTTAACAAATAAGAAACATCTCAAAATAAAATTAAGGCCATTCAATCATGAAAGAAAGAGTATTTTATATATCTTTTTAACATTTGGTTAAGTTAGTGGAATACCAAGTTTTTAACATTTTTAAAAATCATAATAGTAATAAATGTAGAAATTGTGGAAATTTAAATTTAGCAAGATTGCAAAATTAATTGGCAACAAATATGTGAGTTCGTCTTAGAGTTATTATCCATGATCGATCTGTATTATAATTTATCATTTTTGATATATCTAGAAATCGAAATTTTTTGTTTTTTCCTATTGTTAAAAAAGAGAAGATAGAGTCTTTCTAATAAGATGTAAAGAATGTATACAGAAAAGAGAAAATAAGGAAGTACCCTTCCCATTGGAGAGAGGTGCTTCAAGAAGTGCTTCACTTTTTTGAATGCATATTTAGACACCAATGCTTAATAAATTTTTAAAAGAAAAATGAGTTAGTAATAGGATTCATTATGATAATGAAATCTAATTTAAATACTCTTAAAAAAGAGAATGATTGTATATGATATAAAGATACTTAAAAATGAGTATGTAATATGTGGATTTCTCAATAGACACCTTCAAAAGGGTGCATAATGGAGATGAAATCACAATTAAAATTTGACTGATTATTTTGGTAACCATTCGAAAATAATAGAAGTTCAGGGATGCACATGTAATATTACGAGCAAGGAATCTCTCTCTAACCCCGTCACGATATTCAGTCCATATGGCCCGGAATTAACCGCTAAAATCACCTCGCGGGACACATGGGGTGGGTTCACGTGTCAGGTCTTCATTGGATGTCTTTCCAAATTTATTCTGGAATTTGGTTTAGTCTGTCTTTTTTCATTTTTGTATTTTTATGATGAAAAAAAAATTGAAATTACAAAATTAAATATTAATTAGCCTGTGGCCACCACGAGATGCACGAACCCATAAATTTGTCACAATGGCGTCTTGACCATCGGGCATTTGGTACATCCCAATGCTTTTCTTCCCTATTGACTTTATTTACCCACAAATTGAATGTTATATTTTTCATTTTGAACGATCCAAAAGTAAATATTTTATTTCCTAAATTACATACAATTTTACTAAGAAAACTAATATAGAAACCCTTCATTAATAATAATTGTATAAAATATGAAATAATAAAAATAAAAATAAAAATGTATTTAAGAAGAAATAATTTAACGTGTCATCCACTACCAATCAAAATAAAATTTGACCAAAATTTTAAAAAAAGAAATATCCATGTAATATTTTTCATTACTTTTTAGAAAAACTCAATTAATTAAATTCATACTTTCTAAGTCAAAATTTATGAATCATTAGAGTTAACTTTTATTATAACTAATGATAGGTCATTATTGTTAGTTTATTAGGTAGTTGACTTACCTTTTTCCCTTATTATCCATCTGTGAGCTATCCATCTCTCTCTTTCCAAAACTTTATTCCCACTCCAAATCTTGCATAAAAGACCTTTTAGGAAAAAAGATTTTTTTAATTTTACAAAATGATGACGGATAACTTATAAATAATGACTGAAGAAGTATTAGTTAACATGTATATATATATATATATATATATATATATATATATATCATCATGGTTTATATTGTATGTTAAGTCTAGTATGTTGTATCCTTTCTTTTAGTGGTGTCCGAGAAAATATTTTATACCATTATAATTCTTTTAAAATAAGGAATAATATAGAATTTTATATGATTTTAATTGAAGCTATTTTGTTACTTGATTTGATACTATTTTGTTTTAAGTAAATGTATTAATCAATGTTTTTAAAAATAGATTAATCAAAAGGTGTTTCAAATTTAAAAAATATATTTTGGAAAAGGGAAAAATTGGACAAATAAAGTATAGTTTTAACCCGTGATTTATGATTTTTTAAATTAATTTATAAATTATATTGAATGTAAATTCTATGTTTTGAATTTATTGAATATTTATTATTATTTAATTAAGAGTATTACTATTATAATTATTTTTTAGAAAATATCAAACTTTAGAATCCCAACTAAAAAAATATTAAAAATATATATTTGAAATAAATCATTTAGATAATGATGGTTTTTGTAACTATTCATCCATTTCATTTTTTTTTTGTAAATTTATTGTAATTTATTATATTTTTATTCTATCGATTAAAAAAACTAATATTATATTATATTATATTTATATTAGTTATTTGTATTATATAATAATTTCATACAATAATAAGTTCAATTTTAGTAATTTTTTTGACTTGTTAGGAAATCTAAACTTAAGAATTCCAACAAAAACAATTTACTAAAAATAACGTTAATATTATGTCATATATTAAATTAATATGAATGTATACTACACTTAATCTTAGCCAAAAGGCTGAGAAAGGCATGAGTTCTCTTGTTTCATATACTGCCAATGTGGGAGAAGGTTATAAATTTTTCAAACATTTCTGTATTATTATTATTATTATTATTTTGGTGAGACTCTCTCTCGTTATTATCTCTGAAATATTTTAATGTTTATCTGGTTATACAAAATAATCATGCTATGGGCAATACTTTTATTATAATTATAATTATTATTATTATTATTTTGCTCCAACTTTCTCGTTATTTTCTCTTTAACTAAAATATTTTAAAGTTTATCTTGTGAAATAGAGAAAATAATCATTTTTGTACTATTATATTATTATTATTATTCTTTTTGCTGATACTCTCTCTCCGAATTATCTTTTTTCCATTGATGAGACTCTCTCTCATCATTATCTATTTTTCTAAAATATTTTAACGTTTATCAAGTAGTTGAAGAGATAAAATAATCTATTTGGATGTAGATAATCTTTATTCTAAGCATTCAGAGAATGACACTTGTCAGTCTCTCATGTTTTGGAAACTACTTTTATATATTAATATAGATATAGATATAAATTAACATTACAACTTAAAAATGAATCAAGTCAAACTTTTTTTTCTTAAAATACGTTTAAATCAATCTTGAACATTCATTTTCAAATGAAGGAAGTAATATAAAAATATTGCACGAGGTTTTTATAAACTATTCTTAATTATCAATAATCAGATAAATCCATAGCTATTGTGAATGGTATTTAACAATATTTAATACTTCTTACTTATTTATTAATTCTATAATAATAATATTGATTTTTATTGTTAGTATTATTTGAATTCAAATTTAATATGAATCATGATAAAGAAAAGTGTAAGTACAATGTAACTTATTAAGTTAATCATCTTAATTTTTCTTATTTTTAATTATTGGATTGTATGCGGTACATTCAACCAACAAAAGGTTTACTATCACACTCCCTTTAGTTCAAAATATAAATCATTTTAGATATTTAAATTTATTTCATAATATAAATCGCTTTACAAAATTTTATAAATATTAATTTTACCTTTTCAATTTTTACCCTTATCATTTCTTACTCCAATTTCCTAGATGGTTTACATGAGGATGTTTTTTATATTTTGACTAACACAATGCATTATTTTTTATATCCTTCATATTTATAAAAAGATACCTTAAAATCATAGAAGTTAAGTAGTACCTAATCATGTATTATTGATTAATACAATAATTAATAATAGCACTCTCCATTATTATTTATAATTTATTTGAACTCACTTTCTTATTCAAAATACCTCCTAAAAAAAGTTTTTTAAAAAATCATTATTGTTAATTTATTATTAAGTATTTTACTTATTTTTTATAAAATAGTATTTGAGAGATTATTTAATAATGAAAAAGACATTTTGAAATAAAGAAATTATTTACATCACATTAGTGATGCTTCTGACTCCTTTTTGTAATTAAAGAAAAAACAAAACAAGACAAAGTATCCATTATTTACATGTAACTCGTGGAACAGGAGTTTGTCGACAGTTAGAAACTAGTCCCATCAGAAATACCACAGCACTGTTGAAAAACAAACGCCTTTCAATTCACACACCCCAGATATCAAACTATTATCAAGGCATGTGATTTTTATGTGATCTTATCAATTAAATTAGCAGCAGCTTTCTTAGGAACTTGTACTCTCATGGTCTTGAGAACTTGTTCACTACAAGGTATCAGAGGGCATCATTTTTGGAAAGCTACCTTCCCATTTTGCAGATACAATCCAATGAAAACTTTCACTAAATCAGATAACATAATTTCAAGAGAACTGGAAAGTAAAGATACAAAATGTGTGTGCCCTTCCGCTGCACAGTTAACATCTGTTCTGAATCATGTTTGGCTTTGTGCAGCACAATATCGGAAACCCAGGGGAGGGGTATAGCAGCCCATCATCTCAATCAATCCTGCGGAATCTACTCTTACAACAGTAAAGCCATGACGAAGGCGGTATTGACAAATTTCAAAGAATGCAACAATGCTTCTGTGATTAGCATTATGAGATGTATCTGTCCTGCTGCTCCTGAAGAAGCCTAGCAGAAGATTTAGCATCTAGATACAGTGAGCACACTTCCTCAAGATCAGCCTGCCAACAAAGCCAACAATATTAGATTTTCCTTAATTCATTTATGTGACCAGAATAGTCTCCGACTTCCAAGACAAATGTAAAAGAAAATCACTTTTGCATTTTTGCTTTTGGAGTTTATCTCCAGTTAAGAATTTCAAGATTCATTTTTTTCATACAAACAAACAGAATCTGAACAGAGATGTAGATATATATGTATTTATTTACCTTGCAAATAGTATCTCGGCAATTCATTTTTGCCACAACACTAGCTGGTGATAGCAGCTGAACTGCATGCCTGAGCAAAAAATAAAGGATGAAATAATTGATCTTAATTCACCGGTTTCAGAAGAAAAACAGGTTTGACAAAATGCCCAAGAATTCTTGCCAACCTTAGAGAGGCTTGTTGACCAATTTCCCCAAGGTAAGCCAGACTTTCTTCATCTATAACCAGTTCCTCCACCTGTGCCCGGATAGCTAATATCTGGCCAAACATTGAAATAAAGATCTCTCATGAGGCTATGAGATCATATATCTAGAGATCTGTATCAATCCAGTATATAACACATTAAAAGAAGACAGTCTTCAAACCTGTATCATTTCAGCTGGACCATAAGTTTCAGTTCGTATAATCACCAACCGGTCCAATAAATCAACTGGTATGCCATGAGGACTAGTCATATCAGTTCCTCTGCAGAAAAGACTTCACTTTAGATATGAGTAACATAAATGATTGTTACAGCTGTGCAAATTTACATGTTACAAATTAGATGGACATATGATGGATCAACATTGGGGAACTCCTGACTGTTGGAGTTGGCGACTACTTTGGGGAACCTTGTTTCTCACACCAGGCATGCCCACGTGAGCTTAGGGAAACTAAAGTATGACCCGACAACATGTGACCCCTGCCCACAGAAGGCAGGGGTTAGGGGGCAGTGCGCAGGGGTTAGATGCGTTTGGGCTTTATTTAAGTCGGCCCGTTTATTGTAGGTTCAAAGGGGTTTCAGATAAGCTTAGGTTTTTTGGGGGTTATTTATATATATGGTACTCGTATGATAAAATTATTGTAAGGAGTTGGGGCTGTAACCCAAAAATCTCTTTGCAGGATGTAGCCCTATTTTAGGGTGAACCTGGGTAAATACTTGTGTGTTATATTTTTCTTTCTTCTCTATTGTGATTGTTTCTGACTCTATTCTCCATATAACCCATCACTGACTCTAAAATTCAGATAATAAATACACAAGAAACAAGAAAGTAAACAATGCAATACATGTCTCATTCTTACGATTTATAGTCCAGCACAAGCTTATCACTCTTTGCCCTTAGAGTGAGTCAATGAATACCAATGCTTTTTTTACATTTAGAAACAATAATAATATATTTTATAAGGGGAAAACTGGACAAATCTGATCCATTTCAGAGACAGATATAGGTTAAGTATCTTTGGGAAGGACAAAGTAATTACTTCAAATGATATCACATAATTAATTCAATCGACAAATGGACTACAGAAAGGTTCTATCAAAGTCATTTGAATCAATTCTGGAGTCTGAGAGAGAAGAATCTATGGTATTCAAGAGTAAGTAACAAAATGATAACGGAGCAGTTTTTCATACCTGACATTACAAATTCCCCTATTTGTGGCAAAAATCACTATTGGCGACAATGAACTTTCTAAAGCACGGTTTAAGTAGGAAAAACACTCCATATCCAGCATATGTACCTGCAAAAGATACCATGTTCATTCCTGAAAGATGGAAGTATTTTCTTTTCCTTTTTTAAAAGACTTGTTACAGTTGTGAAACAATTTGTGATTCTTAGATGGGCAGGAAAACTGGAAAAGACTACCAATAGGAAAGAAATGAAATGCAAAAAGAATACAACACATAGTATATGAAGAACCTCATCAATAAATAAGACTCCAGGAACAAGCTCAGCCACACCTTCATCAATGTAACGATTAACAACCTGCAATCACATCATATAAGTTGAAGCACATGTAACTTCATAAAAATATAAATCAAAAAAGCTATGGGGTGAGCTTCATATCCATCTCTTTTGCAAAAAAGTTATAAGTATTCATTTCTCAGTTAAGGGGATTCTATTTTCCATATTGTGCCACTTTGGTACATGTCAATTTGAAATGTGAACGATGAATCCCAAATATTACATATAAGAAACCTAGCAAAATGGAAATGGCTATTTTGTATGAGTTACCTTGTTTATTTCTTGCCGTAGCTTGTCAGTGATTTCTGTTTTCTTTGGCTTCATCATCTGACCCATCAGGGACAATATGTCTTGTCCTCCTTGAGGTCGTGCATTTGCAGCATCCAAATCATGCAATGTAACATCCTGATACAAAGTAAGATGTTGCCTTAAAAAATATGGATGCCGCAAGTTTACAAACTTGTCTGTATAAAGATAATCCGTATTACCAAGTATCGCAAACCAAAAATACATCGGACAACCAACATCACCATTTTAAAGATATCCTCAATATCAAATTAGATCAGACAACTTAAATTTATCAAAATCCTCAACAAGCAACCAAAACCACCAAGCAATGCATGGGGGAAGCAAATACTGACATTAGATGGAAGAAGATATATATTTTTTGCACTGCAGTAGCCACAATATGAAACCAATAACCATGAATATGCATCTGGAAAACCTTGCTTTAGTGCTAGGATATATCAATTATTTAACAGACCTCTGAATCAGAGAACAATGCTTAAGGAAAAGTTATGATCGGGGTATCTAGAATGACTTCAAGAATCAGTTTCCCAACTTAGTTCCTTCTGGTCAAAATAATTATCTAACAAAGTCACAGCAACCTGGTATACAAACACCAGAAATGGACAACAGGAAGTTTCAAAATTATATAAAGCAAAAGCAAGATTGTGATTAATGCAAGACACGGAGACAAACCTGCACTATCTCCTTTTTCTTGTGAACCTCTCCCTTTGGCAGCGGAACATACTCTTCTGCCTCAAGATCAAATTCAGTAGCAAAAGCATCACTCCTGCCCACCCTTTTAACTGCTCCACTGTTTGCTTCAATGTATATAACATCACCAACAGCTACCTACACCAAATTAAAGAGTATCAACTGAAATGGGCTATGTAGATGGAATACAAACTTTCCATGTATGGTGAGGGCAACATTGATGATTTTATTCCAACCATGAGTTGCAAAATTATAAGAAGACATATAAACATAAGATGCAATCAAACAACTTCCCAACCATTCCACTTAAAGTCTCAGTTAAGAATCGAGCGATTTAATTAAACTAAGAAAAGGAAATGCCGGAAGTGCTCGCCTTCTCTTTAATCAATGCATCATATATAGTTGGATCCAACTTCAGCTGCTTGGTTCCTTTGACAGTTTTCAATCCAATAATAACATGGCTAATACTTTTACCATATCCTCCTGTCACACTTTCAGTCTCTTCTGGAGATAGTTCGGTAACCTGTAATACAAACATTATCCAGAGTTATCAAACACTGCATAATTGGAAGAAGTTATATGCCCAAAACATGGATGCCAAATAACAATAAGAAATAAATACTTAAAATTCCAAAGCTCAAACATGGCAAAGGATGAGAATAACTTGCCTCGCCCTCATAAACTTCTTTATTTTCCTTGATGCGAAGGCCAATAGCACGTCGGAAATTCTCCATCAAAACCTCAGTTTTCTTTACTTCAGATGAATACACCTCTGATCCAACCATTGGGCAGAAAGGAACCTAAGCAGTGACAAATAAAAGACCAAACCATACATCTCAGGCAATCAGAACATAAAAATTGGAGAGAAATCAACTTCAAGATGAGAACTTTAAGCTTCTATGTTCACTAGCCATTAGTTAGCATACTCTGGTCAAATGAAAACAAAAGCCCTGTTGAAAAAAGAGTACCTTGCTTCCAAGTTCTTGTGATATACCAAGGGCAAGAGCCGTTTTACCAGTTCCAGGAGGTCCAGCGAATAGAAGGGCCCTTCCAGCCATCTTCTTTTGACGTATCATGTCAACAACAAGACCAGCTGCTTCTCTAGCTGCAGCTTGACCCACAAAACCAGCAGCCAAAGGCATTGCTTTTCCATTGGGCTACAACATTTTCAGCAACAACACAGAGAAAGAAAAACGAAAATCCAGTTCAGTTCAGCCATTTAATGCCAACAGTGTACTCCAAGAATCACTTAAACCAAAAAAAAAAAAAAAAAACCCATAAAATGCAGGTTCTACTCTTTAGGCTCGTTAAAACCTCAAAGGCCAAAACTTTTTTTTTTCACTAAAACCCTAAACCCTTCAAACCGAGAAATCATAATAACATATTATTAAAGAAAACACAAAATCACAAGCCCAAGTCGATAAAAATTGAATTTTGTGGCCCAGTGAGAAAAGGGAAATGATATTCTTGGAAAGAAGGAGAGGCAACGTTAATACCTCAAGGCCAAGACCTTTAATGTGAGTATGAGTAGCTATCCTCTGCTTCTTAGTGGTGGATTGTACCTCTTCGATTTTCATCTTCTACCTCTTCTTCTTCTTCCTTCAGATTTTCAGAAACTTCTTCAAACGGAGGCCACGCTTTGGGTTTTGAATAAGACCGAATAAAACACCCGACGGCGGCAGTCCAGTCCACCTGTATCTTATTAGCATAGGATTTTAATATTAAAGAGTAAGGGCTCCTATACCCCGGCCACAGAGGTTTCCAAAATCACATTAAACCCTTCCTAGTTTAAGTATTTGTATTTCTTTCCCTGTAACAATAAATTTTGAATAATCCAAAGAATAATGAAGCTCAACTTCATACACCCAAACACAGTTAAACAACATTACAAAATTGAAATTGGTTAAATTAGGGCTTATAAATTTCTTCCTCGTTTCGAAATATTTATCACTTAAGAAGGAAATATTTGTTTCAAAATATTTATCATTTACACATTTCAAAACAAAAAATGTAAATAAATTTTCCATTTAGTTCTCAGTAATCAAATTTTGGGCAGAATGAGATATAAACCGATTATAAATAGAGATGTGATTTGACAAAAGAAAATTATTCTTGTCTATCTCCCCACGGTTTTAACCAAAGTCTCATTCTTTAATAAGAACACTTTTTTCCCTTTCAATTTTAAATAACACACCTTATTCTCTATGTCAATTTGAAAATCTATCTTCCAGTCCACATTCTTTTCTCTTTCCTGATCAACAATAAAATAGGGCAACATATGTTTTGCATCTGAGGGATAGAATGAAGGTTGGTTGGTTGCCCATGTATGTCAACCCATTCTTTAGTGGTTTGATAAGACTCATGCTATAAGTACGATAATTCATCAATATCTTACGTAAGTTCATTTTAGAATTTCCAGTCTCTTTCTAAAATTTTTTTGCATTCTTCTCTTGAAATAAGCAAATATTTTGATTTAAGTATCAGAGACTTCTCCTGGGATTCCTCTTGAGATTTTCTCCAAGTCTTGTTCATAATTTATAGGTTATAATCAAAGTCATGATCTAACAAAATAATTTATCTAACTCTAAAATTAACTTTTCACTCTATGCTTATTTTGACTTTTTCCTTTAACAAGAAAAACAAACTAACCTTTATTCACTTTTCATGTAGCTACTATATTGCCCTCAACATTCAAAACAACCCAACTACCTCTACAACTGCTATAAAACGGAATTGAAGATCATATTGATGAAGTTTCCTTGTTGAAAGTTGAACTTGAAAGAAATCATTCTCCCCGTTGAAGAAGAAAAAAAGTCGACACTTGGGTTTGGGAGAGGAGTTGGTTTTTTTCTTCACAAGATCAAGCTCATGCCTCGTCGTTCAAAACGTAGTGGTTGTTCTTTTTTTTTTTTTTTTTTTTTTTTTTGTTATGGTGTTTGATGGTTGTGTTTTGATTCCTAAGTGCCACTGGGTTTTTCTGGTCTAATGTTTTGTGTTGTTTGTTTGGTGTAAGAAAGAAAAGAAAGAAAGTTGTTTGTATTGAGTGTTTGAAGTAATGACTAACCTTCGATAGGTATGGTTGACCTTTGGGAGTTCTATTCGACCTTTTAGATGTCTATCTGACCTTCAAGCTAATTTTTTTTTATTGGTTCAATCGACCTTTCAGTTGATCCTTTCGACCTTTTAAGGATTATATCGACTTTCAAATAATGCAATTGACCTTCAGTTTTTTTGAAAAAAGTTCAATAGACCATCTATAAGGTCAATTAGACCTTCGAAAGGATTATACCGACCTTCCATATGATCACCTCGATTTTCAAGCCCTTTTTTCAGTCCCTTTTTTTTTTTTTTTCAAAAACTATGTAAACCCTTTTTTCTCTGCTTTGTTTTTTTAATCAAGATATTTCTCCTCTTCGCTTTCTATTATTGGTTATACATTATCCATCTTGAATATATATATTTTTTTGGATTCTTGCAGGAATGAGCTTAATCAGAATTATTCTTTACGATAGTTCTCTAAGTGGAAGGGCACATTCGGTAATCGTACCCGACGACATTAGTTATGAAGATTTTAGGATAACTATGGTAGGCTGCATGAAAATTGATTTAATCCAATTTGATGTACAAGTCTCATTTGCATCTAAATTATCCGATGGAGGTACTAAATTATTGGAAATTGAAGGTACATACGGGATCATGTTTTTTATGGGGGAAGCTGATCCTAAAATGGTGGTCGTTAACAAAATTGAAAGATTATATCAGTGTGGTGGTGATCTTATAATGGATGATTTTGTTAATGCTTACAAAAGGAATCCGGATGGGACATTCCCACCTGTAAAGGCCATTTGGAAATATTCACACCGATGCTGATACTGATGATTATGGTGATGATCATTACTAAGAAGAATATATCCGTGGTGTCGATGATGATATCCCCGTGAACTTTGACGATGGGGTTAGACACGTAGTTTTTTTTCAGTAGTTTATACCGGACCCTTCTACTCAGTTCACAGACATGGATTGTGGTGATGAACCAGAGGTGCATTATTCCGAAGATGAAACCATTCCACTTGTAGGTGAGATAAGGAAGGATTCAATTTTTAACAATAAGGATGAATTGATGACATCAGTCGGTCAATATTCGCTCGAGAATTGATTTTCCTATCTCATGGTACATTCAAATAAGGCAAGATTCGAGGCGCGATGCAAGAATAAAAAAGATTGCACCTTTATGATACTTGCATAGTTTAGAGTTGGATGCCAGACATGGGTGATTCACAAGTTTGTCCCGACTTACATTTGCATTCAAACTGTAAAACAAAGCCAAAACAGAAATGTAAATGCATCAACAATTGGTTGTTTGTACGCGGGTAAAATCAACGGTGCGAATCACACCCCCAAAAATATGATTCAAGATATGCAGGAGAATTATGGTGTGAAGTTAGGATACACCAAAGGATGGAGATCTTTGCAGCATGTAAAAGAAATCTCTTATGGAACTCCAGAGGACTCACTAAAACAGCTTCCAACATACTTCTACCTCTTGGAGCATACAATGCTCGGCTCAGTGACCAGCATAGCATTGCTGGAGGAGCATTTTGTGAGGTCATTTTGTGCACTTGGTCTTTCAATTAAGGGTTTCAAGCACATGAGACCCGTTATTGTCCTAGATGCAACACACTTGAAAAATGCACAAGAGGGTAAAATTTAAGCAGCTGTGTGTGCAGATGGAAATAGACAAAATTTTCCACTTGCATTTGGATTCAATGAAGAGGAGTTCAATAATTCATGAGAGTGGTTCTTAAGAAGACTAAGAATTGCATACGGATCGCCCGATGATTTGGTAATTTTATCCGATCAACACAAAGGCATACTATACGTAGTGAGAAAAATATATCCTGAGGTTCCACATTTTTTTTGTTTTCGACATTTGAAGGAAAACTTGAAGACAAAGTGCAGAGATCCTCGTGTTTAAATGATTTTCAAAAGTGCTGCATATGTCTATGATAAGGACAAATGCGATCACCATTTTAGGGAGATTGAACATATACATCCTGGGGTTTATCGATGGTTGGATGTTGAGGTAGGGCGATTGGGTTAGGCACATGATTACTGTCTGAAGAATCGATACAACCAAAAGACAAGCAATCTCATGGAAATGGTTTGCTGGTTATGATATGAGCTTAGACCGAAATGATTTATTTATTGTTTGATTCATCTTTCCGACTCTTGTTAATGAATTTATTTTTTGTTAGGATTCATTTTTCGATTACTGAAATTTGGAAACTTTGCACTTTCATACTTAAGGTTGGATATAGAAATGGTTTGTTGGGAATGTGTTAGATAATTATATTGGTTATTATTTCGGTATTTGTATTTTTATTAGGTTAACTAAAAATTCAGTTTTTGAAGTGATTAATACCTATTGAGTGGTTAAGTTGGCTTAAGTCTCTTAAAGATAAATATTTCTTTTTTAATTGGTTAATACCTGTTGAGTGGTTAAGTTGGATTAAGTCTCTTAGAGATAAATATTTCTCAACTGATAATTCTGTAGTTGTATTTATCTATTTTGGATATTCTCATATTTAATATTATGATTATTTTATAGAAGAATATCTTATATATCTTTCTACATTGTTATCTTTGAGTGATAGAGTTTGATGATGATCAAACCACATGTTGAAAGCCTTGCGGAAACTCAAGATAAATATTCGGGAGAATATTTATGGTAGCAGAACTCGGGAGGAGTACATGTACTTCACTATTGCAGACTGTCACAGGTGTGTCATAATAGTTCTTGTGGAATAGTTCCAGAACTCAGGGGGAGTTCAGCTTCCGGAGAAGTTTTGTCATTTTCAGAGGGATTCTAGAAGATGCTGTAATATAAACAAGAGGGATTCTTATTGTGAGTTGGTAAGATAAAACTTAGAATAGGGAAGTGGTAGACTAGAGGGATTCTATTGTTCTATGCTACACTCTTATAATGTTTTTATCTTAATGAATTTTGTAGCTTGGTTTTGCTTTGAGGACGTAGCCTAAGATTATATTTATTCCAATGAGATGAACCTCGTTAAATCTTGGTGTTCATTTATTTACGCTAACTTTCTATACTCAACTTTTTAATTACAACTTAATTGATTAATTGCTAGCCAAAGATTCTTTCAGAATGTTTCTGTAAGGACAATAAGCACTTGTTTTGGTTACTTTTGCGAAAGTAAATTAGTTGTCCCACCAAAGATTCTTTCAGAATGTTTCTGTAAGGACAATAAGCACTTGTTTTGGTTACTTTTGAGAAAGTAAATTAGTTGTCACACAGTGTGACAACTAATTTACTTTCTCAAAAGTAATGTGAGGAGGTATGATGCTTTCTCTTGCTTTTGAACAAACTGGATTTTGATATTCGTAAAAAGTATGCCTTTGAGGGATTCTTTGGAAGATAGTCTAGTGAGTGAATGCAGTTATGAATTCTGTAATTATAATATTAATGCATTTTATCCGTTACAAATTTCTTAGTTTAAGAAGAAAAAAGAAGACAAGGAAAATTCCAACATGCCATTTATTTCGATATATTAACTGCTCATGTTAGCATGGCTATTGTCATTCTTTTGAAAGTATTGGGTATTTTGTGCTTAGACCACAAAATATGGTACTATTATTGCAATTCCTTTCCTAGTTAGTTTTTTTTTTTTTAATTAATTATTTTATTTTTTAAAAGTTACCTCACAAATGATATATTCCATTTTAGATTATCTCTTATGAGGGGAAATCTTGGTAGCTAAACTACCACTTCGATATTCCCTTTACATACAAATCATCATATGAACTGTAAAATTCAACTTTCAATTCCACAAGATTAGGCATTAGCTTCAAAATCTTATTGTTAGCCCTCTTGGCAACTTGCAATTCTCCCAGAATTTCTCACTACTATAACTGAAAGAAGTGTTACTTTCTACACAGATATGTCTCAATCTCACCATTTGGCAAATATTATCCAGCAACAAATATTCACCTTTGGACTCTGATGCTACTCCATTCATCATAAAGGTTGTTAGGTTTTGGAGCTTGTGAATGTTTGACATGAGAAAAATGATTTTACCCTTTTTTTCAAGAAAAAAAAAAACATAATATATCTGTGTTGGTGTATTTGACAATGGCTCCAATTTTAATTAGGATTTCTTTGAACATATCCTAATTTCTAACCCAAGTTTCTGCTTTAAAAAATGTGTTACTAGTCCTTCTTGGTGTTCCTTTCATTTCTTTCTTCCTCTTTTATTGGAAAGGGTGATGTATGAATAATATCATTTTCATTTGTTTAGATACAATGTCAACGAAATTGCCTTGGGAAGAAAATGTGATTGTGGAGGACATTTGAAGCCAAAGATATCACACTTGGAGAAAAATCCAAAAAGAAAATATTGGATGTGCTACAATAGGAAGGTACTATATATGAAGAATCATGATTTTGCATTTAGTGCATTAAAATATTTTTGACATATAACCTAGTTTTAATCATTTTATTATTT
>JAOXNR010000028.1:7465615-7487045 GCA_028571225.1 Parsonsia alboflavescens | reverse complement strand
ATATTGTCTCCATTTATCCATACAATTGTATCACAGATTAAGTGCAATTCACCACTTCTATTTCAATCTCTGTTACTATCTCTTTTTACATTCAAAATCCATTCAAGTTCTGTTGAGCCCTATCAACTTGGTATCAGAGCATCATTTCTGGGAATGGTATCGACTAGGATGGAGTCTCGAATGGATGATTTGGAGAAGGAAATGCATGGAGTAAATGAGAAGTTTGCAACGATGGAAGCAAAGATGGAGACCATGTTGAAACTGGTGGAAGCAAAGGACGCTCGATTCAACACCATTGATGCTTACCTTAGAGAGTTACCAAGGTTTCTGGCCGGTAATACACGACAAGGAGATAATACGCCATCATCGTCAACCACAGTGAGTATTGGAATGGCATCACACATGATCGCAAAAACAGAGGAGAAAGGAGCTGTTGAATCGGAAATGATCATGAGACAAAACGAGGTATCGGGAAGGACGAGCTCGCTGCAGTCGTATAGCTCGACTCGACGAATGGAGTTACCAGTCTTCACGGGCGACGTGGAACGATATTTCTATCTAAACCGATTAGGAGAGGTAGAAAAGCTAGCTTCCATTCCAATCTGCGTGGAGGGCACTGCCTTAGGATGGATGTGATATCGTGAGCAAAGGAAGCTGTTCGAATCCTGGATGATGTTTAAGGACGAAATCTTTCATCGCTTTTGGCCGGGTATTCTCCGATTGCTGCAGGAGGAACTGTTGACACTGAAACAAATAGGCACCGTGACGCAATATCGAGAGAAATTCAAGTGTTTGGTAGCCATTATAGAGGGACTCTCTGAGCAGTGGTTGAGAGGAGTTTTCATGGCAGGCCTAACAGAGGAGATTCAAGCTGAGATCCGGCTATTTGAGCCCAATAAAATTGACCATCCAATGAGGTTGGCCCATTGCATTGAAGCCCATAATCTGGCATTGAGGGGAAGGAACCGGGCCCAGTTGGTATTTGAGAGCAGTAAAACAGTCTTTGCTAGCCCTAATTCTTTTCCAAGGGAAAAAAATTGACACCAGAGGGGGATCGACTCAACTGCCAACTACCAAACCAAGCAGGAGTCCCATTGTTGTCGACTCTTTTGGAGGAAAAAGCTCGATCACTGAAAGGAAGGAAGAGGGAAATCGAAGTAGGGAGTTCCGAAGGCTATCTCCGGCGGAGTATCAGGAAAAGCTTGCCAGGGGATTATGCTTTAAATGCGACGAGAAGTTTGGGCCGAAGCATCGCTGCAAATCCAAGTTGCGAATTTCTAGCGAGGATGATGACTCCGATGAAGATTTGGAGGCCAATGCTGAGAATCAAATGAGGAAGATAAGTCTATTAAGTTATCGAGGCATTCTGTTGAGGGAATAAACTCCCCGAGAACGATGAAGTTGTATGGGAAGATTAAGGAACGCGCAGTGTTGGTATTGATTGATAGCGAGGCTACCCATAATTTTATCAATCAGGTTGTGATGGACGAATTGGGTATTGCTTCTAGTCCGAAGAAATTTGAGGTGATGTTGGGGGATGGAAAGCAAGTAAGCGGTGGGGGAATATGCAAAGGAGTGGTGCTGGAACTTCAAGGATTGTCAATTAAACAAGACTTTTACCATTTACTTTAGGAAATGTAGATGTGATCATGGGGGTTAAATGGCTGTCGACCCTTGGAAAAGTCAGGAGTAACTGGAGCTCCCAATCGATGCGGTTTGAGTGGCAAGGGAAACCAATTACATTGAAGGGTGACCCAACACACCTCAGGCTTGAAACGTCTATTCGGGGGCTATGGAAATCAGTTGATTCAGGGGAGGATGGATTTTGGGTGGAGCTCGTGCAATTGGAGGATGAGGACCAATCTTCTGAGGAAAGCAATGCGGAAGTATCCAGATTGTTGGAAGAATTCCAAGTTCTGTTTCAGGAACCTCAAGGCTTGCCATCTGAGAGATTGCAGGATCATGTAATCACGTTGAAAAGTGGAGTTGCACCACCTAACCTCAGACCATACCGTTATCCTCATCAACCGAAGACTGAGATTGAACGGCTCATGCATGAGATGCACGAGGCAGGAATCATAAAACCAAGTATCAGCAATGTTTCATCACCAGTGCTGCTCGTCTGCAAGAAAGATGGCAGCTGGAGGTTCTGTGTAGACTACAGGGCATTGAATAGGGCCACTGTCCCCAACAAATTCCCTATTCCTGCAGTAGACGAGTTACTTGATGAGCTGTAAAAATCAAAGGTTTTTAGTAAATTAGATCTAAAGTCAAGGTATCATCAGATCCGAGTGAAGCCAGGGGATGTGGAAAAGACGGCATTTCAAACTCATAACGGCCACTACGAGTTTTTGGAAATGCCATTTGGATTGTCAAATGCTCCTACCACGTTCCAAAGTCTGATGAATGAAATCTTACGAGCATTTACGGAAATTTATCCTGGTATTCTTTGATGACATATTAGTGTACAGTGAGAGCATGGAAGAACATGTGAAGCATTTGAAATCCACATTAGCGATACTAGCAAAACATCAGTTGGTTGCCAACAAGAAAAAGTGTCGATTTGCGGTGCCACAATTGGAATATTTAGGACATGTAGTATCGGCAAGAGGGGTGGCTGTAGATCCAAACAAGGTTCAGCATATGCTGGATTGGCCCATTCCTGTTAATCTAAAGCAGTTGAGAGGATTTTTGGGGTTAACCGGGTACTATAGAAGGTTCGTTAAGGGATATGGGAAGATTGCAACGCCATTGACCCAATTGTTGAAGAAGAATGCCTTCAAGTGGAGCAAAGAGGCTTCCAAAGCTTTCAACCATCTCAAACAGGCTATGGTGAATGTGCCAGTTCTTGCTTTACCTAATTTTGCCAAACATTTTCTAATTGAGAATGATGCCTCTGGAACTCGTTTGGGGGCTGTCCTTATGCAAGAAGGGAGGCCAATAGCATTTTGGAGCCAAGCACTATCTCCTCGGGCCCAATCTAAGTCGGTATAC
Organism: Parsonsia alboflavescens; assembly: GCA_028571225.1. Classification (NCBI taxonomy): domain Eukaryota; kingdom Viridiplantae; phylum Streptophyta; class Magnoliopsida; order Gentianales; family Apocynaceae; genus Parsonsia; species Parsonsia alboflavescens. The sequence goes on along the minus strand of JAOXNR010000028.1, from coordinate 7,484,051 downwards.
GAGAGGGAGCTTATGGACATAGTTCTGGCAGTACAAAAGTGGCGGCACTATCTCATGGGTGGGCATTTCAAAGTATTCACAGATCAGAAAAGTTTGAAGCATTTACTGGAACAGAAGGTGGTGGGTCCGGATCACCAAAAATGGGTGTTTAAACTAATGGGGTATGACTTTGAGATCTAGTACAAACCAGGGGGAGAAAACAGAGCAGCTGATTCTCTATCCCGTGAGCCCCATGACATCGAAAGCAAAGCTCTGACTGCAATCCAGTGGGTGGACGGGGAAACTCTTATTGAAGAGGTGATGGTAGATAAGAGATACCAAGGCATTATCCATGATTTGGTCAAAGACACGAATGGCCACGCTGACTACAAACTAAGACAAGACAGCCTCTTTTATAAGAATCGACTAGTAGTGTCAACAACTTCTATTGCTATTCCATTGTTAATTGCTGACTTCCATTCCACCCCCTTTGGTGGCCATTCTGGGGTTTTCAGAACATATAAGAGGATTGTTGCAGTTCTATATTGGGTTGGGATGAAAACGACGATAAAAAAAATTTGTGGCTGCTTGCATAGAATGTCAACGTAACAAATATCAGAGTTTGAAGCCAGCTGGCCTTTTGCAGCCACTACCCATTCCTGAACAAGTATAGGATGACATCTCAATGGATTTCATTAGTGGACTCCCAAGGACCAAAAAGGTGATAATATTTTGGTGGTGGTTGATCGACTAAGTATAGTCACTTTATGGTGCTTATGCATCCCTACACAGCTTATGATGTTGCAGTGGTCTTTAGTAAAGAAGTAGTTTGGTTGCATGGCTACCCTCGCAGCATTGTCTCTGATAGGGACCGAGTTTTCATTAGCAGCTTTTGGAAGGAGTTGTTTTCATTAATCCAAACAACCCTGAAAATGAGTAGTGCTTACCACCCCTAACAGACGGGCAAACGGAGGTGGTGAACCGTACAATAGAAACTTATCTTAGGTGTTTTTGTGCTCAAAAACCTAAGGATTGGGTTACTTGGCTCGCCTGGGCAGAATATTGGTATAATACTACCTACCATGGGTCGATTGGCATGACTCCTTTCCAGACACTTTATGGGAGAGAGCCCCCAACCCTATAAAGGTGGGATATCGAAGGGATCAAGGTCGATGCTGTAGGGGAACACTTGAAGGAAAGAAACAGGGTGCTGGATGCATTGAAAGCTAACTTGGATATGGCTCAAAATCACATGAGGAAACAAGCAGATACTAAAAGGAGGGAGATAGAATTAGCTGTAGGGGATGAGGTTTTCTTGAAGCTGCAACCCTATAAGTTCAAAAATTTAGCCAAGCGTCCTACTGTGGACCATATCAGATTACGGAGAAGATATGGGTTGTGGCCTATCGCTTAGCTCTTCCCGACCGCATACACAATGTGTTCCATGTCTCCCAATTGAAGCCTCTTGTTGGACCAACAGTACAGCCACAACCACTACCTCAGTGTCTACAGGCAGATTTGGAGTTGCAGCTTGTTCCGGAACAATTGATAGACACACGTTACTGTGACCAGGGCAAGTTGGAAGTCTTGATCAAGTGGCAACATCTTCCTGCCTTTGAGAACTCCTGGGAGAAGTTCGAGGAAATCAATCACAACTTTCCTGAATTTCACCTTGAGGACAAGGTGCGAGTTAAAGGGGGAGGAGGTGATAGACCCCTGGTCATGCAAGTTTACACTCGCAAGGGCACTCATGGAAAGAAGCTGATGGAATTGGAGGGAAGTGCACGTGTCAGCAAAGGAGATGAGGGGAATGGAGGTCAGCCAAGGAGCGTGGGTAATATTCGATTGGCTGGGGGGTTATAAATAGGAGTTTGTTAGGTATAAGGAAGGGAGGAAAAAGAGTGGGGAATTAAGGGACAACTACTGCTATAAGGGGGAGGGTACTGGCCTCTCGAATAGCCAAAATTTCTTATATTGTCTCCATTTATCCATACAATTGTATCACAGATTAAGTGCAATTCACCACTTCCATTTCAATCTCTATTACTCTCTCTTTTTACATTGAAAATCCATTCAAGTTCTGTTGAGCCCTATCAGCTGACTCTAAAATTCTGATAATGAATACACTGGAAACAAGAACATACATGAACTACATGTCTTGTGCTAAACATTTATGTTTCCGCACAAGCTCATCACTCTTTGCCCTTTGAACAAGTCAATAAACAATCCAAATTTGTGACCTTAATCCTTTTCTAAGTGCATCTTTTACATTTAGGAACAATAATATTGTTTATGGGGAGGGGGGCGGGGGGGAATGAGACAAAATCTGACCTGTGTCAAACACAATTTATAGGTTAAGTATCTTCAGGAAGGACAAAGTAATTACTGTGAACAATGTAATGGACTACAGAAAGCTTTGACCAGTCATTTCGATCGGTTCTGGAATCTAAGAGAGAGGAATCTATGGAAATCAACAGGAAGTAACAAAATGCCAAAGAAGCAGTTTTTCATACCTGACATTACAAATTCCCCTATTTGTGGCAAAAATCACTATTGGCGATAATGAACTTTCTAAAGCACGATTTAAGTAGGAAAAACACTCCATATCCAGCATATGTACCTGCAGAAGATACCATGTTCATTCACGAAAGATAAAAGTATTTTCTTTTAATTTTTTAAAAGACTTGTACAGCTGTGAAAGAATTTGAGATTCTTAAATGTGCAGGAAAAGATTGCCACTAGGAAAGAAAAGAAATGCAAAAAGGAATACAAGACATAGTATGTGAAGAACCTCATCAATAAATAAGACTCCAGGAACAAGTTCAGCCACACCTTCATCAATGTAATGATTAACAACCTGCAATCATAAAAGTTGAAGCACATGTAACTTCAGAAAACTCTAAATCATAATAGTTATGGGGTGAGCTTCATATCCATCTCTTTTACAAAAAGTTACAAGAATCCATTTCTAAGTTGAGGGATTCTATTTGCCATATTGTGCCACATTGGCACATGTCGATACATAACGTGAACAATATATCCCAGATGTTGCATCCAAGAAACGAAATACTAGAAAATGAAAATTGCTATTTTGTATGAGTTACCTTGTTTATTTCTTGCCATAACTTGTCAGTGATTTCTGTTTTCCTTGGCTTCATCATCTGACCCATCAGGGACAATATATCCTGTCCTCCTTGAGGTCGTGCATTTGCAGCATCCAAATCATGCAATGTAACATCCGGATACAAAGGAAGTTGTTGCCTTCAAAAATTTGGATGAGGCAAGATTACAATCTTGTTTGTATGAAGATAAATCGGAACTACCAAATATCACTGCCACATACCAATACATATAGGTCAAATCAGATATGCTCAATATCAATATCAGATCAGACAACTTAAGTTCATCAAAATCTTCAAGAAGCAACAAAAGCCACCAAGCAATGCATGGGGACATTACATGGTGCAGCTGCCCCCAATATGAACCGATGACCATGAATATGGAAAACCTTACTGTAGTGCTAGAATATATCAATTATTTAAAAGAACTCCTATTCAGAGAACAATGCAAAAGGATAACTTGAAATCAGGGAATCTAGAATGACTTCAAGAATTAGTTTCCCAACTTAGTTAGTTCCTTCTGGTCAAAATATTTCTCCAACATGGTCACAGAAACTGGGTACACAAACACCAGAAAGTTCCAAAATTATGAAAAGAAATGCAAGATTGTGAATTATGCAAGACAAAGAAAAACCTGTACTGTCTCCTTTTTTTGTGAACCTCCCCTTTTGGCAGCAGAACATACTCTTCTGCCTCAAGATCAAATTCAGTCGCAAAAGCATCACTCCTGCCCACCCTTTTAACTGCTCCACTGTTTGCTTCAATGTATATAACATCACCAACAGCTACCTACACCAAATTAAAGAGTATCAACAGAAATGAGCAATGCACATGGCCTTCAAAAATCTAAATTGAGGAGAAACATTGATGATTTTATTCCAACCATAAGTTGCAAAAAAAAAAATTGTGAGAAGATATATAAACAAAATATGCAATCAAACAACTTCCCAACTATTTAACTTAAAGCCTCAGATAAGAATCGAGGGATTTAATTAAACAAGGATAAGGAAAGACCAAATAAAGTGCTCACCTTCTCTTTAATCAATGGATCATATATACTTGGGTCCAACTTCAGCTGCTAGGTTCCTTTGACAGTTTTCAACCCAATAATAACATGGCTAATACTTTTACCATTCCCTCCGGTCACACTTTCGGTCACTTCTGGTGATAGTTCAGTAACCTACAATAAAAACATTATCCAGAGTTATCAAACAATGCATAATTTGGAGAAGTTATATGCTCAAAAAAATTGACACAAACAACAATAAGAAATAAATACTTAAAATTCCAAAGTTCAAACATGGCAAAGGAAGATGGTAACTTGCCTCTCCTTCATTAACTTCTTTATTTTCCTTGATGCGAAGACCAATGGCACGTCGGGAATTCTCCATCAAAACCTCAGTTTTCTTTACTTCAGATGAATACACCTCTGATCCCACCATTGGGCAGAAAGGAATCTAAGCGGTGACAAATAAAAGACCAAATCATCCATCTCAGACAATCAAAACATAAAAATTGGAGAGAGATCAACTTCAAGACGAAAACTTTAAGCTTATATGTTCACTGGCCATTAGTTAGCATATTCTGGTGAACAGAAAACAAAAGCCTATTTGAAAAAAAACTGCACCTTGCTTCCAAGTTCTTGTGATATACCGAGGGCAAGAGCCGTTTTACCAGTACCAGGAGGTCCAGCAAGTAGAAGGGCCCTTCCAGCCATCTTCTTTTGACGTATCATATCAACAACAAGACCGGCTGCTTCTCTAGCTGCAGCCTGACCCACAAAACCAGTAGCCAAAGGCATTGCTTTTCTATTGGGCTACAACATTTCCAGTAACATCACAGAGAAAGAAAAACGAAAATCTAGTTCAGTTCAGCCTTTTAATGCCATCAGTGTACTCCAAGAATCACTTTAAAAAAAAAAAAAAGCAGGTTCTACTCTTTACACTCATTAAAACCTCGAAGGCCAAGACTTGTTTTTTTGCACTAAAGCCCTTAACCCATCAGACCAAGAAAACACATAATCACAAGCACGCAGTCGAAACAAATTGAACTTCGGGGGGATTGAGGCCCGGTGAAAGAATAGGGGAATGATATTCTGGAAAGGAAGGAGTTGGAACGTGTACCTCAAGACCAAGACCTTTAATGTGAGTATGAGTAGCTATCCCCTGCTTCTTTGTGGTGGATTGTACCTCTTCGATTTTCATCTTCCACCTCCTTTCTCTTGAAATTAATTGCTGAGCCGTATGAAGTTGGAAAATCTCAAGTACGGTTCTAAGGAAAGGAATTGACCTACCGATTCCAGCCGTGGAGAAAAGGCCAATCCAGAAGGAGATTCGGAAATAGCGGGCGGAAGCTTGGCTCGATCAATTTGGCGATTAAACTTTCATTTTTCTATTTAATCAATAAACTTCTAATTAAATTAATTTAATTATTTTATTTTATGAAAATGATTAATTTGATCATTAAATTTCTAATTAAGTCAATTTAATCATTTTACTTTATAAGAATGGTCGATTTGACCATCACACGGTAGCTCGGACAAAATTGGTTTCCATGTATCATTCTTGAAGAAAAAATATGTTTTATATGATAATTTAGCATCTCACAAGGTAAAAATTAAATAACATAAAAAAAAACAGAAGAAAAAAAATATAAGAAAATATGTCCAAAGACTTAATGTCTATATAATTAAATCTAACGTATCATTATTTTGTTATATAATTATGTTCCAGCTTCCAAATGTAGCTTTTAAAGATGAAATATTTTTTAAATTACAATTTAACATCTAACAATTTAAAAATTAAATGATATAAAAAAAAACAAAAGAAAATAATATATAAGAAAATAATGTCTGTATAATTAAATCTAACATGTCATTATTTTGTTGTAAACAACCTGCCACTGCAAATGTGCTACTTGAAAGATTATTCATGTCGCAAGATACAGATGCATTTCTCCGAAGTTTAGGAACATTTATGGAGCTTTCTGTTCCCTGCAGATAAGAGAAGCAGCCAATTTAAAATAACAGAAACAAGCACAACTTCAGCATCAAAGACGGGAGCAGGTTATTATTACTTTGCTGCTAATTCAACTCCACTGCTTTGTCTATGCAATGTTCCTGCAATACCGAAGAATGATGTTGTTTCAGGAAAAAAGGGTCTCAACATTCATGCAACGCAGAAGGGAATAGGGCTTCTTGATGATGAAGGGAAAAAAGGGAACGGATAACCGATTGATGAATATCAAGAACCACTGCTTAAATGACATGCATACAAAAGCTACATTTGGAAGCTGGAACATAATGTAAGAAAATAATGACACGTAGATTTAATTATACAGACATTATTTTCTTATATATTATTTTTTTTTTTTTTATGTCATTTAATTTTTACCTTGTTAGATTTTAAATTGTAATTTAAAACCTATTTCACCTTTAAGAGTGTGTGCGTGGAAGCCAATCTTATCCGAGCTACAGTGTGATGGTCAAATTGACCATTCTCGCAAAGTAAAATGATTAAATTGACTCAATTAGAAGTTTAGTGTTCAAATTGACAATTCCCGCAAAATAAAATGATTAAATTGACTCAATTAGAAATTTAGTGATTAAATTGAAAAAAGGTACAAGTTTATTGGTCATATTGGTACTTAAGCCCTTGGAAAACACAATTACACTTTTAATTTTGTTTCTTAATAAAAATCATTCGTAGTTTTAAAGGTACGTTTAGTTCTATTTCCTATGAAGTATGAAAGGATTTCAATCTTACCTTCTAATTACATTGAATTCATATAAATATTATTTAATATAAGGAGTGTTTTAGTCCAAAACAAATATTAATTATTGAAAAAATAATTACCTTGTTTGTATTTTAAAACTTTAAATGATTTGTAAAAAGAAACTGGACATATATTCCTAATAGTATATATGCCAATACACTTTCATTATTCAAAACAAGGAAGGCATGTAATAGACATGTCATAACTTCCATTCTTTATATATGAAAGTTGCTCAATGTCCATACTGACAACATACACAGACATACATGTGACAGCTTGACAATTTAAGTCAACTCTGTCACCCGAGCAATCCATGTCATACTAAAAGACAAATACACCGACAACAAGTTAAGTTGTATCCTTTACTCTCTCTCTCTCTCTCTCTTGACTAACTTGAGAGTTGGAGGAGGAACGGAAATCCTCTCTCCTGTTCCTTTCCTTTTTGTAGAGTTGTCGAAGCAGTTGGAGCAGCCAGAGTTAGAGGTTGAGGGTGAACGGACATCATAATGGCGGCCACCATGTACAGGCTTGAGTTTTAATTCCTCTTCACCTCTTATACTCTCTGATTTTGATATATGGTGTTGTGTATATTGAGGATTGAGGATATTGTTATGATCTTTAGATGTTTTCTACTAGTTTCTCTCTTCTGCAACTGTTTTGATAAGCTAATTACATCACTTCTGCTTTAGAAGATTTGATTTTTCTAATTGGAATTGTGGGTTCCTAACATAATTCCTCAAATTTCTATGACTGAGAATTGATTTTCAATCTTTGCTTGAATTGATTTGTGGTTAGATCTTTTACTTATTTTAGAGTTCTGAAGTCTGAGATTTGGATTTTGAGGAATTTAGTTGATTTTTGTGAAAATTGATTTTCTAAGAATGTTTTCGGTTCAAATTTGAAGAATCTTGTGATTGAGATACTACTTGTTGGATAATCTGAATTAAGAAATGATTTTCTATATGTTCAAGACATCTTTCGTTGATATTCAGCATTATACTGTTGAGATTTGTATTTATTTGCTAGATTTTGTCAATATTTGGATATTCTATTGATAAAGTTGAAGACGAGGAGTACTGTTGTTAAGACACGAGATGCTCCTAAAGATCCTGATATTTCAAATTAGTTGCTTGATCTGTAGCTAACATGAATGATATTGAGCAACCTCCTCTACCTGATCCAAACGGAAAGAAAAACCTGTAATCTCAATGCCTCAGTACAATACCTCTTCCATGAGGGCTTTTAACAATGAAATGTTCCATTAAAAGATGCTTGAAGACACTTATATACCACCAATCAAGGTATATAAGGAAGATAGATAGCTTACATTCAATAACATTTCATTGTTTATGAAATTTCTTCACGAACAAAGGAGGAAAGAGATTTTGCAACCTAAAGATGACAAAAGAGAAGGTTTTCTAGTCAAAATGGATCAAAAGGTAAAGAAGAACTAGAAGTTAGTTCGAAGAATCCTAGCAAACATCCTCCTAAAGATGCATGAAAAGATCCTAGAAAAGAGAAGTGAATACACATATTGTTCCATGGCATTCCCTAAAGTCAATTCAACAAGTTAACAAGCACACGAACAAAATAATTGCTACTCAACATTCTATAGTTACAAAATCACAGTGGCATGATGAAATTCAAGATATAAAAAAAAAAACAGGAAAAGGCAAGAGTTATGAACAAGATACAGGCTAATCTATTGATTGAAGACTATATGAAAGCAAAGATACCATGGGATTTTTAATTCCCCAATTTGGATGATTATGATGGCTCTATGGATCCTGAGAGACATCTCTTATGTTGATGCAGGCTGGCTTGTGCTCAAAGTGGGCTAAAATTCGACTGGGCGACTGGAAATGGCCCAACAAGCAAAACACATTGCTTTCCCTAAGACTGAGGCAATTTTGGGCCATCTGGGGACGTTATGATGGGTTTCGGGGCTTTTTTATGTTGTATGGGTATTTTCGTAATTTCGTTATTTTTAATTTCTGAATCAAATTAGGATTCTTTTTATTAATTCCGATTAGGATTCTTTTATTAATTCCGATTAGGATTATGGTAGATTTTAGGCTATAAATATCTTATTTTTTATCCAGTTTATGGAGCTTGTTGAATTTGATAATTTCCAACTTTTGTCGTTAAACAAAAAATTAAATGGTTTTCATAAGATTTCCATCCTTTTTTTTTTCTATTTGGCCATTTTTTCGATATTGTTCTTGCATCAGTTGGTATCAAAGCACAGGTTGCTTTAATCAATGGCTGAACAGATTCGTGCTAGTGGTCATGGACGGCATCGTGCTAGAAAGGGACGTGGAGTCATTTTTGAGAAAGACGAACAACCTCGTCAACAAGACTTGCAAGAGATTGAAAAGGAAAATGCAGAGCAAAGACGGCGGATCCAGGACTTGGAGCAGCAACTGGTAGAGGCTTTTTTGGATGTTCAGTCCGAGGCAGTGGTGGAATCAGAGGTTGAATCTGACGCTGAGGGTGAAGATGTCAACCCGTTTGGGGTGTTGAATCACGAACGTAACCGACCGGAACGACCTAGCAGGCAATTATCTTCTTTCCAGAATTTCAATATGAAACTCGAGATTCCCATTTTTGAAGTAATAGTTAGCCAAAAAACCAGAGAAGTAGCCGGAATGATTCTAGAACAGTCACCGGAAGGACAAACAGTTCTCTAGAGAACTCCAAGGTCAGATCGATGTTGGCCAGGCCACAATTAGCAAGCAGTCGCGCCAAGGCCAACTCTTTGTCAGGCTAGAGCCAAGCGGTCTAGCAGAACTACTCGCAAGGCTAAGCAGAAGCAAAAGTCCATTCCAAGCTGTGAGCAGCGAACTGGGCTTGCAGTCAGACCAACGATCGAGCTATAGAGGCACACCACAGAGAATCGATGCGGCTCACAAGTGGCTCGCGCAGGCAAACAGACCTGTGAGCAGGCATCGTTCCAGTGTAGTACCAGTCAAGTAGAAGTGAACTCAAGTGAAAGCAAGCGGCCCATGGCAGTCTGGTGTGGTTCGGCCAATGACATAGTTGGCAGAGACGAAAAAGATTCGAGGGCGAATCTTGTCCTAGCCAAGGAGGATGATGCAGGCCGGCCTAAGCTCGAAGTGGGCTGAAATTTGGTTGGGCGACTGGAAACGACCCAACAAGCAAAACCCATTGCTTAGCCAAGGACTGAGGCAGTTTTGGGCCATCCGTGGACGTTATGATGGGTTTTTTTTATGTTATAGGGGTATTTTTCATAATTTCGTAGTTTTTTATTTCCGAATCGGATTAGGATTCTTTTTATTAATTCCGATTAGGAATCTTTTATTTAATTCCGATTAGGATTCTTTTTATTAATTCTGATTAAGATTATGGTAGATTTTAGATTATAAATATCTCATTTTTTATCCAGTTTAGGGAGCTTGTTGAATTTGATAATTTCTGACTTTTATCGTTAAATAGAAAATTAGATGGTTTTCGTAAAATTTCTGACGTTTCTTTTTGTTTAGCCGTTTTTTCAATATTGTTCATGCATCGTATGTTACAATTCCAAAGTACTTTTTATGGTGCAAATGATTTGATTTTGTGTGGAGAATTTTCCACAATTTTGGCTGGCAGAGCCACTGATTGGTTCAGTACGTTACCTGGTGGGTCCAATTCTTCCTTTAAAGTATTGAGAGAAATGTTTATACTATAGTTCCAAGATAGTTGGGTTGAGAGAAGCCTAGTTCCTATCTAAAGAACCTCAGACAGATACATGATGAATCTTTATTAGAATTATTTGAATAGATTCAACAATGAAGCTCTCATTGTAGAAGATTGCTCAGAACAAACTTATGTTGAAGTCTTCTGCCATGTAATTAAACTAGAGGATATCTCCATGAAGATAGAATTGCTCAATCCAAAAATAACCAATGAACTGCTAACAAAAGTTTGTAAATGGATCAAAGCTAAAAAGGTTTTTAGATCTAAGAAGAATCTGAAACAAATGGAAAAGTTGATTTATGAAAGTTTGAGAATAAAGGTAGTAAGAAAATGAATTTGATGGGATTTCAAACATATGGAAATTCTTCATTTCAAATTGAAAATTCTTCATTTCAAAGTGAAAATTCTTCCTTTTCGAAGAATAATTTTGGTTATTCAGAATATAGAGCTTTTGTACCTCAAAACAATATTACTAATAGGTATAAAGACAGGTTTTTGAATATGAATCCACCACGGACAATTTTTACGAAAGTGCAAAAGCATTTTGGGAACTCTAACACAAAACAGAATGATCACAGATGTCCTCATGGAAACAACAATAGTAGACATCTAACACAAGCAACAAAAATTTTGTAGGGAGAATTGAATGGAAGGCCATAAACAGACCTCCTCTAGGCATCGATCGGAGGGAATCTAGAGAGAGTACTGACATTACCTTTTTTGAATTCTCAGATAGAAGATGAACGTCGGAATCTCTTGTCGGTAGTCACCAGCAAAAATCTCTAACCTTTGCCTCTACTTCGTCACATGAACGTCTGCTTCCAATGTACGTCTCACGAACAAGGCAATGGGAATAAACATGATTGAATCGCTAGATTCAATAGTGAATATATGTTTTTCTTGTTTTTCGGTTTTTTCTGAACTCTCTATTATTTTTCTACGTAGACGCTCTAATAGAAAAAGACTGAATAGAAAGAGAGAGGCATTCAATCTAAAAACCTTAGAAGACTTCATGATAAGAACTCTTCTGGATAAATCAATCTCGTTTCGAATTCTAATTTTAATTCAAAAACAAGAAGTCTATTAGAGAGTACTGAATTATAATTTCGTCTAGATTCAATAAAATTCAGTCACAAAGTTAACTCTTAAATATATTTGAGTAAGTTCCTATTCGTGAATTAGCCTAAACAACTTTAGCTAATTACGTTTAGGTCCCAAACAAAATACCTCCCATTAAGTGACATGTTTTGAATGTGTGACCCAATAGGTCCTCGTAAAATTGGCATTTGACATAAACGATATTTAATGTCTAATACAATAAACGGTGTCTAGCAACATGTTATTGCTATCTAATTAACAAGAATGTCGGTGATAAGACAAAACCTTCTGTGATAAAAATAACATGTCTTAATCTCTTTGTCCAGAAAGTCATAATTGAATACGAGTCATGGAATGTGTCATACTCTTAAAGTTCAATATCTCAATTCTCACTCTCGAGTAGATTAGCTAAACCAAATAAGATAAATATCTCATATCTACTTATTCGAGTATGACCATGCATTTCATAATCTTACTCAACCAAGAATGCTAGACATCACACTCTTGTTATGTAAGAGTTACAAATCCAATCTTGATCATTCAACATTCCACAACACAAATTAGGACATACTCAATACATGCCTTTATTATTCAGTCAGTTAATAGTGACGTTTGATAATATCAAAGTATGCAATCTTTCATGTAGGAATCTCTGATGACCTCAAGTCAAAAGATGAGACATAATTATTACAATGAAATCACTCATTACACTTATATAACAATCCATGAAGTGATTTCATGGTGGGTTAATCCAGTATACGATACTCTACGTGTACATATATGATAATTTGATATCTCATATCCATGACGACTCTCATCAATTAGCACATACTAGTCTCAACGTGTAATTGATATCTTAATCTCAATAACACTTGACTGAGAACATTTTAAGAATAGAAATAAACTATTCTAAAGACATTACATAATTTATTTAACGAAACGCAGATATAAAAGTAAATTATATAATGATATAAATAGCATCATGATACAAAGTTATGCCAACTAAGTAAAATCATCATATGTGAAGAGAAGGCCACAAATAGACCTCCTCCAGGCATCGATCGAAGGGAGTCTACAAAGGGTACAAACATTACCTTTTTCAAGTTTTTAGCTGGAAGATCGAAATCTGTTTATAGTTACCAGCATAAGTCTTCGACCTTTGCCTCTACTTCGTCACACGAACGTCTACTTCCAATGCACATCACACGAATATAACAATGAGACATACATGATTGAACTGATGGATTCAATCGTGAATATTGTTTTTCTCGTTTTCGGTTTCTATGAACTCTCCATTTTTTTTCTATACAAACACTCTGATAGAAAAGAACTCTACGAAAAGAGAGAGGCGTAATCTCTTTGACAAACCTAGAAGACTTCGTGATCAGAAGTCTTCTAGATAAATCAATCTTTTATTTTCAAACTCTGATTTGAATTAAAAAACAAGAGGCCTATCAGAGTGTGACTGAAAAAAATTTGTTCAGGTTCAACGAACCTAGAAAAGTACAATTCAGTCACATAATTAACTCTTAATCATATTTTGGTTAATTCCTATTCGTGAATTAGCCTAAACAACTTTTTCTAATTACCTTTAGGTCCCATACGAGACCCATTAAGCAATATGTACTGAATGTGTGACCCAATAGGTCCTTGTAAAATTGGCATTTGACATTAATGATATTTAATGTCATGAACAATAAGTGGTGTCTAGCAACACATTATTGCAATCCAATTAACGAGAATGTCGGCAACAAAACAAAACCTTCTATGATAAAAATAACATATCATAATCTCTTTGTCCAGGAAGTCATAATTGAACACGAGTCATGGAACGTGTCATACACGTAAAGTTTAATATATGAATTCTTAGCCCCAAGTAGATTAATTAAAACGAATAACAGAAATATCTCATATCTACTTATTCGAGCATGGCCATGCATTTCATAATTTCACTAAACCAAGAATGCTAGACATCACTCTGTTGTTATATAAGAGGGACAAATCCTATCTTGATCATTCAACGTTCCACAGCACAAATTAGAACATGCTCAATCCATGCCTTTATTGTCCACTCAGTTAAGAGTGACGTTTGACAATATCAAAGTATGTAATCTTTCATGCAGGAATCTTTGATGACCTCAAGTCGAAAGATGAGACATAATTATCACAACGAAATCACTCATGGCACTCATATAACAATCCATGAAGTGATTTCATGGCGGGTCAATCCAGTACATAATACTCTACGTGTACCTATGTGATGATTTGATATCTTATATCCATGGCGGCTGTCATCGATCAGCACATACTAGTCTCAACATGTAATTGATATCCTAATCTCAATAACACTTGACTAGGGACGTTTTAAGAATAGAAATTAACTATTCTAAGGACATTACATAATTTATTTAATGAAAAGCAGATATAATAGTAAATTTTATAATGATATAAATAGCATCATGATATAAAGTTTTGCCAACTAAGTAAAATCATCATATGTTCTTAGGGCAATTACAACAATATGTTCTTAGGATATATCCAACAAGAACCCAGCTAAATAATGCAAATTTTATGTTGATGAATGCTCCTAGAGGTTTTATTCTATAAAGTAGAAGGATCTGGTATCCTAAAACCTCTGAAACTAATGCAAGCACCTGTAAATAAGAGGTTTCAAGACATATATTGAATGTTTAACAAGGAATTTGGATATCATACTGATAAATGTTTCTCCTTAAAAAGAGAAATAGAAACTGATGTGATTTCACTGAATTTAGGATGAAAATTGTTAAGGTTCATACAATTCAAGACAAATCAATCAAGGAAGGTAGGATTCATCAAAGATTTATGGGATATTAGATTGACATTTGTAGGAGATTTACAGTAACCGACCTCTTGATTTGTAAAAACTACTCAATATCTCACCCAAAGTAATTGAAAGCCCAAGGTGTAGTGGACTAAGAACCCTCAGAAAAATTCCATAGAATACTCATAAAAGATCAAGTTTGATATTGAAATCCAATTCATTCCAATGGAATAGTTGTTTGTCGTGAGTTCTTCTTTGCTCCTCTCTTCCATGCCTTCTTCTACTTGATTGCAAGGGACCTTAAGGAATTGATCTTCACTTGAAACTCCTTCTTCAGGTCCTTGGATCATCATAAAGTTGAAGTCCTTCATTGATTGTCCTCCATCGAACTTCATCTCATTGAAAATGGCTTCAAAGTCAGGTTGTTCTTCCTTGTTTTGCATGAACTTCACCAATGATCTCTTCCTCTTAGCCTCCCTCAATCTTGTAATAGGACCCATTGGCATTGATGATGCTTGGTCTCTATCATTCCTCATCTCCTCAAAAGGATTCATTCTCAAATCTTCATCATCTACATCAAAAGGAGAGAGATATCTAACATTAAAAGTTGAACTAACTTGATACTTACCTTGAAGGTCCATTTTTTAAGCATTTTCATTTATCCTTATAATGATTTGGAAAGGACCATCTCCTCTTTGATCAAGCTATGCCCTTCTTGCATATGGAAACCTTTCCTTCCTTAGGTGAATCCACACCCAATCTCCTACTTCAAATTTCATAGGCCTTCTACCTTTGTTGTGATTCTTGGCATCACATTGGTTTTGCAATAGAATGTTTTCCTAGCTTTCTCATGCATTTGCTTTAGCAAATCAGCCTTCCTTTGCTATCTAAGCGATGCATTTCACTTAAAGGTAAAGGAGTCAAATCTAGAAGAGTTATAGGATTAAAACCATACACCAATTCAAAGGGAGAAAAGTGAATAGAAGAATATACACATCTATTATATGCAAATTTAATGAATGGCAAGCAATCTTCCCATGACTTCAAATTCCTTTTGATGATGGCCCTAAGCATAATACCAAAAGTCCTATTATCTACCTTTTTTGGCCATCCGTTTGAGGGTGACATGTAATAGAAAATGGCAATAAGAATGAACGAGAATCAATAAAATTCGGGGAAACATTTCATATAGGTGTGCAGAGTTAGCCTAATCCAGGGCCGACTTGGAAAGTTGAAGCACCGGATGTGAGGCCCATATTGCTACTGGAAATTTCTAGTGAGCATTCGATGCTCCCATCTGGCACCGGATGCATCACTGTAGATGGCCCCTGTCCAGGCTATTCGGTGCTCTCTCATGCTATCTCCTTGCAAAACTCATTTTGCGTCATGCCAACTTCATTGCAAGCCTTCCTAGGCTTCCCAACTTCACCTCTAAGGTCCCCAATGCCTTGTTCTTCATTTAGAAACCTCCTATCGTCATCCTCAAGGCCTTGAATCACCCACAAGTTATAATCCTTCCTTGTTTGTTCTTCATCAACTTTATCTCCTTGAAGATGACTTCAAAATCAAGTTCTTCTTCCTTGTCTTAGAAAAATTTCATCAAGGCCTTCTTTGTCCTTGACTGCCACATCCTCGCGATTGGTCCCAATGGTATTGATGGAGCTTGGTTAGGCATCAAAGATTGGCCAATACCTCAAAGTGTGAGTGAGGTAAGAAGTTTTCATGGGCTAGCTTCATTTTATAGGAGTTTTGTATCCAACTTTAGTACTATTGCAGCCCCCCTTACCGAAATTATCAAGGCCAAAGTGAAATTTAGGTGGGAAAATAATCAAGAGAGTGCTTTTCATTGCTTAAAGAAAAACTTGCTAGTGCCCCTATCTTATCTTTGCCCGACTTTTCAAAAGTTTTTGAAATAGAGTATGATGCACTTGGAGTGGGAATAGGTGTTGTGTTAATGCAAGAGCAGAAGCCCCTTCTTTATTTTAGTGAAAAACTTCATGGTGCTACTTTAAATAACTCTACTTATGACAAGGAAATGTTTACATTGGTTACGACCATGGAACATTAGCAACACTACCTATGGCCAAGGGAGTTTGTCATTCATTCCGATTGTAAGGCACTCAAGTACTTGAAAGGGAAATCCAAGCTAAGCAAACGTCGTGCCAAATGGATGGAGTTCATAAAGATGTTTCAATACAAGCAAGGTAAAGAAAACGTTGTAGCGGCTGCTTTCTTAAGGACGTACAACCTACTTACTACTCTTGATGCAAAATTGTTTGGATTTGAGTTCATTAAATACTTGTATGTTGATGATAATGATTTCAAGAGTGTCTTTGTTGCTTGTGAAAAAAGAGCATATGATAAGCATTACTTACATGATGGCGTTCTCTTTAAGGAGGATAAATTGTGTATGCCTAAATGTTCTTTGAAAAGATTGCTTCTCATAGAAAGTCATGGGGGTGGCTTAATAGGGCATTTTGACAATTCCAAAATTTTAGATATTCTTAAAAAGCATTTCCATTGGCCTCATATGAAGCGGGAGGATATCGAAGTGTGTGAAAATTGCATTGTGTGTAGAAAACTAAGTCTACCGTTAAACCACATTGTCTCTATATGCCACTACCTATTCCTCAAGCACCTTGGGAGCATATTTCTATGGATTTTGTGCTTGGTTTACCTAGGTCTAGAAGAGGCAGGGACTCGATTCTTGTGGTTTTTGATAGATTTTCGACAATGGCATATTTTAATGCTTGTTCATGCAACTCATATTGCAAATTTGTTCTTTCAAGAAGTGGTTAGATTGCATGGCATACCTAGAACTATTGTTAGTGATAGGGATACTAAATTCTTGAGCTATTTTTGGAAGGTGCTTTGGGGGTTATTGGGAACTAAATTATGTTTTTTCACTACCTGTCACCCTCAAACAAATGGCCAAACGGAGGTTGTGAATAGGACTTTAGGGACTTTATTGAGGGCCATTATTAGAAGACATTAAAAACCCCTTAAAATAGCTTAAAAGACATAGAAAACTCAAGAAAATCAAGTGGAATCGTCAAAAAGAAGTCAAGAGTGCATTTGAAACGAAAGAGAAAAATCTGGAAATTAGGCAGACAGGTGCCAGTCCTAGGGTTGGTAAGAATCAGTAGTTTGGTTCTTCTGCAGGCATGAAGGTAGGCAATGTTCAGGGGCTCATCGGTGCCGATCTTCCAAGTCGATTTAGCACTCCTCTGGCCATTTTGGTCCTTCTTTGTTAATCTCTGCCATGCTTTCTTTTTAGCCCTCTTTTACATGATTCCAAGGGATCCTAAAGCCTTGTTCTTCACTTGAAACTCCTTCTCCAAGTCTTTGGATCATCATCAAGTTGAATTTCTTCATTGATTGTCCACCATCAAACTTCATCTCATTGAAAATGACTTCAAAATCAAGTTGTTTTTCCTTGTGTTGCATGAACATCACCAATGATCTCTTTATCTTGGCTACCCTAGCTTTTGTAATAGGACCCTTTGGCATTATAGAGGCTTGATCGCTATCATTCTCCCTCTCTTTAAAATTATTCGTCCTCGAATCTGAAGGGGAAATTGATCTCGAATCCACAGAGAGATTCGAGATCCAAATCCCAGATTCCAAAAAAAAACTTTACCCACAAATGAGAGATTAAGCATACCTTTTTTATGTCTGAAACTGCAGATCTGTCTATTGAAACGATCGAGATCTACGAGACTTAAAGTCTTCTAATCTATTCCCTATGAATAGTCTGGGTGAACAGACAACAATAGGAAAAGAGGAATGTTATTTTTTGTGGACTGGAATGACGAACAGACGTACTGGAATTTTTTTTTCAGAAAATCACGTCTGTTCTGAAAAGTAGGGTTCTGAAAAAATCTCTGCTTCTAATTCCTGGAAATAATAGGATATAAATAATCCTAAAATAACCTAATTAGAAGTTGGGCTTCTATGGGCCATG
>JAOXNR010000028.1:7435032-7465515 GCA_028571225.1 Parsonsia alboflavescens | reverse complement strand
TGTTCCTAGACATGTTAATACACCCAAGCTTCAGACACCAAAGCAGGAAACAGACATGGAGGGTCTACCAACTGATCTCGCAGTGCAATTAGTAAGCTTATGGCATTGCATCCTGGACTTGGGAACCAAACGCGAAACAATCAGCAGATGGGTGGTGGAGGAGGAAGCTTCAAGTGGATCAGCGCAAGCTTCTCTTGCATTGACCAACTACCAAAATCTGCAGATTGCAGGAGCAACAATTTTAATGCTGCTTGAAATAGTGAATCTTTTGTGGCTGGTGGGAATAATAGTGGTTTCAACCAGAAGGCAGCAGAATTACCTCAGTCTTCATATGTCAGATGAGATGGTGCCGGATATTGCCGATGACTTCACAGATAGTGGTTTCCTTAACAGTGACCTTGATGACACTACCAATTTTGCTTGGAAGGCATGACTAACATAATGTGT
The DNA here is from genome assembly GCA_028571225.1 of Parsonsia alboflavescens. Classification (NCBI taxonomy): domain Eukaryota; kingdom Viridiplantae; phylum Streptophyta; class Magnoliopsida; order Gentianales; family Apocynaceae; genus Parsonsia; species Parsonsia alboflavescens. The sequence continues at coordinate 7,465,068 of JAOXNR010000028.1, read as the reverse complement.
CTCTTTTAATGGTTTTTGATAGGATCTGTTATCAAATATTATCATTTGTACAGGTGGTTTGGATTCCTTGCCTTTCATATATGATTTTCTGATGAAGTTCCATGCGATGATTTTCTGAGACACACTTGAGTAGGTTTACCGTTAGATTATTCAGCCGCAGAAACTTGATTTTATTTTCTGAGACATTAGTAGGTGACTTATTTTTCGTTCTACTCTTTTTGGCTTCCCCAATTTCATCTGATCTACTACGACTGTAATGTATGGACAGAAATCCTAAAAATGTATCCTTCATTCTCCAGATATGCAATGCTGTAAGCTGCATGGTTTGTTTGACATTCTGTAAATTTCCGAGTTTTCACACTTATCTATGAAGTCTGCTCGGCTTGGTGCATTATTTTATTTTTTCCCTTTCATTCCTAACCTAGTATGGTATTTGACTACGGAAAATTCTATTATGGATCCAATCCATTAGACTATTAACCACATTACAAATTTACTGTTCCTCAATGCAATTGGGAAACATAAACGTGCCATTTTTTCTTTTGTTATTTCAAAGCTTTGAGCTGATAATGAAAATTACTAATAGATAAGAAGAAAGAAGCCATGCTGGGGGTGCTTCAACTTAGCTTAGATTAGACACTTATCCTCAGAAACATGAAGAAAGAAGCCATGCTGGGGGTGCTTCAACTTAGCTTAGATTAGACACTTATCCTCAGAAACATGTAGCGGACTCCTCCAACCTCTTACTCTTTCACTGAACTTACTGCTGCCAGAACTGGTTAGTCCTCCTCGGGGACTTCTCTTTGATGAAAGAATAATTCAAATTGTGTGTTCGTACTTCAACCTGCACTTTCCAGTTTCATATAGTACTTGGACATCAATTGGTGCTGACAGTGGCTGGCCAACAACCTCAACGTGAGCAATGTTGACATAATAATTAAAAGAAGAAAAACGATAGCAATCCATATATCTGACAACACATTCGTGCATCTGCATTTCCGCCATTTGATTTTGCAACTGATTCCATAATTGTCCAAGAAAGATTAGAGAAAGAACGTGAATGCATTTTTCAACCAAAGATCAGATAACAAAGAAGAATCCATCATTGCTATTAGAATAAAGCCACTCCTCCAGGATTAGAAAGAAAATATTTCCATCACATAAGTTCCCTAAATGAAATGAGGGAAAGACGGAGAGGTAACCGTGTTAGGAAGGAGCAAGCTCATTCTACAGTACCTACTGGGAATTCATAACGTGCAAACTCACCATATATAGTATAAATCATCCACACCTTGTTTCTGTAGTCTGCCCAACAGCTCGACTCGCAGAATTCCTCCTACACAAATAACATGTTCTGGCAGCTTGAACTCTTGTAATCGATCATCCTACATCATCAACCAATTAGCTAATAAAGATAGTGAAGTTAAGAAACATGTGAAATGAAAGATTTAATAATTCGCAAGTTCTAGAAGAATTAAGAGCTAAAAAATGAAAGATTGTCTCATCCATCAAGACAGACCAGTGATCAAATGACAGAACTATTACAAAATAAACCCTGTGAAATGTCAGCAAGAAGAATAATTCTATTAAAGATTCATAAAGAAATCTGAATTCAAAAACTGATATAACCTGGGGAACTGCTATTTTTCTAGGAAAGCTCATATACAAAGCCAGGCATATACATTATCTTATTCCTTCAATTTGGCTCACAACCACGGAAATTATACAAGATACAATTAGGAGCAAACCATTGTGAAGAAATATTACTTCAGAATAAGAACCAAAACAAAATACCCATTTGACATCAAATCCCTAGCAAATTGAAGGAGCCAAGATAAGAAAATGCTCCTAATTCCCAAAAGAAAGACAATTCTCTGATTCTATTTCTACTATCAAATATCTAATTCCTTGTAACCAAACAAAGAAAATGAAGAAAGAAACTAAGGACAAAAATAAATTAGGCTGAACATCATCTTGCATTATCCCATATGTCAATGGTAGCCACACAATTAAAACTTTTTGCAATATATTGAATCATCGTGATAGTACTGCTAATGTCCTCCAGCACAGGGGTTTATTGCCTGATTGCCATGAGCCAACATATCAAGAAAGCAAAGGAAATCTCTAAATAGAACATTTGTGAACCAAATTCACCAAGAAATATGTATGTAGAACTAATTTACCTCGGCCACAAGAGTGAACCAGCAAAGTTGAAACCTGTAATAGCCATAACTCTACATGGAAACTCTTGAATCTGATCGAATTGAGGTTCAACTTTTCATACTGCTATTCTGTCAATAAACTCTCAAGTAGTAACAAAGCATTCTACAGAAACCATACCAAAAGAACAAATCACAATTGGACCATACCAAGTGAAACACTATACCAATCCATTACATTTCAGTTGAACAAAAGGATTTAGTGCCAGTTCTATTGTCTTCATTGCCTCTCGATCTTGCTCAAATTTTCTGTCAATTAGAGTTTATAGCCAAAGAAGTACCCAAAAACAATGAAGAAGTACCCAAATCAATCTGAAGGCCAGTTCTATTGCCTCTCCATCTTGCTCATCCACCCAAATGAAATACTTTTTGTGCCTTTCAAGATCTTGGAAGTACTCTTTCCCTTCATTTGATGTCCTGGTTCCCAACCCCAGCCAGGGTGTGGAAGATTGTAAAGTATTCATTGTACAAGCAATACACAATATACCATGATAATCAGTAGACAAACCTTATAATACTTAATAGACCAACCACCGGCATTGCCACCCAAACTTTCCTTCCCTTACTCATACGCAGGCATGGTATAAAATGACAAGACTCTACCTTTTTATTAGTAGCCTGAGGTAAAACAAGAAAAGTAAAACAAATTTCAACATGCTTTAAGGTGATCCGTTTCTGAATACTAACATAGAAATGCTAAATCAAATAGAAGTAGAGTGATGGTAAAGATTCTCACAATTGGTGTTACGAATTCCACCATGAATGATGGAACTTTCAGCAGTGATGACCAGAATGAGTGGATGACATTAATCAATAGTCCCTTGATGTGTGAACCATCCTGATTCTGTGCAATATCAAAATTGGAGTAATGGTCAACTCATTGAAAATATGAAAAAGGTAACTACTTTGCATCAGAAGTTCAGAGGAAGGTGGATAGAAATAACAGAAGTGAGAAGCCACCTGATCAGTCATAATGATCAAGTGACCATATTTCAGAGATTTAACACTGTCATATACTTTTCCATCCTGAAGACCCAGAATTTGTTTTATATTTTGTATCTCAGCATTATCCATGATCTGTTTATAACTTGCTTCCCTCACATTGAGCAATTTAATTCTTAGAGGGAAAACACCATAGTAACTTCTCCCAACAAACGAAATTCCAGCCATCTGCAGAGTACATGATCTGTAATTCTATGAACATTCTGCATCATCAGAACTTCCAGACTACACTCATTTATATGTTGCACCTGACTGATTTCAGGGGGCAGTCCATAAATTATCCTTCTTTAACCAAACTTCCGTTCAACTGCAAAAATCAGATGTTTCTTCTAACTAGTAAGCATCAAGTATCAACCTAAATGAGGCACCTTCTATGCCTGCAGCTGATCAGTCTTCAGTAAGTCTTTTTTTCTATCACCAACTTTTCGGCATCGTTCTTTAGAGTGGCAGTGGATCCCGAGACTGAGAACCCAGCTGTGGCTTTGGTACAAATCTTTTAACCTATTGAAAACAACAGCAATGTAATTAGAAATAGCTTTGGGGTTCTGGTCATACAAACATCTACCTCAAACTAATAATAGGTCCAGAAGATTAAAGCATAAGTGAAGATACAAGCTACACCTTCTTAGCTAGCCCAAACACATTTGAACCTGCATGAAGTAAAACAATGCAAATACATATAAATGCACAATATAAAGACATGCTCATGCAAATGCAATACCTACTTGAGATCCTGCAATTCTTCATTTGGTTCTTCATCAGATGACTCCACGTTCAAACTCACGTCATCTATAGTGAATCTGAAAAAAAGAGAGAAAGTAGTATTAGGTCAACAAACTTTAGTCAAGCATTGTAACGGATGAAAAAGGTTACCTTTCATTTAATTTGGGACAGTTTCTTTTGTCATGTGATTGCCCTCAAAGTCAGCATCCTTTACATTGCCTCAACTTTGGAATTGCTTTTTCTTTTCCAGATAAAAGCCTTTTCCCACATCCCTTCGCTTTGACTTTTGAAGGATTGCTCACACTCATTGTTTGCTTGGAAGTCTTGCTCACTGAGTGTGAGATCATATTCGCAGACAAATTAATCTCTTTTATTTTGTCATTTATCCTTTTCAACTCATTGAGATAAAAAGTTGAAGCTTCACTGGTCATAGATGCATCATCAACTACAACTGAGAAGTAATGTTTGAGACTTGCCCGTCATGACAACCAAGACAATCCATTCAGATCTATAATCCTCCAACTTGCTTATCCTGTAGCCCAAGTCTAGCACTTTTCATCCATCTTTCCAAAATATAGAAACTGGGCAAATGAATTACTTGCTTTTGACGAAAATACGTCAACAATTGCGTGATCGTCCTTGCTCATCCTTTGACCCTTTTTATTTGCATTCATGTGTCTTCCCTTCCTTAGAACGAACAAAGTTCTTCCATATCAATTCTCTTGTGCCAGATTTATATTTACTATTACTTGACCTCACTAAATCCACACTTCCATGTATATGCATTGTAGAAATCAAATGCTTCGTCAATTGTCCCAAACTCTTGAGGAATCTTTGGTATATATTCATTTGCAATTGCACGAGTGAATCCTTGAGATGATGCATTTTCTTCCATTTTCAGGAAATATATACACATGTAATGTAGACAAAAATGTAAATAAGTCAAAACAATTCGCCACATATCAAAGATGCAAAACCTAAAGAATCGAGCAAAATGTTTTTGAAACATCTCAAGCAATAACAAACCCACCTCCTTAGGATGCTAGCTGGCAGCGAGATGGGAGTAGCTCCGGGGATTGGAGTTGGGTCTGGAGGCCTTGATTCCTGCACTATGAGCTTGGTGATGGTCGGCAGCAAAGGTTTGTTCCAAAATGCCTGTTTGTGGACCGAGAGAGGTATGGGATACTGGTCGGCTGCTGCTGGGAAGTTGCCGCACATGGTGGACTTCGATTTTGTGCTGGTTAAAAGGTGGCGTGGGGTGAAGAGGAGTACTTGAGATGGTCTGGTTTGGTTTGACATTGCCAAGGAGTACTGAAGAAGTTTTTGATCCGTTTCATGCGGCATTTATTTTTTTCAAAAATCTCAAGCAAAAACGATGTTGTTTAGGGTCTTTGTTTTTTAATGTCATTTACATCAAATTTTTTCCGTCTTGTCGCACACGAAATTTCAGTGCACCATCGCACTCAGTAGAAAAACTAGATATATATACAAGGAAATGCTATTTAGTACCCGATTAAGTCTTTAACAGTTAAAGTTAATGGTTAATAATTTTTTTATTTACCCACAGAACACTCAAAACTTAAAATTTGAGCCCTCTCTCTCTATTTCTGAAAACAAAAGGAGTCTCAATTACTGAGACAACTTATCTCCCTATGTAGATAAAAAAGAACCACAATAATTTAAGCAATCAATATTTGGTATTGACAGAAATAAGCAATCAGTCCTCAAATAATAAACAGGTCACACAGAAACAAATCTTTAGAAGCAGTACCCATCTTCCCTCTTTATATTTTTTTTCATTTATTTAAATTAATCAAAATAAAAAATTTACTTCCAGAAGCATTTCAACTTCTAACAAAATCCAAAATTACAAAAAAAACCCTTCAAGATCAAAATTCAACTCACATATATCAATCCTTCCTTCAATATCAGAACCAAAGCATAGAAAAATACCACACCAACACCAAACCTACAAGGCTTTCATCAACTTTGCCACTTTAATCAGCTAAAATCCCTAAGCTAACACACTAAACCACAAAAAGCACATACACAAACCCTGCGATCAATATACCCAAGGCTGTGCTGTGTTTGAAGAAAAGCAAAGATGAAATTTGGCCAGCAAGATTAACAGCAAGGAAGGCTGTAGTACAAAGTGAAATGGTTAGATCTTGTTCCTGTCATTTCACAAGAAATCTATTTCTTTGGGAGTACTCTTTTGATTACAAAGGAAAGAAGAGACTTCACTTCCAACAAATGAGTTTGGATTTGTAGCTATGCTATGGTACAACATTGTGTTACCAGGCAAATACTTTTGATCAAATAAGTTGAGAAGAATTGTGCCAAAAAAAAAATTTTAAATGGTACTTTGATCTTCTGAGAGAGAGTATTTCTCCAGCATTGCAACAGTCTCCTCCTTTGCACTGCAAACAAGGAAAGTCGTTAAGCCTGTACAAATTTAGATTGAATCTGAAATCAGTAGGAATTGAACTTGCATTTTAAAGAAAATTATGAACACTTGAAAAAACAAGAGGAAATCTTTTCTTCATGAAACATAGGAACACGAACATGCCATGCTCTAAAAGTTTTGGTTCTATATGAGAGGATACACTTAATGGTTTTCCAAAACATTCCTGGGAACTTGTTAGGGAGGGTAATATGAACAGGGTGAGCATATAACAAAAGCTTTAACATCATAACACGAAGTTCTAACGGCTCAAATAAGTAAATACTATGGCATCCTTCCTCTGAATAAGAACAAGTTAGCACCATCATGGAAAATTCGTGTTCTTTTAAGAATGAACAAAAAAGAGAGTCAATAAGTTCTCTCATTAAGACGTTTTCTATAGATAATGGAAACTACCTCCCAGTTCTAAGAATCTTGTACTTTCCCAGCTTTGTCAAATCTACAACTGTTGATCCTGCACGACCTGCAGGAAGCACACCACCATTGTAGATGTGTGCACAATGCTCCCAGAGGTTCTCAAAATCTTTGATATCTACACTGCTAGGCTGCCCACTGAGGTTTGCACTTGTAAGGGCCAGTGCACTTTGAGAACCTCGAGCAATATCCCTTATAAAGTCATAGTCAGGCACCCGAACGCCAATGCTATCAAGTCCAGGGTTTAGAGACTTCTCAAGAATACTACACTCTCCTGCATCACATCCCAAATGAAGTTCCATAAAAGACTACAGATAAATTCAAAGCAAATATTTTAAAAATGAGGCAACAAATGCATGACATGGCAAGAGAAAAGAACAAAAGAATAATATCCAAATTGATGTTTGGCTAAAGTTTCTTATTACACAATCATAATGAACAGCTACCCTTTTACTAAAGGAGAGGGCGAGAAAGAGAAAGATAAGGAGACAAATTGCAACATTGTTCTTCTTACAAACCTAATACAAAAATGAAACTGATGAGATACAAACCTCGCTTCAGTACCACAGTTACAGGTCCTGGAAGGAGACAGTCTAGCAAACCAGGAGGCAAATGGTCAGTAACAGCAAAGCGGCTTATGTCCTGAACGTCTCCGATGCAAATAGCCAGTGGACTTGTGTACTTACGACCTTTGATCTCATAGATCCGGTCAACTGCTTCTATGGAACTGCTTAAAGGCAAACATAAATCAAATCATTAACTCAAACAGTCTAGTGTAGGATATGAGAATAAAGCTAAGATCCTACCATGCTGCCTAACCCACATTTGAGTAATAGAACCAAGTTTGCTACATGAAAGTTATTTTAGAGAACATGAAAAGGGTCTAATCTTTCTTCCAATTTTGCAACTTCATATTATGTCATGGTATTATGAGAAGGCTTTTCTTTAATTAGTGAATGGCTTGACATCCCTATAAGAAGTAGAGCTTCTGTAAGCATAATTTTCACAAATATAAACCATTTTTTCAACTAATGGCTTAACATGATAACTACAAAATATCTACCAAAATGTTCATCACAGACGAATACTATATCTACATTGGTACATAATCACAACACCTTAGCAGCCAAAGGTGCAATACTGTTGAGTAAAAACAAGTAAATGATGGAAACAAATGTATCAGTACTAGTCCCACAGGTTCAGTTAGGAAGTAGAAAATTTTAAAAATCTATGGACAATGATTCGGCTGCAAAAGAAAAAACAAATTGAACTTGATTTGTGGAAGAATGAAAGTAAAGTTATATGAAGGTTGTTCCAAAATAAATCTAATCTCTTTTTATGAACACGCACTATATGTTGTTAAGCATACGACCTATGCTTTTCTAAGGGCCAATGCAAATAGATATTTGTGGAGTATCTTATCAACTTTCTTAAGGTATCCATATTATTCGCACAAAAGACAGGAAAGACTGGTACAATGGATATAAATCAATTGGTCTTGAGAAGCTTGAAATAGTGAACTATGAGAACAGAAAACAAAGTGCTCCATCTGCATCCAGATTCTCCATCAATAGTCTAATAAGGACCCAATTAATATATGAGGAGACAATAATGTTTCCGGAACTAATACTTAACAAGATGAAAAAGAAGATAATTAAAGGAGTTGGATACGTAAGGGGCGGTAAGAACTCTCTTGGAAATACAGGAGCGCAAACTTCTTCCAAACTCTCACCATAGCATCATAATGGGTTTACAAGAAAATATGATGTTCATACACCAATTCCGTTTTTTAAATAACCAAGGTGTGAACAAAGTCCAACACAGAATAACAATAGTTATTCAATATATTCCCCAAAAAATATAATGGTTTAACCTAACAAAGAAGAAATAGAACAGAATTTCCCTCAACATGAAACAATTCAACTTCTCATAGATGATTTAGCTAGTCAAGAGCTAATTTATGGACAAAGAATGCAACAAGACCAAGGTGTTTCCCAAAGTCAATTTAAAAGTAGTTGGGTACTCATCACATTTCATTCCTTACACCTTTGCATGTATGGAATGGAACATGCTTCAATCAGTACTATAGCCACAGAGTCCATGGCATATAAATTCTTCGAGAACTTTTACAAAAAATTGACAGTTAATTTAAAGAGGAAAGGTAAGACAGAATATTTTTGCAAACATGAACCAAACTATAACCCACAAACATAATGTCATATACCAGTTGTGAAGCTAACATAAAGCTCTAATCAAGGCAGCCTACCAAAATCCGTGCCAAACCAAAACACCTGTAGCCTCAAAATGACTGGTAATTAATTTGATCCCTAAATACACACATGTCTAAACATCCCAAATTATCCTCTTGATTCCATGATAACAGGGGTGTACCAAAGATCCTGAGTGCTCAAAAGAGGACTCGAGGACAAAATCCCAGCTGTAAAGTACCAAGATTGTAGGACACCATCCTTTTCTTTGGTCAAGTCTTATCCAAATTCCATGGATTAAAACAAAGAAGAAATGCAACAAATACATATAAGTTACCGAAAGTCTGAAGTCTTAATAGGTTTGTATTAGGAATATGCTAAAGCTATCAAATTGCCAACTGCCCATTTTGCAGAAAACAATAAGCAAGAAATTTAAAAAGAAAGAAAGAAACTTCATCGACTAAGAGGCTACAAAAACTAAAATCCAAGTGGGGAGAATACCAAGCATCACAAGCAAACCCATAAAGTGTATCAGTTGGCACAGCAATGACCTTCCCAGCTTTAATGGCTTCAATTGCTTCCCCAGCATAATCCTCAGTTGCAGGACGCACATAATCCATCGTACTAGTCACAATCCCAGCACATTTTTCCACACTCCAAGCCATCCTTTTCACACTAGCCCCTTTAAACCACCTCCTGTCTTGCAATTGACTAGCAGAACAAAACTTTTGCAACCCTGAAAAAGAAAAAGGACACATTTATCTCACAGCCTAACCTCAGAATCTATATATATTAGAATCAAGAGTCAGAAGTACCATCAGTAGAAGCAAAAAAAGGAACCTGGAAGAGAGACTAAGGAATGATATTGTGATGAAGAAGCACCAAATGGAGAGTGAAACAGACACTTCAAGAAAAGTGGAAGCGACTGCGTTATTCTGAGAGTACTGGTGACCATGTTCATCCCTCATCCAATCGGTTTGAACGCGGATTTCGACTTGGATGCCATTTTTACCGAGGTCGCATTCTTTGTAACGGTCTAGAATTGTGCCTCAAGGTTGATAAGCACAATTTATGTATTCAAAAGACATTAAAATTATATTATTAATTTTATATGATTATTGAAAATAGGATATATTTTTAATTTTCACCATTTACTGGAACAACAATACAAAAAACTAAATCAAATCTAGAATGATTTATTTTTATTTCAATTTTTTTTCACATCGAATTGGTTTGATTAATTTAGCTATTTGGAGCAGTTAAGAAGCTAGTAGCCTAGTACTACCATTACGATAGAAACCAACCCAAGATAGATCAAAGCTCCTATCAGCCCAATTTCAATTTTCTCGGCCCAATATCTGCTTATGTACGTAATGTACCCCGTAGCTTCATCTGATGATTATTTCATTTCAAACTTATCATGGGCCTCCCTTAGTTAACAAGTAATATTTATATTTATAATAATTTTGTTAATTTTTCCTATTGCTTATATGATACTCCAATCGTTCGAAATTGAATTTCCAATTTGACTTATATATATTTTAATAAAAAAATTTGACATAACTCATTCAAACATTACATTGCTAATTTTCTTAACAAATTTTTTTATTAATTTAGAAAATCAGAAATTCAATTCTAGACAATTAAAAATAGAATATAAGACATTCATTTTTTGGATGCAGGGAGCAGTAGCATTTAGTACCTTTTTCTTTACAATAAAACAAAATCTTTATTTTAAATTTCCATTCTTTTTCTCATACTTTTTATCATTATTATTTAAATAAATAAATTTTTTTATATAATATGTATACAAATATAAATAAAATTTTCAAAAATATAGACCATTAATAGAGATCATCTTAACCACTTCATATAAATCATGAATACGATGATTATCTAAGGGATTTGGATCTCCAACTATATATTTGTGTGTCACTCCCTATTAAACTAATAAAATATTAATAAAAATCTTACTCATAGTATTTAATTATTATATTTTATATATTAAAATCTAAAAAGAAAAACTAAACTCTAAAAGAACTTTATATTTTTTGAAATACCTATTAAATTTCTATTGACGTAACAGGAGTGACACATAATTATATAACAGGAGATCTTGAGCCTTATCTAAGATATCGAGAAATTTTTGGGTGCATCTGCTGCACCATGTCATCCCAGTAATATGGTGTAGCAAACCAATGTTTCTTTTCCATATAGCATTCCTAGCCACATAAGACCAACTCCTCCTTATTTTTAACATGTTAGCTAATATTCACCATCTTCCTCCATAACCATCTCCTCAGTGTTTTGCTCTCAAAAAGATCTAAGAAAATTTTAGATTTAGAAGATCTAATATATTTGTGTCCAATCTTATTTAAGAAACTGAAGAAAATTTTAGATTCAAAAGATCTACAAATCTGTATCTATGCCCAGTCCCAACAAAACAAAAGAGATGAATGCTTAGTCTAAAAACATGAACCAGTGCAGTTCTAGTTTTTGATCATATCAACACTAAAGTCGTTTTCATTTTCTGAAATCGTTGGATGTGGAGTATACAAAAAAAGAGGGACTCTTTCACACAATCAGAATAATCAATATTAGAGTTATGTTTTTCATCGAAATTTTATAGAATTCGTCTTCTACTTTTGTTGTTGCCAAAAATAACAGAAGATTGGCAAATATTACTCAAAAAATAAAAAATGTTATCAAGGCTGGTTATATCGTATCTCCCTGATCCTTTTTTTTTTCCTTTTCGAAAGGATAAAGTTTGCATAGATCTACTAAGCCTTGACTTTTGTCAGGGACTTTGTTGCCGGTTTGGGATCGATTGAAAGTCTAATCGAACTGTTTCTTCCGATTGCTTACATTTTTGACAGTGTATATGAAGGAGATAAGGAGGGCATCAATTCCGCACCACACTTATTTCTTGTTTTTAGTCAGGTGTCCATGGAAGGAGTTGCTTACAATATTGGGTTTTCGCCATCCATTTTTGCAGTTGTGTCTGTGTTTTATAATTTAGGAAGGATCTTCACCCTCTTGGATTGGCTGAGGAGTGAGATTTACAAGGTAGATATGGGAGTCAAGATTTAGAAAAATAAGTTGTAGTGGCACTTAATTTGTAGAGATTTAAAATTGTTCTAAGTTTCCTTTTTCTCCCCAAATTATTGAGTGTAAATGGAAAAGGATGGTTATCTTATGGAGGATGGAAAAGATTAGCTAACGGTGTTAAAAATGAGGAGTCGGTCTGATATGGCTAGGAACGCCATGTGGAAAAGAAATATTTTCTTACTGTACCATCTCAATGGGATGACATGGTGCAACAAATGCATACAAAAATTTCTCCTAAGACATCTAATGTTTAAAAATCAGGATACTACTATCGTGAGCAATAGAGCTTACCTTATAGAGTGCTCCTGTTAAGTCAACTAATTTGTAGAAATATTTTATTAAGTAAACTTTAAAAAGATAAACTAAACCTTATGATACTTGATCATATTTTATTTTACTTTTCCTCAAAAAATATCTATTAATGTCAAATATAATTACAAATATAATTTTTTTATTCTATTTATCTACAATCACAAATATTAAGAGTATTTAAGTACATTTCATATTATTAAAATTTTAAGAGCAATTAGCTTATATAATCCCACATGTTTGGGGCAAATTACATAATAGTCTTATAAGTTTTTTTTTCATCCATAATAATCTCATATGAATTTATATCATCCAAAACAATCCAAACCACCCAACTTAAGTCAATTCTACGAAGAAGACGTCATGTGACAATCACATGACCAAACTCTAAGTGCATAAATGTCATTTTAATGCTCTCTCCTAAACCTAACAACTTAGAGTAATAAAATGAATTTTCTTTTTTTTAAAACCATAAACTATACTAACCAATTAAAACCCAATCTAGACATTCTAAATCATAGTCGGGAAACCCATCTTGCACTTTCATCTAGTACCAAGTGACCACCGATGCCAAATGCATCGGTCAACATATCTCGTATGAGATCTTCATCTGTTGTTTTAGTGTTTTCATGAATTACTATAATGGATGAAGACTCTATTATGATGGTGGAGGTCTCTCCACAATTTAGGGATTCACTGTAACGAAACGTCACAATATATGTACCAGGGAACGATTTAGGAATCAAATGATCGTAAGCTACATCTAGCACTTGTCAGTTTTTAAATCGAAAACGAACAGAAGTACACAATATCTTGCAACCAACTACCACTCGTTCATAAGCAAAATCAAGAAAACCATTTAGTCCTATGGCATACTGCGATGTGTTGCGAGGTAGATTGATCCGAGACTTATCCTTTTATTTCATTGAGACAATTATAACAATGAATTTCAATTGCATTTCAAATTGCACAAAAAAAAGAAAAGAAAAAGAAGAAGAAAATTTTATCCATTTAACGCTTCTAGTACTTATAAATTTTAAGAAACAACCTTCTTTAAATTAAATTGCTGAATTTCATTGTTTATAAAAAGTTCTTGTCAAGTTTATCTCTCACCTAATAGATAGAAATTGAAATATATGATCTCAAGTAGTTAAACGGAAAAATGAAAATCATCTACCATAAAATCTGCACGTTTTTGCCTTCTCAAGCAGTTAGGGATGACATCAAAACTAAAATAACAACAACAATTAATCACAGAAACAAGATTGCTGAAAGTTCTTGTACTACTTGTCTGATTTAAATAATGCCTTAACAGCTATAGTAACATTTCAAGTGAAATAATAGAATCAACATTGTACTATAGGAAAACCACTGGCCGATAATGGACGAACATGGGAAAAAGATGTTGTGGAGCCACGGACAAGAATGGATAATCCATCGGGAATGGATATTCAACAGCCAACAACCTGAGATAAATACGAAGAAGATAAGAGGTCTGGTATTCAAGTGCCAACAACCCAAAATGAATAACCAGAGATAACAGAAGTAGTAGATGAGAGGTTTGATATTCAAGTGGCAACCACCAAATGAACCAAGCCAACACCAATTTCCAACAAGACAAGGACGAATTTAAGTATTGACACAAAGGTTTGAGGAAAAGTTGAAACAATTGAAAGATGGAAAAGGGCTCCAACAACCCATAGTCATTGATGACATTGGGATGGTCGACATTGTTGTTGCCATGATGTTCTTGCTAATCATACAATTCCAACTCATGAAGACTGCTCTTTTTGCATAAGGTAGTAATGTGGTTTGTAAGTCTTTGACTTTAAGATGAGGGTTTTTTGGGGCTTTGTTGTCTTAGATCTTGTTCTTCACCATGCAAGACTCATTTGTTTACTAAAGATGGAAATAAATTTTTTTTTTAAAGAAGGTTTACTATAAAAAAGATATTGCACCAGAACCATGTCTTCTTGACGTAAATGATGATAGATATTTTATCATTGTGATTACGTTTGTGACTGTGTTCTCATTTCATTCATTTGGGGAGTTATCAATTATGTTTTGTTTTATCAATGTCACTATCTTTGTTTCTGTTTAGCATTATGGGTTTCACAGGGTGGAGGACACAACTGAAAAAGATATGTAGCTACTAGTTAGAGGTAGAGTTTATCATTTGTTTCCAAGTTACTTCTGCTTATATGGGTTCCCGTTTAACGGGAATCAAGAATTTGATAGGATTTATTCTGATCATTATAATCCTCATAAATAATTTTCTTCAGTACTTCTTTCAATGGGGGTTGTTAGAGTATTTTTTTCCTTTCTTTACATAGTACTTTTTTTGTGTGTTTTTCTACTTTTCCAGATTCAATTCTCAAATATTTTTGCATCCCTATAAAAAATAATTCACTTTAATATAATGTAATTTTTTTTTGGAAATAAAGTCTGCAACTTCTTCATCTAGTGAAAATATTATGTATTACACTTCTGGCTTGAAGTGAATAAAAAGAGACAACTTGAGAAAGAAAGAGAGGGAAAAAGAGCACAAAGGACCTTAGAGCCCACAAACTATGAAGTTTCATAGTCAAAACTACAAACGAAGAGATTTAGCCTAACACCTCCAAAATGATTCACACGACCCTACAAGAATCAAGCCCCAATTTCCAATAAGACAAGGACAAAATGAAGTATTGACACAGAGGTTTGAGAAAAAATTGAAATAATCAAAAGATGAAAAAGGGCTCCAACAACCCATAGTGGTCGATGACTTTGGGATGGTTGACGCTTGTTGCCGTGATATTCTTGCTAATAATACAATTCCAACCCACGAAGACTTCTCTTTCTACACAATGGGTGATTTTTGGGGTTTTTTGTATTGGATCCTGTGTTCTATATTGGTGCTTTACTCATTTGTTTAAGAAAGATAGAAATAAGGTTTTTTTTTTTTTTAAAGAAGTTTACCAATGAAAAGATATTGCACAAGAATCAAGTCGACGTAAATGATGATAGAGCTTTTATCATTGTGATTGTGCTTGTAACTAAAGTCATCATCTCATTCATTTGGGGAGTGATTAGTTATGTTTTACTCTATAAGGACACAAATGGAAGAGATATGTAGCTACTTGTTAGAGATAGGGTTTATCATTTATTTCTAAGTCGCATCTGCTTAATGGGTTCCCGTTTAACAAGAATCAAGAATTTGTTAGGATATATTTTGATCACCATGAGTTCTTTTTGCATCGACCAGAGTTAGAGACTTTATGAGGGGATGATAGCAGTTTTTCTTTTGGCATTCCTTCAACTTCAATTGATTGATGAAGACCAATACAAAAGAACGAGGATCAAACTTGGTTTACTTTTTCTTATATTCATTCAGAGAGTTACAAAGTATTCTTATCCCATGTTTTCATTTGCATGCTAAAGTATGCTTTTATAAAAGAGGAGAAAAAAGAACCAAGACAAAATTAGCAGTACTGATTTATTATATCTTTAATTGCTTTTAATAAATCATTATTCTTCCAAAACTCATATCGATTGCTCTTATTGCTCTCTGTGAGGACAATCAAATCCCTGAGAAGATAGCCAGAAATTGTTTTTTAGTTTATGCCGTGATTTTGGAACATACACCTGAAAACTCTTTTATTATCCCTTTCAAAAAGCTAAAAACAATAATGAAGAGGTATGCACATGTGCAAAACTCATGCATGACATAGTTAGAAATAATATTATCATTTGAATTTAAAAAAGTATGAAATATCAACAAGAATACAAATATGCTTCTCATAAATTCCTTTCCTCGGTCTTTCTTTCATTGGAGCATTTTTTTTCTTTCTTTACATAATATTTCCTTTTTTTTTTTGCATTTTTCTACTTGCTCAGATTCAATTTTCAAATATCTTTGCATCCCTATAAAAATATATTTCACTTTAATATAATGTAAATTTTTTTATATATAAAGTTTGCTACTTCTTCATCTAGTGAAAATCTTATGTATTGCACTTCTTAGTTGAAGTGAAAAACAAAAGACAAAAAGACAAAAATTGACAGAAAAGAGAGGGAAAAAAAGCACAAATTACCTTAGAGAACACCAATTATGAAGTTTCAAACCTAAAGCTACAACTGGGAGAGAGACAAAAAATATAAATCGGTTCCTGTTTAACCGGAATTATTTATTCTGATCACTATGAGTTTCTTTTGGACATCAATAGTGTTATATTTGATGGTCTTGGAAGGGATGTCCAAAGACAATAACTAGCACACATACTAGTTGGAGACTTCTGATTTCAGATTCATTGTTGTTGTGGTAGCAGTTTCTCTTTCAGCATTCCTTCAGCTTCAACTGATTAATGAAGACCCTAATACAAAAGAACAAAAATCAAACCTACTTTGCTTATTCTTTTATCCATTTTGGGAGTTAAAAAGTATTCTTATCCCATCCATGTTTTCAATTACGTGCTGAAGTATCTCTTACAAAAGAGGAAAAAAGAGAAGTCGCCCAAGACTGAGTTAGTGGTAATGATTTATTATTTCTTGAATTGCTTCTGATAAATCAATATTCCAAAACTCATATTGATTGTTCTTAACGCTCGCTGTGAGGATAACCAAATCTCAATGAAGACAACCAAGAAATTTTTCTGAACGCAGGCTGTGATTTGGAATATGCACTTTAAAATCTATGCAAAATTTGTGCATAATATATTTAAAAATAATATTATCATTTGAATTTAGAAGAAGAATAAAATATTAACAAGAATAAAAATATGATCCTCATAAGTTCTTTTCTTTGGTCTTTCTTTCAATGGGAGTTTGCTGGAGTATTTGTTTTTAAGAGTTTGCTAGAGTTTTTTTTTTTTTTTCCTTTCTTTCTTTACGTAATATTTTTTTTTTGTGTGCTTTTCTACTTGCTCAAATTCAATTTTCAATTTTTTGTATCCCTATAAAAATATATTCCATTTTAGTATAATGCCAAAAAAATTTATATAAAGTTTCATCTAGTGAGAAATTTGTGTATTGCCAAAAATATTAAGAAAAGAGTAGGAAAGAAAAAAAAAGAGAAGCACAAAGGAACTTAGAGCCCACCATCTATGAATTTTCA
The DNA here is from genome assembly GCA_028571225.1 of Parsonsia alboflavescens. NCBI lineage: Eukaryota > Viridiplantae > Streptophyta > Magnoliopsida > Gentianales > Apocynaceae > Parsonsia > Parsonsia alboflavescens. Next base: position 7,447,527 of record JAOXNR010000028.1, on the reverse strand, counting down.
TACCCAAAAGTGCAAATGGGTGAGATAAAAAATATAAATGGGTTGGATTTATTTTGATCATTTTCAATTTCTTTTGCTCGCCAATAGTGTTATATTCGATGGCCCTAGAAAAGGCTTTGAAAAGGAAAAGGGATGTCTGAGGACAACAAGTAGCACACAGACTAGAAGGTGGACAAGTAGAAGTAGCGGCACCGGTTAGAGCTAGAGACTTCCGAGAGGATGATTTCAAACACATTGATGTTGCGATAGCAATTTCTCTTTCGGCATTCCTTCAGCTTCAATTGATGAAGATCCAAATACAAAAGAACGAAGAATCAAACCTACTTTGCTTTTTCTTATATCCATTTTAGGAAGTTACAAAGTATTTTTACCCCATGTTTTCGATTGTGTTGAAGTATCCTCTAATAAAAAATGAGAAAAGAGAAGTCGCCCAAGACTAAGTTAGTGACAATGATTTTTTATTTTCTTGAATTTCTTTTGATAAATCAATATTTTTTCAAAACTCATATTGATTGCTCTTATTGGTGTGAGGACAACTAAATCCCCCACGAAGAAAGCAGAGAAATTTTTTGTGAGCACAGGTCGTAAGTTTGGAATATGCACTTTAAAACTCTTTTATCGTCACTTTCAAAAAGGTAGAAACAATAAAGAAGGAATATGCAAAACTCGTGCATAACATAGTTAGAAATAATATTATCATTTGAATTTAAAACAAGATTGAAATATCAAGAAGAATATAAATATGATCCTTGTAAATTCTTTTAGTCGATCTTCTTTTTCCTACTTGCTCATATTCAATTTTCAAATATTTTTACATCCCTATAAAAATATTTCACTTTAATATAATATATATATATTTATATAAATTCGGCTACTTTTCCATCTAGTTAAAATCTTATGTATTACACTTCTTATTTGAAGTGAATAACACAAGATGAGCTAAATAAGCTCAGCTAGCTGCATTTCTTTTATTATAACTAGTATAACATCAGCACTGTACATGAAAAAAAGATAATGAGACTAAAAATAAATATGTAATTTAGAAATAGAGTTTTCAACCTGTCACTAGCTATTCGTCTAAATTAATATGTTTTTTTAGAAAAAATTATTTGCTATGAGAAAGTAATTAGACATATCATTCATCCATCTAAATTAATATCTTTTTTCAAAATTCCATTATTAAGAAAAAGTAACTTAACTTACCTACTACTCGTCTATATTAATAATCTTTCTTAAAAAAATATTTTTTATATATATATAAAATAAATACTCAATTAATTAAATTTATGTTAATGCATATCATGTAAAAGTGTATTTAATTTAATAAAGTTGAATTATGATAATTATAAAATACTATTAAAGAGTAATTTAATTCCTAAATTATTATTAGTATTTAAAAATTAATTCTATTATATGGTATGTCAATCTTCTACTTTTCTATGTGTTCATATTTAAAAAATATTATTTAGTAATATTTTCCTTTACCGAGAAAAATTAATTGAACATGTCACTCATCATTAACTATATTCATTAACTATATGTTAAGATTTTTTTTTTTTTTTAAATAGTTCTAAAAGGTCCATTGATGAAAATGAGTCACTAAATATGTCACTTGTTATTGATCTAAATTAATATCTTTTTTCAAAAAATCTATTATTAAGAAAATGTAATTCAACTCGCTTAATACCTGTCGAAATTAATAAACTATTTTTTAAAAAAACGTATTTTATATATGCAATAAAGATATTGACAATAATTTTTTAATTTAATAAATTTTTAATTAATTAAATTCATACTATATCATTTGAAATTTTATAATTAAGTGAATCATGATAATTATAAAATACTATTTGGTATTATTTTAACTCATGATTTACAATTGATATTTAAAGTAATCCATAAATTATATTGTTGTCAGTTCCGTATTTTTTCAGTTTTCATATTTAAAAGTGTTATTTAAATATTTGATAACTATCGTTATTCACTCAAATTATTGTAAGTTTTCATATTTCAGTTAAATGACTTTTTATTATTGTAAATTAGTTTAATTGAATAATTATTAGTAAAAATTAATGCAATTAAAAAAATAACTCCACCCTTCACACATCACCCACCCGTTCACATAATATTTTAAAATGGTCAAAAAAGTTAGAATCCTTATGGGTAATTTTTTTTGTTTATTTCCAGAAATATCTTTACTAATTATATAATTACATTTTAGAATGTATTCAAGACAACATTTTTAACGTAATGAATATTCAATCAATTAAATTCGTATTATTTCATGTAATTGCAAGATTCGTTTAATATTGACACGAGATAACTTTTTAACGATAAATTTACGGAGGGACGTGATAGTTATTAATGACAAATCATGATAACTTCATGTAAATTCATATTATTTCATGTAATTTCAATAAAATGATCATGATGGACAGCCATTATGGTTCCTCCACATGTCAATTAAATTATAGTTTAATAAGTGAATCATGATAATTATTGAATACTCTTGAGTAACATTTGGTTTAATATTAATATTTAAAGAATACGTACATAAAATTATAAACTGTTTAATTTTTTTGAATAATTAATTTATTATTAAATTTTTTTACTTTGAATTTTTAGCTATGTTACGTGAATATAATTAAATACTTAATAATATTATAAAAAACACTTTGAGTTATCTTCTCGTATGATAAGTTGGGAAGATAAAATATATTTATTTTATCTAGATGATAGCAAACAGTTACTGCTAAATCTATAACTCATTACTCGGAAACCCTAAAAATTCCTTACCATACAGGTTTGGCTTTGACATGTCTATGGGGATTTAGAAAGTATGATTTTGGTTTTCATAGACGTAGAGGAAGACGTAATTATTTACTCTGGAGAAAGGAATAGATTATTTATGAAATTTGTCAAAAAAATTGAATATCCAAGAATAAAAAAAAGAAATTATATGATAAAAAGATTTTGGAAAGTATGGTTTAGGTTTTATAAATGTAGAGAAAGACTTATTTACACTTGTTAGCCTCTTAGGCCTTTCTTTTATAAATAATAATTCAATTTAGATAATATAAGTAAAGATTAGACTGCTATTTTTCTTTTCTTTTTTTAACTCATTAATAACTATTGAGAGACGTGACAGTCATTTAAATAACCTATCTTACTTTTGATAATAACCTGTCTTACGTTTAATAGTATAGTATGATCACCCTATTCCATTTTAGCTAGAAAAATGTCGATATTCTTTCCTTCATCATCAAATAAGAAAATGTTGAGTCTTCATTCCAGCATCCAGCAGATGACATTGAACAACTACTTCTTACTACATTCTCTCATTGCCAATTATATCATCTATTATACAATAATATCACTCTTTCCGGAGTTCTTGTGTGCTAATCAGCTGCTTCCACTAAAGGTTTCTGGATTTTCTACATGGTGCTGCTGGAGTTGTTGTTGTTGTTGAGGACCTACCCGGGAAGAAGAAGACGTTGAAATTTGAGTTCTTGCTTGATGCCATCTACCGGGATGCAACATGATCTGGGAATTCTGCATTGGATTTCTGATGGCCTGTTGTTGCCTTCTCCATCTCAGGAACTCAACAAGAATTGAACTTCCACTCATTGCCACTCCAAAACCAGCAAATGTGGATAGAAGAATCGATAGAATGGCTTGTACTCGAACCTACCAATAACAGACGGAGCAGAGAGAACAACTTTAGGACCTCAGAACAGATGAGAGGAGAAATATTTGGCCAATTTAACTTATATAGTAATGCCATGATCCAAGTTCACTGCTGAACAAGAGACTGGCATCTCTCAAAATATTCCATTGAGAACCGATAACAAATCAATATCACCAACTTTCAACCAATAATAATATTCTTTACTATGGAATGACAAAAACAAGTCAAAGGCATCAGTTCTTACCAAGGAGTAGAAAATATGTGCAAAGAGGACCACGAGAGCAAACTGAACTGAGGCATAAACCCAAACAAACCTTCTTTTCACTACACAAGAAGAAAAAATTATAGTCAGAAACCACAGCAGAAACAGAATTTTCGCCGCAAAAGCTGACGATTTTGCACTGTTCGATCTGTGAAGATCCTGGACTCTTCTTCGGTGTGAATGAATAAGAAAGAAGATATATTGGAATTCCAGGAATAGGGGTGGAGAACAAATTAGAGAACAAGACAAGGAGGAAGCAAAATTTTCTGCTCAACAAAGTCTGACTATTAACCTCTTTAAACTGTGTAAATTATTAGCACTACTTATTGGTGACACGCCTTAAATTCTTTGCTTTAATACCAACATTCAACAAAAGGAACTTAAATAGAACTACAGAACCAAAGATTCAAGAAATAGCTCTACTACTTTCAAGAGTAACATACCCATGGTTGAAGAAGTCATAGATGCAAGTAGACCAAGTACACAAGAAAATGGAAGTGAGATGGCAATTGCACCAGTTCCCATTTTTCCAACCTGACCGATTAAAGAAAGTGTTAGTAGGGATAAATGTCTCCCAAATGATCTTAATCTTATTAGAAGAGCCAATAGTCATACCAGAAGCTGTTCAAGAAAGCAAAAGTAGGCGAGCATGCTGACAATGACAAGGATTGGTACTTCTTGCCAAACCCTGCATTAATTGGAAAAAGATATAAGGAAAATTAATCAAATGAAGAAACTTTAGGGTGCAATTATTATCTATCTCGCTTCAGAGGCAGATGAGTGTAGAAAAAGTAAGACAATTACTGGAAAGTTAGATTCATTTAAATATATCTGTAATATTACAAACTTGTAACATACTGACATCTGAAGCATAGGATAAACAGTTTCCTCCATTGACATGTTCGCTACCACGTCATTATTGCATTTGTCTTGAAATCTTAGTGTAGATTATTTAGGGCAGTTATTCATGTCATGCATCAATGAATATCCTTATGATTTCCACCATTATTTGCAGAGACAAAATTGGTTTGAATGTTAGGTAGATTCCATTGCGAAAGTGACACTGCATATATATATACTTCAGAGAGGATGGCTGCCATCAAAGTTCAGTTGTTAATTTGATTATTAGTAGATGCGATTAAGTTGAAAGATGTTGAGAAATTCATCTTTGCCCTATAAACTATAATTCCATTCAACCAATTCTGCACCTTTCAAAACAATTAGACAGGGGAGGGAACGTTCTGCTGGATGTGCCAGTCCCATAGAAAAGTTTTCCGATGTTCTAAAATTTCTTCCCTCTCGTTAGAGCCCCTTTACCACTTCAGCAATGCTTTTGAACAACAATTAGGCGAAGCAAAATAGAAGTCATTGAAGAAATACCACAAAGAAAAGGTGGGTTAGTTCAAAAGATGAGAACATAAAAAATTTCCAGGTAGGATCGGTAACGTTCTATATATTTTGGGGCGATATGGAATTGGTTTACAGCATGACTCACATGAAATTAGCTGGAAAAAGACAAACTATGAATGAAAATAAATGACATCCAAAGGAAGTTAAATCAAACACAAAACAATCCCGAGTCATGATCCATAAGGAATTTCCAAGGAGAGAACCAGATATATAATTTAGTTTTCATAGAGATGAAAACAGTCACTTGCCTGTATCCATTTATTTCTATGTGCCGGACTCTATTTGCTCTAGTATTTTGACAACGAACACTTTGGATCCTCAAAAGGGTGACTGGTAGATTTTGGACCTCTTGCTTGCAAACATCACATGTCTTGTTACCTTTGATGCTAAACCATTTTATGGCACATTCTTGGTGGGCCAAGGCAAGTTCACCTTTGCAACTACATTCCATTTTGAGGGTTTCTCCACCTTCACATAATTCAACCAAGCAAATTCGACAAACAGCTTCTTCCTCCGGTATGTCTTCACCACCATCTTCTTCGGTATTTTCTGCAAAATGTAGACAATATCAGCTGTGATCTATATTGCTTGCGATTTTGGAACTCTTACTATGTTGTGAACCAATAAATTCTATCAGTTACATCTGTCATGTTACTTTTACCTATTTGGACAAGGAATGGGGATGCCTATATGAGATGCTTAATTTGAGAAGTTCTATTCAGTAGTTAGTTATCTCTGAGGTTACAAAAGTGACACGGAGAGAACAAGCTTACCATTGCTTTCAGTTGCCGTGGTAGTTTCTGTTGTTGCCCGAGGCGTAGGAATGACTCTGAAAAATGTATCCATTTTCTGGATGTTCCTCTCTTTGTTGAGAACTGGAACGGAGAGTGATCGTGACATGTGTCGCTGTGGCCCTTTTGTCTGCAAACAGAGTGCACTTACATTCAGTGTTTGTTCACAAGATGTCAGGCCTAATATTTATGTGCCGAAATTATTAATGGAGAAACATAAAAACCATGTGCAGAACCTTACATCTAATGTCAGAGAGTTGCTGTCCAATGACTCTGAATTCAGAAGTGCAATTGGAGTAACAGGTAAAGATGATGTCCTCTTCATACGAGGAGTAAAAATTTTTGAGAGTGACCAAGACCTCGACATTGATGGCTTTTCTTGTGGTGTTGTAATTGAGGAACCTGAATCTGGGTTGATGGACTTCTCTGCATCAGAATTGGCATGTCGATGCTTGAGACTCAATTTTGGCAGCAGATTCTTGATGGATGTTTTACCTCTGGATGAGGAGGGACCAGGAGAACTATTTACTCTTGAATCAGAAGGGCTAGGTGTCAATAAGAAATTTACTCTTCGGGGGGTGGGAGTGGGTGTTGGAGGCATTTTTATTTGTACAAATTCTTGACAGGAGACATCAAGTGTTCTGGTTGGTATCTCCAAGAAAAGGTTTGATTTTCTCCAATGTTTACCTTGTGTAGCTTCTTCAGTTGGCCCCGAGGAACTTTCAACCTGGCAATGTTATGAGCAACAATGAGTGAACTACCAAACTCTACATTTGCTATAGGCTATCATTACCAATTGTCAACAACAGATAACTCCAAAGAAAATAACAAGGATAATCGACCCGAAATTGATAAATTCTTACCTTATGAAAATGAACAAATTTATAGAAGAAAGAGATGAATGCATAAAACCATATAACAAAAAGAAAGAAATGAGCACATGAAGTAGACATTCGTAACAACATAAGATGTCAAATGAGAAGTTGAAAATCTAAAATAAAGGTAATACTAAAGGGACAATCTTTGTTTCTCGGTAGTGGCTCCAGCACAGCCCCAAATGGATAAGAAGTGACAATGGTGCCAGGAGCACAACTTAAGCACTGTTAAATTTTCAGAGTCAATCTATTCAGTTTAAAGAGCTGCCATAACTAAAACCAATTATATATACTTTCATATATAATAAGAACAGTAGCTCCATGGAAATTTTTCTAGCATATCAAGTATTCAAGTTTACCACCAAAAACACCAAGAAAATTGAATTGACATCAACTGTTCTAATATTCCATCCTTTTCATTAGGGAACATCTGACCACAAGGAACACAAATGCATGTCTTATCATCCAGCACTAACAACAGATTTTTCTAAAGTGAAAATGATGTTTATTAGTGCTCAAGATTACTTCTCTACAAATGCTCACTATTATTCCGTGAATAACACAAAGTTACAAAATTGTCCAAGAATTCATAGCAGAAAACAAGCCCGGAAAATTTTCCGGTAGTTGCTCCCATGATTAAATCCATGGCATCCATATTTTTCCAGGTTGTGTCCCCATCTCAAGCTGAATTATACACAACTGAGAAAATCCTATTAGTTAAAAATATTGTAATGAATTGCAAGGAACCTCTTTTTCTTTAATAAATTGTTCATCACTTTAATCCATAAATGCACGGCATGAAGTTTGATTGCTATACTTCACGGAGTATAACTGCACCAATAACAAGGAAAGGCTCCATAAATTACAAGAAACAAAAAGAATTTGGAGATGCAAAATAGGAACAGAATTCAGCCATTGACTGTGAAGAAGTAGTGCAACAAATGCTAAAAAACCACGCAGCCGCCATCCAGGACAAATTTAATTGACAGGAAAATCAGTATTCAAGAACTCCTGAGAAAATAAAGAAGTGAAAGATTCTGCTCATAGATGAAAAAAAAAGAGAGAGACTTCCAGTACTGTTGGCAGTTCAAAATCGTTCCTCCTCTCCCAATCCAATTTTAAAAATGGAAAACAGAGAAAAGAGCTCCCACTTTTCCAGTAGAAAGATAAAGAAGGAAATTTCTGGAGTCTAGAAAATTGGATTCAAAATCATTTGAAGCTTTTCAACCAAAGTACAAGAGGGTTTTCATTTTCGACTCGGGAATCATAGCAAGCATGCAGCAGAACAGTATAAACTATGGGGAAAAGGTAGAAAAAGAATTCATTTCTCAGATTTTGTCCAAACCCCAGAAAGAGGATCAGGACAAAACAAGAAGCGGACAAGAGTAAAGATCTCACCTTAGGCGGCATTTGAACAACAACTTCACTTCTACATGCAGAGGAGGGAGTACTACAACTCCCTTCATGCATCTCAGTTATAGTACTACCGTTATTTTCCTCAGTACTGTTCATCATCTCAAGGTATCAAACTCCGTAATCAGTACTTTCCCTCCCAGTATCCTTAAAAAACGAGAAAGAATTGTGCAGAGACAGCAAGAGAGAGAGATTAGAGAAGAAGAAAAAAGAAAGAGACAGAGAAAGAGAAAGAGAAAGAAAAGGAGAAAGAGAAAGTGTCCGCCACAATGATATATTCTTGAGATGGGTGACTATAACAGAAAGATAATGGAGTTTTTATGAACAGAATGAAGTTAGATGGCTTGGTCTTTCAGATTAATTGGTGAAATGGAAGGAGACTTAAATTCACTGCCACTCTCGTGAAGTGTGCAGCAGTCTCTGCCTGGCCTACTCCAAAAGTGGAGGCACACTTCATTTCTCACGATCTCTACCTGCAAAGAGGGGCAATGCCAAAAGCAATCAAGAAACCTTGAAATTTCACCATTTATATCCATGGAGATAACTATAAATTATTGGGACATGTCAATTTCATGGAAAACATAAACGAGATCGGATTTTTTTTAATCCAAGAACTGCGTCAACTGATGAACACGTGTGATCCAATACATATAATATAACAATCATGCAATACTGTGAGCAATGCTGCAATAACCTGTTTTTGCCTTTATGGGAGGAGTTGGGAACTTGGGAGAAATGAAGGGATGGTGTAATTGTTTCCAAATTCCTACTGACTAATCACAAAATCGTCACTTCCATGAAATTGCAGCACTGGGTTTGGTCGGCATCTCAGTTCCAAATGGTTTTTATTTCCACGATTTGAGCACTACCTTGGCCTTTTGAAGCTTCAGTCTTAAATGATCCTAAGTACTTTTAACTTCGTGACTCACCCCCAAGTGGGTACTGAATGAACTTTTGGACATTTTGCAACAATAGTGGAAATATGTAAATTTGGAAGTGGAATAACTACTAGAAGAAAGTAATTTTTTTTATAAAAAAAAAAATCGATTTTATTATGTGATTTTATATTATTATCTTAATTATTCAAAATATTAAATTGATGAAATGGTTAAAGTTTAACTTCTCAATTCATTATAAATTTATAGAATATTATGATCGAGTAGTTCGGAAATGAACCTTACATTTTGATTCGATCTTCTTACAAATTTTAAATTTGATGAGTTGAAGATCTTAGCAGGTCAGGTGTGTGCGAGAACCTAATCCAAACATCACTATATAAAACAAATATAAAACCAAACTTACGGAATAGAATGAAAATTTTCTATCTTTTACAATTTATGATGTTCAAAATCGTAAGGATAAAATAGTAATTTTATGTTTTAATGTGTGATTGTCTTTTTTATGTAGTATTACTTTTGAATTTTGATAAATATGTGTGGTACAAATCAACAATAACTTTACACCTACTTATTTGTTTGACCGAAAAAATCTTTGCTCCCAATTAAGGTACCTTGGTAATAATAAGTAGGCACGTTGAGGGTACACTATCTTTACTACCAAAATGTGAATAAGAAAGGCACAAAAAAGCAGAGAGGGATACCGACTTTTTCTTTGGCTCAGGTCGGAGCCCTCTCCTCTAATCTTTGCACATAAAATGACTAATTTGAGACCCTACATTACTGTGCCTGTGGAAGCAGGTAAGAGTCATATTTATTATGGTAATAAAGCTTTGGGGGCTTTAAAGAAAGTCATTCTTGGGGCCATTGTTATTTGCATAATCAACAAGAAATCTAATCCAAATCATGAAATGACTAGATAAATAAATTGATAGAATTTGATTCCATATATACCTTCAAGAATCAACAACAGTCCCAACGTTCTTGTCCTTGCAAAAGCTAATTTTCTCTTTTAATCTTTTAATATATTGTCTTTGAATTGGTAATTGAATTCGGATCACGAGGTTTATTCCATTTCAATATGGTCATTCACATTTTTTATGTCCCTCGAAAAGAAAATGAAGAAATTGATTTGATAATGGATGTCAATTGGAGTAAAACTTCATAAAAAAAAAAATCTTTAATCCATTTAGTCTTATATGTTTGGACCAAAATGTCATTATGATCTCATAATTTTTTTTTTCAGTTTTTATGATCTCTAAACATATCATGGGCAATTATTTTGGTCCTAACTACTATTATTTTTTGGTAAAACACTCGTCGGAACCTCTTATCTTTACTACTCAAAATCTAATCAATCCCATGATTGTGAATGAATTTGGGGTATCCGATTAATTTATTTGGGTTTGTTAGTCCAAATGCATCTAAAATTCCTTTCTTTTTTTTTTTTTGGAAAAAGATAGATTGGTTGGATTTTGAACCGCAAGGATGGGATTGACAATTTTGCCCCTAAAAATTTATTTGTTGCTAGTAACATCACTTGTTCCAATGAACGTTTTGCTAGAAAATGATCGTTCGAACCAAAACGACTGTCTATAATATATTAAGGGATCATAACATTGAAAAAAAACTTTTGAAATAACATTATACTTTAATCCAAACTCGTGAGATCAAATTAGCTAAAAGCCCTTTAAAAAAATGAAAAATGAAATTGGAGGCATAGGATAGCTCTGATGTTTCAAATTCATTATTTATTCACGATAAAAAATAAAAAAATAAAAAAAAGTTGAGATTCAGTCAAAGATTGCAAGACTAAAATGGATTTCAACAAGAGTGAGCGAATTGATGAAATTCAAAACCTTATATAACTATGTTTAGTTGGAAACATGATTTACAAAAATACAAAAAATCTGATATTCATGATAAGTTTATACTGGCACTTCAACTATTATTCCACTCTTCTAAAATTCCAAATCTATATATATCAACTTACGTAAAAAGATTAAATGGGGCACCATGGAGGGGAGCTATGGATATTTAAAGAAAGTCATTTTTGGCCCACTGTTATTTGCATAATCAACAAGAAATCTAATCCAAATGATGAAATGACTAAATACATAAATAAATTGATAGAATTTGATTCCATATGTACATTCAAGAATCAACAGTCCCAGCATTCTTGTCCTTGCAAAAGTTAATTTTTTCTTTTAATATTTTAATATATTTTCTTTGAATTGCCTACTTTTCGAGATAGTATGTAATTGAATTCAGATCACTAGGTTTATTCTATTTCAATATGGTCATTCACATTTGTGAGGTCCCTTGAAAAGAAAATGAAGAAATTGATTTGATAATAGATGTCAATTAGAGTAAAACTTCATTAAAAAAAGATCTTTGACCCATTTGGTCTTACATTTTTAGACCAAATTACAGTATGATCTCACAATTTTTTTTTCAGTCATTATGGTCCCTCAACATATTATGGACAGTTGTTTTGGTCCCAACTACTACTATTTTTCGGTAAAACACTTGTCAGAACTCCTTATCCTTATTGCTCAAAATCCAATCAATCCCAAGGATTGTAGATGAATTTGGGTTATCCGATCAATTTATTTGGGTTTATTAATTCAAATGCATCTAAAATTCTTTTTTTTTTTTTCTGGAAAAAGATAGGTTGGTTGAATTTTGAGATGCAAGGATGGGATTGACAATTTTGCCCCTAAAAATTTAACCGATGCTAATAACATGACTAGTTCCAATGAACGTTTTGCTAAAAAATGGTAGTTGGAACCAAAACGACTGTTCATAAAATATTGAGGAACTTTGAAATGATACTGGTGGAATCATATTATACTTTGATCTAAACACATGAGACCAAATGAGAAAAAAGCCCTTAAAAAATAAAAAATTAAAAATGAAATTGGGGGCATAGGATAGCTCTGGTGTTTCAAATTCATTATTTATTCATGATTAAAAAAAAAAAGAGTCGAGATTTCAAGAGCTAAGTGGATTTCAATAAGAGTGGGTTAATTGATGAAATCCAAAACCTTATAGAACTATGTTTAGTTGGAAACATGATTTACAAAAATACAAGAAGTCGGGTATTCAAGATAGGCTTCCACACGTAATTCAACTATTATTCTATCCTTTTAAGAATCCA
>JAOXNR010000028.1:7418942-7434932 GCA_028571225.1 Parsonsia alboflavescens | reverse complement strand
CGTGGAAGTGGGCTATGGATCTTCGTACCGAGTAGGGAAAAATACGATAAAGGAATAAATGATGGTGATATGTGAAAAATATCAGGGCACCCAATGCCAAGCACCATTATGTCAAACTCAGATTCCATGGGAATAGATGATGTGCTTGAAGATTACTGCTATTCCACACCTAAGTACCAAATGGCAAATTCCATAAGATTACTGCTGTTCCACACCTAAGCACCAAATGGCAAATACCATATGAGAAATGGAGAATCGTCCTTGCGTTTTACTTGTAAAGAAAAGGAAAGGAAAGACAAAAGATTCTAAGGAAGTTTAGATGGTGAACAAATTTTTCAAACTATTTTAATCTTTCAAAAACAAGAAACAGATGTTCGATCCAAAAGCTGAGTAATCTTCCCACTCCCATAAGTACCCTTCTTTCAAAATCTCTTGGTTCAAAATTAGAACTACCACTTTCAAACTCAATCATCCACAGTTCAGAGCAAAGAAAAGACTTTCGCTTTACATCAAAGATGCCCAGCCCATCCAAATAATAGTTCACTTTTACTAGTCGTGAAGCGTCTTATCTATCTATTCCTTTGATGAATAATGCAAAAGTCTTTCCAAACATCACAAGTAAATAATTATTGGGAAACTATTTATTAAAATTTTATGTTTGATTCCGTCTTTTCAAGGATCAAAAGTGATAAATCGCACTACGGATTCACTTATCATAAATTTTGTGATGAACTTTAGAAATGTTTTACCTCCATCTAAAACTCAACCTCGCTATTTTTATATTATGTTTGTCTAAAATTAAATGATTCATTTTTAAAAATTAATGGATTTTTAATATAATTTTCCACTTAACAACCCCTTAATTTAAAGATTTATCTACTTGACTAATATTATCACCAATAATAAATTAATGAGAAAGATAAATTAATAATTTTACAAAAGTCAAATATACTCTTTAATTTTTTATTAAGTTCAAAAATGAAATATTAAATTTCAGACACTGCATATTCTTTTTTTAAATTTTAAAAATTTTAATAAGAATCAAAATCAAATCAAGTCCCAGCTCACCAGGTGAACTGATGAATACCGCTATTCTTTGCTAAGGTCCCGTGTGTCCACTAGGCTTTGCTTTGGTTAAAACCCGTTTGAGAACTTTCCAGAATTGGACATACCTCTTCCATGAATGTTGTCAAAATAAGCATACTTAAATTTCTATAAATAACTTCCTTGGGATAAATGATTTATTACATTGCATAAATTGTTTCGCCATTAATCACACCTAGTTACAGGAAGACTCAACCGGCAAAGGTAAAGAAGAAACTGGAATAACCCAACTACTTACGTACGTAAATCTATCTCGAATACCTCTCGTAAACAAAATTAAGACAGAAAATTTGACATTCTTTTTTGTGGGAGGCAGTATCATTTGCTCTATATATACTCTCAAATCACATTTCTCCCAAAAAAGTACAAGGTTGAAGAGATCTGACAGGAGAACCTTAGCTGTGGTTTACAGATGGAAAGTAAATTGTGAGGCTCTTTAAGAATTGGCAATGTATGTATCAAAAGACAAGTCCTAACAGAATACCCTTTATGTGACAGAATGTTTCAAATGTAGGATGTGGCTGTTAATGATCGTGTGATCAAGAATATTCGTGTGTTATCAAAACTCATCTAACCTACTACTAGAAATGGAAAAAAGATAAGATCCCAGAAAAAAACCCCTAGCAAGCAAAAAATTTCAAATTAAAGGACCTTTCTAATGTGTGCCCACTTGAGTGGGAAGAATCATTATTTGAAAAAAAGAATTGCTTTCACAAAAGAATTGAGGGGCAAGACTAATTACTGGCAAAAAAAAAAGGTATACATACCAAAGAGATTCCAGCAGCGCGCACTTGAACTTATCGCTGCCTGTTATGTCACAGACAAAATACGCACAGGAAAGTCTATGGACAAAGAAGAAAAAAGGTAAAGGTACATTAAAAAGAATAATATGGACAAGCATGGCACAGAGGGCAGGGAGAACTTTTACAACAAAAAGTAACTTGTACAGTTAGGCTCATGGATGCAGGGATTTTGCTGGTAGGTTAGATTATATGAAATGAACACGTAAACCTAAAAAGTTCAGTAGCTTCTTTTTCCTTCCCCCAAGAAACTTATAAACAATGATTAGCACAGGATAAGAAAGCAGTCATCCACCAACATCAATTATCTATAATTGCTACTACCTTAAAGAACTGGGATATCTTGGTGGAAAGGTATATCCAGTAAAACCAACATGAGTTGGCCCATTCTAAATCAAGGTCTCTCAAGTTCAAACCACTGACACTGGTGGGGGTTTACCAAAAAGGTGAACTATAAATATATATATACCAGCCAAGAGCAAAAAGTTATCTCTTCTTTTCTAGTTCTGAGACTCAAATAATAATGATTTCACCTTTTACATGATCATCTGCAGATCCTGGAAAATGGTCCCCAGAAAACATTAATTAAATTCCAGGTTAAACCAATGGTCATCGTTCATGTTTTACTTGGTAATGCTTATCTACAGTGACATATGTGAAACAAAAAAGAGAGTGATGCTAGAGAGCTGGCTGAAAAATGAAAGAGAATCCTACTGCCTTTCATTCTAGAATGTAAGCCGCCAATCATAGAAAGAGCTCAGTGCAAGGTGTATCATAGAACAAGGGTCTAGGTACAACCAGGCCATGATGTTACAGACAAATTACAATCAGTTCTTCGCCTGCTGACTTTGAATTAGTGTAGTAGAGAAACTCCAATTCATTCGGTCCTTGGGTCATGCAACTAGGGCATGCATGTGTATGTTCTGTATGCATGCATGTGCTAAGGGCTACTTAACCAGAACAAACTTTAGAGTTTAAGCAATTATGTGATATGAGGTCTACAAGGACACAACCTAGTGGACTGCAGCTTGGGGTATACACAGAAACCAACATCTTTCTACCAAGTCATCATGAATCAAACTTGGTTAAAAGTACACCAAAAGAAAAGGCAAAGATTCAATTTCAGATCAAGAAAACTGAATATATTTTTATCTAAAAGAAAGCACCTTTAGTGGGGACAACTAATACAGTTGTCCTTGGTGCAAAAAGGCCAAAAAGTACTTATTGAAGAAATTTTCCAGTCTAGTAAAATTACAAAATAAAGTTTTTCTATCTAATCTAACTTAACGACTTAGAGATTTCTAAGCTGAAAATTTGAAGAACATATGAACGGACAAATGACTTCAAGAACACAGGTTATATTTTTACCGTTCCAGGAGCATCACTGATTCACAATGCGGAGTATGCGGAAAAAGATCAACGGCCATTGCTCTGATAGGTTTAAAAGGCTCAGAACTGGGCATGGATTTTGCCCTTTGACGAGCCAGACCAGCACTGCTCATATTTCTCCATCCCCTATTGTTCTTTTGACGCCCTTTCTCAGTTTTATCAGCCGATGGAGTGCAGAGCTCAATAGCATTTGCTACCAAGCTATCTGGATTGCAGGAAATGTATCTGAACAAACCAAAATGAATCAAACTGAATGTTCAGTATGGAGCACGATAATGATTTCAACAGCAGAGAAACTTACACAAGCCTCCTAAGGGTAGGATGAGTCCTCAGAACTTTGGTTACCTGAGAGAAAACAAGTCATTCAAAATTAAACTGAAACTGCATCATTCAACTTAATAATTCAAAAATGAATCCAAGAATAGAACCCCAAAAGAATTTAACTAAAAATTGCTCACTGAGACCGCTTGAACTCGAGTAAGAGTCAAAAACTCGTAAGCTTGTCTTGGTCACAAAGAAACTGACAAATCCATTTCAAGGGTAAGTTCCATGACTCATTAGTTTTTGATCGGATGAAGGGTTTTTCTCTCCTTCCTCCTTTTTCTCTCCATTCCTATAAAAAAAGCCGTTGAGTGCCTTCAACAACACCCCCTACCCCCTCATTCCCCATCCCAAAAAAAAGGGAAAACCAGCCCTTCCTCTTTCACACCCTGTCAAACAGGTTGTAGCATGGAAGATGCAGAGTTCCATGTCATTTGATAAGTGGCACCAAAGCTTATTATGGATAAATGTAAGCTTAATTTAGGAGATTGAGACTCTGAAATGCACTACAAACTTGTATAAAACGCAAAAACTAACAAGAATTTTCCAGAAAAAATTGGCTATCCACTAGAAATGCATAACAATCAGATGACAAGACGGTATATCAACTACAGTGGACATGAAATGAAGTGGTATAAATGAACCCCAAGCACAAGCTGATGGTGGCAGAACATAATGTCAATATAACTTACAGTAGGATGAAGACCAACACGAGGAGGATCAACAATGGCAATAATATTCTTAAACTGCCGCAATGAGGTGGTGTTGCTGTTGGAGGTTGAACACGATTGACTTTCAAGATCTGCATTTCCATTCTCCAAAGAACAAAATTCTTGCTGGCCGTTTAGTTGCCGAATTGAGCTCTCTTCGGGTTCTGTGACATTTTCAGACGGATCTAACTTCTCTTCAGAAATTTTGATGTCTTTTTCCTCCTTTTCCATTTGTGAAATATCTTCTTGTCTCGAAGGCAATGTCAGGTACTCTTTCAGGAGAGAACCTATGACATCCTCGGCCTGAAACCCACAAGAAGCTATTTAAACATGAATGGACATAAAGCACTTAGATGGTTGAGTATGAAAAGAATAGAGATGAGAAAACACTAATTTGGCTACATCCTTTGGACAGGATTCTGACAATCAACTAAAGTCAGGGAAGATCGGCAGTAGAACTAGAACTACATAAACTTTAGCACCAATATACTTTGGGCCCACATGAATACAAGATGTCAGACATAAATACAACAGCAAGAAATAAGTTGGACAAAGTATACAGGTAGGGAGGAAAATGCTCTTATTCAAATTGACCATCCGTTCTTGAAATGGCAAAACCATTTGACTTAAAAGGAAAGAAACAAAATAGATTTTCAGAAGAGCATTTGACTAGCTAGTGTATTTTGAACTAATCTTAACAAGTTCTTATGGCGCCAGTAAGATAAGAATTGCACATGCTTTTCTTGTTTGTCTGTAGCAGAATAAATTTATATTGGAAGGTGGGAGTACATACACATAAATAACGATTAGAGTAAAGAATAATTTTAAAATGTGCAGCTGTACATGGAAATAAATTCAACCAAAGATGGTGAAAATTAAGCTAGAACTCATAACTGGCAGAACAAAAAAAAATGACGATGTGAAGGACCTAGAGGAAAAGAGATAGAAAGTAATGATATCAACAAACTAACCTTTGCACAGATAAATCTGCAGTTCTTAACACCATTAATTTCGGCATTCCTCTGAGCATCTGAAACTGCGGAAGCATTCATTTCAATGCCAACCACCTAAAGGATAATTGAAGTCCAGAAAGAACTGCAGTCAAGGTGATGGAACTATCTCTGGATCTAACAAAAACATTCTCGGAAATATGCATCATAAAACAAGGGAGCCATGATATACAATGGTTTGCAAATTATTCATTCCCCTCAGCTTCTGAATTACTTATATCAGCTATTATACAGAAAATTTTATGCAGTAGAAAACAACATAATCAAACATTTAAAAAATGGAGCAGTGAGCCTTACCATACCAACACGATGAGCTAAAGTGAGTCCTATTGTTCCCGTTCCACAGCAAATATCAAAAAGCAGAGTGTCAGGACCTAAACCAGCCCAGTCCCCAGCAAGTGCATACAACTTCTCAGCTGCAAGGGTATTAACCTGCAAGGGTATTAAGGAATTACCCCTTATAGAATTCATCTCACTTGTAATTGTAAATTTTTTATTCATCACCTCCCTATTGTTTAATTCTCCAATTTGAAGAGAGAAGGAGAAAAGGGGAGGAAGCTTGAGTGTTGAGATACATCAAAAGAAACAAAAATGAAAATGTCACCTGAAAGAACGCTGTTGGAGATATAGAAAACCGCAGATTACTTATGTAATCATGGATTCTACCTTCAATAGCACAAGTAGAACTAAGTTCTAAATTTACACCTTCCTTTGGAATGAGGAGAGAGCGAAGAGGAGCATCTGCTGGTGCTGCATTCGATATTCCTGTGTGGTCCTGCATGAGAACAGCAATCAAATAGATAATTAGCAGTTAATTGTAGCACATTTTCTAATATCAGGGAGCAATCATAAAATTCTGTTTTCTGCTTTTAGGAAATCATTTGGGAAGCACCATGGAGAATTGACACGATGGCGGAGAGGCCAGTTAATTTTTTTCTGAAAAAAAAATAAAAAGATCTGACTTTACTCTATTACACTCCTGCATATTCAGTCCTGAGATAAAATAAAAACTTACAGAGCACAGATCACACAGGGTTTCCTCAACCACATGGCCCAAGCTCCACAAGAAAAAGAAACTTCAGTCTTTGTATTCTAAAGACAGATCTAACCTTTCAACAAACTAAGAAGTTTACGTACCGATAGGATATTAAGGAATTATTTATTTTGAGCCATTTAGTGGGAATATCAACAAGAATCCAGGTCAAAAAGGATATACATATGAACAACAACATGAAAAAGCCCATAGTTGACATAAGCCATGATACAGACACCAAGTTTGGGACCCTTTTAGCAGAATTCAGAAATATTACAAGAAAGCTAGTGTCCTGTGAAAAGTATAAAAAGTAATGATGTGAATCCTTATCAATCAAAAAATTGATGCAAATCCCCACTAGTGACTTCCTGCGTCTTTTAGAATACATCTAAGAAACCAAATGCTTCTGCTTAATCCACCAAAATTAACATGCTACCTGAATAACTAATGCTGTCAGAGGCATAGATGGAGATTCTGCACTAGCTCCTGCAGAGAATGCTTGTGCCAATTTTTGAAGTTCAGTGTCTACTAGTTCATCATTCAGTCCCACAGTGCAAACCTAAGTACACAATTACGAAAGAGAGGAAAAGAAAAAATTTAGAAAGTACAGATCATGAGACAAAGGCCAAAGATCAATGTCTAAATCATGACAAGTATTAACACCAGAGTAGTGGAAAAATGTCTCAGTTTCACTTTTCATAAATGCAAAATTTTACAGCATGACAAAAACCTGAACCATGAGCAGGATTTCTGATATAGATGGCTCAGAATTCTCGACTTCAGTACTTTTACCTGGCATCCGACCTTCTCGAACCTAATCATGCATACACGAAGAAAATCTTTAGTAAAGGAGGGATCCTTTTAGATCAACCACTACATCCCTTTTGCTCTAAGTGGAGTTGAGGCTAACAGTTCAAAATTTTGAACTTCTAACAAAACTATGTGTACCATACTAAATATAGACAAACTAAGCAACAAGGCCAGTGTAAAACATACGGTTAGTTGACGCCAGAATCCTGTATTATTCAATCTGTTCCAAATGGGAAAGCTGGAATCTTGTAAAAAGTCTTGAAAAATTGCAGCATATCTACAAGAAATTTTAGAAACATTTGGGCAGTCCTTTGGTTCATCCACAGCTGTCACACCCTCCCTGAGATATATTTTAAAATTCATCAGCTTCAGCATTAGGCAATCAATGGAAGTAATTCAAATGAGAACAGTAGATAACTTTATGACCTGAAATTACCCAGCAGAAACCCAACAGTTGGTTTTCCTTGTAGAGAGTATCCCACAGAGAACTCACACTTGTTACGGTATCCATTGACCAGAGGTGACTCAAGTATTCCCTCTAGCTTACAAGGAAGACCACCTGCAAATTCAGAATGGGGGAATGGATCTGAGAGAAAGGCTTGCAATTTTTCATAAGTCAAACAACCACTCTTAGTTTCACCATCAAATTTGAAAGCTGAAGATCTCCTCTTCCCATAGTTCAAATTTAATGAACAACAAAAGAATAACAGTTCTTATTCTCAAAACTCTAAGATGTATATTCCACCATTCAAAACCCCCCAACCAAAAAAGAAAAAGCCTTCTCTCAGACTTATGAGTTATGATAACCGAACCTATTTCTCTTGATTTGTGAATCCAGTCTGGAAGTGCAACGCCACTGGGACATGCTTTACGAGCATTTCGAGTCTACAAGAAGAAACAAACAAACAGAGGGTTAGGAAAATTGACAGGTAAACCAAAATTAAAGGTGAATACAGGAAAGTAAAAGAAAAGGTTAAGTTCACATAACTAGTCTTTTCAGAGTTTGCATAAGAGATTTCTTCTTGTGTTCCAGCTGATCAGCATAAGGCATGTGAGCAAGTGGAGTTACTACGTCACGGATGCTTCTGCTACTTAAATCTGAACTCTTGGGGATTGAATTGTCATCTTTGGGTTCACCATCCTCCGAATTATTTGATGATTCACGAATATCAATTCCAGCTTGCTGGGTGGTTTGAGCAGGGGCCAATGCTGTTTTATCTTTCTTCTCAAATGGTCGAGGAATAACATCTGCAACCTTCAAAGTCTTGCTCCCAAAAGACTTCCCTTCCAATTCCTGTCATAAATATTGAAATTTCAGAATTCTCAAGGTTATCATGTTTGAGAATGATTTTTTCTTAGATATCTGAAAAACAAGAGATACCTCTACTGCACCCTTCACTTGTTCTGCACTCTCAAAACTCACAAATCCTACAACCATTCCTTTCCTCTTTTTTGCCGATTTGAAGACAATGTTCTGCAAAATTTGAACATTTAAACCAACCATAAAATCATAATTCTGAGGGTCTAGAACTCAAGTAGTGAAACCTTTGACAAAATTTCAGAAAAATGATAAAGAAAGACATGTTATAAACAAGAAGTTTCCTGTCACCAAGATTTTTTAAAATAAAACTTAAAACAACCAAAAAAAAAAATCAGTTCATATTCTAAAACAATTAGTCTAGAGACAAATTCTACCAGATGTAAGTGCTACGTAAACTCACTACTTAGTTGATCATAAATTATCTTATAAAAGGAAACTCCGGTTTTCTCTCTGAATGGGTTGGACAACAAGCTTTGACATTGCAATATTACCCTTGCAAGCAATTAGCTCCATGACAATGTTAGAACCCTTTACCACACCACTGCCAAGTACCAACCACCTAGTACAATGTCTTCTAACAGGCAAAGGCAAAGAAAGGCATCATAAATGCTAGTTTTCTTCAAAAGCAAAGGCAGCAAACCATAAGTGGGATATCTGGTAAGGAAGTTCACAAATCTGTTACTGAACTTATACACATAGAAATGTTCTAATAGACAATGTTGAAGTAGTTTATCTTTATAACTTCTTTTAATCAGCTTTTTTCTCTGATGAAGTAGCATACTATAACCTCTTTTATCCTTTTCTCCAAACTTCATTGGATGTTCAGGCATTGTTGTGATGTTTCATCTTTGTTTTACAGTTTCCTGATGCACTAGGGTTCTATTTTCACAACCTCAAGTTTAAGAAGGTAAATTTATTATATCAGATATGACAGACATAAACTACAGCCGCATGTACCCGTTGTCCTCATATTGCCATGTACAATGAAAGAAGGGAAAGGAAAAGAAAATGGAAGCATGTAAGGACTATGATTACTCGTTTTTTTAGGAAAATACCAGAAAGAAAAAGAAAATATCACTTCTGTCTTTTACATCCAATAATAATCCTCTTAATACATCCCTACAACTCTCACAGGGATTTGATGCCCTGCTTTACAGCCATCCATTAAGTACTCTCAATCCTTTCCCCACTCTTGAAGAAGAAGTATAACATCCTAATGTCCTATTATACTGTTACACAAATGCCTAAACCAAGGTAGAAATCTAAGAAATGACTTGATCATAGAAACTCAAAACATTTATACTGCAATATGAGGAAATCAAAGGTGAAATATTTAGAACCACAAAATTTTCTATGCTATAAATAAAGGATAACACCAAGACAGCATCCCAAAAACCTATTCAAAAGAATTCAAAAAAAATTCTAGAAACATAAAATCATCAAATTATGAAATTTCTGATTAACAGGTTTTACATCATCATCCATTTCTAACATGCTGAATCACATTGTTATGTCACTCAACTTTGAAAATCAACCAAAACAGACATAAATAATTCCCCTCTAATCCAGACTTTTAGATGCTCAGGCAAAGACCGACTCTTGAATTTATATCCTCTAAACTAGATGATCATGACTGCTACTTTTTTGATAATTTATAATCATATATGTTATAACAGTAATGAAACAAACACAGAAAGCAGTGGTACTGACTAAAGAACCATATCCTGAACTCCATTTTGCATAATGATGAGATCCATACTATTTTCAGAACCCATAGATTATCAATCATCTAATATGCTCATCCCACTTGTCCTAATTCATCAACAAGATTCAATTTTTGGCTCACGTATGACTAGAGTTAACTGCACTTCACCAACAAAGGTAATTCAAACAAACAGAGAACTACGACACATTCCCCATCACATGCAATGGACAAATGTAGACAGATTTTTTACCAGGATGTTGCCCAAAATGACGCAATCCCAAACCAAATATAGCAAGCATTTAGAAAAAGGAGAAGGAGATAAAAATACTCACATGCGTATTGAGAAAAGACCTTAAGTTATCCGAAGTCCACCTCATGGGAAGATTTACCAAACACTTCGTCAACCCAGGCTCCATAGCAGAACCGCCATCCTCTAATTCCGCAAAAGCCTCTGTCATCATGACACAAACTCCATCATTTTCTTCCACCTTCACACCCTCCCCACTGTCCTCATCCTTCCTCGCAATCTTTTTGGCTCGTTCGGAGGTCGGGTCCCATGTATTGTCGGGTCGAATCTGGAGCTCCGACTCTCCGTGAGCAAACCGGCAAGTGTCTCCATGGCTACACGACCCACCCGATCGCCTGAAGTATGAACAGAGGCTCGTCTTCCACAATGGATGCTGTTTCTGGTCCGGCGTTGGACTAGGTTCCGGCTCATCTTCCCGCTTTCTCTTTTCTGTAGTTGGTTCAACCACTGTAGCAGATTGAGACGGGAGTTCAGTAGATTCCTGCGGGTTGCATGAATCATGACCGCTTATGGAAAGGTTAACGGTTTCTGTTGGTGAAGTAGCGGCCATCGTGGTGCAGGTGCTCTGTGAATAGAACCGTTACTTCGGGAGGTTTTGAGAAATGTGCAAAGTCCTGAACGAAGGGGGAGGGCGCATTTAGCGGTGCATTTTCGTATCGTAGCCCATTACATGCTGGGTTTTGTCAAAGGGGGTTTAGGCTTTAGAGGATCTGAAAATTTTCCTTATTAGGATTTTCAAAGCCCAATTGGCATTTTCTAGTAATGAAAAAAAAAAAATAATTTTAATTTTCATATAGCTTAGACTAAAGTCTTGCTTCTGTCTTTTTTAATTTTCACCAAACAATTAAATAGGAAGAAAAAATTTTCAAATTTAAAAATATCCTCCTGCTATCATATAGGATTTTCTTTATCTTTATTTTAAAATATTCAAAACTAAATATTTTACTTTTTACATTAATTGAAATTCTGTATGAATTAACAATATTATGTTAAGGAATATATTAAATCCAACTTCCCATGAATTGCCTAAGTTTTGTCACTTTTTATCCCAAAAATATATTCAATGTAATAATATCTCCATGAGTTTGTGCACCTCAATCACTAGAGCACACTTATTTATTATTAAATGGTCATATCTTTGGATTAAAAATCAAAATTTATCATCCTAATTGAATTAGTTAGATTATACAACATTCTCGGACATTAAAGACGATCAAAATGATAAAAATTTATTGGATGTATTTGAACAAGTTCTCATTTTTCTAGAATTAAAAATAGGTTTACTTTCAATTTTTAAACATAAATTCTTAACTTTTTAAAAGTTAAAATTTATTTGGATTCAAAGTTATGAGAATTTTTCAAATATTTAAAAAGACCATCATGCCCTTAAACTTTTTTGAAAATTACAACACATACTTAAGGCATCAAATTCTCCAACACATACTTAGTCTTGTTGCAGGTTTTTGGAAGCCATCACATGGATCAATCTCAAACCTCAAATCTGTTGTTAGCTCATTACTTTCTTCAAACCTTCACATAAAAAACCACAAATTAAGAAACCCATAATATAAAAAAAGTTTAAAGAAGGTGAAATACAACTTTTAATTTATCAACAAAAGTTGAACTCCTGGCAACATACAGAAATCGGAGGCCCGCCCATGCGCCATCCGAGCTATAATCAACTACCACAGTTACTCCCTTAGTATTTCACAAATCTGATTATTGCTCGTTCGCTTTGAGTGTTTCACAGATCTGACCAAAAGAGAATTAAAGCAAGGAAAGAAGAAGCAGTGGAATAAAAAAAGGGAGAGAAATCAAAGATGCAATGCATGAGGAAAGCAGTAACGTCAAGGAGAAGAAGTAGGGAAAGAAAGAAAAGATGAGTAAAGGAGAGGAGTGGACAAGAGAAAGAGAGCAGAGAGGAATAACGAGCGGGGAGAGGGAAGAAAAAGGACACAGAGAAAAAAGAAAAAAAAATTATCTTGTTTTTTCTAACGGTAATGCTATGGTTAGCGAGTTGCTTATCTTATGAAATATTTACGGTAAGTTTATAACGATCAATGATTAAGTAATCTAACTTTTTTCTTAAAAAAAAAATAAATTCATATATGTAAAAAAAAATTTAGATATACTTTATAAACTATATTTTAAAAAGATAAACTAAATTATAGAGATATTCAATCAAATTTTTTTTCCCCAAAAAACGATTTAATTGTTGATGGTAAAAAACTTTACGCAAAATCTCTACAAGGTGATCGATGTTACTCCCCTTTGTGTTTATAATTTTTCAAAAGTTAAGTTGGGTCAATTTAACTCAATTATTGTCCAAATACAATTTCAGCCATTTCTTACTTTTCAAAGATTAAAAAGGCCTTGTCCAAATAGGCACACACAAACCAAATCAACTTAAAGCGGATCAAAAATGACAACTAAATGGTTATAATTGATGACAAAAATCAATAATTTTAGTAATTTAGTTTGGTTATTGAGTAAAAAATATCTCTTTCTTTCGAAATTGAATGTTCACGTTTTATTTTAAGTTGTTTGGAAATAAATATCTCATTTGTCAACTAATTTCATTAAAATTTATGCAAGTCAAAATGAAACATTCAATCGATTGTCTTATTATTTAAATTATGTAAATAAAAAATTAATCGATTATTAATGAATTAAACTACTATAATATTTGATAAATAATTTTATAATGTATATTATAAATAATAAATATATTATATGAAAAATGATAAACTAATCAATTATAAGTGAATCACATTGACGAAAACCAAATACACTTTAAATCTAGTTTGATTACGTTCTATAATTTATAAATGATAGTTAGAAAATTTTTATAATCAATTACAATGTCCCGATTAAATTCTTTATAAAAAGAATGAAGGCTAAATTTATTTCAAATTCAAAATTTTTTACATGCTTCCAATTATATCCACGAAGCACTAGATGCGAAAAAAGGCAACCCCAAACATTTCAAAATATCTAAAACTTTATTATTTTCGTCATTTAATTTTTATTTTCAAATATTTTTAATATTCTAAAACATAATCCAAAATTAATTCAAAAACAAAAAAAAAATAATAATAATAAAAGGAAGAAAAGGATTTAATAGTGTTCATGCACGCTTGGGCCTCCCCAACTTGTTATGAGTTAATGACAAGCCAACAACGGTCGTCACATCGGCAACAAAACAATTCCTTCCCTGCTCTGCTGTAAACCAAACCATACCACATGGCCTCTTATGACAAGACACGGTTCCTACAAGTTCATCTCTACCAAATTGACAGCCCCACCTATAAACCTGTCCACGCTTAAATACGATAAGAATCCCAATTGATTTAATGTCTTCTATATACGGTATTTAGAATATATCTGTATTTTTATGGTGTACGATGGTACATTGTATGCCACACACCAAATGACACCATTTGATTTCGAAAAAAAAAAAAATAAAATAAAATTGAAACAACAGTGCACTATATGTATATCTATATATATATATATATATATAAAGAGAGAGAGAGAGAGGGGAAGTCTACAATGAGCGACGTCCCGCAGGTTATGAAGCACCACTGTAAAAATTTTAAGTCCACACCCTGTCTTTACCGTCATTTTCATCTGATAATCCAATCCAATTGGCTGCCATCCCCCCTGTTCTTCTAACCCAATTATTTTCCAAATAGAAAATGAAAGCGCCTAGAGTCCTTGACAAAGATGCCATTGAAAAGATCATTAACGTAATTTATTCTCCAATATGCCAAGGCTCCGAGATAGCATTGTTGTTATACAAATCATTGATTCATGTATTAACTCTTGATTTGATCATTTTAGGAATCCTGATTTTATATAACTTTTGGAGAAGATGATGGAAACAAAAGCTTTAATGAAATAAAACTCCAGTTTCATCACTGCAAAATTGAGAAAAAGTGAGAGATTGGATCGCCAGTTGCAGAAGAAAGCGAAACGAACTTCAAGCCACTGCAAATGTTTTTTTTAATTTTATATCTTTTGGAGGAGATGGGGTTAACAATAACTCTAATAAAAATTAAACTCTGGCTCATTACTCCAAAATGGAGGGAGCAGTAAGTGAATCGTCGGAGAAGAAAGGAAAGAAAAACCCAAAGGTATAGTCTACTTGTTTAGCTGTGAGACTTGTATAAATAACATAAGTCATATAGTCGACTTTTCTCTGCTCAATGACTTGATCTTTCGATAGAACTTTGCTAAATCGATTTATATAAAAACTATAATTCAACGTGTAATGAATCAAGACATTTTTTTCTCAAAATTAAATAAATTAATAAAGCTGGAAACTGGCACAAGCAAAGAATGTAACTAATTTATTACAATTTCTTTCTCGTATTTAAAAAAAAGCCAAAAAAGAGAAGAATTCGATTTCATTTCCTCACTAAGTTCCAAGTTCCCAAAGTTCACTGACAACCAAACCATTGCCTCTCTTTTGAAAGAGAATCTCGGACTTTAGGCATCAAATAAAATCATTGTGGCTCAACTTGGAAGAGCTGTTAAGATAATAATAATAATTGAACTCAATCACATGAATAAACAAAGATGATCTTGTGATCATGATATCTTTAATTATTGTAATAATATTTTTTATTTTATAAACACAGCTAACTCGTACTAATATGAACAACCTCCTGACATTTGTTTCTCTTGTATATAATTTTTACTTTCATATCTTTTTAGTTGCAAAAAAAATAAAAATTCGAGACGTTAAGTATATATATATACGGATTTGTTAAGGTGCGCTCCGGAGCGCGCATTGTAACGGCAAAATTGTATAAATATATATATATATATATATATATATGTATGTATGTATATATTTATATATATTAGAGAGAGATTGATACGAAGCACACTTTATGGAGTGTTTCAGTTAAATCTTTAATCGTTAATTGTCTTTTATTTTAAAAAAAAGAAAATACAAGTTAATCAAGTAATCTTAGGGTTTAATTTATCCTTTTAGGACTTAGTTTATAAAATAAAAAAAAACAATAATTTAAAGAAATAATTTTTTTATAGGAGAATTTTTTTTTTTTCAATAATTGATTGTTAAGACTTAACTGGATCACTGTACTTCGTAGCACTCATATTGAGTCTTTAATGGTTAAAATTAAAAGTCAATTGTTAAGAAAAAAATATATTTTTTTATAAAAAAATTTTTTTGCAAATTTTTCCTTATAAATATTTCAAATTTTCTCTAAAATGATAAATTAAACAATAGGGATACTTGATTGAATTTTATTTATTTATTTATTTTATATAAAAAAGGCAATTAATTGTTAACTTTAATCGTTAGAAACTTAATTGAAGCACTCCATAAGATGTGTTCCGTAATACTCTATATCATTATATAAATATATATATGATTTTTCTATGCTGTGCGACGGCGCACAGTGCGGCACTTTTTTTTTTTTTTAACAAAACGACGTCGTTTTGTGATT
>JAOXNR010000028.1:7392721-7418842 GCA_028571225.1 Parsonsia alboflavescens | reverse complement strand
AGCCCTATATATATATATATATATATATATATATATATATATATATATTTATATTTTGCTCATGCAAAATTAGTATTATATTAAATGGATGGAATCATATAAAATAAATCAGCCGAAGTTCCATCTTGTTGATCCAATTACGTATTTAGTTTCTTAGAATTACCGAGTAGAAATGTAGAAATTTCATAAAATGTAAGCCAAAAACGTGTTTATCTCATACATTATATATATACAAAGATACTATAGTAGGTATTAGAAGTCATCACAGAAGAACTCGTGTATACTTATATAATCAACACATGAAAAATTGCATGTAAATATATATGAATTCTTAATATTGATAAGTTCCGTTACGAATTATAATATTTCTATACCTTATTTATATATATAGAAGAATGATAGTGTGTGCTCCGTAGCACACACTAACAAGTGCTACAATTAAGTCTTTAACCATCAAAGTTAATGGTTAGTTATTAAGAAAAAATAAATTCTTATATAAAAAATTATTTTTTAAAAGATTTTTTATAAACTAAACAATAAGAATACTTGATAAAATTTTAATTAATTATTTAAAAAAATAAGATAGTTGCCTGTTAGAAACTTAATTAGAGCACTTATTAGTATGTGTTCCGTAGCACATATTAACATATCTATATAAATATCTATATGTATGTATATATACAAATTTGTCTTGATTTTCTCTAATTGAATAGTAATGTATCTAATGGTAGGGATGACCTTCCCGCGATTTTTGCACTGTGCACCCTTCTTGCCTATATTTTTGCCCACAATCCAGCTTGGTTCCTCGAGGATGATATCCGACCCAACTTAATTGAAATCAAACTCTGAGCATTGAGCCAAGTTCTACCACATTTTTTATATGATCATTTTCTACACTATCAATAATAAATATACACAATATATTATAATTGATATATTTTATTAATAAAATCTTAAAAAATATGTTGAAACTTAAAGATAATTGATCTTTATAATATATATTATTTTATTTGATTGTGTTATGAGATAAGGTAAAATATCTTGAACCCCTACCTACATTGACCTTTCTGATTATCCAACAAATAAGACTGGTGCTTGGTTGGAAAAAAGCTTGATTTAAGATTCTCATTTCTTTGTTTTAATACAATATCTATCTATTTCTCCAGAAAAGAACTCTATAATGATTTAAAGATTATAAATTCAAGTTATGAAATTAAATATCATTTAATGATCTAGAATTTTGTTTCAAATTGAATTTTTTATTTTATTAATATTTTTTGGATTGTATTATATTTTTAATTGAATTATAAAATTTAGTTGAAATCCTAATTGGATAAAGAAAATGTTGTTGAACTTGGATTAGGAGTTATTATACTTCTAGTAAATTCAGATTAGGAAAGTCATGTCCTAATTAGATTAGAATTTGTAAATATCTAAGGGATTAGCTCCTATAAATAGGTGGGATTGAAGATCTTTGTTATAAAATTTCATTCTCTAATAAATTCTCTGCCTTGTTTGAAGACGTAGGCCTTTGGGGTCAAACCTCGTTAAATCCTTGTGTTTTCTATTTCTCTTATGCTTTGTGTATGTTATTGTGGCTTTGATTTCCACACGATTCTCCCCAACAATTGGCATCAAAACCAAGGTTCGGGACTTGGCAGGTTAAGGGTTCTCGGGTTTCTAGGTTGGCAGACCTTGTATTGGAGTAGTGTAGCAAAAACGTGGTGGACTAATAACTCACAGGTCTCAATTTGGTTAAATTAACCAAAGTTGCCATCGGATTAGTTCAGCCAGGAGGTCGGTTGATCAAAAAGGTGATATCTTATGAAGATATTCATATTTGATCCCAAGGAGGAGAATCAAGTAAGACAAAATGGGGTTAAGATGGCTTCTACATCTTCAGCATTAGCAAAGTATGACGTGGAGAAATTCGAAGGGTATGCAGTTTTAGTCCATGGAAGGATCTAGATTAGGTGATCCCTAAAGTTACAAGGATTGTGCAAGGGTATTACGAAATAATTTTCAAAAGAGATGAAAGCTTTCGACAGGGCAAAATTGGATGATAAAGCTTTAAGTGCTATATTCCTGAGTGTTACAGGCATTGTTCTTCGAGAAATTGCGGATGAAAATTTCGCAACAAATGCTTGGAAGAAATTGGAGGAGTTATACTTTGAAAGGTCGCTAACAAATTTCGTTTTTCTAAAAAAGAAGTTGTGTACACGTTGGATGAAAGAATGTAGACTGATTAGAACTCATTTAAATGAGTTTAAATCAATCATTGTGGATCTGGAGAATATTGATATCAAGATTGATAATGAGGATCAGGCCCTAATTGTGCTATGTTCGTTATCTCCGTCATATGGAACTTTTGTTGATTCATTGTTGTATAGAAAGGAAGGTGTTTCGTTGGAAGATGTTAATAGTGCATTAAATCTAAAGAGTTGAAAAAGATCTTTCCAGATAACAGCACAGATGGTGAAAGTTTGATGAGTAGAGGAAGAATACAACAAAGAGAATTCTTTCAAGAAGAAATCCAGGGGGCAGATCGAAATCTAGAATGAAAAACTTAAGAAGTTTTGAATGCGAGGAGCAAGGTCATATTAGAAAAGATTGTCCTAGATAGAAAGAGAAACAAAGGAAGCAGAATGAGGAGAATTCTACAAATATGATTGGCACGTGTAGCAATTCTGACGATGACTATAAAAGAGGGGAAGTCTTTGCTGTGAATTCAGTTCATAGGCAAGATTTTTGGACTCTTGATTCTAGTGCGACTTTTCATAGATGTCTCCATAGGTATTGGTTTGCTTCTTACAAGCAGATGAGTGGGATCGTCTACTTGAGGAAGAATGATGAATTACCATTAGAAGGAATTGGTAATATTAGATTGAGGATGTTTGATGGTATTGTCAAAAGCATGGAGTGTTGGCATGTCATTTAGACGAAGAGGAATTTGATATCTCTTTCGACTCTAATTTATGCAAACAATGGAATTATTAAAGTGTGTAAAGGCTCCATGATACCTGTGAAGAGTAAGTTGGATTCCAGATTGCATGTTCTCCAAGGTAGTGCGATTGAAAAGTAAGCTGCTGGAGCTTCTACTCAAGTATGGTGGTATATGCATCTGGGTCACATAAGTGACAAAGGGTTGTTTATGTTGAGCAAGCAGAATTTGTTGAAAGTGTGGTTGGAGGACGATGATTTATGCAGGAATCTTATAGCTTTAAGTAAGTGATAGAAGATCAATAGTGGCACTTCACTTACATTAAGCTGGCAGGGCTTGATAAAATATAAATATTATTATTAAATAAGATAAAGCCATAATAGAAATAATGAATGACACATGTTTAAAAAGAAAATTATAAAATGTCACGCATATTAAAAAAATTTAGCATTGAGTAAATGGAGTATTTCATCTAATTCACAACATAAGCCATTTAAGGATTTTGCATATGCATTTAAAAACTATAAAAACCAAACAATGCATTAACTTAGTAAGAATATTCAGGAGAGAGAGAAAAAGGTTCTTAGTTAAACTATTTATAAATTTTGAGTAAAAAAACAAAAAAAAAACCCCTCCTTCCATTTCTTTTTATGAGTCATATATGGTTTGGGAATACAAATCATAATAATGATTGTTTCACTAATTAATATATATATAAATATATATATTTTATCTAAACTATCCTTTGGATTAGATAAAAGTGATATTAATTCAATAATAATATTTAATGTGATTAGAAAGGTATGACTCAAATTTTTTTATTAAATATTGATTGAGAAATAAAAAATGACTTTAATAAAAAATAAACTTAAAACGATTTTTAAAAAGACACGATGAAAATAATAAATATTCATAAAATTTTGTACATCCATCTATAATATAAATAAATTTAAAAGACATGTACATTATGAATGGAAGTTCTTCTTCTTTTCGGAGCAGATTCTTTTGGTCTTAAAATTAAATTTAGTGCAGATATACCAGTAAATGGCACAAGTAGGAAGCAAAAAATGGTGGTTGGATTTTGGGATTCTTGTGATTTTTAATGGGCAATAATTGACAATTCGACATGCAGCAACAAAGCCTGCAAAAGTTTTAATGCGGGGATGGGGGTTCCCAGCTGTATTCTTCACATTCTTTTCCTCGAAATGGGATCCACAAAAGAACAGCAACCACATTGGAACTGGACCATATGATGACAAAGATTATTAATGTCAATAATAATTAATAAAAAAGTAAATAATTATTATATTTTTAAAACAATTTTTCAATTCTAAAAATGGCACACACTATAAAATTAATGTAATAAGTTGCTAGTTTTGAATAGAGTAAAAGTAAACTCCAACGATACAAATAGAAGAAAAGGGAAGATAGAAGAGAAAGAAAAGAAGACGGACAGTATGATATGATGATTTTACTTTTAAAACAATCTCATGAAAAGGAGTTTGGATCTTCTGTTATATATTCGTGTGTCATTTTATGTAATATTAATAAAAATTTTATTTGTATTCTTTAATTATTTTTTTTTAATATAAAAATTTTAAAAAATAAATTAAATCCTAAAAACCTTATCTTTTAGGACACATGTTAAAGCTCTACTAATATAGCAGAGAGTGACGCATAATTATATAACAGAAGATCCTGAACTCATGAAAAGGGATAACTTAGTAACAAAGAGTAAGTTTTCATCACCTTGATATTTGAAAGAGAAAAGAAAAGAAAAAAAAAGGGAAAGAAAAAAATGTAACCGTCAAGAGAGAATGGAGAGAGTATGGCCCATTAAAAATAATAATATAAAAACAAAACAATTATTATCTTGTACTATTAAATTAAAATTTATTCACATTAAAATGAATCCGTCACTAACGAAGGTAACAAATCGGGAGAAGTAACTTTATGCCACCTTTGCCAATGCTTTTAACGAAAAGTTTTTATTTGTCTGAAAAGAACCTTTTAATTATACTTTCCTGTTACTAGTTTTTCCCCTCAATATAAATACTTTACTTGTTACCGGTACCATCTAACTTTTGGGAAACAAAAAGGAGTTATAAACAGTTACTATGAAGGCTATTATTTAGTTGCACTAGTTAAAAATTAATCTTTCAAAGTAATTCTAATTATTATGTAAAAATACTATTTCCATGAATATGTAAATCGAAGATGTACATCACGTCGTCTAAGGAAGAGACTAATCGTTTTTCAAGACGGGTTAGGATTTGATCCGATCAAGAGATCAACTTACCTATTTCTTCGATAAAATACTTTTTTTTTTCATCTTTGTTGCTATAACTAGAGAGTTATTAGTGGAAATATAAAAGTTACTCCTTGCTATACAAATCATTTGAAGTTAATAGTGAAATTTAAATTAAAAGATATATTTATTTTAAAATTTAAACACATGAAAGAAAGGAAATGAAATAAACACATTTACATCAATTAAAATTTAATACGTGTCTCTACAAAGATAAGGTTTAGTTTATTTGTTTAGATTTTAATATTAAAATATGTTAAAAGATAGTAACTAAAAACTATGAATAAGATTTTTATTTACATTTTATTAATGTAATAGAGAGTGATATAATCGTATATCAAACATATATATTTGTATCTCACTCTTTCTCTATCTTACATTAATCAAAGTTTAACACATATCCTTAAAAATTTAATATTCTTATAATTTAATTTATCCTTTTAATATTTAATATATAAAATATATATTAAAAAAAAATAAAAATCATGTGTTAAATTTGTATTAATGTAATAAAATATAATATGTAAACACGTAAATATGTGATCCAGAAATTTATAAGTAAAATTTATATAATATAAATTGTGAGTTTGATTCAACTTATAACATGATACATAAATATGTAACGGAACTTATTAACATCATATGATAATTTAATTAGTTTCGTCCCGTAACGTATGTTTGCAATGAGGAATTGCTTCTTTCCTTCCAATTCCAATAATTATTGTCCTCTTTCGCAAAAAACCGGAAAAGCTAGATTTGACAGATTAAGCTAATTGATAGTACCATTTTAAACCCCAATCTATCTCCCTCTCATATACCGACACCTGTAATATAGTCGACAACCACGAAAAGAACCTTCGTACGAGCATTCCCCACAAGGCGCACCGCTACTTTGTTTTTATACCTCTCTCTTCTGTCTTCACTTTCGTCTTCTCAGTCCACACTTCACTTCTCTCACAATCTCCTCCCTCTTCCTATCTCTTCTTTTTTCGTTTTTCAGATCCCAAACCGCAAAGACTGTTTTTTAAGGAGTTTGTGTAGAAAAAATTATGTTTCTTTTTTGAGGGATGTGATGTAAATATAAGGGGATAATGACAGGAGGGTAATTTTTGTGTTGGTGATGTGGTTGGAACTGCGCAAGTGGTTTGAGACAATGGCCATGAGAAGGGTTCCGAAGAGGGTTTGGCTTGGGTTTCAAATGTCAATGGGATTACTCGTGGGTGGGAATCACACCTCCTCCAGGTTTTGTACCCGCTAATTGCTTCGTTTTTTTAAGTTGTTGGCTTATCAATTTCGTTATTTTATATAACTTGAATTTGCAATCAAGATTTGCGAACTTAGCTGCACTTTGATCACTGCTGCACTTAGATCTGAATTCTAAGGAACTCGAAAGGCTTGAAAAATGTTAGTAACGGATTTCAATATATTGAAATCGCAAATGCTGCGTGCTTCACTGATGAGGCGTATGCTTTTTAAAGCATTTGCGTTTGGGTCTGCCATGCTTGTTCTTTCAATCATTCATATAGCCCATGAGGTCAGGAAAATGGAGCCACCCAAGTTGAATACTGAGAAATGCTCTTTAGATTTTGGCCCCAATTCATGTGACTATAATGTCACTCAGTTTTCGAATCCCTTGACACTTTGGTTTTCTCTCTTTGGCGTATTCCCTATGCCCTGCAAAGAGAATGAGAATTTGACTAAGAGTGTCTTTGAGGAGCTAATGAGGAAGAACTTATTGGATTCGAATGCCACCGCTCTTTGTGTTGGAGCGGGATCGGGCACTGATATGTTGGCATTGCGGGAACTGGGAATCTCACAAGCCTTGGGTGTCACTAGGCACCCCTTTTTCTCCCTATTGAGGAGAAGGTTCGTGTATGAGCTCGACTATGCTGATGGCTATTTTGATTTTGTATTCTCGAGAGCTCTTGATAGGGTATCTGTCCCTGCTCTTCTTGTTCTTGAGGTCGAGCGTGTTCTACGTCCTGGGGGCATTGGTGCTATGCTTGTTGGAGCTCAAGATTTGTACTCAGGAAGTTTAATTAGGTCAGCCACAACAGTTTCATCATTCTTGAAGAGTTCAAATGTTGTGCATGTTTGTTTCGTTGGTATGCATACTGTGGTGATATTTAAGAAGAGACTTGAAGAGAATGCTGCATTTGAGCATTTTAGACTTCCGGAGGAGTGTCCAGCTATCAAACGTAACAAGCCTTATATGCAGTTCATTGAGCCCCTGGTGGAAGGAAATTTCAAGAAGACTGAAATGGAGGCTTCTTATTTACCTAAATTTATGAATATTTCCTCAAGGAACAGATTGATCTATGTCAATGTTGGCGTGGAGGAATCCACAAATTTGAATGTTTCTGAACTTTTCAAGCCTTATAATTCCCTAGCTGATCAAGCTTTCAGCGTCTACTTGATTGATCACAATGCTTCTGTTCTCTCATCTCATGTCAAAAATCCTGGTATCACCTTTATTTACCATCCAGGCCTTGCAGATCTCCGTTCTCAAGAAACAGACCCTGATGAATACCTGACTGCACCACGAGATGATGATGACTCTGATGAGTACCTGAGTGCACCATGGGATGATGTAGGGTTTGATTTCATTCACTGGTTTAAAGAGACAGTGGGAGACAATGATTTCGTGGTGCTGAGAATTAATGCTCAAGCAGTGAAGTATAGCATCATCAGTGAATTGTTCACAACTGGAGCACTCTGTCATGTGGATGAACTCTTCCTTCATTGTCCTGAAAATGCTGAATGCAAAGGTTACATTTGTGGTTACTGCATGACTCTTTTCCAGAGTCTCAGAAACAATGGTGTATTTGTTCATCAGTGGCTGGGTGACTGAAACCTGTTCAGTGGATTTCTTTTCTGTGTTGCTTTTGTTGTGTTGTCATTGAATAAATTGAGGAGAGTTTGTGGATTGAACTTGGTGATCTTCACTCTCCTGTTGAAGCGTCATTGATCTTTCCTGTTTGTTTTTATGGGTCTCTGTAAGAACTGCAGCATATGGAGGCTGTTTAATTTATTCTGTTTTCTGGTAAATTGCTGCTAGTAATTGTGTTCTTGTTCTTTCTAATAATTTTGGTCATATTGACTCCATCCTGTTGAAAAGGAACCCAATACTAAAATTCTTGATCAATTTTGACACTGCTAATTAGAAAAAGGAATGAAAAAAAATGGTGAAAATATACCCTCGTCTTCACTGTGGTGGTTTAAGTTTTTAACTTTGAAATGGTGAAGGGCACATTAGATTTCAGTACATAAGAACCCCCCACATTATTCCTAGTAGAAAATGAAGGACCACGAGGTCGTGCCATGTGTCCCATCTTGCGAAAGTGATGTTGCCAAACTGGAATTGACACTTTCAGAATTCGATGCCGATGTGTTCAA
Organism: Parsonsia alboflavescens; assembly: GCA_028571225.1. Lineage (NCBI taxonomy): Eukaryota > Viridiplantae > Streptophyta > Magnoliopsida > Gentianales > Apocynaceae > Parsonsia > Parsonsia alboflavescens. The sequence continues at coordinate 7,410,197 of JAOXNR010000028.1, read as the reverse complement.
AGCTATTTCATTAGTGGCCAAAGCTATTTCATTAGTGTTCCAACCAAGAATAGAATTTTAGAAAACAAGGTTCCATCAACTATAATATGCAGGTTGTTTACTCTTGTAGCTAATTTACTCTAAAAGTACAGAGAATAAAACAACTTCCGATGATATGAAGATTATCTTCTTGTTCTTCAACTTTCAGCCTTGCTGGTTAGTTCGATCTCCAGAGGCTGCTCAACGGGTTGTCTACAAATAGGGCACCGAGTTGTCCTGAGCCTCAAAACCTTGGAACAGTTGCTACACATGCACTGCATCATAACGTCCAACGTTAAATGAAATGAAATGAAAACATCATGGCCTTGTAATTGAACTGTTTAAAATTAATCTGATTCTAAATGATAAGGAGAACTTGCATTACCAAGTGTCGGCAAGGAAGAACTGTTGTGTCTCGGGGCTCTATCAAGCAGATGATTTCATTCCCTTGAAAATCATTATCAGCTGCATCACCAACTAGCCCATAAATCTCTTGAAGTTCATATCTCGTTCCATTTGCCCACAATAGCTTCTTCTTCACTCTCACCTGATACTCACCTTTGTCCTGCCTCTCAAACACTGCAAAAGTGATTTGTGCATTTCCGCCTCCGCAAACACTACCAGAGGATAGGCTTCTGAGTCTCCTACCTTTGTCAGTTCTATCTCATCAAACAAAGAAAAGTCTATCCCACTTCCACAAGGCTGTTCAAACTTTTGACCAAGACCCTGCTGGAAAGTTATGGTGCTTGGTTTGATCAGACTTTCTTTCAGGGAAATGAAATTGCAGTCTGTGCCTTCTTTTGCAAAGAAGATTATCGTTATCCTGCTTGGAGAGGATTTGGGGATTCATTCTTTAGAACAGGGAAAATACTTTTCTTTCTTTATTACTGTTAAGGCATACAATCTTCTTTTTTTAGTTGTAAAAGTATGAAAATTAGGTGGAAAAATCCTGCTTACCTTCCTGCAGCTGTGGCATCAACCTCGAAAGAAACAAGAGAGTTCCCTGGATTCTTTTCATCAGGTTCCATGTGCAAAGTTACCTTTTTGACATTTACATCATTGTGGATGGTCAGTGCCTTTTGGTGCTCAACATATGGAACTACAGAGCGATGAGCATTCTGCCGATTCTCCAAATTTGCACATCCAGGATATGAGAGGGAATTGTTAATCCGGTAATGTGCTTGGGAGTGAGGTAACTGTGGCATTGGATAGTAGCCAGGGAAGTATTGTGTATATGGATTTGAATTTGGATACCGGCTCGGGTGAGTAGGTTCTGAAGCATAAATATATCTGTTTCCCGTTAGTTCTGGCTGGGCTGGAGGTGCTTCTGCTGCAGGGAAAATACTTTTCATTCTTTATTTCTGTTAAGGCATACAATCTTCTTTTATATTAGTTGTAAAAGTACGAAAATTAGGTGGAAAAATCCTGGTTACCTTCCTGCAGCTGTGGCATCAAACTCGAAAGAAACAAGAGAGTTCTCTGGATTCTTTTCATCAGGTTCCATGTGCAAAGTTACCTTTTTGACATTTACATCATTGTGGATGGTCAGTGCCTTCTGGTGCTCAACATATGGAACAACAGACCGATGAGCATTCTGCTGATTCTCCAAATTTGCACCTCCAGGATATGGGAGGGGATTGTTAATCCGGTAATGTGCTTGGGAATGAGGTAACTGTGGCATTGGATGGTAGCCTGGGAAGTATCGTGTATATGGATTTGAATTTGGATACCGGCTCGGGTAAGTAGGTTTTGAAGCATAAATATATCTGTTTCCCGTTAGTTCTGGCTGGGCTGGAGGTGCTTCTGCTGCTTGCTGCTGGACACGGTTTCGCCTCTGCCTCTGCCCCTGCCCATACCTATGTCGACTTCCACAATTTCCCATTTCTCCCTGCATAAAGATTCTAGTTTCAAATATGTTGCATTTCAAGTCTATGGGCTGTCTTGACAAATCAACTGCAGATTCTGACACAAAATAAAGGATCTAACCAAGAATTCTTGCTAGCAATATGTGTTCAAAAGTTATTCTCTACTTCATGTCTTCAATATGTCAAATTTCTACAATATTATCATTCTCCACTGGTAATATTTTGGAAACATCACAAAAGTAAACAAGCCAATCTTGCCATGCTAAAAGGCATAACAGCATTAGAACCACAAAATATGAGTGAGAAAAAAATAGGGAAACTTCGATCAATTCAACCTACATTGATTCACCTAATTGAATCTTTTTATAGCTCATTTGGGGTTATTGATTATGAAGTTCATCAAATTGCAGAACATTAATATATTGTGGGAATATCATAGAAGACATTTTTTTCTAGTTTCAGGGGACCAAGGCACTCTGTGTCTCTGAGATCATTATTGCTGCCTTCTCCAAGACGGTGCCATACCAGTCCTTTACCCTGAATAATTCTCAAAAACATCCCGAAAGCATCTAATCTTTGGACAAAAAGTAAGCCTTTTTCTTTCATTCAAAGTAAATTTCCAATCACAACACAGAAATCAAACAAGGAGAAACACCTAAACAAGCAAAAAGCCAACCTTCAAGTATATTTTGCATGAGAAATTGCATCATCTAAACAAATTATCAGACAGGTGCCGTGTATTCTTTCTATTCGCAGCAGCCTACAGAAATTCACTAATTCACGATTCTCACCACAAAACCCACCAAAAATCAATTCGACCCAAATAATAAATATATAAATTCCTCATTCAATCTTAAAGGGCGGGGGTGGGGGACCCAGAAAAGTTCCCACCGGTTGAAGTGAAAACAGCCTTTAAAATTAACCTGCTTTTCTGATCCTTCTACCATCAGCTGAAGAAAGCTCGTAAACTTCATCAGAAAGGAAAAGAAAAGAAAAGGCAAATAAAAAGAGTAAGCCTTTGACATTCCGAAGAAAATTTAAAGTAGGGCTTTCAGTAAGAATGATCTTTGTGCTAAATCCTTATTGGATCCTTTCATGTTTTTATGTTTTTTCTCAAACCATCAAGGTCACTATAAATTTATGATGTCGGTCACATGTCAAACTGCTAAAAAATTTCTAGGATTAAATTATCTTTATACTTTAATCTTAAAAAGAAAAAAAAAAAGCAAAAAAAAAATTTCCGTGTAAAACAAATATATGGCCTTTCGTGTTGGGATTGATTTTACTCATTCTTGGTTAATATATGGCTTTTCTGGGATTTGAATTCCGTTCTGCATTTCTTTATTATGTAAAACAAAATGCCCAAATTTGTAATAAATTTTATCTGAAAGGAGAGAGATTTCAATGGTAACAAAACTGCAGTCATGAAATTCAAGAATGAAGGACTGCTGCACAAATAAGTTATATTTATTTATATCTTGTAATGCCCTGTGTAAATTACAATCAGAGATTTCTTTAAGTACTAAGTGAAAATGAAAGAAGAAGAAAAAGGAATCTAAGTTATTTCGGTATTTTATGATAGCAAGTAATTAATTAAATGATGCGATGTAGTGTTAAAGCACTAATTGAAAGGTACAGGAAGGCCATTTTCATGGCCGAGATTATTTTGCTGCATTTTTTTATTTTTATTTTTAATTATTTTTTTAAAGATTAAATTATAATGACCATTTTATTTCTAAAAATTTTTCACGAGTTTGTCATGTGACTAGCACTATTGTGAAAGTTTCTAGAATTGGATGGTATGGACCTTAATGACTATTCATAAATTAATATAGGATCTTAACGACCAAAAAAAAAAAAAAGAATCTATCAATATTTTGATTCAAACATGAGCGATCATTTTAGTGCTTTAAATTATTAACAAAAACATAGTGAATACTTTCGTGCTATGGCTATCATAGTTTGTCATGATACATGTGAAACCATGACTTTGTGCGTTAAAGTGGGAGAGATGGAGATAGAAGCAAATTTAGTAGCACAGGGGACTCCTAAATGAAAAAAGTGTGCGTTTTCGTTTTCGGGTGCTATAATTACATGTGACAACATTGGTGGCTGCAAAAAAGGTTTTAAGTTCAGCTGTTTCGGGTGAATGGTGGATTTGATTTCTGCTCTCTACCTCTCTTTTTCCCTCTAGTTACGTTCGTTCCTGCCGAAAAGGGTCCCACTCACTTATTCATCATAAGATTAAGATGATTTTTTTTTTTTTTTAATGAATTGGTCATGAATTAATGTTCTATTTAAATATTTCATTGATTCTATTTAAATATTTCCTATAATATGCAATATTTCCTTGATTCTGGTACAACTATTCATGTCTGCAACAATAAGGATATGTTCATCACTTATGTTGAAGAACAAAGTGAAATCTTTATGGGGAATCATGCACCTGTCCAAGTGATGGGAAAAGGTAATGAGGTTTTGAAATTCACATCGGGGCAGAAACTTACTCTTATCAATGTGTATCATGCTCCTGATGTGAAGAGGAATTTACTTGGCAAAAGAGGCTTTAAGATTTTCATAGAATCGGACAAGTTTGTAATCACCAATAATGGTGTGTTTGTAAGAAAGGGTTATACCCTTGATTGCATGTTTAAACTCAGTATTAATGAAATTAACGTTGGTTCTGTTTATATGGTTGATTTATCCATTTTATGGCATTCTAGATTAGGACATTTAAATTATGCTATGGTTAAATATATGTCTAAACATGAATATATACTATGCAAGCATGACCGGCCAAGATCACTAGAAAACCTTTCCCTAAAGTAGAACGTGAATCGAAGTTGTTAGAATCAATTCATACAAATATTTGTGAAGTAAATGGTAAATTAACAAGAGGTGGTAAAAGATACTTTATCACATTTGTAGATGACTATTCAAGTTATATTCATGTTTATTTGCTTAAAACTAATAGTGAAGCATTTGATATGTTTAAAGAATTTAAGGCCAAAGTTGAGAATCAAAATGATTAAAAAATTAATATATTAAGGAGTGATGGAGGTGGTGAATACTTCTCAAACAAATTTGATAAATTCTATGAAGACCACGGAATAATTCATGAAAGGATAGCTCCTTTCACACCCCCAACAAAATGGATTGGTAGAAAGGAAAAATCGAACCCTTGTTGACATGGTAAATGCAATGATTTTAAATGCATCATACTTCACCATATGAAGTTTGGAATTGAAGGAAATCAAATATGAAATATTTTAAAATGTGGAGGTGGATTGCATATTATAGGCTTTCTGATTCTCAAAGGTCTAAATTAGGTTCAAGAGGCATTAAATCTATTTTTGTAGGATATGCACAAAATTCAAAAGCATATAGATTACTTGATTTAGAATCTAATGTTATTGTAGAATCTATACATGATGAATTTTTTGAAAATATTTTTGTGAATCATAGTTTTGTAAATGATCATGTTGAATTTGTTGTTTTGGATTCTAATATAAATAAAAGGAAAGAAATTGTTGAACCATCTAAACCAAGGAGAAGTCAAAGGATAAGAGTAAAAAAACATCTTGATCCTGACTTCATTTCTCTTGATCATATTACTTTCTTAGTTGAATTAAGTAGAGACAAGATTATAAAAAAAAATGAAGGTATTGTTGAACATTGAAAGTGAACCCAAAACTTTGGAGGAAGCTTTAGCTTCTAGAGATGTAGCTTTCTGGCAAGAAGCTATAAATGATGAAATGGATTCAATCATGTCTAATAATACTTGGATTCTAGTTGACTTACCTCCTAGATCAAAACCAATAAAGAACAAATGGGTTCTTAGAAGAAAGTATAATTCAAATGGCACTTTACAAACTTTTAAGGCATGATTAGTTGCCAAAGGTTTTACTCAAAAGAAAGGATTAGATTATTTTGATACTTATGCACCTGTTGCTAGAATAATCTCAATTAAAGTTCTTTTTGCTTTAAGTTCAAATTATAAATTGTATATTCATCAAATGGACGTTAAGACTGCATTTTTAAATGGATATTTAAAAGAAGAAGTATACATGGAACAACCTGAAGGTTTCATTCTTCCAGGTAACGATTATAAAGGTTGTAAACTTGTAAAATCTTTATATGGTCTTAAGCAAGCTCCTAAGCAATGGTATGAAAATTTTGATTATGCAATTTTGTCTTTTGGTTTTAGACATAATACTGCTGATAAATGCTTTTATTCTAAATTTACTAGTGACTATGGAGTAATTGTTTCTGTGTTGATGATATGCTGATATCTAGTACTAACATGCATGGCATAAATGAGACAAAGAAATTTCTTACCTTTGTGTTTAAAATGAAAGATCTGAAGGAGGTAGATACAATTTTGGGGAATAAAGTTACTAAGTATGATAATGGTTTTATGCTAAGTCAAACTCATTATATAGAAAAACTCTTGGATAAATATTAGTATCTGAAGATTAAAGAGTTTAATACTCCTTTTGATTCTAGTGTAAAACTTGTTAAGAATGATGTTAGACCAATAGAGCAATTGCAGTATGCTAGTGTTATAATAAGTTTGATGTATGCTAATGCATTGTACAAGACCTGATATAACTTTTACTGTGAGTAAATTATCAAGGTTTACAAGTAATCCTAGTATGGATCATTGGAAAGAAGCTGAAAGGGTACTCGGTTATCTGAAAAGAACTACAAAATTAAAGTTGTGTTATTCCAATTTTCCTGCTGTACTAGAAGGTTATTCAGATGCTAGTTGGATAACAAGAATTGGTGATAATATCTCAACTTTGGGGTTAGTTATTTACACTAGCTGGTGGTGTTATAAGTTGGGCATCAAAGAAACAAATGTGTCTTGCACACTCGACTATGGAAGCCGAGGTTATAGCTTTGGTAGGAGCTGGTAAGGAAGCGGAGTGACTTAGAGATATGCTACTAGAAATTGATTTATGGAAACAACGTATGCCGCCTATTACCTTACATTGTGATAGTCAGGCTACAATGTCTAATACTTTTAAAAATATCTATAATGGGAAATCTAGACATATAAGCCTATGCCATGATTATATTAGAGAGTTGATTAAAAATAGTATTGTCACCATTGTGTATGTAAAGTCTGCAGAAAATTTATCGAATCCATTGCCTAAGGCTTTGTCAAGAGATAAAGCATGTCAAACTGCTTGCGATATGGGACTAACATATAACCCATGAGACACCAATAATGGCAACCTAACTTCGAAACACCAAACCAGTGTTTCATGAATTTTAATGGGTAATAACAAATTATTGATGAGTGTCTGTTTAAGCATTAATTAAGTCTCATATAAAAGTAAGTTATTAGTGCAAATAATTAGAGAGGATGAGTTGTTTAACTCTTAATAGAGTATAGTGAGAAATTGTCTCAAATAACATAACTTCACCTATATGAATATGAAGTGGTGCTGCTTCAACAAGAGTTTAAAGGGGTTTTACTCTTGTAAATATTTATAGAAAATCTAATTGCTAGCACATGGCCATCAACGGTGCTAGGAGCATATAAGAAACTTTGTGGAAATAAAATAAGTGTGATGTGTATGGTATTTTCGATCTATTGATAATTAGTCATGGTTTAATCTTAGGACACCATGTACTTCATTAGCATCCCAAGATACTTACACTAATTGAAGGTTTAATCATTAAGACACCTTCTTGTATGCATTACATTTATTATGAATAGTAGTTGGTTGTGTTATCAAACTAGTGGGGGAATGTTAAATAGTTTGTTAAGAAAGAGATAAGTTTTGGAAATTCAAAGTGAACAACAGTTGTTTCTGTTCATTCAAAAGATGTCTTTTTAGAAATAGATATGTCTCTTCAGCCATTATATAAGTGAGGCGATTCTTGCTATTTCCTACACAATTAATTTTTACGTTTTCTATTTTACTTCCATCAGAGTGTTCTTTTAGAAAGACTTTGTTGTATCATAGGGTAACTTGTTTTGATAGCAAAGCAACGTTACACTTAAGAAAGTGTAATTTCACGCCTCAAAGCCAAAGTTTATTTTTCTGACAATTATTTTCCTAACAATTAAAAAAGAACATCAAGAATGAGAAAGAGGGAAAAAAAAATGTTTTATAGTGGTAATATTACGAAATTTTGAAAATTAAATTATCAAAAATGATTTATATTTAGAGGGGGAAAAAAGTAAGCTCAATCGACTTATAATTAGGGGATCAAGAGTATTTTTTTAAAATTAAAGCAAATTAATGTTGATTAGTAATTTTTCTAAGTTAATAGAAATTGTCGTAATTTCATTAAAGATGGATCCACATATTTACATGTGTGTGTAAAAATATTTCAAACTCTATTTTTGAATAGGAGAAAATTTTTAAATTTGTTAAGGTAAATTAGTTTCACTTATGATTAAAAAAAGTCATGCATTCCAATCTTAAAAACAACAAATGTTGTGGCATTTATCTTCTTCAAAATTAAATGTCTATATTTATAAATTAAAGAAAAATTTATTAACAAATTAACATGTTGCATTAAAATTAAATCAAACAAATTGTGTTTTTAATATTTCATCAAATCAAAGCTAAAAATTTAACTCTTAATAAAGAGAATATGTAAATCATATTCACGCATGAAACTACCCGGCTATTTACATATGCATGCATATTTATATGTTGCTCTATATACTAATAATAACTTAACATAAAATCGACAATATTTGTATGTGAAAGTCTTTTACCTTTTTTTTCTTTTTTTAGTGATGTCCAAACTAACTTTTGTGCACCTTAACATTCCGCTAATCAAGGATTTAAACTTGAGACTAGTGATGTCCAGGCTACTTCTCGAGCACCTCGACATTCAACTAATCAAGGAAGATGTTTTTGAGCTTCGAATTCAAGACTTATAGTCTGCACGTTCGCCACTCCACCTATGGGGACAAAGGCTTTTAGTTTTATTATTCTTTAATAATAATTTCTAAAAGTATTTAATATAGTCTTGATTGTTCCTGAAATATAGATATGTTTAGTTATTAGTGTATAAATACACTAATTTCCTTTGTTTTATTATTTATTTATTATTGAGATACTTATAATGTATAAATATACTAATACTATTTGGCATTTACTTGTTTAGTATTGTTACCATACAAAATAGAATAAGAATTTACCAATTACAATAGAATAAGCATTCTTACAACAATCCCATATTGGATTAAGCACAAAGGCTCTCTATATAATTGTCTATAAAAAGGTTCATAAGGAGATCAACAAGTATCTTTCTCTTTCTTTCTCTTCCTAGCACTCAGCAATTATACTCTTTTGTACCTATATATATATATGACTTTTGCATTGGAGTGGGATATCGGGAGACATCCCCTCCCATGAGACATCTATTCCTTGTAGGTTCCTTTGATGGCTCACACGGTGATAGTCGGAGTTCTACCCGACCCCCATCGTCAGAGTTCCGATTACATCATTTTTTGTCCGTCATTCCTTACCTAAATATCTCTTTCTTACTTGCGAGAAATTTTACAAATAGCCACCCATGGATCTTCAATGCGATATTCCTGTCAATAATGGTGAAAACGAGAATCAGAAGTCAACAAAGAAAAACGTTGCAGGAAAAGGAAAAAGTGTCTCTGTCCTAATGTTGAAACAAGCTTTAAGATCTAAGTCCGTGGCTTCCAAACAGTTCTCAACAAATTCGAAACAGCTTGAATATCATGAATATGGAGTGAAAGATTTTGAAGATTAATCTAGCAATTCCGACTCATCAAATCCGTCAGTTCATAAAACTGACATTGAGGAACAACAAAGTAAAGCAACTGAGGAATATGTCGAGTTTTGTAAACATAGGGAGGTATTCAGAGAATTTCTTAACCAACAACAAGCAAGAAAAAACATGCATTTGGAAGAATCAGAAGAAAGGGAATGACTTCAAAATTTAAAGAAACAGAAAAAAAACATAGGCAAGAATGATGCCGAAATTTCAAAAACTCAGATCCCATCCCTACATGGGCAATTGTTGATACCTACTATCGCCCAATAGGTGGAGATGGCCCACGGAATCACACCGGCTACTTGGCAATATCTAAAGGACCAAGAAAACCTTCCATCATATCATGTTATTCCACCGGTTTTCAAAAATCAAGAGCAACAAAATTATTACCCCAAGGGTCAATAATAACTATTTCAAATTTGCCCAAAGAGAAAGATCCTGAAATAAAAAAAGAAATCAAGAATTTGAAGGAGCAGATAGCTAGCATCAGCCAAGCCAAGAACCAAAAGAGATACCTAAGTGGAATGTTCAAGCCAAAAACCCATTATGTGAAGAATATCAAAAGGTCAAATTTCCAAAACACTTCAAGCCACCCTGGATGGATAAGTACAGGAGAACAACAAAACCAGAAGAACACTTAACCACATATACAATATTAATGGCCATGCATCAGGCCGACGACATGGTATTATGTAGTAAAAATCCATTCCGGAATGGTATTTTTCCATTCCAGAAACACTTTAGCAATAAAAGGCTTAGAATGGTATTCTTCCATTCGGAAAAATTCCATCACATCATTCACACAAATGAGAAATATGTTTATGCAATATTTCAGAGCAAGACATGCTCCAAAGGAAGGTTTAGCTCACTTGCACAACATCCGGTAATACCCGAATGAAAGTTTAGCAAATTTTTTGTGATGGTTCAAAAATGAGTCTACAAATGTAGAAAGTTGTTCAGAGCAGACATATATAGAAGCTTTCTGCAATGTCATTGCTTCAGGATCATATTCTCACAAGTTGACCATTTGACAATCGAAAACTGTTCAAGAGCTTCTTGATCAAGTCTATAAGTGGATTAAAGGCGATGATGTGAATCAAAATAAAGATGAAGCTTACAAAAAGGAAATGCGGCTACAAGGATATAAGATGGATGGATATGACAATCGGCCTACGAGAACAAGTTTTCCCTCACGAACCAAAGTGCAACCAGTTGCACTCATGCATATAGATGGCCAATACTTTCTCATCAGCCGAATAGAACATCATCTTATGGCCAACCCCCATATTCGGCGAATAGCTATTATAATCCTTCATACGCTGCACCAGTTGCATTGTTGATCAATGCACATTATCCTCCACCGATTATACCTACAACATTCCCTTCATCACATGTTGCTCCACTTCTGCTTGCACAAACAAGTTCTCGGCCACAACGTACCCTGTTATAAAAATAAATAGTCTACTATATACATCGCTGAACACACCTTGGTCGGTAATTCTTCAAAAGATGGAACATTTAGGAATATTACAATCACCAAGGCCAATGAATGTGCCTATGGAGCAACTTTGTATGGACAAATATTGCGACTACCACAAAGAATCGGGCCATGTAACAAATGATTGTCATTGTTTGAAGAAAGAAATTGATACAGCTCTCCAGAAAAGTTATTTGGTAGAATTTGTTAACATTTGTCATGGACCTATGGCAACTTAACAAAATCAAAGGATCACACATCCACAACAAGAAAGGCTGAAAGTAATCGACATGATTTCTGAGATCAACGAAATTCATTCCAAAAAGAAGTTAAAAGGATGTATCATTCATGATGATTGCCCAATAGTCATATCTCTCTTGGTGGCAAATTGTATGGTGAAGAGTGTACTGATAGACACTAGCAGTTCAAAAAATATCCTTTATTATGAAGAATTTCAAAAGATGAAGCAATCGAAGCTGGCCCAATCACTCTAATCAGTTTCTCAGGAGCAACAGCATATGCACTAGACACTATCAACTTACCAGTTCAATGGGGACCAACAATCAAGGCGATATCTAAAGAGGCAACATTCATTGTGGTAGATTCTCCAACTACATATAACATAATTTGGGGAAGGTCTGGATTGAACATAATGAAGGCAAAGGTGGATACTTTGGAAAATTCAATCAATATTTACGTTGGTGATAAACCATTCTACATAAAAGGAGACACACAGATAGCTCACACTTGTTATATGACAGCTATATCTCAAGCTCCAAACTTATGGATGATATTGAGGTATCGGTGATAGAGGACCGAATGGAACCAGTTACTGAACTGAAGGAGTTCCAAATCAATGTACATCATCTAGAAAGGAAGGTTCAAGTTGGCCGAAACCTCCCTTCCCGCATAAAGATAGAGCTAATAAAGTTGCTGACGAAACACAAGACAATTTTTGCATGAGTAAACAATGACATGGGCTCTATTCCTCGAGATTTTGCCGAACATAAATTGGTCGTAAACCAACAAGTTAAGCTAGCAATATAGGCTCGGAGATATTTTGAACTAGAAAAAAGGAAGCTCTGAAAAAGGAAGTACAAGAATTATTTCAAGCAGGGATAATTCGAAGAATTGACTTCTATACTTGGTTGTCCAATCCAATGATTGTGGCAAAATCAAATGGTGCATGGAGAGTTTACATCGACTTCACCAGTCTGAACAAAATAATACCAAAGAAACCTTTTCCATTGCCACGTATTGATCAGATGGTAGATGCAATGGTAGGATATTCACTCCTTTGTTTCCTTAACGCACATAAAGGGTATCATCAAATTCAAATGGCAAAGGAAGATGAAGACAAAAATTCCTTCCGCACACCAACAAGCTTATAATGCCACACTAGAATGCCTTTCGGCTTGAAGAATGTTGGGGTCGATTTTCAAGACATGATCAATTGCATGTTTGTTAATTAAATGGGTCGAAACATAGAAGCCTACATTGACGATATACTCATGAAGTCAAGTAAACCATCTAATATATTAGCAGACTTGGAGGAGTCATTCACAACAATGACACAACATTACTTAAAATTGAATTCTCAAAAATGTTACTTTGGAGTTGAAGCAGGAAAGATTTTGGGATTTATGATCTTAAATCGTGGTATCGAAGCAAATCTTTCAAAGATCAAAACCATCATGGATATGCAGACACCGACCACGTTGAAAAAATTGCAAGGGCTCATAAGCTGGATAGCTACCTTCAATAGATTTCTTGCCAGATCAAGAGAAAAAACAATGGCTTTTTACCAAGTACTAAAAAGACCTAAGCCTTTCATTTGGAATGAAGAATGTCAAAATGATTTCGAACAAATAAAGACACATTTGGCTTTACCACCTACATTAGTGGCCCCTACAATGGGTGAAATCTTATTTTTATACATGGCCATCTTTGACTCGACTATTAGGTTAGTTCTATGCACCCAACTGGCCCACAAATTAAATCAATATATTACACAAGTCATATTCTTCAAGGAGCCGGATCCCAATATTCTTCTTTAGAAAAACTTATTCTATCTCTCATCATGGCCGCAAGGAAACTAAAGCCATACTTTCAATCGCACACAATTAAAGTGCTAACAAATGCCCCTATCAGGAACATTTTACACAAGCCAGATGCTACTGGCTGATTGATGAAATGGGCAATCAAACTCTCAAAATTCGATATTTAGTTCAGCCCACGCAAAGTTGTAAAGGCATAGGTATTGGCTGATTTCATAGTAAAGTACACAAGAGACGAAATGGATGATAACACTTTGACAGCACAGGTTTCTACTCCAAAAAATTGTTGGCAATTATATGTGGATGGCTCGGCAGCCGAAAGGAACAAGGAAGCAGGTGTCATCCTAATCTCCCCTAAAGGTATAAAATTTTCTTATGCCTTAAAATACAATTTTCAACTTAGCAACAACGAATTTGAATATAAAGCCTTCTTAGCCGATCTAAGAGTGGCCAAATCCCTGAATATTGACATTTGTTGGGTTGGACAGGTAGTCAGGTAGTTGCTGCACATATAAATGGAGAGTATGAAGCACATGAAGAAAACATAAAAAAAAAAATTGGCCAAATCACTCAGGTTTTTCGAGTTCTTCAAATACATCAAGGCAGAACACATTTTGAAAAAGGACAACACTTTGGCTGATACCTTGTCCAAAATAATGGCAGGTGAACACATTGATGGTATGTGAATCAAACCCTTGAATAAGAAATCTATTGACAATGAAGGCATCCTTGTTATAAAGACTAACAAGGGTTGGATGTTACCTTTTATGCAATACATGCAGGATGGTTCACTTCCGTTGGATCCAGCCAGAGCAAAAGACAAAAAGACAAAGGCTTCCCGATACGTCCTCGTCAAAGATCACCTGTATCGGTGAGCATTCTCTTGGTCGCTTACTCAAATGTGTTACGATTGATGAAGGAAATTACATTCTTAGAGAAATACATGAAGGTATGTGTGGTGCACATATTGGAGCTCATAGCCTAACAAGAAAGATAATGAGAGTTGGATACTTTTGGCCAAACATGGAAGTCGATGCCACCATTTTAGTGAAAACATGCCATTAGTGCCAAATTCATGACAATCTACATCACATGTCAACTTCTGAATTACACTCTTTGAGCAATCCAATTCCTTTCTACCAATGGGGCATGGGTTTAGTGAGCCCATTCCCAAAAGTTGCAGTAGGTCGAGAATTCCTAATGGTCGTAGTGGATTACTTCACAAAGTGGGTGGAAGCTAAGTTGTTAACATCAATAACAGCCCGAAAGGTGAAAGAATTTTTTTATGAAGATATTGTCACCCACTTCGGCATCCCAAGAATTTTAATAATAGATAACGGAACCCAATTTGAAGCAAAGGAATTCCAAGAATTTTGTGAGGAATTACAAATTGAACATCGGTTTACTTAACAAAAGAATTACTATTCAACTAATTTTTCGATACAGATGCATTGATCTTAATAGAGATTGGCAATCCTTGAATGCGGCTAGACTATTTTGATGCCGAATCCAACAACTCAAAGTTAGTCGAAAACCTCAATCTCTTGGAACATACAAGAGATAATATAACGACCAAAGAAGCATTATAAACTGGATCACGAATCCAAGAGGAAACAAGATCCAGAGTCCCAAGATTTTATAAATTTGTTCACATAATAGAGATGAGAACTATACCTTTTTGATGACTTGTGCAATGAAGCTTGAGATCTTGTCCTGCGGAATTGGTTGGACGTACTAAGTAAAATATCTTCTAATCCATTCCTTATCTGTTTGGGTGAACGAAAAGGAAAATAAAAGTTGTAGAGTGAGGGGATGGAGGCAAATGTTCTGTGAGAGTTTCTATAGAGAGAAAACGTCTCTAATATTTTTCTTGGGCTTTAGAATGAATATCTAATTTTTCTAGTTATTATAGGATATAAGTAATCCTATAAAATAACTAGATTAGAAATATTGGTTTCCCATGGACCAAGAGCCAAACAACCCAATAATTCTTTTATTTAATTAAAGGTCCAATAATTATTTATTGGATCATGGTCCCAACATAATTATTCTGACTTTAATTAAAAGTTCAATGTTTATTTTTATTCTTAGCCCATCAATAATTAATCTCATGGATATAAGTCCAAATTAATTATAAAACTAATGAAAATAAATTGAAACTTTATTATTTTATTCAAACACAACAATAATTAATCTTATGAGTTATAGTACAATTCAATCTTCAAACTTTATTCGTTTGGAAGTGTTGGTCCTTAAATTTATTTTTTTTTTATCCTTAAAGGTTTTTTTTTCTTTTTTTATTTTTTTTATCATAATTAAAGTTGACTTCAAAATCTGGTGATTTTTTTGAAGAATCTGATCAAATGGATCAAAATATCTAGAAGTAAATTATTTAGGGATGATAAAGGCTTAAAAAAATATTAAGGATTAAAGCCTTCAAAAGGGTAAAGTTTGATGATTGAATTGTACAATAACTCTCAATCTTATGGATCAAAATCCAATTTAATTATACCACTAAATAAAATAACTAGTCACTCCATTATTTTATTCAAACCCAACAATAATTAATCTTATGGATCGAAGTCCAAATTAATTATACAACCAATTAAAATAACTAATTAATTTTTATTCAAACCCAAATAATTAATTCTAAGGATTCATTAAATCCTTAAATAATTATTAGTGCTATATAGAATAAAATCAATTCCTTCCCCAATCTCTTATTTAAGAATGATATAAAATCATTCATGCACAATACAGATAGATTAGGGATTTTAAGACACAATACTCATGGCTCTATAAAATGACCTAAATACCCTTACTATATAGTAGTAATTTACTTAATCATTCTAAAGACCTTCTATTATCACCATAAGAAGACGATATACTCCATGATATATTGTTGTAGAAACAGAAGGCTTGTTGAGATTAATTTCAATTCTTAGAATTTGACCTACAAGTGAAATGACACATTTGCCCTTTTATGTAACACCCACTATTGAGCGTAAGTCTTGCGTACTATCACCTTACTCAATAGCATCTATCATATTTAGGTATCTAGTTCTATTATCATTGAATCACAGTGAATACTCACTATAAAAATATTCAGTACAACAACAATTGTACTATCGAGATGTCGGATTGAGTAATCCAACCAAGAACAACACATAAGGGGGTGATTAATCCATCTCATAAATGAAATGGCATAGAGACCCTACTGTATGAGTCTATCTTAACTAACTAATTTCAAGTATCTAACATACAAGGCTATTGATTTCCATAATGAGATCTCACTTATAGCACATCAAAGCACAAGGAATTAGCTTCGCCAGACCACCAACAAATACTCATGTCATGGGGATGTGTCCACTCAGTAGCAATAGTAATATTAGTTCTCTCTTCTTTGATAGTGCCTTTAGAGAACAATTACTGAATGGTCCTGTTCTACATATACAAAATGTGCTAACACATGTAGTTCGAGACCATTACCTAAAAACTAAAGGTAAGTCACCCTATTTAAAGGCGACTAATGTGTTATGACCTTCGTTTAATGGAACACCCAATTCCATTAACCAGCAAATAACTAATTCCTTATGATTTAAACTTCCGGTGATCCATACCTTACTATACTGAGCGTCCCAACACACAAATCACCTATTTAAATCAAGTTGGACCTTATTGCATGTTGTGCTAATATTTATAAATGTATTTATAAAGATTATAGTCTTTTACACATTATCTTAGAAAATGATAGTCTGTTGGGGCATAAATCCCAACAAAAAGACAATTACCTAAGAAATTAAAACCAACACCAATTTAGTTAGGTGACTTGGTATTTAGGAAAAATGAGGTGAGTAGACAAGACTCTACAAATGAGCTAGACCTAGCTTGGGAAGGACTATACATTGTTGCTAAAGATAATGGTAATGGGAGTTACCGGCTAAAAGACATGGATGGTCTACATGTTGCTCGTTCCTAGTATTGTTACCATACATGATAGAATAACGATTTACCAATTACAATAAAATAAAAACTCTTACACCAATCTCATATCGAATTAATCATAGAAACTCTATATGATTGTCTATAAAAGAGCTCATAAGGAGACCAACAAGTATCTTTCTGTTTCTCTCTCTTCCTAACTTTGAGCAATTATACTCTCTCTCCATCTAACTTTGACATCGGACCTATCGGTAGAGTTCCGGCTACATCAGTTGGCAAAAAATTGAATCCTCTAGGCAAGGGAGGATTATCCCAATATCTAGTTAAAACACCCC
>JAOXNR010000028.1:7375988-7392621 GCA_028571225.1 Parsonsia alboflavescens | reverse complement strand
AAAGGGGATGAAAAATTCTATAAAGGATTTAAAATCTTATAAAAGCAATTATAAGATTAGTTAGAAATTGATTAAAAGGAAAGTAGAAAAAAGAAAAGGGAAGGAAACACAAGAAGCAACACAAAATGTCACCAACACATTATTTTTGACTTATGGGGATTGTAATGAGATTATGGGCTTTTCCCACCTTGAACGGGGCCCCATTTATTGGTCATGGTATGATATCATTCTGGCTCTGAACATTTGCTTTAGGGCCCACTGCGGTTGTAACAGTTTAAGATTGTCTGTTCTGAACTGATCTCCATTTCTTGTGGGCCCCTTTTTTTTTAAGATAAATAAAAAAGGGGCCCACAAGAAATGGAAAAAAAGATTTTTAAAATAAATAATAATAATAATGAAAAACCAATAACTGATAATAGCTAATTGTATAGTTCTGACCCCTGAGCTGTCTTTCATGTGTGGAAGGTCTGTCCAGGAAAAAACTGTAAATTATTTATTTATTTTCTTTGGAAGGTAAGATTGAAAAATTTTACCACGAGAATTTAATGGAAAAAAATTGAACTCTAATTATTTGAATTGGGTTGAGAAGTAAAAAGTTGCTTTAGTTTTATTTAGATGAATTTACAATCTCAAATATTTTCTAGAGCATTTTGTTATCCTCACACAGTTTAAATATTTATATGATATTAAATACATTTAGTAATTAAATACTAACATTGAATTTAATGAAAAAGTATTGTTTCTAAACTTTAATAAAATTTTTAATAAATTTATCATTATTATTAATGTAGTCAAAGAAATCAGTAAAAATACTATAATGATTAATGAGAGGTTACATTCTTGAAATTAAAAATATTTTCAGTGAAAATTAAAATTTCAAAAGTACCAAAATGAAAACAGCAACTTTGTGTTTAATTTAGAGAGAATACTAAAAGTCCAAAATTTATATCTATTATCTGTCCAATACTGCATTAATAGGAATGTAGTGAATGTCAAGTATCACAATTATAGAAGATATTGCTTTAACGGTTTTTTTTTTAGAGCATTGTTTTAACCATTAGTTTTTGAATTTTAAAAGTTTTGGATGAATAATTAAATGGTATGAAAATTAAATCATTGGAATAATTAACTAATTTTCTTAAACAAAATTTGAATTTATATGGACTCTATGGATTTAGGTAATTGAATTATTAAATTAAAAAGATATATCAACAAATCAATTCCCAAACAAAAAAATCAAGTCCAATGTTACCTAATGCCAAAATTTTTAAAGATGATTTTGATTTTGAAGGTTATTTAAATCGATAAATTATAAATATTGTTATTTTAAATATTTTTTAAAAATAAAATGAGATGTTAGGGTAATATTGTGGAATGTATTAGTGCACTTCATATAGAGTGCATAATTAAGTTTCTAACAGTCAACATCTGATTTTATTTTTAAAAAATAAAATCTTCAATAATTTTTTTTAAAAATATATTTATATATTTTACACTAAAAGGATAAAATAAATCATAGGGGTATTGGATCAAATTTATTATTTTTTTTTAAAAAAAGTTAATAGTTAACTTTGACCGTAAAGATTTAACGATATATAGAGTGCATTAGTGCACTTTATAGAATTTTCACACACACACACATATATATATATATATATGGGTAATGATATACAATGTACAATTAAATCTCTAACTGTCAAAGTTAACGATTAACATCTGATTTTATTTTTTAAAAAATTAAATCTTCAATAAAGTAGATTATTTTTTGTAAATATATTTTATATATTATACCCTAAAAGAATAAACTAAACCTTAGAGGTATTGAATCAAATTTATTATTATTTTTTTATAAAAAAACTTAACTATTAATTTTGATCGTTAAAGATTTAACAGTATACTTTATAACATTTTTGTATAATATATATATATATATATATATTACATAATTTAAAAATTTTCAATATGTTTTTACCTTTTAAATATCTTCACCTAACTTCATATATCACTATTTAAATATAACTTTTAACCATTCAATGTGTAGTTGAGTAATTTGAAAGTAAATCCTAATAATAATTATGAGTTCGATTCGAATTTCTTTCATATGTATATATATATATATATATATATATATATATATATAAATCAGAATTGATATAAAACGTAACTGTTGGAGTTTATATAACTCTTTTCACCATAAACTATTACAAATACCAGCATGACTCAAATATTATAAATATTCTTAATTACAATTGTATCATATTTTTAAGTGGAATAGCCTTTCGTATTTCTTATGAGAGATTAAAAAAAATTATAAATAACAAAAAAATATTTTTCAAAAAACCTCATTCTATTCTTCTTTTACAGGTTCTTTAGCATGCGTAAAGAAGAATAGTGAATTTCGTGATTAATCAATGAATTTTCTTCGAATTAATATCAAGCCCCTTATAAACAAAACTTAATCCATTTGTTTTTTTTTTCCCTACAAAAAATATAATAAATAAAAACTCATTTTAGATTCCTCCAAAGTGGAGTCATCATCAGTAAAGTCTTTTCCGTTATTTTCTTTTTCTTATTTAATTTAATTCTTTAAGTAAAGGCTTCTTTCTGGCGGACAGTAGCTTTCAACTTTTATTTTTTAATTAAAAAATATTCTAAGAGAAAAAAGAGATCATATTCCGGCCCGAAGTAACTAGTTTAGGTGCATTGCCTTTGGAGAGAGAAAAAAAATCTTAAACCGGAGTGATCTTTATTTATAGATATATCAATTTACAAATGAGAGCCTTTGTATTTATAGAGGTTATGACCAATTATGAGGAGCCTCTATTCACACTGATTCTCACTATAATTACATGTATCAAGAATATAATAATCAAGACTCTTCAATATTCAGAATATAATAATCAAGACTTTTCAGTTTCTAAAATTTTATATTCCTCTTATATGTACCAAAATGTATGAACTTACCTTTTCAAATGATCTTCGTCAAGTATGGAACTAGATACATAGTGTGCAGCAATGGACATTTACAATATTTAATTAAGTCATAACTGAAATATTTATAACATATCCCCTTGAATGTCCATTCATAAGATATACCTTTTGACGTGAGACACAAATGTACCATGGCCTCGTTAAAAACCTTTTATCAAGAAAGCCCAATTTAGGACAAACACTTGATGAAAGGGAAAAAAAATACCGCGTATATCTTACTCCCCCTGAATCAATGACTCAAAAAGTGCATTTGTAAAGTTTTAGAGAATAAATCTGCTAGATTGTTGCATGACTCGATCTGCTTGACATAAATTTCTTCTTTTTTACATAATTCATGAGTAAAAAAGAATTTGGTTGATATGTGTTTCGTTTAATCACCTTTCTTTTAATTTTGCAATACATGCTGCCTGAGCTTCATACAAGATTACGCTATCATTGGTTAATGCTTCCAAAAAACATGAACCTCTAATATATTGATCCATTAAGAGCATCCAATCCCGATTTATCATCTTTTGAGTAATATAATCCCATATCCATCATCCATTGGAGATAACAGAAAATATGTTTAATACTCCAATGTCTTTTAGAAGGGTTAAGTTAAATCTTATTACAAGATTCACAACAAAGGCTATATCTGGTCTAATATTGTAAGCCAAATATAGAAGCACACCAATAGCAATAAGATAAGGCACTTCAAGGCAAGTATCTTATCATCATTTTCACCACGATGAAATGGATCATTTTTTATATCTAGAGACCTCACCACCATAGGTGTACTCAATGGATGAGCCTTATCCATATAAAACTTATTAAGAATCTTTTCAATATAACAAGATTGATGGACAAGTACTTCTTTTGAAGTATAAGTGAGTTGAAGACTAAGACACAATTTGGTCTCCCAAATACTTTCATTTCATACTCACTTTTCATGCATATCATTGCCTTGGATAATTCATCTAGAGTTCCTATGAAGTTTATGTCATTCACATAAATAACAGTGGTCAAAAATTTTGTGCCATTCTTTTTAATAAAAATATGTGAGTAAATGGAATTGTTATTATAACTCTTACTCAATAGGTACTCACTAAGGCATTGAAACCACATTCGCCAGGACTGTTTTAGTTTATAAAGAGTCCGATTCAATTTAATTGAATATCTATCACAAGAATCCGATCTTATTACCTCTAGCAATTTAAATCCTTCATGGATTTTCATGTAGATGTCGTGACCTATGGATCCATACAAATAGTCCGTAATGACATCCATCATTTGCCTTTCGAATCCTAATTGTATAGCCAGGCTAATCAAATAAAAGTTATTGCATCCACCATAGGAGAATATGTCTAAATAAAATCAATTCCAGGACGTTGGGTAAAACCTTATGTGACTAGCAGGACCTTATAGTGAACAACTTTATTTTGTTCATTTCTTTTTTACACAAATACCCATTTATACCCAACAGGGTTTACAATTGTTGTCCAAAAACTTTTCTTTTCTCTAACGAGATTAACTCAACATTAACGGCTTCTTTCCACATAAGCCAATCATCCTTCAACCTACAGACCTCAAACGATATAGATTGTAGATCTTCATCATCATATATGATATTATGCGCAATAGTATTGGCAAAATCTGTGTTAATATATTTTTTCCCATTGGTCATATCTTTTTCCTATCAAGACATAATTCATAGGGATCTCATCATTTTCATTGTGCATGTTCACAATGTCGTTGTGGGCATTCACAACATTTTTAGGTACCTAATTATCATCTTTAATGTGAACTATACCTGGCTTTTTCGAGAAATGATATACCCTCAACTCTTTCTAAATTAGATAGAGTAATATGTGCTCTCTTTCTTTTTCGAGGGTTTTTATCTTCAGCACCAATAGGCCTGCCACTATTCTGGCAAAATTCACTTACTTGTCCTTGAGGGATATCAATTAGAAGTAGGGATGGCAAAATGACTTAACCCGATGAGTACCAGAATTGGCCTGACCCGTTTAGGGTCGGTATTTCCTAACCTATTTTGAAATAAGAACAAGTATGGGTTTCAAAGAGAAGACTCGTGTACAGGTTAGGTTAGGCTTGGGGCTAACTAATGATTTGGCCTGACCTGGCTCGACCTAACCCTTTTTTTTTTAATATATATATATATATATATATATTAACCTTAACCCTAATCTTCCTTACTCTTCTCTCTTTCTTCCCTCACGTTGCTTCTCCCTTCTTCACTACTTCTCCGTCTCTCTTTCTATCTGCGTCGCTTCTTCTTTCTCTCAACACCGCATCCCATCTCCCCTTTCCCCAGCCGTTGCTGCCTTCTTTCTCCCTACGTCGCATCCCATCTCCCTTTTCCTAGTCCGTTGCGCTGTTGCTGCCTTCCGTCTTAAGTCGCCATTGCTACTGCCAGTTTCAACTGCCTTTATTGTTGCTTGCAGTCCATTTGTGAAGGAATAAAGGCAGTCCATTCATCCTAGAGGAATAAGATGACTTCTTCCCCTTTTCCTCTTTTGGCAAAATGGATCAGTGTTTGGTGAAATGGTGGATGAAGCGTGGCCACCGTACCAGAGCGTGATTGACGATTACTTTGGTTCTCAAGGACTGAAGGGCTATAGAGGATTGTTCTTGGTTGGGTTCTCACCCATCTAGGATGGTCCAGTGGTTGTCTGACAGGCATCTAACACCTTTTTTTATATTATCATTATTGAATATGGTTTTGTAATTATTTTATTGAATGAAGAGTTGTTCTTCTTGCAGCTGGGAAGATGAAAAAATCACTTCGAAGTCTTTTTTTTTCTTGGCTTCAATTTGCAAACCTACAGAATGAATATATGGATTTGAAAATGATTCTTTATTGCAGGATTTTTTTACTTAATTTCAATTTCTTGTACTTAATTATAGGATTTTATCCTCAACTTCAATTTCTTGTACTTCTATTATTATTATTATTATTATGTTTTTTTCAAAATGAAAATTAGGTGAATTTTCTTTGTTGTTCTAAATAACCCAGTAGGACGAGTCAAAATGGGGTAGATCGGGCCTAGTATTAACAAAATAGGATGGGTCACAACCTTGTATTGAAAAATGCATCGCAGGTTATAAGCCAGGGCGGGCCTGGCTCCAGGAAAGGTAAGGTAGGTCTAGGTTTTCAAAAACTTACCCTGACTTGCCCTATTACCATCCCTAATTAGAGGGAGCATTGGCAATCGGGATATCAACATTTTTGGCAGACAATTAACAAGTTCTTGCAAGTGAATCATTTTCTTAACCTTATGTTCATTTGATTAGTATGAGGATCAAAATGAACCAAGGAGGGAATGCTCCATCTGATCTCATGAATTTAGTTTCCCAGCTGCTTTTCAATTCTCCCCCTAATGTTTGGAACACTGCCTCGTCAAAATGACAATCATCCAATCGAGCAATGAATTGGTCTCCTATCCTAGGCTCAAGTTATTTAATTATTGACGGAGACTCATAACCAACATATATTTTCAATCTCCTTTGTGGACCCTTCTAGTCTGTTGTGGTGGAATAATCAGTACATAGATACATCCAAATATGTGGAGATGGGAAACATTTGGTTCCTTTCCTTGAACCAATTGCATAGAGAAAACAAGATTATAGCTTGTTGGTCGAATTCTTACTAACGTAGCTACATGTAAGATAGCGTGTCCCCAAGTTGAAGATATCAATTCATTTCTTGAAAGTAAAAGCCTTGCAATCAATTGAATTTCTTTTAATGAACGATTTAGCAAGACTATTCTAGGTATGACATATGGCACTAGATGTTCTACCTTTATTCCAATTCATTGACTATACTCATCAAATATGTTCTTTGGCAAATATCAAGACATATACACTTGATATGATGGTCTAAGCAATATGCTCTCAGTTTTATTATTTGTGCAAATAGTTGTGAAAGGCTAAATTTCTTAATGAGAGCAAGCATAAACAGGATCATCTTGTAGAGGTATCAATAAGGACCACAAAATATTTTAAAAAGGTCCACAAGGTGGATCAATTGGTTCACAAATATCACCTTGTATTCTTTCTAGAAATACTAGGGATTCAACATTAACTTTAGAAGTTGAGGGCCTCATTATAAGTTTGTCTTTCAAATATGCAGCATATATGAACTCACTAAGCTGAAAAACCTTCTTATTTTTCAATGAGCGGCCAAAATGTGTTTTCAATAATACACTGCATCATACTTGAGATTGGATGACAACAACAATCGTGCCACACTAAAAGTTTATTGGTAAGCTCCAAACTAACCAAATCGTGGTATAGTACAATTTGATGGATAAACATGATATTTTCTCAACTATTTTCTTTGTTTCTATCTTCGAACTTGTAACATAAAGATACTTAATACCTTTGTCATCCATCGTTGTAATATGATATCCATTTCCAAAAATATCCTTAAAATTTAGCATCCGTAAAGAATGATTCATTACTTTCTTTAACAATTGCCGATTTGAATGGAGTGCCCTAGACAAAATTATTTGTCTCATGGACAAGATTTCAATTGCCTTCTCTTTATTTTTGAGACAAGTTTAATAAGCAACAATAAGGTACTTAGGTGTCTGGTACATTTTGACCTAATGAGCTTTTGTGCCACATCTAAGCATTCATCTTTGTTTTTAGCAATTGATTTCTAATCATTTGTAGTCCGTCTCTTGATATTTTTGGTTTTCATATCTTGATGCCTACATCCTCGTGTGTTACAACGAGGGTCATAATTTTTCTGGATATCAACATGTGTTTCTGGCATAATGGCTGAACCAGTTAGTCTCAATGTATGATTTTTCATGAGTAATTCATTATTTAGCTCAACCACAAGTAAATAAGAGAAAGTTACCAGAATATTTCTTGAAGCCTTTCTCATGATATTGCTCTTGCAACAACACATTAGAAGTATGAAAGGTTGAGAAAGACTTCTCAACTAAGTCCGAATCAACGATACCTTCCAGACATAATTTCAATTGGGAACTTATTCATACATTCTAGAATTATATGCGCTTAAAGATTGGAAGTCTTACAATCTCAAATGAATCCATTCATAACGAGCTTTCGGGAGAATCATCGTCCTGAAGTTCTTGAATCTACCATTCAAGTTTTGTCATAACTTTTGAAGATCTTCAATAGTGAGATACTCGCATCTAAAATTTTCATGGAGATGGTGTCTCAACATGATCAAAGCCTTTGCCTTATGCCTATTGGAGGAATTATTCATCTCAATAATAATCTCTTCCAAGCCATTCACCTGGAGATGTAATATGACATCAAGAATCCAAGAGAGATAGTTCTTACCTGATATGTCCAACGAAGGGAATCACAAGCTTTCCAACTTTCCTTCATGCTTAGCAACACTCGAATCTTGGAACCTAAGTCGAAACTATATGCGGCCATTAGGAATGGTTAGAGACTCGTGTTGATAACGTGTTGTACAAATAAAGAAAGAGTATAAGAGTTTTAGAGATATAAACTGGAATGATCTTTCATTCATAGATGTATCTATTTACAAATGAGAGCCTTAGTATTTATAAAGGCTATAACTAACTATGAGGAACAACTATTCATACTGATTCTTACTATAAATACATGTATCAAGAGTGTATTAATCAAGACCCTTCAATATTCGGGATATAATAATCAAGACTCTTCAGTTTCTGAAATTTTATATTCCTCTTGTATGTACCAAGATGTATGAACTTGTCTCTTTAAATGATCTTGGTTAAGTATGAAAGTGGATGCATAATATCCAGCAATGGATATTCACAATATTTAATTAAGCCATATTTGAAATATTTATGACAAAAGATAAATTTTCATGGAGTGAATGCCATGCTCCATTATATCATTTATTTATTTATAAAACTTAAATATTTATTTTTAATTCAAATTTAAATTAATGATATCCATCTTTTGTTGTAATGTTTTTCCCCCTCAATAACTTTCTTTCCTAACTATATTATTAATTATAGACATAAGTTAGTAACTTAATTAAAATGAAAGACATTCTTTAATCTTCAAGAGGAACAAAATCCATCAAGCTTCCTCCCATTAGTACTTTGATACATTTTATTCTTATTAAAGCTTTTGATTTATTCCCAAAATTTAGGGTTCTGGTATTTTGTGTATATATATTTTTCATTTCACGATTTAATATCCTCGATCTCTTACTCCCAAAAAAAAAATCCATATTGAATTTTGGTGAAATAAGAGTACTATTTCTCTGTTAAATTTGATTCAAATGATATGCAGAAAATCTAACTTTAAACCTAGTAAAGATATCTGACTTAAATGAGTACATATAATGGTATGATTTTTATGAGTTAAAAAAATTTTAATAGATTGAAATCCCAACAACAGCTCTAAATCCAAAAGTATCAAAGTGCAGAAGGAAGGGGCGTCAGAGACACGGTGTATCCCAAAAAAGGCAAGAACAAACCGTGCTATGCGTCAAAGGGATTACGCTAATAGGGATATGTGGTTTCTTGATTTGTGACATATATAGTGGGTACACCCCACGTCTTCTCAGACCCACATGAATCCCACAAAACAACCCCCACCTTGGCCTTTGCACTTCTTTTGGATCCATAAAGGTCTAAATCTCACTGACACACAGAGGAGAGAGCCATGAGAGGAGGGGGAAAAGGAATCTGGGGTTGGGGAGGACTAATCTGCTCCGTATTTACACTAATGCCCCTTGCACTGGTGTGAACAGAGAGAGTAGTTATTACAAACACATAAAAAGATCGTGCCTAATAGTGAAATTATCAAACCACAAAGGAAAATAACAGTAAATAATGTCCCTCAAAAAAAAAAAAAAAAAGGAATTTCAAGATCCATAGCAGAGGCATTCATTTGCCCAGCAGTTACTCAAAACCTACAAAGAAGAACGCGGTTAAGGGCAGGGTAGAGTAGTTTCACTGCTGCAACAGCCTGTGCCTTGGTATTTTATTTCCATTTTTTTTTAGTGTTACCGAAAGAGGTTGCCTCAGTTATAGATAATTTTAGACAGGTAAAAATGGAATCATGACAGGAAGAAACAAAAGGAATCCTTTGTAACCCAAAAAGAACTGCAGACAGCAGCAGGACAATGGCATTCACACAACCATATAATCAGTATCTGCTTGAAGATAAGTTTCAACTCAAAAGATGGAAACAGAGAATAATAAATCTTACATGAGAAAATCTTAGGCTTTGCATTATTCTGGTATTCTGCCATTAACATAAATCATCATCACAATTCACATTACAGAGATAAAAGACTGCTACTGAAAACTCTTGAAAACAAAGAGGTTGACATTTAGATACAGAATTTCTTAAGAAAAGTAAAAACTAGTACCTATCTCAACCACATGCGAAAGGTTCATCCAAAAAATAACAAATGATGGCCAATCAATAATGTCTCCAGGAGAAACCTAAAGCAATACCACATTGCAGAATGCACTCCTCAAGTAATCAACCAAACAGATCCTCAACAACCCATCACAGCACAGTTGTAAACAAACACTCCAGCATGTTCCTTTACACCAATGACCTTCCAATCCAAAGTGCCATTGCTGGTACCTGATTTAGGGCTCCAAGAATTTAGAACAATTGATTCTCCTTCTGGGCCCCTTTGACCACCCACAACAAGAAGTTCTTTCCCGCAGGCTTTAAAGGCTAGACCCCAACCATTTGAAGAATCAGCACGGACTGGAAGTCTTCCTAATACGCTCCACGAGTTCTTTTCCTGATCATATTTCTTTACCATATTGGTCAGATATTCAACTGCATAAAGTTGATTGTCAACTACTGCAATGAGCGGAGGTGCCTGGGCAGCTCTATTGACAGTTGGATACATGCCCTCTATTTTCCTCCACTTCCGTGTCCTTAGATCAAACTCCTCCCCACATGTTAATGAATCAGTTGGACTAGTCATCCCTCCTATCACATAAAATTTTCCATCCATGAAAAAACCAGAGCAAAGTCTACGGGGAGTGTGCATGTTGGGTAACATTTCCCATCTGCCTGTTTCAGAATTGTACAGCTCTGCAGATTTGAGAATGTTCCCGTTTTTGTCACTTCCTCCTGCTACAATAGCAATTGGACCAAGACCACTTGAACCAAATAAACAACGGGGATGATTCATTCCCTCACACTTGACCCAACCATGCTGAATTAAACTGTACTTCCAAATAGCAAACTCAAACAATTCCCGGCCAAAAACCAGTAGTTCACACCCCACAGCTAATGACTCTTTATCAGCATAATTGAAACAGTCATCACAGGGAACTTTAGGCAGTCTCATCCACTTCTTTCTGAAAGGATCAAAAGCTTCCCACCCCCTTGGGTCACAAACCATATAAACCCAGTGCTCAATGACACCCAACTGCCTCCGCAACTCATACAAATATCCACTTCTAATTAGCGAATTAAATCTCCCATTTAGGCAAGACAAGGAAGGATGATCTGACCTAGATACCCAAACAAGACATGTTAATGCAACATCATCATGCAGCCCTGGGAGAAGAGAATCACTTGATCCACAATTTGAATGACCATCATCTTCTTCTCCATTTGAAACCATTCCCACTTCACCTCTTATTTCCCCAACAAAATAATAAGGCGTCAACTTATTTACTTTCAAAGAAGAACACAACAGTTTCTTTGACTTACGGGTTCCTAAAACCATTGTATCATACCAGAGCCAAATAAACAAAACAATCAATTTCCAAATAAGCTAAATCTATCTCGATTTCTCGATCATTTTTTGCAGTATGAAGAGAACTATTTTTTTTTAAATCCTATCCACCAATAGAATATCTTCAAAGACATAAAACCCATGTGAAAATTCCAAAACCTATCTTCAAATAAGACCTCGAATTCAACTTCATCATCACGTATCACCTCAAATCACTATTATCAAGATAAATCCAAAAAAACTTTCATCAACACCACCAAAATTTCATAATTTTCTCAGCTGTTTCCCTCGGGAAATACCTTGTAGCGACTCCGATGGCTACTTTACAGACAAATATGTAAGGAAACAGAAAAAATGAAAGTAAATTGGATACAAACGGGTCCTCACATAAATGCTAGGATCTCACCGGAAAACTGTAGTTATTTATTCCAGCCAACAAAATCTTGCAACCGATGAAGAGATTTCATGAACGGAACTCAATTGTGGTCTATTGATCTCTGAGGCGAAATATCACCGGCGAATCTGAAAGAGAAAAGGAAACCCGGGAGCATCTCACCGGAGTTCAGATGAGCATCTCAGCAAAATGCGTTATTGTTCATTTGAAGGAGAGAGAGAAGTGACCTGGTATTGATAGGGAAAACTGCAAAAGTATCCCTCTTTGTAGAAATGGCCCCTCATTTATTAGTTATTTATATTTAGCTTCTTTAATTTTATCTTTATTCAAACATAACCCTCATAGTTGAAAATACTTTCTTCCTTCCCCCCTTTTTTTTATTATCTAGTAAATAAGTATTAAATGGTTCCTTTTGACTTGTTATTAACTATTCAATATAGAAATAATCTGATATAACTAAATTTAGGTCATACTTCCTTTTCTATTTTAGAGGAAAAAAAAGAAAAAATTTAATAAATCTAAGTGCAATGTTAAAGTTTTCAATTATTTTTTTAATAAAAAGATACCAAAAAAAAATATAGAAATGATATTTTAAAGCATTTTCTTAATTTTCTTTTATCAAAAAAATTAAGAAAATTAGAATACCAAAATACAAGCAAAAATTTCCAAATTCATACTTCCTTCTTCCAGAATTGAATGTGTAAATTTTTATTTTGAGTTGTTAAGGAATGAATGTTTCATTTTTTAAATTAGTTAAAACTTTTTGAATAATTTGATATTGTTAGGTTTAAGTTAAACTAAGTTAACTAATTTTTTTAAAAAATTATGTTTAACAAAATGAGACATTCAATTTCAAATGGTATCTTGTTTTTAAGGGTAAAAACAAACTAATACAAACACATTAGGGAATTTGTGAGTTTATTTTTCATAGCTAATGTTTAACAAATACACAAGTATTTAATCTTTTTTTTTTTAACAAAAAAAAAAAACCCTAGACTTTATGAATTAGAAGACAAAAATGATACTATTTTCTTGTATATAAGTTATGATTGGAAAAGTACCAAATGTCCTGAGGCTGAAAATTGAAGAGTAATATCAGTGGTTGGGCAACAGTATGGCACTTAAATTAGTTATTCTTGGCTTAAAATTGCATGTGTCACACTGTCACTTGTACCATGCCATTCTCATGATTTAAGCCTCATGTAATCATTATCCTTATGGTTTTGGGGAAAATATATATATATATTGAAGCACCTAATCAATGTCTTTAACATTCTATTTTTAAGTAAATTGAAAGAAAACCAATTAATACAAAAACCAGAAATTATTACTGGTAATTCCTTTATTAAATTACTCTTTGTCTCAAAATCTAATCTTGAACTTTATAAGTATGAGATTTTAAGTGTTGAAAATAACTTGTTCAAACGGTAGAAAAGTTGTTCTTTAGAAGAAAAAGAAAAATCAAAAGATTTTGATCTCATAATTAATAGATTTATACATGCATTCGACCCAATAAATTATCTTTACCGCTAATTTTAGACATGTCTACTCTTCCTTTTGAGTTTATTGATTTTTCTTACCACCTACTTGATCTTGCTTGGTAATACTAGATTTAAAAAGAGATAGTTTTATTTTACTAATCTGTTTAAAATTGAATGTCTTTTTACTTTAAGTTATTTGAGATTTAAAATCTCATTTCCTAAACTAGTAAAAGTTTTACAAAAGAATTAATATTATTATATTAAAAATAAACTCAATTGAACTCTTTCAATAAAATTTACTAAGATAAAAAGTGACATTAAATCCCCGAACGGAAGAATATTATTTATATACATACATCTCTCTTTCCCCTTTTTTATTTTATTTTATTTTTTTTAACGCTATCTAAGCCAACTTATATGTCTCTCTTCCCTTTTCTTCAAAAGGCTACATATGGACCTTTAGACTCACGAAACTCTTAGAAAGGTTTAAGAAATTCTATTCTTATGGATATAAAAAGATATAATATATATATATATTTATACACACATCTATATTATACTAAAAAGAAAGACAATTCATGTTAATAGCTACTAAGTGCCAACATTGATGATAACGGTGGGGGGGTGTTGTCAAATAGATCATTACGGTGGAAGGGAAGTCATTGGGTCACAGTCAAATTAGTACTATGCCTATGGCTAAAATGGAAAAAAGAGATAAATGTCAATAGATTGTTGTATAAGTAGAACGAAATTGAAGTCCAAAATAAATAAATAAATAAATAAAATACCGTTCATGTACATTTTTAGTTTTATATATACTCTTTTCGTTCGAAATTAAATGATCACATTTTTATGTTGAGTTGTCTGGAAATGAATATCTCATTTTCTGAATTAGTTGAGATTTTTTTAAGAAATTAATATGACTAAGTGTAAAATGAGATACGTCAACTAATTTTATTAAAATTTATACAAGTCAAAATGAGACATTCAATTCCTGACGGAGGGAGTATGAGATTTCATATTTAATCTAATATACTTGTAAATATATTTCAATATTTTTCTATCAAAAAATTTAATTAATTAAATATTCACCGAACTAAAATTGTGATTGTTAATGTCTTTTATAAAGTAATAAACTACATAAATGTGAAGATGACACGTTGAATTATTTTTTAGTTATATATATATTTTTAGTTTTATTATACATTGAAGGATACTTTAAAGTGATAGTGCAAACTAAATATCATTTAAATAATAAAAAAACACCATTCAACTTATTTAAGCGAACATTACAGTAATAACATTTTAATATAAAACGGTAAAAAAAAGTAGACTTAATGTACAATATAATTTGGAAATATCTATAATAAATCCTAATGATTTTTTTAACTAAATATGAATTTAAATAATTGAATTTTTCTAAAATGTAATTGAAAATTACATGCAAGTATTTCTTTATTATTATTATTATCTATTTTAGAAAATATTTATTTGAACAGATAGAGGATGACAAGTTAAATTATTTTTTCTTACTTATATTTTATTTTTAATTTTACTATTTTATATTTTATACAACAATTGTAAGTGACTCCGACATATTATGCTGGTTTTTACCTAGTATAAGTTAAAAGAAGATAAGTGCAAGTTAAGAAATCAAAATTTTCTACAGCAACACAATGGCTTCCGTTACTATGTTATCACTAACAAAAGCTTGTTATAATAAACACAATGACTTAGGGTTAGGGATGTCAATATGGCATGTCAGGCTAGGTATTAGCAGACCTAGACCTGTCATGTTCTAGAATATTCTAACCCTATCTTGATCTATGCCCCTCGATGGGTTGCAATAATGAGACCTAAGACTTGACATGTGATGTCTCGTTTATCCCGTGGTTAGATATTTAACTTGTCTTGTCCTTAACCCAATTTCATTACGATTTTTTTTTAAAAAAAATCTACTTCAATATTTTCAAAATATGTTCTCACACTCATTCAAATTAAATAACATAACACATATTCAAATCAAATAATCCTAAAATTATCAACCATTTCAAATAAAAGTTCAAGTTCAATTGTTCAAAATAAAATACAAAGTTTAATCCATTACTTAATTTACTTTATTAACATGTGTATATACAAATATTTAAATAAAGAATTAAGAATTTTGTTTATTATTTGATGAATTATTTGCAGAAGTGATAGTGGTTTGTATAATAAGTTAATAACAAATTACTATTGTACGAACATTAAATTATTTTATCCTTAAAATCATCTATATTTATTATTTAATATTTATGTATTATTTATATTTTTGTTCATAATATTATACAATATGTTAATAGATTAGTGCGAGGAGTTTAAGATAAAACATCTACATTTCATTGAGAAATTTATACAATATATTCATTCCATTAAGAAATTTGGCTAAATGATTATTATATGATATATTGATAGAGTTTAAAGCATATTATTATCTTTTATTCATAACATACATGATTACCTTACTAGTTTTAGTAAAGAGGAAGTATATTCTTTTAATTTAATTAGTTAAACAATATATACATTAATGATTTTAGTAAGTTATATATATGGGGTAATGTTATAAAATGTACGGTTAAGTTTTAAAATTCAACTTTAATGGTCAATATTTAAAAAAATTTAAAATCTTCAATAAAAATATTATTTTTTGTAAATATATTTTATATATTATACCCAAAGGGATAAAATAAGCCCTAAGGGTACTAGATCAAATGCATTATTTTTTAAAAATAAAAATAAAATAGTTAGCCGTTAACTTTAACGGTTAGAGACTTAACAGACTCCATACAGGGTGCACTAATGCATTTTATAACATTTTGATATATATAAATATAAATATACATATACATATATATATATATATATATAAATATAAATATACATCCTGACTGGTACGAACAGCTTGGAAAATGTTTTGTTTATCTAATTCAGTGAGATGTTCATCCCACCAACATTTGAGTTGACCAGTAAATCCGGCCACTAAGATGTGTGCTAATAAGGGATCAGAACTATTGTGAGTGGTTCTATAAG
>JAOXNR010000028.1:7365720-7375888 GCA_028571225.1 Parsonsia alboflavescens | reverse complement strand
CTCAAAAAAAAACCAAATTTCATAATATATATATATATATATATATATATATATATATATATATATCAAATTGTAAAAATAAAATTTTAAAAAGGCAGAGTATAGTTTTTGCAAATATTAGTCAACATTCAACTCATAAACAAACAATATCAAAAATTTAGACAATCACAGAATCTTTACTTATCATTATCAAATGTACAACTATGATCATCAAAGGTAGAAAAAAAAAAAGACCCGAAAGGAAAACTTACATATAAATAGTGGAAATAAAATGTTTCAATGGTGTTGTGACTTGAACAGTTGAGTTGTTCTCACTGCTTCTCCGGCAATTGTGAGGTAACAAAAGGTCCTTTGGGGTTGGGTTATTTTAGAAAAGGGTTTGAACTCAATAAAAGAAGGGTTTTGACTTTTAACTAGCAACAAGAAGGGGGTAAGTTGATTCTTCGATCATCGGCAACTGGTGTAACTCAGGTGATTTTGGAGTGACAGAAGTACGATTAGAAATTATCCATTCGACTTCCAACTTGGTTTTGGTGTGTCGATTTGTTTAAGAGCAATGGATGTCTTTTTCATAAAGTCAGCTTTATTCAAATTTCAAATTGGGTATCCGTATTAATTTGCTTACTCAGTGAAAAATCAGTTACCTAAATGGATACAATTGAAATGATTTGATAAATCAAGCATAATTGAAATTCAATTTGGATATTTTTGAGATTCCCACAATATATTTATTTTGAAAATATTGTTATAACATGAAAATATTTAACTTGGAACAGAGATATGTACTTTCCCAATTTAGTACTATATCGATCCATGGTTTCATTTGCTTGATTGGGATTCCGATGAAAGCAACTCT
The DNA here is from genome assembly GCA_028571225.1 of Parsonsia alboflavescens. NCBI lineage: Eukaryota > Viridiplantae > Streptophyta > Magnoliopsida > Gentianales > Apocynaceae > Parsonsia > Parsonsia alboflavescens. Next base: position 7,375,032 of record JAOXNR010000028.1, on the reverse strand, counting down.
TTTACGTGTCAGAAAATAGAAGATAAAAATGACTTCAGTGGAAGGCTCCTTTATCCTTTGATTCGTTCGTCAAAAGATTACTTACCATTAGAGGATTAAAGTTTGGCCAAGGAATAATAAGATATTTCGCATAGATATATATATATATATATAAATATATATATATATATTTTTTAAAAAAAAAAAAAAAAAAAAAAAATTTAAGCATGTCTAATGATATTCTTGAACCCAATCCCCACACTCCACAGGTGTAAAAGGGGAAATCTTTTTTTTTTTGCTTCATCTCCCTGATTACAGGATGAAGAGCAAGCAAAGCAGATGACTTCCTTTATCATGATTCACCCAAAACCCATTCGCAGATGCAAACTTTCATGATAATCCAAGAAGAAAGTAAAATTAAAATGTGAATGAAAAGGTAAATATGTGACAGATAAATTCCACTCCCCACTCCCCTTTCATGCCATGTCCATTAATCTGATCAACAAAGGGAAAATAGTTCAAGTGGCAAAGGCACCCCCTAATGCTATGTATCCAGATATGGCATATTCAATGAAGTGGAAGTGTTTATGCAGAGACCTGATGAGAACAAAACAATGAGCCAGACAGAGAGGAGGCTGTTCACCACTATTGGTAGCACAAAGAGAAATGTAATGCAGAAATACACCATAACAACACCTTTAGCAATAATATCCACAAAGAAAAAGGATGAAAAGGTAGATTTCTTCAAGCATGCGTTTCTTCGTATCCGGAATAAGAAATTGAGCATCAAAATGAATTCTAGTATTCTACTGCCTTTCGGCCCTAGCGTTCTGCCGGCTCTCATATCCAACCAACCTGATTTTAATTCAGTTTTTGCAAGTTTAACTCTCTGGTACCAGGAGAGGAAAAGAAAAACTCCCAAATGCTATACAAAGGTAAAACAATTTCTTGGCATTATCATATCTGGGTATCCGTTCTGCTTCTATCAGAGACTTGTTCCTGTGCTTTATTCCGCTTGCACCAACATAAGTACTGCGGGATGGGCCCTCCTTCACCTATGATCCATTCATGATCTGCAACAGCCTCCAGGGTCATTCTCTGTTCTGGATCTGCAGAGTCAAAATTATTAGGACAGAGCATGGAAAAGTATTTACGAACAACATTCTGAAGATGGGATACAGGACATAGGGGGGGCATCAAACATTCTCTCAATATTGCAACTGTATATGGCACTACCAATCTTGTGGTGGCATAGAGACAAACCTTTGCAGAGAAGCCCCTCAATTAAGTTTTTCAGAAGAGGGTTCATATCATCAGGGAGATGCAATGGGTTATTAACAATCTGGAGATGGAATGAGATCATAGTCAGAGAAACATCATGCCAACTAAGTAAAAATACTAAATATAAGTGAATATTTCCTTCTTTTCTCACATAAATATGGTATAAATGCTAGGAGTTCTCAATAGGAAGAGAAGTACCTTATCATAAGTATCCTGAAGTGTGTCCCCAAGGAAGGGGTATTTCCCAGATACCATGCAATACAAAGTAACTCCAACTGCCCATGTGTCAGCAGCTCTGCCACGGTACGTTAGACCTGCATCAGAAATATACCAACCAAGAAGGTGTTGAGTATAGGCGAACAAGACCTCAGACATAGAAATTCAATTTTACAAGCTGAAAAGATGTTCCAACCTAAACAGCATTCCGGAGCTGTAAAAACAGGAGTTCCAGGAGAACGGCGAAGTGCATCATTATCATCCTGCAAGTGCAAGTGAATTTACCAAATTAAACTGCTAATATTGATTTCTACATCCTATCAAAATATTTGAGATGCAATTAGGACTGTCTGACCAAAAAAAAAAAAAAAAAAACATAAAAGATATTTGCAGTTTCCCAGTTGCTCAACAATTCTCTCACTGTTGCTTCCACTTTGCTACGAAAGTATTGGTCCAAATTGAATGCTGATACATAAAATACATATTTAAACAATACGAAGAACCACTTATGCAAGATAACTTATTGATCACATATACCACAGCAGCCACAATGCTTTATGAAAAAGATGACACCAAAACATAAATGAGCAGATTGACGTGATCACATAGTTCTACCGAGTAAATGTATAATTGAAAAGGATCAATATGGCATGAAACATTCAGCCAGTACACAATCCAGAGAGACACGGGAATAAAATAACATTTCACAAGACTCTTTATGTGTGTATTAATTAAATTTTACAGAAAAAATAAAATGCCAACTATAATCAATGTTATAGGAGAAAGCTTGTTACCTCAAAAACCTGACTGACACTGAAGTCTCCTATCTTCACTGAACCAGAAGAAGTGACCAAAAGATTATCAGGTTTAATATCACCATGCACTACATTCTGACATATTGGAAAAGAAATAATTAATCAATTATGAATTATTGATCAGCTTTTCATCAAAGAGAATTGGAAACCAAGTCTCATAAATAACACATAAACAGGAAGCATTTGGGCCTTGGCATTTTAAGACATCATTACTTGGGCAAATTGACATATAATATGCACCTGAGTTGATCGGCATGAATGTGCACTGTGTTCAGTGAATTCTAATTCTGTGTTTAACTGATAGTTCAATCTGCTAGTGGAAATGGACACTGTAACAGACACCAATTATGAATAGAAAAGAAATACATGCTCTGACCTAGCCAAAAGAATTGGTTGAAGAAAAAAGAATCACTCTTAGGGTCCACAAAGATACATACTGTGCCACTCAAGTAAAAGTCCTCAGGGATATTCTTACAGAAGTCTAGTCTTCATGGACCATATACATAAAAGGGATCCTTCTAGATATACATCATACAATGCATGCAATACAACTTAATGCCCGTGGTCTATGAAAACCAAACTCACCTGAGAATTTCCCGAAGATAAAATATTTGTTCAGAGAAAATATTCTAACAGCACATGATGAAGGCAGTCATGCAAAACTCACTGTTTAAGCAGATGTTAGGAACATATAAACCCCTAATAACCTTAAATCATTCTCCCAAGAAGACACCTAATGATTGGGAAGAACCCTAAATGTATCCTTTTTTCAAGAAATTTCTCACAGCCTATTGGAAATATATTTTCAAAAATAAGATTAATAAAAATGAATTTAACTAAGGTGCCTAGCATGTAAAGATGGAAGGCTAAAGGAATGAAAAGAAACGTGCCACATAAAAACATTCCAATAACATCATTTTTTCTCAGCATTTTGATAGAAAAAGAGTACATTGTTGAGGATCGTTGCATAAAAAAAGGAGAAGATTAGATGACTTCACTTAACTAGATCATTGCAAAAAGAATTTCATGCTTGATAAGATACAGTAATAGTATATAATTGAATCAACTACATAAAAAGGACGATTTATATTTCAACCAAATTAGTAAATAAAAGCAAGTATTGGGAGTTGGAAACAGTCCCTTAAATGTCCATGATTAATGCCAAAAAAGGTAGCACATACAACCAAAACACTTTTATATGTAGCATGACTGCATATGTAGCACCATAGGTAAGAAAACATAATCCATACATGACACCAGTCCAAAATATGCCATCTAAAACATTAGCACCATAAAATTTGCTGGGTATAAAGAATCTGTTGGATGAAAAGAGAAATATCCTTGTGCCATACATGAGCATGAAGATACATCAAGCCAGATATGATATCTCGCAAGTATTTACGTGCAGTATCTTCACCAAGTCCACCTGGAGGCCCAGCACCCTCACAGACCCATTTGCCTTCCACATATTCAAGAACTGAAAAAGAATTTTGGAAAAATAAAGTTTGTCAAAGAAAGACATTTTCAAGAATGATAAATAGGATGAAGAAGCTTCTAGATATTACTAAAAGTTGAAATAAGTCTTTTGGCATGATACGGAACAAGGACTAGATCATGGAAGAGAGAGATTAAAGGAGTACCCATGTAGAAGTGATCTGTAGTTGGGTCATCAATCACCTCAATGAGATTAACTATATTTGGATGGTTCAAAATTTTCATGATCAAAACCTGTACCATGTGAAGATATGGATAATTGTCAATCTTGATGCATTCTGGATGAGATAATTGGTCCCATAAATTTATTGAACAGTAATAGAAAATATTAAAAAAAATACAGACTTTAGTGCACCACACCAAGAAAACAGAGAAGAGAGAGATTTGTAATTACAGCTATTCTATAGTTGCCACTAAAGGAAAAACTCCAGTTTATTACACGATCCCAACTGCCAGCTAAGACAAGAAAACGAAATCAAAGTTCCAAAAGATGAATAAAGTCACCAGATAGTTTCCACCAAAGTCATATAATGCGGGTGCGTGAGTGAGTGCAAGTTTGTGAATGCATCAAATTATAAAAATGACTGAGTGCAGATGCGTCTTAAACCCGTCTATTATTAAAAAATAAAAAGAATATTATATAGTAGAAATTTGACTATATCAACGATAATTTCATTAGACAAATAATATAACTCAAATTGAAATGAGGGAGTAGTGGGGGATCTATTACAATATAGTAAAGAGTTTCAAAATTTTCATTTTTCCATTTTCATTATAGATTTTCAAGAACAAATTATGTCTTATACAAAAATGATGATATCTAAACACAAACTTGTAAGAGAAAATCAAATGTTGACAAACATGAATAAGAAAAATAAACAGATGATAAAAAAAAAAAAATCGAACTTTAAAATTTAAACTTGTACATGTCAACTTGTTGATTAATGCTTCGGTAGGGAAGAAAAGTGATAATTTTTTTCATGAAGGTTTATATGTATATGCATATATTTATATAATTAGAGTCTCCCTATTTATCAAGAATAAATTATAAAATTATTTTCTTAATTTTGTGAAAGATTTTTTATTATTATTATTATTTTTACAAGAATTGAGAAGAATTAGGAAGCATTATCACATTAATGCGAGACCTATCAATATTTAATACGTGAATTAAGAACTACTAATTCAAGGTTTATAAAAATATAGTGTGAGAATTAATAATACTTAGTGGGTGAATTAAAAAAGTTTAATGCGAGAATTAAGAAATTTAAGTTCACCATAGAGCGGCGCACCAACACTCAAGTCGCCAATGCACAACTAGAGCGCCAGTGCACTGAGGAGAATGGGTGAACTATGTGACCTAGGTTTCCACTAGTAAACCAACAAAATAAACTGAATGAAAATAAAAATACCTCACGAAGGACATCTGTCATTGCAGTCTCTGACGGTGCAACCCGCAACTTTAACAAATGAGACTTGTGAAATGCCTGTTATCAAATAATTGATATATCATTAATAATTCCACAATTAGGTATTATTATGATATCTTTCAACTGGTTGCAAAATACTTGGACATAAACAATTTAGTGTTAAAATTGCATGAGAATTGAGAAGAATTTATAAGCAAGTACACAGACTAGAGAACTTCTCCTGATAGAGAGAGGCATTAAGACCATGATAGTACTTGAGAAATTTCCAGATAATAACTAAGCAATTAACATGGCAAAATGCAAATATTACCTTTATGGCATAATGTTTCCCATCTACACTGCTACGATAAAGAACCTGCAGCATTTGCAACCAAATGAAGCTTTAAAGATTATGAATTCTGAAAACAGAAATCAGTAGCAAAATAAATACTGAAGCTTACCACTTTCCCATAACTTCCAGAACCAATCTTGCATTCACGAACATATTCATTAATCATCTTGTTTCCATTTTCATCCTTAGAGATAGTAAACCAAAAGATCAATACCAGAGAACTAAAAGAAATGAGCAATTAATGCAAGGATATTTAACTGCTAAGAGAAGCAGTAATAACTGAAGTCAAATCATGTAAAGGCATAGATGCAGCTTAGTCAGGGGAGAGAAAAGAGATCCATGGAAAAATCAATGATACATGCACTGATACCATAGTCTTCAATTCAGCCAATTTGCATTCAAATCTTAAGGAGAACACAAAAATTATCAAACCCACATTTAAAAGAAGAGAACTCGAATATCAAAATAACAGATGAAGTTAATATTGGGAAACCCAAGATTCTCAAGTTGCTACATAATTATTATTTTAAAACATAAACATCAATCAGGACCAAAGCTCAGAAGTATGTTAATATAAAGTATGAACCTCAAACTAGATAAGTCTTTAGCATTTTTTCCCATACAAAAAACGAACACAACCTATAAGAAAGAATTCTTAAACTAATCCTTGCAAATGTCAAATAGAAAATGGAGGATAGAACTAACTGTTTGCCATCTTATAGCAATGTCATTAATTAGTCCAAGTCAGTGTTCAACCGAGGTTCCAAAAACTAGGCATGAATAACCAACCTTTATCAGCAAAGTCAAGAATAAAGATGATTCTATGCCTACAAATCCACAGGCCATTAGATATATAACACAGACAGCTTTACAAGAATCAATTTCCAAACCAACTGTAACCATTTAGACATTTACAAGGCAAAAAACGAGATAGAATTTAAGAAAAAACTTACTTCAGATCGTATAAGCAAGTGAGTTTCCTTCACAGGCATTTCCCTGCATATCAGACCATTTTGAATTCTGTACTTGAGAATTTCCTCTGAACGTTTTACAGGGCTTTGGTAATCACCCTCATTCCCATCTACACTGTCAGTTACATTCCCATCTCCACTGTCAGTTAAATCACCATTCTCCAAACAATCCTCCTCTTCCTCTTCTCCATCCAATAAGAATTCCTGTGAGACATGATTGCCCATACCCCTATTGTGCCTCCCCAACTTTTTTGGCCTCCTTGAAAAGGATAAACCAAAACAACCGCAGCAGCCCATCTCTGTCATTCTTGCAAGTGATTCACTTTTTACAAACATAGAGTAAACTCAAAACTATAATCTCACTCTAGGGTTTTAAAAAAAAATAAAAACAAAATATCAATAATCCTGATGCCAAAACCTGAAACACAAGATTTCACACAATTAAAATGCCAGTCAGTATTTTAGATGTCTATCAACGACAGCAATTTTCTAGAAAATGAATTCAATATATTTGTACACTCACTCCACGAGTCAATATAAATAGGGAAAAGAAGTGGTTTTCTGTTGACCTTATTTGGAATAAATGTGATTGGCCTATGAAGGCCCTCCACGTCTGTGCTATTCTAATGGATGCCATTCAGAGAAATGGAAGAAGCAGTTGATCAAACTGATGCCATTACGACTCAACCCCATCTCAAGAACTCCAGTATAATAACCACGAACAGAAATATGCAGGCCAAGATCAAGCTCAAGCTTCTAAATTAAAGAAACCCAATTCCCTGACCTAAGTCGAATATATTAATGAACCGAAAGAGAGAAAAAAAAAATTAGCAACTTTATTTTCAATGGAAAAAACAAATTCAATAAAGAAATAAATCTTCAGATAAAAAAATTGTTATGTGTGTACAATTGATAATAAATAATGTGTTTTCTTACAGGAAATGACAAATTCCCTGTACATCCCACAAATGATGACATCAAAACTTTGACAAAATTACACAAGAAAATAGTACGAGATAAAGAATAAGAAAAAGAAAGAACACATTAGAACATTGAAGGAAAAAAAAAAACTTTAACCGACCATTTTGAAACACAACGGAAGCATAGCAGACAACCCTTTCTCTGAATCAACAAGTAATTCGTATGTGACAAATACTTGATGCTCTCAATTTAAAACCCAAAACATCGCCACGTACAACTAATTAAAACTTTTGGAAACCACATGAAAAGGGAAGGAAAAAAAGAAGTGATTCTTTTATCCAAAATTTGAGAACAAAATCAGAAAACCCTATCAGGCGAGGAAGGCCGAAGCCCGGAGAGGGTCGGGGGAGTTGATTTAGGAGGGAGGAAAGGAGAGATGTACGGCGAGAATCTATATGGGGAAGAATCAACTAGCGGAAAAAAAAAAATTTTTGAAACTATGACAGATCTGACAAAAGAATCGGAAATTGGTAATGAAATTTCGGGGATTTGGGGAAATTTTTATTTCCACTTCAAACTTCGACTGTGAACAAAAGTTGTTAAATAACGGTGAAATGCAAAAGTTTAAAAAAATTTAGTTAAGCCTTTGAGTGTTTTTTACAAGTCTCAATTAGTCTTTTATTATTGAAAACTAGAATAAAAATCCACATAATTTTCAGGAAGTCTTTAATAATAGTTAAATAAGATATAAAATCATAAAAATGAAAATGAAAATAAAAATATATTTTTTAAAAAAAGTAATTTAACATATCACTTTCCTTCTGTTTATATTGTTAATTAATCATATATTATTATTATTTTATTTGCATGAATAAGTTGAATGGATTGTTTTTAAAAAATTAAATGATAATTAAAAGAATCTTTTGCATTGGAAATATTATTATCACTTTGAATTATTCTTTAATATATAATAAAACTAAATAATAATTCAATGTCTCATTTATTGTTATCCAAATTATCATCTTTTTTAAAAAATATAATAAAAACATTGAATCCTCGTGATAATTTTTTTATTATAAAAATAATTTCAAGATTTTCTATTTATATCCATTACTTTTTAAAGACATTGACAGTTTTAGTTTTAGTTTAATGAATATTTAATTAATTAATTTTATAGTGGTTTATTTATTTTTAAAATTTATTTAATTTAAATAATTGAATCATAATTATTATTAAATAAAATTTTAACTGATGATTTGACATTGATTTCTGAAATTTATTTATAAATTACATTGTTGTAAATTTTATGTTTTTCTCCATTGCATTTAAAAGTAAAAATTAATAATATTGTTCATTTTTCTTTGTATTATCTAAAATTATTATTTTTTCAAAAAGTCAGTCTCTCTCTCTATGTATGTATGTATGTATGTATATATATATATATATATATATATGTATATTAGTTTTATAATTTTAAGCTAATATTATTTGATCCATGTTTTTAAAGAAAAAATAACATAAAAAGAATATAGGCAGTTTATAATTTTATAAAACCCTTTTTACACTTGTTTCATTTTACAATGGGCCATGCGATTTGGGCTGAAACTTTTCATTTCCTTTAAGTCTTCAAAGATCATAATCACTTTCTATTATTTATTTGTTTTTAAATTGCACTGATCTTTGACTGACACTTGTCAGGCTATGAGCCCACTCGCATTTCTTTTAATAATATATATATATATATATTATTAACTTGATAAAATTTTATATTAATGAATTCTGATCATTTTCTAAAATTTTAAAATAAAACTTACCCAGAGGGTAATCTTCAAATTAAAACGGGATTACAAAGGTTGCAGAAGGATGCTGAGTTT
>JAOXNR010000028.1:7339318-7359575 GCA_028571225.1 Parsonsia alboflavescens | reverse complement strand
ACTCCAGTAGTAAGAAACTAACAATAGATTATTATTCTCTTTTGTTTAATAGCTGTCATGTTTGATGCTCACACCCTGGTAATTGCAGCTAAGAGAGTCTCACATTGAGATGACAAAGTTGGTGCTCTCATGGTGAAGTGGGATGAGAAGCTGATTAATGTCCCAACAGATGGAGAAGCAGAATGGAGAACCATGACAGATGAAAGAGTTGTAGTTGTGGAAAGAACTGATGATCTGAACACAGCAAGAGTCATAGTCTCTGGATTGTTACAAATGGACATAAGAGTGACTAATATAGGAGAGCAAGAAAACAAAGTTCGTAACTACCAGTTGCCATCAGATGATGCATTTGCTCACCTTGAGGTACAGTTCAAGTTCTTTGATTTGTCAGATTCCGTGGAGGAAGTTCTTGGCAAGACTTACGCAAGCCCTGTGAAGGTAGGTGTGCCCATGCCAAAGATGGGTGGGGAGGATCAGTGCCAGACTCCATCTTCGTATTCTGCAGGCTGTAGAGTTCGCAGATTCCAAAGACCGTCCACTGTGGTTGCTACGATCTGATTATTTCATATTTTCAGAATGTCATTCATCTTCTGTATTTGATTAAGCAGACTCCAATTTAGAGTCCGGTCTTTTTTATTTGGGGATTTTGGATTAATATCGTTATCCAGGAATTTTCAACCAGGGCAATAAAAATATGCCCAAAAGTGTTGTATCATTTATCGGATTTATGAAGAAGTTAAGAAAAGCGAAAAAAAGAACTATGTGTATGCAACAGGATATATGAAGCCCCTTTCATTTATTTTGGTAATTTGATATGAAACGTTTACTTTTCATTCATTTTTCTATCTCTGCATACCAAAGGGACAGCTTTTTGCTTGTATCCCAATATTATGCAGACTGCAATTGATGCAATCATGTACAAGAAGCTTCTACAGCTAGAGTTTTAGTAATGCCTACACATGGGTCACCGAATGTATTAATTGAGACTCCAATGCTGCATCTTCTTGATCCAATGCAAGCCTGCATGAGCATTGCAAAAGTCACTAAAAGAGGGGGAAAAGGATAATTTTTTGAAACAAAATCAAGTTTTGAATCAGGATGAACCTTCTGTATGGTGGCTAGAGCCTTGTTGCTGTGGCATCTACCATGGCTAAAACTTCCACATGTTCCCCCGGGAGTTCCAAAACTAGCGAACTTGATGGATGAGATCACTTGATCAGGGGAAGGGCATTCCAGGAGCATCGTTGGTCTTGTCTTTTTTCCTTCCTCTTGGTTTGAGGTCCACATTTCTATTGGAAGTGGATGAGACTCTGAAACTCGCAAGCATAACCTTTCAACAATTCTTGTGGCAAAAGATATTTCCGTTGGATCCCCACCCATTTCCTCAAACAACACCAGAACATTTCCACTTGGTTTCAGCCATTCTCGGGGTACATGGTATCTGTAAATATATTACTAGAGTGTACCAAGTTGAAAAAATAAGAAGATATCAGCACTCAGAAGAACTTCAAAACACTTACAACAGCTGAGATGGTTTTCCACAATTCTTAAGGCATTTGTTTGAATTATAAGATCCTTTGTAGCTGCAATCCGTACAACCACCATTTGGAGCAGTATAGGTAGGCCAATAACGCCCAATGCTTTGTCCATTCACCCAAGCTTCTCCCTTTCCAGTCCCGGTGAAATCAAATGCAACAGGGTCATTGCCAGCAGGGGTATCAAAGTTTGCCTAGATCAGAATAATTGCTTTAGTATAAAGGAATCCAATCTTCCTCACAAAATCTGTTGAGGATATTGAATTACTCCTCATCATTGTAAGTTTTTCTAATTTTTCTTTTTTCTCCTTTTTCAAGGAAAGAGGAACAATGACTACAGAGCAAATAATTGTTGGAAAAAGAAACATCAGAAAAATATCTATTATCAAATAGAAAAACAGATTGCGATAATTGTGATCGTAACCTCAACTGTCATCTCATGAAAACAGAATCTTTGGAAATTGTTAGAACTCATAACCCAAGATGTTACCTTGTACCATATTAATGGTTGCTTTGTAGGCAGAGGAGCCTGTGATAGCCAAAGTGAGGAACTTCCACCAGACAACCCAATCTCTTCCCCTTTCAAACCAATCTGCATCCATTAAATCCAAATTTGGCCTTCAATCTTGCAAAATATAAACTAGTAACCTTACTTATTGAAATGGGTACATATTTTGGTTAACTAAATGAAAATCTCTAAAATAGATATCAGCAGGGTTTGATGAAAGTCACTGGAAAGACCTGATATGTCCATTGTTGTGATGAAAGATCAATAACAGAGCCATTTGAGGAAGATTTTAACAGCACTGGACCAGTAACCCCAGCTCCCCTTGTATCAAAAAATGCTCCATAATTCTGGAATACACATCATATCAGAAAACACAGATTAGTTTCATTGTTTGGTGCTCAAATGTGAAGTTTTCAATAAGATGAACCAACTGATGCTCTTTCTTGCTTGTACGTTTATGGTAAGTTCAAATGAAAGTCGAACCTGAAGGCCCACAGTCAAACTCAACAGGTCAATGGTATTTTTCCCGGTTACAAAGGAGATGGGGACATCCAGAGTAACTCTACTATTGCTACCGCTGCCTTTACCACTGCCTATAAGATGGTCAAGTCAACTATGAGTAAAAGGTGCAAAGGTTGTCCGTGAATGAGAGTAACATGTACCTGATACCAAAAAATATTTACCAGTTCTAGAGGCTCTTGAAGATTGTGTAATGTCAATGGCATGGCATTGTCTAACTATGGAGAGCCAATGTAGTTTGATAACATAAATTCAATAACAGAACTCATTTTTCACCCAGAACATTTTCAGATTTTTTCTGTTTTCTACTTCTATCTTGTTAATCATTTAAACTCAAGATACATCAAGAAGAGGACAGTAAATTCTTATCCTAGTCTCATCATTACATTGAATATCTTTCAGCAATTTCTAGTTAGTTGTATCGTGTATACACTAGCCCTTTAATGACAAACTTTCAAAAATAACGTCTGCCAGCAAAAGATAAGGAATGCAAAAGAATAACCTAGAAAACACAACTACGGGAGCTGTAACAAAGTAAGCAAGACAGTAAGTTCTAATACAAGAAAAAGAGAAGTATCTTATTTGTGGAGGACATGAATTTTCACCTGCAAGCTTTCCATTGACAAAAACATAAAGAGCATGTCCAAGTGATTGAATGTGTAAAAGTGCCTGAGATCCATCCTGAAGGAAAGGCTCATCTCCTTTTGTATCAGTGCTGAAAGAAGTAATTCAAGAATTCATTCTTTCAAACTAATCACTCGAGGTGTGGCAAAGAGAGATATTCATCTTCTATTCTATCCCAGCACAAAACTAATTAATAGAATACCTTAAAGAATACCAAAGATAATCACTTTTATCAGCAGTGGTATTTATTTGCTCAGCTAAACCAGATTTGATGAAGGCATTTTTACTTGTGATACCCACAGGTTCATTTACCCAACTCCAACCTGTGAAGGATGCACCAGAAGAGGCAACGCCATCTTTTGAAGACAAACTAGCAAATCTTGAAATAGTGCTCATAGAGTTAATCTGTCAGATGGGGGGAAAAATGATAATAAGATGAGCATATGCACAGAATCTCATAAGGATACTTTGATAACTAGGGTCTCAAAAATCTTATGTTGCAAAATATCATGCCTTCATGTGAGTTCCAAACGGAATCACAAGTACTGATTCCACGACATGAAGAAAATTTGAATGCTACATAAGTAGAAACTAGGAAAGCAAACCTTTGCAGTGTTAAATGCCACGTTCTTGCAGTCAGGTAAGATGCTCACAGACCATGCAGGAATCTTATAGGAATTCCCGTTGAAGTTCACACTTGCATCGGATTGGGTACCAAAATTGGCAAGAAAGGCTGAACACTGTCCTGAATCTGTTTTATAAACACTAACCTAAAATAGAGATGAAAGTATATAAAAAAGTGAGTTCTGTTTGTACAAGAAAAACTTGCATAATATAATCTGTAATGCAGAAGCTGAGCATACAATGAATATCAACTCCAGCAACTGAAATCCCTTTCAGTTGGGAATAAAAGAACATGAATCATTGGGTCAAGCAGGCATGCCATCATTGCATGTATAAATATCAACTTGAAATTCTCAAATGTCCAGAAACATGAATGAGATTGATATCCGAAGTGCAGAAACTCTAGAAAATTATTTAGGGGGTAACAAAGGAGATTGAGTTTTGTAGAAGATCAGGATTGAGGAATGGAAAGACAATTTCACAAAAATAAGCAGACATATTAACAAATTAATGAATGTTGCAACAGGTAGAACACTGATCAGCATACTTACAAGCTCAATGTTAGCTGCAGAGAGTCTGTCATGTCAATTTTGGCATCTACTTAATTGAATTACCCAAAAACCTTTCCAAAAGATTAATATGACCCATGTGGATTCTCAAGTGTAGTGAAACATTCATTCTGGAGAAAGAACAAATTACAAACTTGATACTCAGTCCTAAGCTCACTTTTCTTTTCAAGCAAATTTAGAAAATTAGTTAAGTTTTTATATAGATGAAAAAGAATAGTTAGTAGAATATTTATGTAGTATTTTACTTATATACCCCTCTCATTAATACAAACTTAGGTTCATAATTGTTATCTGAGCTAACCAACTAATTAATGCCAACACAATAATAATTTTTTTATGAAAAAAAAATAGACCAGTTAGAAGGTCATTCAAGATTGAATATTAATTGGGACACAATTTTTTTTTTTTTTTACTTGGGTATAATAGTTAGAAGCATAGAAGGAAACTAAAAACTTAACTACTCTGAATAAAAGGAAATAGGCTTATAATTTGGGACAAAAGAAGAGGAATGCAAGTCTATCTATCAGACTAGCAGGTGGTGAAGGACATGGAAAACAGGATACTTTATTAACAATTAGAACCCTGCTTACAGGTGAAACAATCAATAGTTTGAGAAATGAAAAACCAAATCCAAGCAATGACAAGTGCAGCGTGGATCAAAAACAATTGGTGACCCCCCAAGAAAGGAAAAGCATCCAAGAATTACTCTTTTAGGACCAGAAAAGGTAACATAAAAGGCAGAGGATAAGAATTGTAGATCCTCAGCAAACTTTAACGAAAGCTAATAATTGTACATGTGATTAATAAAAATATAAGATGGAAGCAGAAACAAATACTGCATGCATTTCTGTCCAAAATATTAATCAACTTGTAGACTGGACATTTACCTCCAGATTTTGGCCAAGAGAAGTAATTGTTGGATCAGTTGCCACCATTGCTGCTTCACATAGCTTTATAGTCTTGTGTAAATCCTTTAAGTGACCCCATTTTGGCTGGTTTATAAGGCCTTCAAGATATGCATATCAAATTAAAACTCAACACTAGAAAGGGACGACAATTATATTATATGCTCCCTCAATCACTACATTATTTTTTGGATAAGTTCATGAAAGTTCTATATCTCTGATATCCAAAAAAGTTGTCCCAAGCTCACAAAAGCAGTGTAATGACATTTGAAATCAGGAATAGCTGTTGCAGCAAACATATATGAAGCGAATAATATGAACAAACTGCAAGACAGTTCTCAACAGATTAAAGAAGCATACCATACTCATCTAATGGAGCATCATAGTCATAACTTGTTGAAATGAAGGGTCCTCCAGTGGTACGACCAAAGTTAGTTCCTCCGTGATACTGTGACAAACGTGAACAAAAATGACATAATAATTCTGATAGACTGCTAGTTAATTTGATGAAGAAGCAAAACAATAATTCTTTTCAATAAAGCCACCATATTACCATATAATAATTCTGGAAAGTTCCACCTCGTTGGAAAAATCGTGCCACAGCAAAAGCAATGTCCTCCACAGGTCTGTAGGGAACAGGACCACCAAATAATAGAAACCTGACGGTTTACATTAGGAATCTTATATATGAGAACTCCTAAGTTGATATCGGTACAGAAATCAAACAAGACATATATGTGAAGGAACAAGGTGCAAGAGACATACCAGCCAGTCCAGTTCTCAGTCCACATTTTTGGTTTCTTGTCAGAATTTGGAGTAAATTGATCACAGTAGAACCCATTGCAGGTGTTAATCTGTTATTTCCATTTTTCAAGATTAGTTCTTACAGCATTTGATTACTTCACAGTAAATAGTTCAGGCTTCAATTATCTAAAGCTTCTTGTCAAAGGAAGTGCGATAGGCCAGTAGAAGAATGAACTTACTATGGGATCAGGGGCATCTTTCTGCTGGCACATGATCCATGGCACTCCTGTATTTAAAGAAATGGCCATTCCTGCTGCCCAGTCAACATAGGCTTTTGCACGAGGACCATATTGAGGTTCAATATCACCATTGCCATATTCATTTTCAATCTACATAATCCAGTTATTCAGTCTCTCTGAATTCCAAGAAAAAAAAAAAATAGTGATAATATTAATAATTTAAGTCAGCCAAGTGCATGTAGAGATCTGAACCTGTGAGAATATAATAGGTCCACCGAGGGATGCAAAGAGATTTTCGTGCTTCATCATAGAGACAATCTTAGTTGTGAACCTTTGCATTTCCTCCTGAAACAGAGTTTCTACTCAATCACACATTTCGAAGCAGCTCATAGTTGTGATTGATTATGAAAAACGTTCGGGGAAAAAACCTTGAATGGTTCATTGTCTGTTCGGAACTCAATTCCAGGCACAAAGTGCAACCACAGAGGAAATCCACTGTCCCAAAACACGGTGAGGGGAAAAGATAGCTTTATTAAACTTCATCCACAGGCTTCAATTGGACAATTTAGAAAAAGGAAAAGAAAAATCCCCTACCCATAGTTCCACTCAGCACAGACATAAGGGCCTATGCGAAGAACGACGTAGAGACCAGCTTCGGCCACCAATTTGATAAATTTAACTAAATCTTTTCTTCCTTCGAAATCGTACTGCAATATTTTCTTCCAATCAGCAAGCATTATTATTATATTGCAAACACTCAATATTCAGTTTACGCATTACCATATTCTCTTCGGTTAAGAGACTAATATTCTTACTTTCAATTAAGGTAACTAACTCCTAATCAATTTGCTGTAATGAGTATCCAAGTAACCAAACAAAAACAATTGCGGAAGCAATGAAAAAGTCGAGAGAAATGAAGAAAGACCTGGCCTTTAACCGGTTCATGCAAATTCCAGAATACGTATGTCTCAATCGCATCCAATCCTCCTTCTTTCGATTTCTGAATGAGCTGCGGCCACATCTGCAATCCATTTTCACATCCATATACTTAAATATACTCTTTGAAAAAAATTTTCTTTAAAAAAATACACTTGAAATGCCTGTATTATACATGTATATTCACAAACACACTCAGAGAGACCGAAAGTTGTGCATACTTGCGGAGTACTGCGGGGATAATGAATGGAGCCGGAAATTAGAACTCGGTGCTTGCCGTCGATGATGAGTGACCGGTGATCATAGGTCACATTGGCGCCAAAGGACGCCGTCACCGCAGAAAGCAAAATAACCGAGAATAACAGCAGGAACACCGTCGCTCGCATCTTTCATAACACAAATACGCAATTCCTCAATATATATCTTAAATCTATGAAAATGCAGATTGAAACACCAACAACAATACTTTTAGCTTCCAATGGCGATAAGCTTATATAATGCTTAGGATTAGCTTAGACATTTATCATGTTAGTTTTAGAGAATTTGTTGCTTAGCCGCTTCGTGGTTCGGTATGCGAAGGAATCAGAATATAAAACTGGGAAAGAAAAAAATAAAGGAAAACAGAAGAGCGAAGCTAACTAACAATTGTACGCTGCCGGAGACGACAGTTCACACGCCACGCCACAGCTAGAGATTTCTTTGCTTCGATGACTGCTCTACCTCTGAGAGACGGAACCGTACTTTTTGCTCAGTGTACTTCTTCAGCTCAGCTGGAGAGGCGGAGGCTGGGGCAGAGCATCATATCTGCTTTGCTGCTGTTATAACTAAAACTAAGCTTTAGTGAAGCTAATGAAGAAAGCGAGAGAATAGTTTAAAGACAGTAGTTGGGGGTTAATTCCATTAACCGCGAAATGTGTGTGAATTGAAGAATGCGATTGAGATGAGATGAGAATGATACATTTGGCCGACTATATTATATATTATATCTGATAAAATCGTGATCATCGATTCACATTACCAGAATAAATATCAGCTCGAAGCACGAGGCCGGGGACAGATGTGTCGCGGGTCGCGTACATCTGATTTGGAATATCTTTTTAAAAAGTATATTAAAAAAGAAATACTACTACTCATAAAACAGAAGCCCGATGTGATAGTATTTTTTATTTTTCCTCCTTACCAGTTTTGCAGATCCAGGCAATCTCTGAAAAATAATACTTCTCTGGGGAGGAATGTCCATATTGTATTTTGTATTGTTTTAAATTAAATATATTATTTATTAAATTTGTAAAAAATTTATTAATAAAATTGATAATATAATATTTTAATGAATTAAGTATAATTTTTTTTATTAAAATGCATGTAAATTAAATTAGAATATTCAATTTCGAATATAACGAGTAATAATAATAACATAGACCAAATTTACCCTCGTATATGTGAATTTTTTTTATTGTAATGCTAGTTTGATTTGGATTAAAAAATTCACAGTGATAATACGGACATAATCTATATCAGAGAATTTATTAAATTTTATTTACTTATATTTTGAATAACGAGAAAATATATAATTAATTTTTAAGAAATTTTCCTACAATATAATTGTATTTGAATTTTTTAATTTCTATCAATTAGTCGTTAGGGTTTGGATTGGTTTAGTTTTACCTATTTTTCAAAGTGAACCAAATATTTCGATTTGAAAAATCTCAAATCAAAACCAAACCATTTAAGATTGGTTTGGATTTATATGCATAAAGTACAGTTTGATTTAGTCAGTTTCAAAAAAATTTACTTTTAGTTTTTTTTATTGTTATTAAATATGAAAATTTTTACCTATTACAAAAAACAATACAATTTTATTTTACTTACTCATCAGATATGCCTATCAAGTGCATTCCTTTTTTTTTTTTTTAGTCTTTTTATGATAAAAATTTCACTTACTATTAAGAGATGGGATAACAAAATTCGGGTTTTCTTTTTATATATTGTAGAAGACAAATGGTAAACTCTGCATGATTATATGGATAATTTGAGTGATTTTGCAAAATAATAATAATAATAATACATGTTAAGGGAGAAAATAACAGCACACTAAAAGTATTCAAATGCTAGTTGAAATATAGACAAAATTAAAGAGATAAAAATTATTCACAAGTCATGCAATTATATTAGTTTAAATTTTTTACAATCCTAAAAAATATTAATAAACTAATACAAAACATATATAAAAAATATAAACACATTCAAATTTATAACATTCTCAAATGTTGTTCATTAAAACAAGAGAGAAAAGTAAGAAGAATAGAAAAAGGATAGAAAAATAGGAATAATTAAAAATTATCATATAAGTAAAATAATAAATATAATTAAATAGAAATAATCAATTTCGAAATATATAATTAGTAACTGAACCAATTTTTCGATTTGAAAATTTTTCAATTCAAAATCAAATAAATGCAAATAAGAAATTCTAAATTCGGTTTGTTTTGATCGGTTGGATCAATTTTTTAAAAATTCCGAACACCCCTATTAGAAACATTCTGAAGCATGAGGAGTATCAATCAACCAGGCAAATCAGCAATATTCATACTTCCTTCGTTCAAAATTAAATTTTCTTATTTTCATTTTGACTTATCCAGAAATAAATATTTTATTTTCTAAATTAGTTGAAAATTTCTTAAAAAATTAATACTAATATGTTTAAAATGAATTAAGTCAACCATACTAATATTTTTAAAATGAATCGTAAACCTTAGTATTTTTAAGCTGTTTTCTGAATGGCAGTGTTGTTTTGTGATGTTGGGAAACGAGATTGATTCTTTGTTTCTGGTGAAATCTTTGGAGGAACCAGAGAAACCGTTCCATATTCCAAAATTAGGCTTGTTCATGTTTGGATTGATTCGGTTTGCCTATTTTTCAAACAAAACCAATTATTTTGGTTTGAAAAATTTTAAACCTAAAATAATCATTTAAAATCGGTTTTGTTGAATTCAATTTGTATCAAGTTCGATTTGAATTGATTTGGTTTGGTCGGTTTCAAAAAAAATTACTTTAAAGTTTTTTCTTTATCTTTATTGGATATGAAATTTCACCTACCATAAAAGATAACACAATTTTAGTTTACTTTTTATACAACAAAAATGCTCTATTAATTGCATTTTTTTTTGTTGCTTTTTATTGACTTTCTATAATAATAATTTCACTTGATATTCAGACTTTTTTATTTTATGAGATATAAAAGGTAAGTAGTTAACTATGTATTACTATACACATAATTGAAGTTATCCAACGAAAGAAAAAAAAATTTTACATTTCAAGTGTGAAAAGCAACATTAAATTATAAGAATTTAAATGCTAGTTCAAAAATACATAAATCAAAAAGACAACAGTTATTCAAAAGTCATGCAATTACATTAGTTTAAATTTTATACAAACCCAAAAAATATTAATAAACTAAAAGAAAACATGTATAAAAAAAAATAAAGAACTTCAAATAGATATCTTTCTCAAATGTTTATGATAGAAAAATGGAAATAATTAAAAGTTATCACATAAGTAAAATAATAAATATAATTACACATGAATGATTGTTTTGGTTTAATTTGATTTCGATTTGAAAGTATAAAATTAGAAATCAAATCAAATTTTCAGTTTGATTTGGTTAGTTGGATTGGTTTTGAAAAAAAAAATTGAACGCCCTACTCAAAATGGCTACAAAGATAAGGTTATGGATTCCAACCCGTCCCTGGCAATAGTATTCGTCCATGTCCTGTTTTGGTTTAGACAAAATTTTAAAAGGATGGTTAATTTAATTCATTTATTTTTAATAAACAGTATAGTAATTTTTAATAAAATTTTAATTTTGGAAAAAATTAAGATAAAAATATGAATATTCAATTTTAAATGGAAACAGTATTTTAAAAAAAATTCCCACAAGATTCAATAGGGTATTTAAGAGACAATACTGAATGAATATGTTAAGTGATTAAATTCACTTCTTCTCTATCGGTTTAGTAAGCTTTAAGAGCACGTGAAAATTTATCATAATCGTTGGAGCTCAAAAATGTTCTGCGGGTCATCCTGAACAGTGATGATGCTTGTAATCACAACCTGAAAAGAAAAATTAGATCATCGGAGTAGGCTATCACCCTGAAGATAGCTGTAATACCCAAGTCAGTATTCTGAGAAAGTAATATTTGAGTAAATCAACTCAATCTGTCCGTGAACAATATGTGTTTCAATAATATATACAAAATAATAGGTTACCTTGTTGGTAGTGACTCTTTGATTACGTGAAAGTAGACAATTAAGATAATTGTGAGATTGTATCCCGCAAATTGCTTATAGAATCATTGAGTTTCCCTAAGTTAGGATACTTTGCCATGTACATTTTTAGCCGAGAGCTACAAGCTCATTAACGACCTTTAAACCATCCTCATCACTTACCTGTGAATACTGAAAAGCTCGACTATTCCTGTTAAAAAGTCACGATAAGTGACTATAGGTTTATAGAGTATATTAAGAGTTGTAAACATTTAGTCGTGGCATGGAAGATGTATGAGACGAATTGGAGCTCACCGGGTTGAAGGTCGCAGTCTGATGAGATCTCTCCTGAGTTCATTTTGATGTTGATAACTTGTGAAGTCGATGGGAGGAGGTCGCTGTCCACCTTTCATTTTAATATGTGATTCAGACTTTTAGGCATTCAAATTGTTACTTGGATTCATTTGGATCAATTAATCCGGAGATTACCCGTTTCTCCCATTAATTATATTAGAATGAAAATCGTGAGTCGAAATGAGAATGAAAAATAAAAATGAAAAGTAAGCAAAACATATGCACTAATTTAGACAACCTGTCTCTATATTTTATCCAATTAAGTGTATATATTTTTTGTTATAAATAAAATATTTCTTTAGGGATATCCCAATGGATGGAGTGATGAGTTTGCAAATCATTAGTTTTGAGTTCAAATCCTACTAACACCTTCTTTGGTTTTTTTTTTTTTCTATTCATTTGAAACTTTTTGAGGGGTATCTCATAAAAAACTTCATAAATTTCAATCGAATTTCTCAATAACTTAGTATTAATTGCCGAGCTCTCAATTGGCTGAAGAATTAGTAAAGTATAATTAATTTATATTTAAGTAATAATTTATTAGGAGAATATTTTAATATTAAAATTGTTGCTATTACGAAAATTTCTTAATTCTGATAAAAATCAGACAAAGAGGAACCGAGAATTAGAGACGGGATATGTAAGATCACAAAATACTTGACTGTGGTGAAATTTTATTTTATTTTATTTTTAAAAAAGGAAACAACAACAAAATGAAAATTGTTGTTGTTTTTTTTTTTTTTTTTTTTTTTTTGCGATCTTCTTTAAGATTATTTACTCACAATTTTCGTCCTTTTTATTGACCTTGTTTCGGGAAAGAAAAGTGGACCTATTTATGATTGATGGCTCCGGATTTCTCCTTTCACAATCGTAGTCGCTTTCCTTTACATCCATATAAATTTAATAAATATTCTTAAAATGATAAGGTTTTTAAAATTTAATTTATCTTTTTAAATTTTAATGTTAAAATATAAGAATTAAAAGATAAGGTTTTTTGAAATTTTGTTTATCTTTTTATATTTTAATATTAGAAGATAATAATTATAGATTATTAAATAAAAATTATAATAATGTAACAAGAATGGCATAGAATATTTCACATAATCCTGACCCATGATTGATTAATACTAGTTCTCTTAGTCTTATGAGTAGGTTGGCAAGCACTGAAGTGTCGGTGAATAAATGGACTCGAAGCACATGCTTCACCCATTCCACTATTACCTACTCTACTCACTATTCATTTTTCTTGTTGCTTTTTTTTTTTTTTTTTGAAATATTGTCACCGTTCTAATTTAAATATTTTTATTATTTATATATTGAAATTTTATTAAACATCATACTAATTAAATAATTTACATTCACTAATCAACAATCATACAAAAATTACATTAATCAAAAGGGTAGAACATTAAATTTAAGACAATCAAATATATTCTTTAAAATTTTATTAAATTAAAATGTGATATTTAATTTTGAATAAAGACAATATTATATAAATTCAAGTTATATTTTTATCAAACAATTAATAAGAATAACATACTCAATTAATGACAAGTCTTATTAGTTTAGTGGATAAGAAACAACACTTGAGATTAGAAGATCTCTATTTTAAAATAAGTTAAGAATAGATGAAATGTTACTATTAATCATCGAGGAGATGGATATATAGAAGGTTTATATTTGATTCTTTATTATATACTAAAAAATAGAATCTTTTACCATATGATTAATCTTTTTTTTCCTTCTGTATTTCCTACTGTTAACTCTCGAATATGACATCACTATACAACAATCCTTTTATATGACCCGTGCTGGAGGCGGTTCCTTTGATAATAATTGGGCATTTAATTGTAGCTCAGATCTTACATTCAAATAAAAAGTCAAATTTCACAAGTTTTACTAAAAATAAAAATATCAATTACTTTTTTAAAAAAAAATTCTTATTAATATATTTATCAAACATAGCATGAAATATATTGATATTTATATCTAGTGGCGGAGCCACGTTGCGACGTGGACCCTGAACTGGTTTGGAATACGTTACAGATTAAAAAGAAATTCTACTTAGATGGAGTCTTTTTTTTTTTCCTTCTTTTTTTATAAAATTATTTAATTTAGATCTTACATGAAAATTTATTTAATCTCTCCGTTTGGAACTGAACTTTCATTTTTATTTTGAATCATTCAGAATTAAATATCATGTTTCATAAATTAATAAAAAATTTATTAAGAAAATTGATATAGCAATATTAAAATAAATTAAATCAAATTTTTTTATCAAAATAAATTCAAATTAATAAAAATATTCAATTACAAACGAAAAGAATATAATATATAACATGCATCTTCGTAGCATCAGCACTTTCCTGATTATACGAGGCTTAACTTTCTCCTATTTTATAATATTTGTCTCTAATTCAATTTTAAATAGTTTAAAATTAAATATATTTTTTTTAAAAAAATTGTCATTACTACAACGAGAATGAAATAATTTTTTTTTTTCAAAAAAATCCTGCAAATAAAACCGAAATATTTTAATTTCGAATAAATTAAGGAAATAAAATATGGAGACAGGTGTACTGGAATCAGATGTGAGACCTACGGTGGTCCCATTCAGGTTCAGCCGTGGCTGGCTGAAATGGAATGATGCAATTGTGCTTGTCATTTTCCAATCTTGACTGGCAGATGGTACAACCGCAGCACCCCACACGGTAAAACAAATTAGGCCTGCAAATTAATTAATGATTTCAACATCTCCTCAACCTTTAATTTTAATTTTTTTTAAAAATTCTCTTGATAATGATGAAAATTACCAGTCCGCTAAAGAGGAAAAGATGGATAAAATAATGCCTTCATGCATGGATGGACAAAAAGATTTCACTTTTAGATTTAAATTAATAAAAAATTGAAAATTAGACATAAAGAAATTATGGGTCAGGTAGATTTAGATCTAACCTAATTCTTTTCACCCGTAGTTTAACATAAAAGAGATTGTAAACAAATAGGAATACCTCATCCCTCTTTCCTCTCAGTAATCTTTTTTTTAGTGGTATCCACATCAACTTTCATACTTTTCGACATTCCACTTATGTAGGAGGGTATTGATAAAATTTAAACTCAAAAACTATAATTTGTGCACTCATCATTTCATCCATTGAGATATTCAGTAAGGGATCCTCTCAAGACTTATTTTCTAAAATATATAAGAATTTGCTTGTAGAGATAAACAACACCCGATCCTTTATTTACGGGATAACACATGTATTCTCAAAAGATTTTACAACATTTACTAATTTAAACATATGATATAATTAAATGTTGAAATTTTTCTCCCTTATCAAGGATGATCGAGTACCTTAAGGGAAGATATATATAATTAAAATTATTGATTAGATAATTAGCATTCCAAATGTTTTGTTACATATTCTACAAGACCCTCTATTACAAAAAAAAAAAAAAAAAGAAATGAAAAAGAAAAAAAAGTTATATTACGTGTTAGAGATGAATTGAACATCAGTACTTCTTCCATATGAAATTGAATGGTTTCATTTTGACCTGTACATAATTTTAAGAAAATTAATTAATCTAATTCATTTTAAACTCAACATTATCAATTTTTTAACAAAAATTTTATATAATTTAAGAAATGAGACATTTATTTTTGGACAATATCAAATAAAAATATGGACATTTAATTCCAAACTGTGGGAATATAATATTTTTTTGCTCAGAACAAAAGTTTAACGTATAATACCATACTGGATAAAGAACATCTGGTCACTCTTTCCATACTCAAAAAAATAAATATATATCTTCTGGAAGGTATATTTCTAGAAAAATGAGTACATATTATTTATTCCTCCATGCATGATTGATGATGTAGTAATGTTTAGAATGTCTTCTTAAGTCCAATCATTTAATAAAGGCCGTTTAAGTTTGGCACTTGGCACCCAAAAAGCCAAGGCCACATGGCAAATGGTCCTCTTGGCTTTGTACCCATGCCAGAATGATACTTGAGTTCGGTCTTCACAACGCAAGGAAAATGTCCTTAATTTCTTCTTTCTTCTAGAATCTTTTGATAAAGGATGAGGAGATAAATACATTCGTATAGAAAAGATAATTCCGACAAAATGTCCTTAATTTGTCACTATATATATATATAGGAAATTAAAGAAAATCATATGGGTAAAAGACATAAAGTTAGTGCCTTTTTTTGTTGACTAACGCTCTTCGTGGTGAGGTTGTCAACACCATTCTGGTTTCTTTATCTGAGCTGACAGAAATTGGTTGGTTTGTTTGTTTTGACATTAATATTAGTGAGGTGCGATTAAACGACAAATAGGCATTCTGTTAAAAAAAAAAAAAAAAAAAGAAATTTATTAATGAGGTGTTACCATAAATTCTTCTGTTACATGTCACAAATGTCAATGGTTAGAATAAGGTGATGTTCACAAGCATTGTGCATGACAGAGGGAAACGAATGAAGGAAGATTCAAACAAGCAAAAGCGATAACGTGTTATTTCCTCTTATTATTAACTTTGTTTATCCTAACTTTTGATTATTTTATGAAAATGGATTAAAAAAAATCCTTTTATCTATTTATTCTGTTAATTTTGCCTTTTGGAAAGATAACAAAATTCCATGTGACATTATATAACTTATAATATAAGCAATTGATGGGGTTTAAAATTGGTTTCTCATTCACTTTGATTTTCAAAGTGCCTATAAGAACAATAGAATGATCAATGCATTGGAGTGAGCTATTGTCCTGAGAATAACTTTGATGCTATAGTTAGTTCATGTTAGAGAAAAGATAGAATTCAATATATGATCGTATTGTAATCAATATGTGTGTAATGAATCTCAATTACGTAAATGTAGGCTAATGAAATTAATTATGAAACAATATCCCGTCAGTTACTCTTGAAATTATAGAGTTTCCTTATAAAAGTGTGTTTCAGAAATGCACTATTCTTTTAGAGAGGTCCACGACCTGAAGTGGGATCTCGTGACAGTATTCTTGACCTATTGAATGACCTTGGGTATCGTGGAAAGATTGACCAAAGCTTGTAGCTGTAGGTCGAATGTTGTACGTCTTGAAGATAGGTAGTGGGTTACAATTCATTGCATGGAGAGTATCTTGATAGGTCAGAGCTTTATGGGTCAAAAGTCACGACCTATTAAGCCCTTTCTCTGATACCATTAGTCATTTCGTTTTTAGACCCCATAGGTCTAGATCCATTTCCACTGAGTCGTGTCAGGTTTCCTGTAATTGGATCGGATCTAGGAGGTATTCAAGTTATCGAGTCATACTTGTTTCCCCATCAACAATCTATATTTATATATAGAAGTAGTGCTTATAGTACGAAAGGCTAACAAGTGTCATTCTCTAAATATTTAGGGCAAAATTTAATTATATCCAAATCATTTATTTTCTTTCACGTTAAAGTATTTCAGGAAAAAAGATAATAATGAGAGAGAATTTCAACATATTTCAAAAAATAAATATTTACAAAAATCATCATATTTGAATGATTTATTTCAAAAATATATTTTATTTTATTTTGAGACTGAACTATTATCTTACATCGCTAAACTAAGAAGCTCGAAGAGAGAGAAGCTTGTATAAAATTGATGAACCATAAGTTTAAAGACTCATACCTTTATTAGCCTGCACTTTTGGCTAAGATAAAGTGTGGTATCTATTCTTATCAGTATGGTATTTGAAACTTGAACCATTATAGAAGCATCATTGTATTTGATAAAATAATAATAATATTTTTTAATTAAATAATAATAAATATTCAATAAATTCAATTTATAGAAGATAATTTATAAATTATAATTTGACAAATATATAATAAACCAAATTTAAAAAGAACCCTATTTACTAATATGAATTCAATTAGTTAATTGAATTTTTCTAACAAGTAATTAAAAAGTATTTCTTATTTTTAAATTTTTAATTTTAGAAAAGATATTAATTTGAACGGGTAGTGGGTAACATATTAAATTATCTTTTTTAATCTCTGTTTATATTTTAAATTTTATTATTTTATACTTTATACAATATTATTAATGCCTTCCCCCATATTAATAGAGTTTTAATCCTAAAGTCAAAAGGATTTTTAATATTTAACTTAAAAATATTTATTGTAAGTATATCTTTTAAAAGAAAGTAGAGAACTATAGAAATTTTTTAAAACTTATTTTGGATAATATAAAAAATTATAAGAGTTTTATACTTATAAAAGTTTAAATATAGAAATATATATATATATACATATAAATTTTTAGTCGATGAAAACATATTAATTTTTGATTTTTTAATAGGTAACGATGCATGCTGGAATAATTATTAAATATTATTAAAAAACATAGAATTTACATACAATCTAATTTCTAAATTAGTTTTAAAATCAATAGTCAAAATTGTATTTAGTAACAATCATGAATTTAAGATTTATGAGTTTAGATTTTTTTTAAAAAAAAAAATTGCCTATCCTTTTAAAAGTAATATGGATAAATAGAAAATTTGGGAAAATAATTTCTTATAATATCAAAACTAAATCACAAGAATTCATTAATTTTTTAAAAATATAATCTGAATTTTAAAAATTATGATAATTTGGACTGGTTTTGGATCATATATTGATTTACTTTTTTACTTACATTTTTTTTGGTTATATACTAAGAATAATTCAAATTGATAATAATATTTCTTAGTGCAAAAAAATTCATTTCAATACTATTTAAATTTTCTTTAAAAAAAACTTCATTCAACTTATTTAAGATAACATATTATTAAATAACATTTTAAAATATAAAGGTACAAAAAAATGAATTTAACATAAAATATGATTGGAAAATATCTATAATAAACTATCATATGAAATGTAAAAAGAACTGTATTAACTATTATGAATATAATTAATTGAATTTTTCTAAAAAATAATTGGAAATTAAATATAAATATTTCTTATTTTCTAATTTTAGAAAAAATGTTAACTTGAATTGGTGGCGAGAACACATTAATTTACCTTTTTTAATTACACTTTTTATTTTTATTATTTGATACTTTATTCACTATTATTAATGGCTTCCTTGTATTGCTTTAATGATATTAATTTACCTTTATTAATTATATTATTTTATACATTATTCACTATTATTAATGACTTCGAGTGTATTGTTTTAATGATATTAATTTAATTTTTTTATTACATTTTTTTAATAACAAGATAAAAAATATATTATTAATAATTTTAAAATATTATTAATGACATGTTGAGTTTTTCTTTTTCTTTTCGTAATTACATTTTTAATTGAATTTATTATATATCTAAGGACAAATCAAAGAAGATTTTTCTAAAAAAGACTTTTCATATTTTTATCATATTGTTTACAAAATTAAAGGATAATAATAGTTTTAATTAAATAAATATTTAATAAATTGAATTAATTATATTGTGAATAAAATTAATTAAATATTAATTTGTTAATAAATAAAAATCTTTGTATTCTTAACAAATAATTTTTAAAATAAAATGATCATAATATTTTTGATGCAACATTTATTTAATTTTATTTATTAGAATAAAAAATTTTCAAATTATTTAAGTACATAGTGATAACATATTAATAAATAATATTGTGAAATATAACAAAATAAAAGAATTTTAAAACAATATAAGTTATCAATATCAATAATAATTCATAATGAAATTTAAAACTGTATTAACTAATATAATTTAATTGTTTGAAGTAATCTAAAAGGTTACATATATAAATAAAAATTATTTTATTTTTGAAAAAATAATTATTAAATACAAAAAAATTAAAAAAGAATATCTTTTGATTTTTTTAACTTTTATTTTAAAAATATATTAATTTGGATGGATAATGAGTAATTTGTTGAATTACTTTTCTCACCTTTCTATACATCACACACATGGTTTTTTTGATCAAATCGAATCGAACCGATCGATTTGACCAACAAAATTGAGAACGGGGACCTCTAATCGGTTCAGTCCGAGGGGAAGAATCGACATCTGATGTTCGAACTGAATTGAATCGATCGATTCAATCGATGAATCGTTGAACCAGCCAACTCGTGATCGGACCGACCTATTCCTTCAAAAAAGAGAAACAAATCATTCCATAAAACAGTAGGTAGAATTGCATGTACAGAAAACGTTAAAGAAGAGAACTTACCCAACAACTTGGCGACAACCATTGTTATATTGCTACAATGCCTTCCATTACGAGAGACTAAAGCAAGTTCTTCAATTCCATTTTCCCTTTAACAAAAAAGTTCATGGAAAAAAAAAAAAAGAGAATCCAACTAAGAAAGAAGAAGACCTCTTGAAAGGATGGATGGGCCAAGAACTCAGTGAAAGTTTGCGGGGGGATGGGGGGGGGGGGGGGGGCGGGGGG
>JAOXNR010000028.1:7300755-7339218 GCA_028571225.1 Parsonsia alboflavescens | reverse complement strand
GGGGGTGGCGGTGGGAAGAGGATGTAAGAAGAGCATTAAAATAGGGAGAAGAAGGTTTGAATTCGGGACTCAAAATGTCTGAGTTCCGTAAGTGCAAACAATGCGAAGGTGAAGTTGACAAAACAAAGAACAGTGACCTACTAAACTAGGGGAAATAGAGACTTTTTTTTTTAGGGAGATGGCTGAGAGTGTTACAATATCAGAGTTAATAAAAAAATTACGATTGACTTTTCTGTAGGATAATTTTCATTAAACAATAAGCCCTCTTACACAACAGAAAATGAAAATAAACAGCAACGATTAGGACTACTACTAGGACCACCATTAGATCATAACTTATTCCTAAAGACTAGGAAATATCAACAAACTGATCACTAAAAACTGATGCCTAAAGACTAGGACAAACCAACTAGGAAGCATACAAGACAACTCTAAATCATTCAACAATCCCTCCCTTAAACTGAAAAATTTGCCACTACTCACTTTAATGTGGATTCTCCAACTTGCAAATACCAAGCAACTTCCTCAATTTTAGAAATGCAACCAACTTGAGGGGGGTGAAAATATCAGCCACTTGATCTTCACTTCTACTTTGAATGAGATCAATAATTCCTTCCTTCATGACATCTCTTAAGAAATGAAACTCCACATCAATATGCTTGCTTCTTCCATGTAGCACTAGATGCTTGGAGAGCTTAATTGATGAACTGTTGTCACAATAAATAGTTGTTCCATCCATTTGCTTGAAATGAAGTTCTTCAAGACTTTTGCCCAACCAAACAGCTTGACAAGTACAAGAAATTGCAACTACAAATTCAGCCTCTGTGGTGGACAAGGTGACGATTTGTTGCTTCTTTGATGACCATGAAACAACCCCTGAACTTAGCATAAATACAAATCCAGAAGTTCTCTTTCTATCATCTTGATCTCCTGCATAATTGCTATGGGTGAAATCCATCAAGTTTGATTTTTCTCAATTCTTACAGAGCAACCCAAAATCAGTTGTACCTTATAAGTACTGTAAAATTCTCTTGGTAGCAAGAAGATGCATCTCATTAGGATTCTCCATGTATCTGTTTAAAAGACTCACTGAATACATTATCTCTGGCCTTGTTGCAGTCATCTACATCAGGCTTCCTACTATTTGTTTGTACATAGTGCTGTCAACCTTTTTACCTTCAACATCTTTCATCAATTTAACTCCAAATTCAGTTGGTGTGCTAAATAAACACCAACTGAATTGCAATTATTCATCTGAAACTTGTTCAAAATTTCTCGCACATACTTCTTTTGAGAAATAAAAATGCTGACAAGACTTTGTATAACTTCTATACCAAGAAAATAGTGTATTGACCCGAGATTAGACATACAAAATTCAAGTGTCGTAAATCGCTTAAATTTTTCAAACATGCCACTATCATCTCCAATATAAATCAAATCATCCACATATAATCAAACAATAAGCATCTTCCCTTCATCTCCAATTTTCACAAATAGTGTATGCTCATATGGATATTTTTGAAAGCCTTCCTTCATAAAATAGGCCTCTATGTGACTATACCAAGCCCTTGGAGCTTGTTTTAGTCTATATAACGCCTTTTTTAATTTATACACCTTGTGCTCTCTTCCAAACTTTATACAACTAGGAGGTTGATCAATGAATACCCCTGTTCTTCCAAGTCTCCATGCAAGAATGTCGACTTTACGTCCAATTGGAAACTAAGCCATGAGTTTTGTGCTGCCAATGCAATCATTGTATCATGTCAGGTAATTGGAGTGAAGACTTCTTTGTAATCAATGCCGAACTCTTGCTTGTAGCCTTTCACGACTAGTCAAGCTTTATACTTGTCAACTTGACGATTCTCCTTGAGCTTTGTCTTGTATACCCATTTCACACCAATGGTTTTTTGTAATTTTGGAAGCTGTGTCAACTCCAAAGTATTATTTCTTTCAATGGCTGCAATTTCAACATCCATAACCTTTTGCCACTTTGATTCTTTGACAGCATCCTCGAAAGCTACTGGGTCACAATATGAAAATAGAGCAAAATGTGTAAGTGGGTCCTCGGACTAATCAATCCCACTAACCTCATAATCCTCCATCCATGTAGGCCTTCTTCAAGCTCATTATGGTTGACGCCCACTTTCTGATTCAATTACTGCTGGTATACTTTGGGTGACGATATGTTGTTGCTTATTTTCAAAAGCTGCTGCTGCATTTTTTCTTCATTTTCTTCGTCAAAATCAGCTTTTATTTGTTGTTTAGCATATTTTTCACCCCAAGTCCAGAACTGCTCTTCATAAAAAATTTCGTCACGACTAATGACAATTTTCTTGGTAATAGGATCGTAAAATTTGTACGCTTTTGATTGCTCACTAATACCAAGAAAAATGTTCTTTTCGCCTTTGTCATCAAGCTTGTTCCTCTTTTTGACTGGAATGTGGGCATATGCTATGCAGCCAAAGATCTTGAAATGCTCAACATTTGGTCTATGTCCACTCCAAGCTTTTTCAGGGGTCATGTTTTGAACAAAAAGTGTAGGGCTTCTGTTCAATACATGAACACTCCAATTCACAACTTCTGGCCAAAAACTTCTTAGGACTTTGCTTCTTGCCAAAATTCTTTGGACCATGTTCACAACTATGAGGTTTTTTCTCTCAGCAACACCATTTTGCTACAGTGAATAAGCTGTCGTGAGTTTTTTTTGAATTCCATGAGTCTAGCAAAATTTTACAAATTCATGTGAGTTATATTCTCCACTACAATCGCTGCGGAGAATTTTTATAGACATGCCTGCTTCCTTTTCAACCAATGCTTTGAAACTTTTAAAAGTTGAAAAAGTTTCCGACTTTTCCTGCAAGTAAACCCAAGTTTTCCCACTATGATCATTAATTAACGTAAAAAAATAACATTTACCGCCATTGGATACCAGATTAATGGGCCCACATACGTATGAATGAATCAACTCCAACACCTTCTTTGCTCTCCTTGTTTTTCCTTTTGGAAATGGATCACGATGTAGCTTGCCAACAGCACACTTTTCACAAATTTGAGAAGGACTTTGAATTTGTAGAAGACCTGTCACCATATTCTTCTGGTGCAATATTCTTAGACCACCAAAATTGAGATGTTCGTACCAAAAATGTCATAACCATGCCTCATCCTTTACTCTTGTTGAGAAACACGATTGGGTATTTTTGTCAAGTACAAAGGAAATGTGTTGTTTATCATCATGTTGACCTGAGCAATCAAGCCCAATTTTTCATCTTGAATGCGACAAACTCCGTCTTTGATAGAGATCTCATATCCCTTTTCTTGGAGCTGGCCAATGCTAAGCAAATTAGTTTTCAAATCTAGAATAAAGAGAACATTA
This sequence comes from Parsonsia alboflavescens, assembly GCA_028571225.1. NCBI lineage: Eukaryota > Viridiplantae > Streptophyta > Magnoliopsida > Gentianales > Apocynaceae > Parsonsia > Parsonsia alboflavescens. The sequence continues at coordinate 7,335,845 of JAOXNR010000028.1, read as the reverse complement.
GAAATGACCTAAGTAGCATTGTCCTTGGTATAGATCTTGATGTTGCCTTTACCCATGATAGAAACGGATGACTTGTCGTCAAACTTCACAATGTTATGAAATGATTCATCCAAGTCTGAAAATATAGACTTATCTCCACAAATATGATTGCTGCAGCCTATATCTAAGTACTATAAATTTTGATTCATTTCTTCCTTCGCATGACAGGCCATCATTAAAAGAGAGACACCTTCTTCCTCTTTCTCTGCAAAATTTGATTTCACACCACGATTTTCATTAAGATTGGTTCTACATTCAAACTTGTAATGGCCAAACCTGTGACATCTATAACATTCAACATTTGACTTATCTACAGACATCGATTTATAATCATTAGAAGGACTGTTGTCACGACCTTTTGCCCTCCATTTGAAACTAGTAGCATGATCCTCATTCTATTTTTGGCGTGTATCTTTGTTCTTTCCTCTCCCTTTCCCGCAATCTGGACCTTTTGGATTGGCTGCTGCCTTCAATGCTTTCTCCTCTTTATCTTGCTAAACAACTTTTTGCTCATGAACCAGCAAAGAACTCTGCAACTCATTAATTGAAAGAGTATCAATATCTTTAGATTTTTCTATAGAACAAACCACAAAGTTAGATTTTGGTGTCATTGATCGAAGAATCTTTTTGATGATGGTGATGTCCTCCATTTTATTGTCGTGGATCCGCATCTTGTTAGCAGTTGTCATTGTTCTTGGGAAGTAAGCATTAACAAATTCCTCGGTCTTCATGCATAAATTTTCAAAATCTGTCTGAAGACCTTGAAGTTGCATCCATTTTGGTTTGGCATGCCCTTGATAATTTTTCTTCATTGCATCCCAAATGTGCTTGGAGGTGTCTTTGCAAAGAATAGTCTTCAAGATTGATCGACCAATAGCTTGAAAAAGATAATTCTTGGCCTTGAGATCCTTAAGCTTCAATGCTTCCAATTCTGATCTTTGTGTGTCTGTCAACACAACTTTAGCCACTGGTTCTGCTACTCCAGATTCAACAACATGCCAGTACTCCTTGGACCTCAAGAAATTCTCCATCAGCATGCTCCAATGATCATAGTGATTGTCAAAGCAAGGAATGGCTGGTTGCGCATAATTTTCAGAGGCCATTGATCTTTAGAGCTACTGTTGCACAAAAGTATTAGAAAAAGAAGGGCTACAGCTACTGACTTTATCTCACTCTCCTAACCCAAGCTCTAATACCACTGTTACAATATCAGAGTTAATAAAACAATCAAGAGTGACTTTTTTGTAGGATGATTTTCATTAAACAATAAACCCTCTTAAATAGGCAACTACACATCAGAAAAAGCAAATAAATAGCAACAATCAGGACCATTATTAGACCATAATGTATTCCCAAAGATTAGGCAATATCAACAAACTGACCACTAAAAATTGATGAACAAAGACTAGGACAAACCAACTAGGAAGCATGTAAGATAACTCTAAATTATTCAATAGAGAGAAGTCATAAGAATTGATCCTTTTCTGCTGTGGATGCAACCCCAAATGTATTTGTCTCTAACACGTCACTTGTGGATTTAGAGGAAACCAAACTCTTTTTTTTTCCTCTAAAGTCTCCTTTTTTTTACCCTTTCAAATATAGTTTACCTTCTTTTTTCCCACCCTTCTTCATTTTAATTTTTAACCACTTCAGAATATAAGTTATTTTAAAATTTAATCAATATTTTAATCTGTTTCTTACATATGAATATAAGTATTTTTACAAAATTTTGTGGTTTTTTTTGTTTTTTTGTTATTACTACTGAATTTTTTTTTATTAAAAATTAATACATACTAAAAAGAGAAATGGATTGGAACATCAAAGACTTAATGATTTTGTCTTTGTTTATTATAATTTGAAGTTGAAAAATAGGTAAACATTTACTTTCTTTTGTCATTGATTATTCTTTCAATTCTTTATTCCTTGTAACTCATGTCTTATAATATTTTATTTGATAATGGATTTTTTGTTAAGGAGAAAATATTTGATCCAATTGATTATGAAGGTATAGATTCAACTGATTATTGGATTTTTGATTTCAATGAAAGATAAGATCTGATAGGGTTTTTTTGTTTAAAAAATTCTTCTTCTCTTTTTTTTTATAGGTTTTATGACTAGTAATAAATTAATCCTAGATCATCTCATGTTCTTTTAATTTTTTTTATGCATATATATTATTAATTTGAGAATAAATTATATTATTTTGATATATTTCAATCTATAAAATAAATATTTTTTAATTATTAAATTAATCGGTTCAATTACGGTTGAACCACTAAATCGTGAACCAATAACTTTTTTAGTTCGATAATCGGTCCGATTCCAAAAACATTGATCACGCAAGCATTATACTAGTATTTTTGTAAAAATATTACACTTCTATATCTTTTCTATTTTTTTTACACATTTAATTGATTATTCTTCTCCATTTCAGGATTAGCATCCACTCCCCCCCCCTCCCCCCGCCGCCATCGATTTACCTAACCTCTCTCTTTCTTCATTTAACCTATTTTCAGAGGAAAAAGGGGATAAAAAGTTTTTATTTTTACACGTTATATTTTCAAAGTAAATATTCATTTTTAACTTATCATAAAGATTTAAAGAAATTAAAAATATTAATTGTAAATTTATTAGATAATTTTAAAGAATACTTATTTCTTTATCATCGTATATGGAAGGCATTTGGCATTTTCTATTAAATCCCTATATCAAGATTCTAATAAAGGAGTAATTCCCTCAACTGAAAAATCTTTCAAGATCCGACTTTTATAGAAATTATCTTGACAAGGTCAAATATTAATTGATCTAATCCACATGTTTTATAAATAAAGCAGCTAAAAAGAAAGTATAGATGTGAGAGACGAAGAGCAAAAAAACTTGATGCGTTGAAGTTACTTGATAGACATTATTGTAGATCTAGTGAATTGGATCACGGAGTTGATCTTGTCTTTGTAAATTTGATCGAATCAAGTCAATAAATTTCTTGTGCTATTTCTTTTTAATTGCTTTCATTTTCATTTTTATTAATTTAATTTAATTTCTTCACAAGTCACCCAACACTTTTGACATTAAGATACCTTGAGAATATAGTTGTAAATGGGAGATCTTATGAAAGTTATTGTTTCAATTTTAAACATAAACATGCTCCAATGTTCAATTTTAAGTTTTAAATTTTTAGAATACAAGTTTGAATAGAGTTGTTCCTACGAGGACAATCCATTGGATAGAATAGTGAACACGCAGATCATAATTCTCGAGTTCAAATTCCACTATCACCTTCTTGGATAAATGGAATGTTGATATATAAAGTGAATAGTAATTACTTGTTTCTATTATTCTTGCTTTGACAATTGAATTTTATATTTTGATTTTTCTTTTGTATGAGATTATATGGTATCAATTTTAAAATAAATATAAATTTTAAATTAAAATTTCACTACCACATCTTTAATAACTTATGAGTCCTACCACTAACATGATTAATTATTAAAAAAATTTGGTAATTTAACTTAATTTCAAAAGACACTCATTTTTTATATGAAGTCAAAAATGGACATTTTTAATTTAGATGGAAGGGATATAATTATATATATTTCTTTAGTAAATTATCTCACCCTTTATTTTATTTTATTATTGTTTCGAGAGAGATTTTCTAATACAATTCCTAATTTATCCTTTTACTTGTTAGTTCGTAATCTATATTTGCAAAAAATTATTGATAAAAAATGATAAGAGTATATTTTTTATTGATATTCTAAAAGATGTTGTATAGGATATAAAAAAAATCAAATTCTTGACTTTTTTTATTTAATTAAAAAGATTTTTTTTTATTCTTCAGCCGAAAAGAAATAAATAATTCATTCCATATTCGTTTCAATAGCAGGAGATGGAAGGCATATTGTTAAGTCCATAAACATACTGGGCCAATAAATATGGGCCGAGCCTTATCCACAACCCATTTTAAAAAATTAAGAGAACAGTTAGGAGTTTTAAGTTGGGCAAGCTACTGCTTTTTCATTTTTCTGTTTCTAAAAATAATAAAGTACACCTTATTCTACTATATTAATTACTCTTCATATAGATAATTTTCCATTTGATAAATTCAATTAAAAGTACATTTTCTAAGCCAAAAAGGGGTTAATTTTTAGACAATATATCTACAAAGATTTTTTTTTTTTTTTGAGAAGAAGCATCCAAAATATAGTAATCAAAACTAAAAAAATACAAACTCTCAAATCAGAGATTTTATGTAAAATAATTTTAATACGAGTATGAGATTAGGTAAAATAAAATTTTTTATCTACAAACTTTTGTTCCTGTGCAACCAAGAACATGTGAAGTCATGGATAAAATAATTTTCTTTGTCAAATTATATTTTGTTTGCAAGAAGCATGTGAAGTCAGGTAGAGGTTACAATATTAAATGACGAAATTCAATAAGTGCATATATTTAATCCAGCATCTACCCAACAATTTTAAGTTTCTCGAGAAACGTTGGAGGCAACACTGAAGCGAGAGAGTTTGTTAATGTTAATGTAAATGTCTTCGATGAGAGTGAGTTTTTTTGAAGGTGATATAGGTGTTGAGATGATTCACAACTTTTAATTATTTTAATTACTTAATATAAATAAAGCAACTACATAAGTCATTTTTATTTATATAATTTACATTGTGTGTAAAAGATTTACATAATATAAATAAAACATCTACATAATTCATTTTCATTTATATAATTTACATTGTGTGCAAAATATTTACAATAATATAATAAAAAGAAATCACTGGGATTAAAAATTACATCGTGCTACTCCATGAAAGCGTGATCCAAGTCAGAGGAACTAGATCTTGAATGAGATCCAATATCTCAGGATTTTAAAAATTTTTTCACATAAAGGATGAGAACGATATCTTTTTGATAATTTGCAAAGAATACTTGTGACCAAGTCTCGTGTAATTGATTGGATGTCTTGATCTATTAAGCAAAAAACCTTCTAATTTATTCCTTATTTGTCTGGGTGAACAAAAATGAAATAGAAGATCAGAAAATTTTTGAGTGGAGTGGAGGCTTGAAAAACAAACTAACTGTAATTTTTCTGTAGAGAGAAAAATCATGTCTATTGTTCTTTTCCAGTTATTTTATGATATATAAATAATTCTATAAAATAACCAAATAAGAATAAAGCTTCTATATGGGCCAAAAGCCAAACAGCCCATATATCCTTTTATTTAATTAAAAAGTTCAATAATTATTCATTGGATCATTGACTCAACATAATTATTTTAACACTTTAATTAGAAACACAATTTTTATTTTTATTTTTAACCCATCAAATAATTAATTTTATGGATCTAAGTCCAAATTAATTATAAAACTAATAAAAATAAATATGCACGTCATTATTTTATTCAAGCACACAACAATAATTAATTTTATGGACCTAAATCCAAATTAATTATAAGACTAAATAAAATAACTAGCCACTACATTATTTTTTTCAAGCCCATAATTAATTTTATGGACTTAACTCCAAATTAATTATAAGACTTAATAGAATAACTAATTAATTTTATTTAAGCTCAAATAATTAATTTCAAGGATTAATTAAATCCTCAATTAATTATTAATTCTATATAGAATAAAATTAATTCCGTCTCTAATCTCCTATTTAAGAATGACATAAAATCATTTATGTACAATAGAGGTAGATTAGGGAATTTAAGACATAATGTTTATGACTCTATAAAATGATCGGAATACGCTTACTACATAATAGTAATTAACTTAGTCATTCTGAACACCTTGTATTATCACCATAAGAAGATGATGTATTCCATGATACATGGTTGTAGAAATAGAAGGCTTATTGAGGTAAATCTCAACCCTTAGTCTTTGACCTAGAGGTATAATGACACATTTGTCTTTCTTTGTAACACCCACTATTGAGCTTAAGTCTTGCATGCTATCACCTTACTCAATAGTATCTACCATCCTTAGGTATCTAGTTCTATTATCATTGAATCACAATGAATATTCACTAGAAGAATATTTAGTACAATAACAACTGCACTAACGAGGCCTTGGGTTTAGTGATCTAACTAAGAACAACACACAAGAGGATGATTAACACATCTCATAAATAAAATGGTGTAGAGACTAGAGATCCTAATATATAAGTTTGTTTTAACTAACTAATGATCATGCGTCGTAACATAAACAAATTAAAACTTTCTATCAAAACAAATGCAGTTCGGGCAAATAGAGTCAAACTCACAAGGAATTGAATTTCAGTTTAATAAACCAATTAAAAAGTAACAAAAAGGGGGAAGGTTTTGAAAGAGTATATAAAATAAAAACTAACAAAGAATTTAAAAGCTAATTTAAAAATTAGAATACAGATGAGAAATTTGTTAACAAGAAACAATCTGTAGATCAATTGCTGTGGGGCCAATCACTAATCAAATAACATAATTAAATAGTTGGTTTTAGAATCTGTCTTAACACTCAAATTCCTATCTTTTAAATAAATCTACTTGTCGTAGCGCGAAATAAAATCCTAATTTAATCAATTAAACTTACGTTGTAGCGAATAATAAATTTAATCAATTAAATTACATAAGCATAAAGGTATCACCAATATCAAATTACATAAACAAAGTAAGTGTAATTTATACATTTTGATTCATACAATTCTCTATGGTTAAATAAAGTTGTTAGCCAAACTTTACCCCAAGTATTTTAATATTAAAACATATTAAAGTTATAACTTAATATTATTATTTTCAGTAGATAGACATTGCTGGAATCATTATAATAATATTATTTTACTTTTGTAATAGAAAGTACAATGTATTTTTATTTATAAAAAAATAAAATAATCCATAAAATATTAAGTATTAAAGTGCATGGTATAACCAAATTATATAATACATTGATAATATTTAGTACACTGTATAATTAAGTCATTCTAGAGTATAGTGATAAATTTAATTTTTATGTAATTTAAAATTTAATAATAATAATAATAGTAGAAGCAGTAATTTTTATTTATTTAAAATTTAATAATAATTATAATAATATAATATTATTTAAAATATAATAATAATGATAGTAATCCACATAAGGTCAAAATTAAGTTGCCGAAAGTTAGGATAATCCTCGGAAGTTCGAATCCTAAGTTGGCTAAATTTAAAGTTTAAAGACCACATTTACACAAGGTCGAAACATTGATCAATTCCCGAGTTTAAAGGCCTTATTTACAGAAGATTGAAACATTGACTGATTCCTGAGTTTAAAGGTTACACAAGGCTGAAACATTAATTGATTCTTGAGTTTTAAATGACTTTTGATAGAGTAATTCCAACCTTCGGCCACTTAATATTATTCGAAGGTTGGGATTAAGTTGATGAAGATCGGAATTATTCTATCGAAGGCCATATAAAACTCAAAAATCAATCAATGTCTTGGCCTTGTGTAAATAAAACCCTTAAACTCAAGCATCGGTCAATATTTCAGCTTTGTTTAAATGTGGTCTTTAAACTTTGAATTCATCCAACTTAGGACTCGACATTCAATAGAATAATTCCAATCTTTAGTAATTTAACCCAACCTTAGACCATTTCAACCAAGAACAGCTACTTGTCCATTTCGAAACCCAATTCCAACCTCCCCAATTGTTTATTGAACTATTTTGCATCCAAATATGCTTAACATTTCCTCATTATCAACAAAATTCATAAGAAAAAAAGCTAAGCAAATAAGAAAATCGAAGCTTGTTTAGTTCAAGTTCAAAAGCAACAGAAAAAAAAAAAAAAAAGGAGAAGAAGAAGTTCAAAGCTCAATACACACAATCTCATAAATGTCTAAAGGACCACGTTACTATCAATTCAAAAACATAAATGATCATCAAACTGACACATAAAAAAGAAAAAAATTAAATGAATGCAATGGAAACTTACCTGCTGCTGTAATGTCGAAGTTCGAAGGTAACGGTGGCTGCAAAGGTGACTTGCTAGCTTTTTTTTTCCATCAATGGTGACACTAGCTGAAGATGAACAGTTGGATTGAATGTAGTCGATTTTTCCCACAATTAGAAGGGTTTAGAAAAAAAGAAATTTCTGGTTAAAAAATGTGACTTCTCTTTCTCCGATCAATTACTTCTCTAACGCTAACAACTAACAGAAATAGAAATGACATATAAGTGTCGACGTAACTCAAGAGGCTCGAATGAAAAAGAATGGAAGGAAGGAAGGAAGGAGAAGCTTTGAAAGTAAAAAGAGATTGAGGGCAATTTTATCTTTTCAATTTGGTTAAATGTTTCAAATTGAATTAACCTGATATCATGTATAAATTGGGTAGCTAGTAAAAATTGATTTATCCATTTGAATACAAATGAAATAATATTAGGGACTTTCCAGCTAAAAAGAGATGGCCCACAGTAACACATATCCGGCCCAACCTTGCGGGCCCGAGAAATCGAATTCTTCCCAAGCCTTGTCGAGGGCGTAAAGCCCCTGCAAAGTGAGTTCATCTTCGATTTTCGCCGACCGGAGCTTGGTATCGGAGGTCGCTAGGGACGGGTTTCTGCATCGTCTGTCGGTCAACAATCCCTCCGCCGGGGTCTCCCAGCCCAAGAATGGTGGGGAAGCCAGTTTCAGAGAGAACAAGGGCAAAGAAGTTCTCGGATTTTGTGAGTGAAAAAATTAGGAGCCCTAAGAGGGTCGGGACTACTACCACCGCTTCCCGGGGTTCCATGGAAGGGGTCAAGAAGAAGTCCCGCAAGAATGAAGAGTCGGACGAGTCAGACATTGTTATTGTACCTTCGTCGAGTCCGGAACCTAGCTCTGACGATGATATAAAGCCTGAGGCGAAGCCGGACAAGAAAAAGAAGACAGTCAATGATGTTAGCGGGAAGAAAAGTGAAGCTAAGAAAAAGAAGAAAAAGCTGAAGGAAGTCGAGGAGGATGACGTGGTGCTGTTGGGAGTGCATGATACAAATGCCAAAATTGGGGAGCGGAGCAAGGGTATCAAGGAGGTCAGGAAATTCAAGGGGAAAGAGATGGAGGCCACGTCACCGGAGAGGTCACAGAAGGGGAGTGGAGTCAGGAAGCTGCCCGAAGGTAGTAATGGTCATAAGAAGAAGAAGGGGAAGGGAGAGAAAGAGAGAACTGGTAAGAGAAGAAATGAGGGTGAGCTGCCTGAAGGCAAGGATAACAATAAGAAAAAGAAAATGGAAGGAGAGAAGGAGAGGACTGGTAAGAGGAGGAATGAGGGTGATAAGGATTATGAAAAGAGGAAGACAAAGAATAAGAGACACAAAACAGAAGTAAATATTGCAAAGAAACAGATGAATGAAACCAACAATCAGAGGAATGCAGGCTCTAAGCAAGAGAAGACAAAAGACAATAAAATGCAGAAGAAGAAGGTGGAGGTAGAGGGAAAGAAAGAGGTTAAGAAAGTTGAAAAACAGAAGAACAAAGAGGAGGAAATAGAAATGGAAGAGGAAAATGAGAGAAACAATAATGTGCTTTACAAGTTTCCTATGGCTCAAGTTAGCCGAATTATAAAGAGCGAAGATATCAAAAATAAGATTGCCCACGAGGCTGTTTTTGTGATCAACAAAGCAGCGGTATGCACTCTGTGATTTCTGATTTTTATCAGCTAGAATTTCTTCCGTATGTCCTCTTTAATATACTTAATGTAGTTTATTTATTTACGCAAACTTTAACAATGTAGTTTCAATTCATCGCAATGCTGGATAGGTGTGATCATGTTCTTGAGCCAAACTAATGTGAAACACCTTAGGCTGAAATAAGTTTGAATGCTTTCATTTGCCCTAATAATGTACATTAAGTCCTAAGTCAGCAAAGTATGTTCATCCCTGAACTGTTAAGGAAATTCTTTAAGATTCAAAGGATAGTTGTTAATGTGGCTGAAATATACTGATGAAGCCACATGATCAAATAAGTAATGTATTTATCTGATTATCTGTTCTTTGGAAAGTTTTAGCTGTAGGCAAGATGCTCTACTTCTTTTCTTTCACCCTTTTTGGGTTTGGTTTAATGGGTGGTCGAAGTGTCATCCAACAATGCATGGAATCACAATTACCTAGCTGAAGTTTCAGTATCTTACCATAGATATCCTTTAAGAACTTTCCATCTATCTGACTAATTATTTAGATTACATGCAACATGCCATCATGTGATGGTTTGGCTTTGGGGCCACTGACAACAAACATCTGAATCTGATGGTTGGTTTACTTTGCGAACCTAGTAGGAAATAGTATGAAACAAAAGTATTCCAAGAACCAAGTGGAGTTTGGTTGTTCCTGATGCACAATATTGATGCTTGAGAGGTTTGTTTTTCGTTGGTGCATCTGAACAAGATGATTTTGTTATACTAGAGCGTAAAACTGGTAAATAGAGTTTGCTGAAATATATTGGTGATTGAAGTGGTAATTCATGATGCTTTTGTTCTGCTTACCAAACATTCAGAATTACCAAGTTTTGGAAGGTAGTAGATCTTAGATAACTTTATGGATTGTTATTGATTGGTCAATACATCTGCCAGGCTTCCCTTAAATGGCTAAAACACTTAGCTTATGAGTATTATATATGGATGTTGATACTAGGAGGCTGTTATGGTTTTATGAATCTTAATAACAGGAATGATATCTAATATGAATAGGAATTTGAAAGTAATAATCAGAAAATAAATGTACAAATGACAGCTAACTGAGGCAAGTAAATAAGATGAGCAGCGAGAGAGAGAAAGAGGAAAGAAAATTAATGGCAAGAAGAGATCAGAAAGAATTAAAAGTTGTGGAGAATGAAATATTGCCTTTTCTGAAACAGACTGGATGCCTCCATTCCAAAGGAAAATTCTGACATGGTGAGACCTTGTGGTCCATATCAAGCCAAATAAATGAGAAAAAAATCAAATGTGTGGGGTATAAACCCGGGTGCATATCCAAATTTTCCTTAGGCGAAAGTGCCAAAAGTTATCTCCTTAACACACTACACATATGCAATGTCTTGTTAGGATTTCCTGAGATTTTATTCTCTGACAGTGATAAGCCACATTGTGAAATGCTACTTAATAATTTACCTTCTTTTTCATTTGTTGAGTGTTTCAATAGCTTTTCCACTGAATAACCAACTGGTGAGATGCTATACTTGAATCCTTATCATGTGAATGTAGTTTATACAACTTAAGCTCTGAGTGTTGGACCATTTATGTTGATGTTAGATGTCATGTTGTTCGCTGTTGCATGCACAAGTCTCATTTTATTTCTTTTCCTGTTATCCTGCTCTTGCAGGAGAAGTTTCTTGAACTATTCTGTAGAGAGGCTTATGCCTGTGCTTTTCTGGATCACAAAAATCACATTGCCTACAACCACCTTTGTAAGGTTTCCTTCCATTTATGCACAATGAAACAGAGAATCGGTACATATTATAATCCTTGCTTCTTATGGTGCTTTCTAATACTAATATTACATTGGTTTCAACTGAAATTTACCATGCATGTAGTCCTAGGTAAAGAAATTACTAACGATATTCTCTTAGTAATTAGAGGGCTTTTAAACTGGGTGGTTTACAGAGGTATCATTTTTGGATTTCATCTCTTTTGGCAGTAATAGGTATATTATTAACCAGCTTTATGTCAGTACATGGTAATAATTATAATTTTCCTGATTAATTGTAAATTTATTAATGAGTTCTAGAATTGAATGAATCTTGTAACTTTGTTGCAGGGGTCCTCAAAGAAAACAGAAAAAGTATTTTTGTGATCATTGTAAGTCATTAGAAATGTTTGTTGACCACTATGTTTTTTTCTCATCAGGCTCATTATGAGGGAAAAATTGAACATGTCTAAGAATTTTAAATTTTATATTTATGTTAATGGATATGGGCATCTTTGATTTCTGAGATACTGGATCCCTTATTACTTAATGTGATATTTGTAGTTAGCAATACTCATAACAGTTTTGGACATTCTTGTCCAAAACTCTGCATTGTCAACCATTTGTCTTTCCTAATTCATGTGCGGTGGTTTTCAAGTTTCATACCTCTGGATGTCATGTTTATCCTCGCATGATTTTGATATCACGAAACTCATCTATCCTGTGGTTGCTTCCTTATGTAAAGTTAGTTATATTATTGTTGCAGTTGCTCTAAATATTACCTTTTCTGTTCTTTCAGCTTCAGTGGTTTCTAAAAGGAGGAGATTTGACTTCCTTTCTGGTAGTATCTGTTAATATATCTTATTAACTGAAACTCTTCCTTTCTAGTATCTGTTCATTAGGCATTCCTTTTCACTCTGTTGCTGTTTATGCCTTAGATTTTGTGCCCACGAAAGTAAAAGCGGAGGATGCTTTGGAAGAAATGTCGAAGGCCGAGGCTGAGACAGAGACCGAGTCCGAGACATGAGCTTGAAGGATTTTTGTAAGGACCAATTAGATGATGCATCTTCAATTAGATGTAATTTCTGGTGACTAATTTGTTAATCCATACATATGCTCGTAGATCTTACAATTCTGTGCAGGGTTTATGATGAGGAGGATCAGAGAATCAAAGCCTACTACTTTGATTTCCTCCACCTGGAGAATGGTAACTTGCAGTGACTCCAAACTGCAGTGAGGAAATTAGTTAAGAAGGCTAAAAAGGTATAGCAGTTAGTTGAGGAGATTTTTCAGTTTAGTGAAGTGGAAGTAGGAAAAATTATTTTGAAAAATGGTAAGGTAATTTAAATTAATCTGTATCACAATCTTATTTCGCACATTCTTGCCAAGTGCAGTAAGATTTGTGATTTTTTAATTTTAATTTTATGTTTTACTTCGATGTTTTCATATGGTTTTTTTTTTTTTTAAAGGTTGTAACAAAGCATAATTTATCATTTTTTTTTTTAAAATGTACGAATACAAAAAAATCCGTCGAAATAATTTATTTTTTTAAACTTGATTTCATATAATTTTAGATATAATGTGTTAAAATTTTTAATTAACTTTAATCATATATGTAGTTCTGTTGAGTGCTTGTGTACAGTTTTTGTTCTAATATATTGATGCTCTCTTTTCATTAGTAATAATGTAATTGATGGTCAGAATGGGCATAACTTGAACAACTTGACTCAAATGAATCTAAATATCGATCTAAATACTTAAATCTGAATTAATATTAAGGGGAACGTGGACAGTGATCTCTTGACCATCGATTTCTTATGTCATTAATCTTCCACGAATTAAGGAAAGGTTTCAATGGATTCCACGCAATGAACAGTGAGTGTCAATTTTTCTGGTTGATTTTTAATGTCATGATTAAATATTTATAACATTTGATATATATGATAAAATGTAAATCACTTTTCAAGACTTCCTGATAGTTCATTCCGACCTTCGAGGGTATAAATTGGTAGCAAGCGCGTAACTCATATATTGAAGATATGCATGACAAGATGTCTTTTATTATAGAAATTTCATAATTCAAAGAGCAATTGATAGTATATAATTTTGTAATTATCCTAAATACTTATTTTTAGGTAATGGAGATTCAGTCTAACAAGGAAATTTCACCTAAATATTAATTGATTATTTGATATATAGTATCAAATCACACATGAATAACAAGTTGAATTGATCAAATTTACTTTCATCAAACACTAACTACAGCATTGGAGTTATTCTTAGGTTGACAGTTCACTTAGGTGACTTAATTTCTTTTTGGTTATGATTATAAGTATTATTACGATTCGGGATTAGTTGGATATCTTTTATGAACTTATCAATAATATTGCAATTTTATTCATTTCTTACCTTATGAATAACAAATTAGTGACCTCTACATCCATCTAATACTGTATATTAGATTTTAGAACTGTTTTACTAAATTAATCTTGCAACAGAAAAAAAAAAAAAAGAATAAAACAAATCTTATGAAGAAAATATGACGGTAACAATGTTCGCCTATTCTAATATTTATGTAAATATATATATATATATATATATTTATATATATAAACAATAATTTTATTATTACACTTCTTATAAGCATGGAAAATCTAATACTCCTGTTTATTCTAGAAAAGAAAAGATTCGTTTTGCATAAAATGATATATCCCCATTTTTATTTTGCATTGCATATAATTAAAAGTTTCATTTTTCTAATTTTATTTAAGTTAAAAAGGATATTTAATTTTGGATAAAAATATACAAAAAAAATTGAGAAAAGGAAATATGTCAATTGAAAACTTAAAACTTTAAGAGAAAAATAAAATATGAATTAATATATAATAGAAGACATTCTGATCCAATTAGAGACAGATATAGTAAATTAGTAATCAATTTAGTTCACTATTTATTAGGTTTAATTTTTTCAGATTAAAGTAATATCTAAATATATATATATTTTTTTTCTTAAAATGTCTTTATTTATGATTTTAATTAAATTAATAATAGTGAAAAAGGAAAATAGAAAGAAAGACAGGGTAATATGGTAAAAAGCATAATAAGATATTTAATAAAGTAACAACAATGTTTTGTAGTTAGTGATAAGAAAAGTGAGTTCAAATTAATTAAATAAGTGTGTTGACTTCAGTGTATGATTGACTTTTGTTGGGACTGAACTTGGAACCTAATTTATTTTTTCCTAACTATACATAGGAGTGACAAAATGAGTGTCAATTTCTAAAGTACTCATTTAATTTATGGTTAAGCAATTGATATGATTACTGCTTTAATTAATATTAACCTAAATGAGTAATCATTTATAAATCATCAAAATTCATGAATACACAAGTGAGTAATTGTGAATAATCATTTCACTGTAAGTTTGAATATAAATTTGTGACATATATTTAACTTGATATTTTTAAATTAAATCAATTTAATACCCATCCACATATCCACACTTCCCCCACCCCCTCCCCCTACTCCCCACCCCACCCAACATCACCTCCTCCCTACTCCTCACCCCCACCCCCACTCTACCCCTTACCCATACCTCCTACCTTGCCCCTATGCTCACCCTAGTCTTATCTGGATCTCCTAAATTATTATAATATGCATAGTCATATACTCTTTCCTATAATAAAAAATTTCAACAAAAAAAATTAAAATTATGATTTTATCCAAACAAATTTTAATTTTGTTTAGCACTTATAAATTATTGCAATCAAACACATAACAACTTAACTTAAGAAAAAACACTTTTATAAAAACTAGTATTGTAAATATACTTTTTTATAAGCTCATCCAAACAAATTCTATATAACATATAAATTGATTCTCGAATTTTTATTTACATAAAAAAGAAAGCAAAAAATTGAAACAGTGCAAAGAGCAATACCCTTTTATGATTAATTTACGGTTCAATTGAATGGTGTTCTAGGAGTGTTTGTGCATATCTTTTATGCAAAGAAAGAAGAAATATTAAAGTGTGAAGATACTAAAAAAAACATACAAGTAGTTTTTAAAGTTTTTGCTTCCTGATAGTCAAGTTTACTTCGAACAAGATTATTATTGACTAGTAAAATTATCTTTTTGTCTTTAAATGGTTAATCATGATTATTATTGATTACTAATTATTGAATTGACACTTATACTTTCTCTTAAAAGAATTCATTTCAAATCAAAGCAAATAATTTTCAATTCCATATAAAAGATAATTTTACTTTCTTTGTTTGTAGAGCAAGGATGAAAGAAAAGAAAAAGAAATGAATATTTTAAATTAAAAGAAGAATAGAAACGACAGAACAAAATGGTGGAAGACTGAGGATTGAGGAGAGGGTTAATTAGGGGGTGAGGATAAGGTGGTGGGATTAGAAAATGAAAATTTTTTCTTAAAAAAAAAAAGAGGAAAAAAGAAAGAAAGATAAGGGGGGAAAAAGTGAAATATAAGAAGGAAAAAAATAAAAAAAAATGAAAGAGAAATAAGAGGAAATGATTAAAAGGAGTAGGTATAAAAATTGGAGTGTTGGAGGATTCTTTATAAGCTACTTTTATAACGTAAAGAAAAAGTCAAATAAAAAAATTGATTAAAAAAAGAAGAGAAAACTGAAGGAAAAGTAAAAAAGAAAAAAAGATTATGAAAGAAATTAAAAAATGGGAGAAAAATTGTGAAATATAACAAGAAGAAAAAAATTTTAAAAAAAAAAAATGAAAGAGAAATATGAAAAAATGATTAAAAGAAGTAATAACAAAATTTGGAGTTTTTAAAGTATTTGTTTATTAAACTTTATAATTTAAAGGAAAGTCAAATGAGATAAGTAAGTAATTATGATTATTCATGTTTAAATCATAAATCATAACTTAAATGATTTACAAATGATTTGAATGTAAATAAGTATGATTTGTTTATCATTTACTTAAATGAGTAGTTGATTACTCATTTTGCCATCCATAAACTCTATGTAATTCAGTTTACATTAAAAATAAGTTGTGAAAATTTTTTTTATCAGAGTTTATAAATTTAAAAAACACAGTGGGTTATGGTTAAAATTTTTCTAAAAGAATATCAATGCAATTTTGGATGCCACTCTTTGTGAAAAAATATAATTTGGATAAAAATAAAATAAAAATTGAGTGGGTATTTAAATGTGAACCTCTAAGACATGGGAATTTGTTGAAATTAATTTTACAACAAATTTATTAATTTATATATAAACATTTTTCCTTTATTTTAAAAGGCATTTATATTTTAATTTATCATGACATTGACATTTAAATGAATCTGGACCTTCACCTAATCAGCCTTAAAACGTTTGTCTTTGGATTTTTTTTTATTTTATATTTATGAAAAGTCAAAATACATTTTGACATAATAAAGTTTTAAATAAATATTTCTTTTTCCTTTTACAGTTACAAATTATTTCTAAAATTATCAAAAATAAATTTCCTTATTATTTTAGTAATAAATTAAATGTTGAATTTTATTACATTTTAAAAGTTTTAAAATATATTAATTGTTTGGAACAAAAAATATATATATATTAACATAATCCTTGTAGTTCTATGACAGGGTGTTGAAAAGGAAATTTATAAAATATTTTTAATATTATTTTAGAATAGTATTTAAAAAATATTTTAAAAAGAGGGAAAAAGAACACGTGATTATCTCTATAGGCATTTCCCTCCCTATGGCGGGGGAGAAGTTCTTTCCACTAACTCTAGACAGCATTATGGCAGAGATAAAAATATATGATTAGAATAGAAATTATTACTTTTATTATATTATTAGAATTAATTTATTACATCAAAATTTTGTTTAAGTAAATAAATTTATCAAATTATTAAAAAAATATAATATAATACCTACCAAACCATGTAAAAGGACAAATGACCCGTGAAAAAGAAATAATTTAGATTTGTAGTTTTATGAAAACAAAAAATCTATTTATAAAATGTCGAGAATAGAGAATATAGAATATATGAGTAGATAACAAGAAAACAAAAATTTTTCTTCAACTACTTTTTCATTTTCCTTCTTCTTTTACGTAAGCCTCTATTTATAGATTTTAGGATCATCAATCCTAATTACATCATTTGTAGGTTACATAAGTTATATAGGGTAGAAAGGATTACATAGTCAAGAATAGGGAAATTACATGAGATATTGAAAGAAATGAGAGTTACCTGAAATAAAACAAAATAATGGGATAGATATATATTCATATTATTATATATTTTATAACACTAACCTTTGAATATCTATTTTTAAGTAATAATGTCTAATTAAAACCTTATTAGGAAAAACCCGTAGGATAAAAACCTAGTAAAAGAAAAAGAGTAAATTTTTTAAAAATAATGCATTGCCTTATTAAAAGCCTTATCAAGAAAAATCAAAAGGAAAAAATTTTGATTTAAGGAAAAAAAGAGTATAGTGTTTAATAACAACTCTCCCTCTTGTCTACATTATTTGAGATCTTTTAGTCATGGCATTCCGATCTTGTGAAGTAACTTTTCAAATGTTGAAGTCGATAATGATTTTCTGAACAAATCTGCTAAATTGTCACTTGAGTGAATTTGTTGAACACTAATCTCGCCATTCCTTTGAAGATCATAAGCGAAAAAGCATTTTGGTGAGATATGTTTTGTTCTATCACTTTTGATATATCCTTTTTTCAATTGAGTAATACATACAACATTATCCTAGAATAAAGTAGTAGAAACATCTTTATCTAGTTGTAAGTCACATGTTCCTCGAGTATGATGGATTACATATCTCAACCAAAAACATTCCCGACTTAATTTATGAATGGCTAATATCTCAACATGATTAGAAGATGCTGCAGTTATGGTTTGTTTCATTGATTGCCAAGAAATAGCTGTACAGCTACATCTGAACACATAACCTGTCTGTGACTTTGCATTATGTGGATTTGACAAATATCCAACATTTGCATAGCCAATAAGATCAAACTTGAGTGATTTATTATAATAAGGACCCATATCTATTGTCCCTTGAAGGTGATAAAATGCATGTTTAACACCATTCTAATGTCTTCGTATAGGTGAAGAGCTATATCTTGCTAATAGATTCACAACAAATGATATGTCAAGACGTATACGACTAGCAAGATATATTAATGCCCCAATAGTATTCAGGTGTGGCATTTCTAGACTAAGGAGTTCTTCATAGTTTTCACGAGGGCGAAAAGGATCTTTATTCATATCAAGTGATCTTACAACCATAGGTGCGCTTAATGGAAGTGCGTTATCCATACAAAACCTTTTAAGCACTTTTGTCGTGTAAACTAACTGAAGCAAAAAGATGCCTGCTCAATTTGCAAACCAAGACAAAATTTTGCTTTTCCAAGATCTTTCATTTCAAACTCTCTCTTCAAATAATCCGTCTCCCTTTTGGAGTTCTTCATGAATTCCAATAAGATTCAAACTATCAACATAAACAACAATAATGACAAACCCCAAAGTAGATTTCATTATAAAAATGCATGGGCATACAAGATCACTTTGATAGCCTTCTTTCAATAAATATTCGCTACGACGATTGTACCACATGCGTCCTCCTTGTTTCAAATCATAAAGAGACCTACATAATTTTATTGAATAAAGCATTCGAGAGCCATGATCATGCCTTTTGGCAATTTGAATCCTTCGGGAAGTTTCATATAAATGTCATTATCAAGTGATCTATATAAATATGATGTAACAACAACGATGAGGAGCATTTCAAGTTTTTCATTTGATGCCGGACTTAATAAATATCGAAAAGGTGTTGCATCCACCACAGGAGATTATATCTCATCATAATCAACTTTTTGTGAAAACCCTTGTGCAACAAGATGTGCCTTATATAACATAATTTCATTTTTCTCATTTCTCTTCCGCACAAAAATCCATTTATAACCCACAGGTTGCACATCTTCAGGTGTGCATATCATTGGTCCAAAAACTTTTCATTTAACCAGTGAATTCAATTTTGCTTGAATTACATCTTTCCATTTTGACCAATCATTTCTCATTTCTCATTCATTTATAGACCTTGGTTCAAGATTCTCATTATTGTCCTCAATGGTTTTTGCCACTGCATATGTAAAAATATTATCGACATTTATCTCATTTCGATTCCAGTTTTCTCTAGTCACGACATAATTTATTGGTTTCTCATTATTTTCACGACATAACTGATTTTCTTCTAAATCATCAATCATGTTAGGAGACTTTACAAGGGTCTTTAGTTCCTCGTTTTAATCATCTTGATTAGTTGCTTCTTTTCTTTTACGAGGAATTTTATCCTTGGATTCGATTGGTGTACCACGTTTCAAACGTGCTTCAGACTCATTAGCAATGACCATTTGTCCTTCAATGATATAAATTCTAGCAAGAGCATTTATAACCGGTATATGAGATTTATTAACTCGCTTTGGGTCAATAAAAACATCTGGCAATTGATTTGCTAAACTTTTTAAATGAATGATCTTTTGAACTTCTAATTCACATTCTTTTGTTGGAGGATCAAATGATTCAATGATAATTCATTCCAACTATTTTTTTTATCCGGCTTTATTTTTTCTCCTCCTAATGTTGGGAAAACTGATTCATCAAAATGACAATTAGCAGAACAAGCTGTAAATAAATCTCCAGTAAATAGCTCAAGATATTTAATTACAGATGGAGATTCATATCCAATATATATACCCAATTTCCTTTGAGGACCTATTTTAGTGCGTTGTGGTGGATTAATAGGAACATAAACCACACTTCCAAAAATTATTAAATGGGAAATATTTGATTCCTGACCATGAACCAATTATAATAAGGAGAATTCATGATAATTTGTTGACCTTATGCAAACTAGTGTTGCTGCATGCAAAATAGCATGTCCCTAGTCAGAAGTTGGGAGTCTTATTCTCATAAGTAATGGTTTAATAATTAATTGCAAGCGTTTCATTAACAATTTTGCTAAATCATTTTGGGTATGAATATAAGGTATATGATGTTCAACACGTCTCCCAATAGACATACAATTATCATTAAAAACACTTGAAAAAAATTCACTAGTATTATCAAGATGAATTTTCTTTATGGGATAATTAGGAAAATGGGTATGTAATCGAATTTCCCCTAACAATCTTGCAAACGCCAAGTTGGGAGTTGATAAGAAGCTCACATGTGACTATCTTGTTGATGCATCAATCAGAATCATAAAATATTGAAATGGTCCACAAAATAGATGAATAGGTCCACAAATATTAGCATGTATGTGTTCCGAAAACATAGGACATTTAGTTTTAATTTTTAAAGGTGATGGTCTAATAATCAATTTTCCTTGAGAACAAGTAGCCCATGAGAATTCATTAGATTTAAAGTATTCTTTTACCTTTTAAAGAATGTCCACATCAATTCTTCCTTATCATTATAGAGGCAAGATGGCCTAATCGGTCATGCCCAGTAACAAATACATCATGATCTGTAAACTTTTGGTTTACAGTTGAATATGTTTGAACTACACTAATATTTGTGTAGTATAATCTTGAGGAATAAGAAGACACCTTTTCTAACTCAATTTACTTCCAAAAATAATACTTGTAAGATACAAATATTCAATATTGCTTTCACATGTATTCTCAATATGATATCCATTTTGATGAATATCTTTAAAACTCAATAAATTAATTTGAGACTTTGAAGAGAATAATGCATCATCAATGCAAAATTTTGTTCATTCGGGAAAAATTATAAATGTTTTTCCGAAGGCTTCAATTATTTTGGTACTACCAGATATAGTACTAACATGATTTTTTTTTCATTACCAAATAAGAAAAATATTTGTTATCTTTTAATACGGAGTGTGTTGTTGCATTATCTGCCAAGCATAACTCTTTGCCATTGATCATTGAAATGTCCATATTCTTCATAAAATAAATAAATTATAAATTATTTCAATAAAGTATAACATTGAAATATTTTAATCAAACATAACTTTCAAAATGTAAATGTTTAACAATAAAATTTTGGAAAAATTGTCATAATCATATTTGAAGTTAATGTCAAAATAATTCTAATAACAAATGATTAATTTCTGCCAATTGAGTACTCGAACAACTTTTGAACGTCCAAATTAGTACTTCCAATCCTATTCCGATATATTTTCAGCCAAGATTGGGAGAATAGCTGTTGTGATACCCATTGTTTTCGATTTTAACCTACTAAATACCCAAACAACATTTAAATCATAAGGTATATAGGTACTTATTTGGCAGAAGAAAAAAACAACAGGTACCAATCTTGAATGTAGGTATAAGATTAGGTACCAAAATGATTAACATGTATTTAGTTGACAGAAATTAATCATCCGTTATTAGAGTTTACTTTGACCTTAACTTCAGGTATAATTATAATGATTTTTCCTAAAATTTTATTTAAGATAAACATTAAAAAGGAAATTTATTAAATAAAATGATTAATAAGTTATTCTTGAACATATAACTTATTCTTGGACATTCCCATCATTAAACATTTGACTACTATCATCTTCAGGGTGATTGACAAAGAAATCAACAACATCTAATGAAGTAAAATCAATAAAGCTAGTACCACAAAGACTATTGTTAACAACATCATTGCTAACAAAATTCGTCTCTATCTTTTTCCCTTTATTCTTCAATGACTCTTGATAGAGATTAGCAAGATGTTTTGGAGAATGACAAATATGATACCAATGGCCTTTCATGCCATATCGATAACATTTATTTTTCCCTTTCTTATTATTTTTGTCTCCATCATTCTCATCATAAATCTCCATCTTCCTGTGGGTTGACTTCTTTATTTGACTACCACGATTACTAAAATTATTTCTCCCATATCCACAACCTTGGCCTTAACCATTGCCTCGATTAGATTGCATGGTCATCACATTTGTTTAAGGAAATGGAGCAGAACCAGTTGGACAGGTCACATGAGTTTTTAACAAAAGCTAATTATTTTGTTTAGCAATAAGAAGACAAGAAATTAGTTTCGAATATTTTTCAAAACCCTTTTTACGATATTGTTGTTGTAAGAGCACATTTGACAGGTGAAAAGTTGAGAATGTTTTGTCAAGCAAATCATAATCAGTAACATTCTCTCCACATAATTTCAATTGAGAACTTATTTTAAAAATTGCTAAATTGTACTCACTGACAGACTTGAGATCTTGCAAATGCAACTGCATCAATCATAACGAGCTTTTGAAAGTATAACCGTCTTTTAGAGGTCATATCTTTCTTTTAGATCTGTCAACAAGATGAAGGGATCTTTCACTATTAAATATTCAATTTTCAACCCCTCATCAAGATGGTGACAGAGAAAAATAATTGCCTTTGCGTTTTCTTGGTTTGTGGTATTATTTCCTTTTTTGAGAGTTTCTCCAAAACAATTTGCATCTAGATGAATTTCAGCGTCTAGCACAAATGATAAATAATTCTTTCCACTAATATCAAGAGGCACAAACTCACGTTTTGCAAGGTTAGGCTTAAGATGATCAAATAATAATTTAACATTTTTTTTTATGAAGAAAAAGGAATGAAGAAATCAAACAAAAACTTACCAAACTTAAAGTTTCAAGAAAGGGTAGATATCATGCTAATAATGTGTTACGGAATAATTAAAATAAAGTTAACAAAACTAGAATATAAAATGTAGAGAATAGAGAATACAGAACAAGAAAACAAGAATTTCTCTTCAATCACTTTTTCATTCACCTTCTTCTTTCACCTAAGCCTCTATTTATAGGCTTTAGGATCATCAATCCTAATAACATCACTTGTAAGTTACATATTGTAGCGGTAGAAAGGGTTGTATAGTAAAGAATAGGGAAGCTACATCAGATAATGAAAGAAATGGGAATTATATGAAATTAAACAAAATAATGGGATAGATAAACATTCAAATTATTATATATTTTATAACAAATGTCAATAAAAGGAGGAAATCCAATCATTAGTGAATAATAAATCCATCAGGAAACTTGGGTTTTTATTGTGTTATTTTTACACTTATACCATGTACTCTGTTATTTCACTTTAATAAATATGTAATTAATTTTTTATAATTAAAATAATATGTTGATTTTCTAATTACTTGTCGTTTTAATTTGTAATTTTATAAGACTTGAGTACTTATACTGTCATTATACTCACATACATGTACATATTGATGGAGTTTGGAAATGATCTTTGGATCATCTCGAACCTCGATGGTACCTGTCATCATAACTTAAAAGAAAATCAGATCACCAGAGTGAGCGATCACCCCGAGGATAACTCCAATGCCTAAATCAGTATTCGATGAGAGTAAAATTGAATGAATTCAACTTGTCCAATCTGTCATGTATATCAAGTTATCAATTACCATTTAGGTGAAGTTACCTTATGGGAGTTGATCTCTATTAAGTGAAAGTAGGCATTTAGGATAATTGTGAGATCATATCCTGCCAATTGTTCCTAGAATCATGAAGTTTCCATAATCTGAGATGTCTTGCCATGCACGCCAATACGTAGAAGCTTACAAACTTGCTACTGACTTATAAACCATCTTCACAACCTTCCAGTGAGCGTCTAAGGTCTCGATGAGCTTTTTGGAGGTCGTCATGAGTGATTTAAGTGTTACTATATGTATCAAGTGTTGTAGATATTTAATCGTGTCATGGAAGATTTATGAGAAAAGGTTGGATATTGCTGGTTCGTAACTCATGATTTAATGAAACCTTTTTTTTAGCTCGTAGAATGTCAATAACCTAGGAGATCGGTGGTCAGGAGGTCATTGTCTACTTCCCTCTCCATATTGACTCTAGATCTTCTATATTCAGGTCGGTATTTGGGTTTATTCGGATCGGATCGTTCAGGGTAGACTTCTTCTGACCATCACATATAAAATGCTTGTATATTCTCATAAACATAATTATAAATAAATATTATTAAAACAATAATTTAACAATCAACTACTTCATCCGTTTGAATTTAAATGTTTCTAATTTATATTTTGGATCTTTTAAAATTGAATATCTCATTTCCTTAAATTTATAAACTTTGAATATAAAATGTTTTTAACCAACTCCTTAATTTAAGAATTTACAACAACTAACTAAAATTCACATCACTAATTGTAATAATGAGAAAGTTAAAGTGATAAACTAAATAAAAATAAATACACTCCTTAATTCTTGATAAAATCCAGATGAAAGGAGTATTATTTAATTTAATTAACTTACTGTATTATCGTTATATAACGGATTATAATTCAAATAATCTCTCTATCACTAAATACGAGTCACTAAAAATTATTTTAGCAAAATTAAGGTTATTTTTTTTTTCTAAAATGTTCTCCCATCACCCTTTCAAAAATTTAAATATTATTTCACTATACATCATTAGAAGGATAATATAGAAAAAATATCATCAAATACGTAATTAGTTAACAACAATGACTTATAATTAGTGATAAGAAAAGTTGCTTAGAATGACTTATATTTAATAATGGAGGAAGTTTCAATTATTTAGTTGACTTTTAGTACAAGATTTAGAATTTGATAAATAGATTTTAATAAGGCTAAAAAGGACATGCCATCATAGACCATCATTGAACTCTGCTTATCCCACATTCACCATTTGTACCAACAAACAAGATAATGTAATATCCCTAATTATAACAAAGGCAATAATTAGAATGTGCCTTCAAATTGATGCATGCCCACAACTGAAATTTACATCATTCATTCACGCAGAGACCAATAATATAACTTCCATTCTAAGTTTGTGCAAATTCAATACATTCCAGTCTTAGAAATACATAAATACAAGTGAAAGTAAAGCAATCATGTACAACCTTTTTGCCTCCACCCCACTTCACCATTCTTTAATTCTTTTGGTTATTTGCTTTCTTAGCAATCTATAGCTGTAAACATTGATTCCTCATTGAAATTCTTGATGACCAAAGAATAAGACAGTTAATCAATTTTGGAACCTCTCCCATCTCTCATTCGAAGAAGGTGCCATTTCTCTTTTTTTTTTTTTTTTAAAAAAAAGGTAAACACGGTACTGCACTTTTATATGAAAATTTCACTTGCAAACTTATTAATTCAATTGATGTATATTCATCTAATTCATGGTCTCACCACTAAAAACATCCGTAAATAATTAATAATAACATCATTCATTGAAAATTTCATATTAAATTGAGATCATAGTCCTCCAATTTTAGATAAATAGGAGTCAGTATATGAAATCTAAAACAATAATTTTTGTGGTGACATAGATCATATATAGAGTATTGAAAACTTAATTAAATTTATCATCCATACATCACGTTGTAATTAACTCTGCCTAAGTAGTGGTTCAAACTCTCAATCCTCTGGGCCATCCCCCATGGGTAATTGGCTGATGACTCTTCCTCTTCAAACTTATCATCATCTCTTCCGATATATGTCTATCAAATGTTACTAACTGAAATTGCAACTTCTCACCAACCTCCCCATTGAATATATGATGCTAATTGATTTTCTAACTCACCAAACATTACCTGTTTAAATTTCCTCTCCTTATATATAAAGCTCCTACCCCTAAGCCTCTCCAATTCAAATCATACACTCTTTTTCCTTTATCTTTTTCCCATACAAAATATTTGGGGTTTTTAAACTTCTTGTGATTACAATATCGTGATGAAGACTTTGATATCCAGTTTTATTTCAATCTTAGTTCTCTTGCAATGCACAATCATCGTAGCTCAGCCAGCAGCCGCCCCGGCACCACCCGGTCCGACCAACATAACCAAAATCCTAGAGAAAGCCGGTCAATTTACCACATTGATTAGGCTTCTAAAGATCACTCAAGTTGGTGATCAGATAAATCAACAACTCAACAACTCGAACTCCGGTCTAACCGTCTTTGCACCTACTGATAATGCCTTTTCCAGCCTCCAATCGGGGACTCTCAACACGTTAGCCGATCAACAAAAGGTGCAATTGATTCAGTTTCATATTATACCTTCTTTTATTTCCATGTCACAGTTTCAAACGGTGAGCAATCCTCTGAGAACACAAGCCGGAGGCAGTGATGCCGGCGAATTTCCGTTAAATGTAACGACTAATGGAAACCAAGTAAATGTTACCACCGGAGTTGATAACACGACGGTTTCCGGTACGGTCTATACAGATAATCAACTTGCGGTTTATCAAGTGGACAAGGTGCTTCTTCCTTTGAGTTTATTTGGTCCTGTATCACCGGCACCAGCTCCCACTCCAGCATCAACGAAGTCGAAGAAAAAGAAGGCATCGACAGCTGACAGTCCGGCCAGCAGTGATGTGCCGGCAGATAACTCCGGTGGAGTTAGCCTTGGTTTGCATGGCGCCATGATGGCTGCGGGTACACTATTGGCTGCATTTTTTGTTTGGTTGTGACCCGAATATTTTGGACGGTTGTGATTGCTCCAGCTAGGCAATCTGAAGTGGGGTCCATCTGTTCAAGAAAGCACCATGACTTTTCACTTGGGATCAGAAGTTGTGATAAAAAAGATTTGAGTACGGTCTTTGAATAATTGCACCTTCTCGTCTCTCTTGGGTCGGTCCAAGTTTTTCTTTATGTTTTTTTCTTTTGGAATTAATTTTGGATATGATGCGGTAAGTGATCCTCATTTTTTTGTTATTTTAGAGTTTTTTCTAGAACGAATTGTATGTCCTTTTGGACTCTCATGTTTAATTCTGTTTCATCTATTCTTTTTCATTTTGCTCCAAGCTTTTGTAATATCATGAAATTTTGTACTATGATCTTATTGCTAAAAATGTTCATTGGTTGTTGTCTACATGAAAATCATGTTCTCCAAGTGTAAAGTTTCTAAGGGCATCTCCAAGGAGATGGTTAAAGGTGATCAGGAGAGAGATGGAGGGCGGAATCATTGAAGAGGAGTGAAAAACGGGATGCATAAAAGGATGAGGAGGAGAGAGAAAGAAAAAAAAAGGTGCTTTCGATGAAAGTAAGAGAAATTTGATATTTTGATAGGTGATGGAGATAGGTGGATCTCACATGTGATAGTTATAAATTTTTTTCTTTTAAGAGAAAGAGAGGATGAGTTTCGATTGTTAAAAAAAATAAAATATTAAATGGATTGATAACGTGAAATCCACAATAAAAAGTTAAATTATTACATAAATAAGGGATATATAAAATTAGGGATGTGGCATATGGGCCCCACTTTAGGGCATTTATGCATTGGAAATGCCCTAATGGCAAAATTAAAAACTTTTGATCCCCACTAAGTTGGTAAGGCAGGAGTGCAATGATTATAAGGTCCCATCAAAGATTTGTCTATTGACATTTTAGGTTGAGTAGGTTGGCTTACATTCTCCTGTTTCTTTATCGACTAATGACAAAATTAAGAACTTCAATCCCAGCTAAGTTGGTAAGGCAAAAGTGCGACGGTCGTGAGATCCAAATAAGGATTTGCCTATTGATCTACAAATAGTGACTACATGCTTATTAGTTGATTCAAGTTTCTAATGGCAAAATGAATCAAACATGAACTAATTAAACATTCTTGTCACTAAACAGTATTCTTCTTAATTACGAAGATCAATTCATAAAATAGCTCTTGGACATAGATCAACAAATCAAGAATGAGAAGGTAAAACGTTAATTCTTTAATTGACACAAGTTTGTTTGAAGTATGTTGTAATGGAATTGTCCATTGTAAATTTAGCTGTTCTTGTCAATTTAAATATTTATTTTGTAAGGGCTGGAGATATCGTCGATGGTTGAAGGGTAACAAAATAAATGTATTTGAAGGGTAAGGAGTCTCCATCCTTGTCAAGAATCCGCACACAAGAAAAATGGGGAATCAAGAAACCGTGCAGGATGGGCTAAAAGTAGACTAGAGAAATACACCACATACAATCATGATTCATAATGTCACGGAAGCTGCAAGCAAAGCTTATGGGGATCTCCCATGAATATGTCATTGCAAGAAACATGATCTTTTACGAATTATTTCTGGCTGACACAATATATGTGCATCGAGAGAAGTTTCACTAGAAGTATTTAGATAATTAAAATAATAGTAAGTCAAGAAAAATATGATTATGATGACTCATTTAATGTGAGTCGTAATAGATTTTCTTTTCTCAACACAAAACCTACGTGTCGGCATAATCTTACCTATATGCCAACACTATTATGTCGAGAAAAATAAAAAATTCCCAACACATAGAGTGCTTTGAGAAAAAAAAATTGTTTTTTCGACACAAAAAGATGGGAGAAGTTTATATATTTGCCGATACATGTGTGTCGGAAAAAGATAATTTTTCTTGATATGTCATGAAAAACAAACCTTTATCCACATAATTTTAATGTGTCATCAAAATAATAATTTATGGCCACTCGATTATGTGTTAGGAGATTATTCTTTTGTTTATATTATTATATTACTCTGAATTTAGTTTTTTTACTGTATTATTTAAAAATATTTAAATTACGAATATGTTTTATATAAACTTGAGTTTTATTTAAAATAGATTTTAAATATAATGTGTCTTAATATTTATCTCAAAAGTAATTTGGCAAAACGGTTGATAAGATAAGTTTATAATGAAAAGTTACAAATTTAAATCTATTTAATGACAATATTTAATTATTATTATTATTAAATTTTAAATTAGCGGGTAATGAAGGTGGATAAGAATAGATTGGAGCCGTCATAGAATATGCCTAAAAAAATAATGTCAAAGAATTATTTTATTTTATTTTTTACAAAAGGATATTGACTCATTATATCGATATAGAATTAGTATGTCACGACTTATTCATGTGCCATTACATATTATGTTTTTTCTCGATACAAATTATTGTGTCACAATACATATGTTTTTTATTGACTCATTATATCAAAATATAATAGACATTTCATGACACATTTGAGTGTCGTTACATATCACGCACTATTACAATATATCAAAATGAGTCGATGAAAGGAGGTATTTTTACAATTTAAAAATTTTTGTGTTGTCATATTGATTACGACAATACTTATACAGATACCATCAGATGAGTTATCAAAAGTATCGAGGGGGTCTTTTACAAATCAAAAGTAAGTTGAGAAAAATCATGAAATGAATCGTAATGGATTTTTGTTTCTTTTTTGGTAGTGTGTCTCTAATAATTAGGATAAGAACGAAAAGAAAAATTACAAAATATTTTCAAAAAAAAAAAAAATTTGTCCTTCAAATTTATAAAATTAGTCATATAGTTGTTCTATATTGCATTGGTCAAGGGGAATAAAAAAGGTAAAAATTACTTTTACAAAAAGGGAAAATACTAGAAAATTTCGAGGCATATATAGGAGGTTTTTATATACTCCCTCTCTATTCTCTTTTGACTGGTATAAATTTTTTTAAAAAAGATAATTTTGTTCATTTTAATTTAAAAAATATCAATTTCTTAAAAATTTTTTAACTAATTTAAGAAATGAAATATTCATTTTTTAATAATTTAAAATAAAAATATGATATTTTTGGATAATTTAAAATTGAAAATAAGGAAAAGCTCGGTCCATAGAAATTCAATTTTTATTGGGTCAACATATCCATTATATTGGTGGACACCTTAGATTACACCACACTATACTATCTCAAAGACTTGATACCTTTAAGTGGGCCATAATTGACTAGGTCTGAAGTGGACTCTTGGGCCATTTAGAAAAAAAAACCCTTATTAAATTTAGTCTATTCAAAACATGTCCACTCTGAGCATTGGAAGATTAATCCTGAATGTTTGAATCCTTGACTGGAAAAGAACAATAAGTTTAATGAAAATTGCATGGGATAAACATTTTAGATAGTCAATTTAAAATTTGATCACACTTTTAATCTTTTAAAATATAATCACTTTTGAAAGTGAAATTACTTTCATACTCTTATTTGGCTAAAAAACACAAATCTCTTCTTTTTCTTTTTCATAATTTGCATCGCTCAAAACTAGCTATCACCCATGCCAAACCTCTCCCACTAGACTACGCAAGCTTCAAAAAATCAAAGATGGATTCTTTCTTCTCAAATCTTTGGAAATGTTGAATTTTTATGGAGGAAAGACATGTTTTCATCTTAAAAAATGAATGAGTATCTTTATTTTTATGTTTCGAGATATCTTATCAACCCTAGGTTTGAAAAGATTTCATCCTTTTTGGCTTTTCTTGGTTGTATAGCCCTCATAATAAATTATTTTGGTCTCTATTCATGTTTGTTTTATACTTTTTTAAAAAAGATTTGATTTTTCTTCTCTTTTCTTTACAAAGATTGAATCTTTATGAAGGAAACGATTATGTATGAGTTGTTTGTGAGTAATCTATATACTTGAAAGGTTATATGGGTTGTTTGTAGTTGTTATGGGTTATTTTTGGTACAATTTCTTTATCTTTTGAAGTGTACAGTATTAAACAGTTGTTTACTACTACACAAGTTGTTTGCAAAGGTGGTACTGATTCTTATTTTTAAGTGTTACAAGTTGTTTAATCCTTTGTTTTGGTCTCTATTCATGTTTGTTTTATATTTTTTTAAAAAAGATCTGATATTTTTTCTATTTTCTTTACAAAGATTAAATCTTTATGAAAAATTTGTTGTGTATGAGTTGTTTGTGAGTAATCTATGTACTTGGAAAGTTATATGGGTTGTTTGTAGTTGTTATGGATTATTTTTGGTGCAGTTTCTTTATCTTTTGAAGTGTACAGTATTAAACAGTTGTTTACTACTACACGAGTTGTTTAGAAGTAACACGATTTGTTTGCAAAGGTGGTACTGGTTCTTATTTATAAGTGTTGCGAGTTGTTTTATCCTTTGTTTTGGTCTTTATTCATGTTTGTTTTATATTTTTTTAAAAAAGATCTAATATTTTTTCTCTTTTCTTTACAAAGATTAAATCTTTATGAAAAAATTGTTGTGTATGAGTTGTTTGTGAGTTATCTATGTAGTTGGAAGGTTATATGGGTTGTTTTCAATAGTTTCTTTATCTTTTTAAGTATACTGTATTAAACTTCTTTATAAGTGTTACTGTTAGTTTGTTTTTATTCATGCTAGGGCCATTTTTATACAATTTTAAAGTTATATGGGTTGTTTTATCCTATTATACAGAGTTGTTACTTATGAGCAATACAAGCTTTATAAATTGTACTGTCGATTTGTTTTTGTGCAACTTTTGTATTGATCAGGCTATATGAGTTTTTTCAGAGTTGTATGGATGGATTTTTTAAAAGTCTTCTGACTTACTTCAAAGCTATATGAGTTGTTTAGTTCAATGTTTGTTAGTTCTAATCTTGTTCAAATCTCAGGTCTTCAAAAGTGATTCAACTATATTTGGCATTTGGCAGAAAATGGGATGATGGTACTGACAAGGGCGGTTGTAATATTCTATCCAAGTGTATAATACCCCAACCATGAGTTATTCTTTCTACATATATTTTTATTCACTTTATGTAATTGCAAATAGAACTTTAAATTAAACAAAATGTATAAAATACTCGAATTTGATGTATAAAGTTTATAATTTATGTTAACTAATTGAGATAACATACACAATCCATACAAGTAGGAAACACAACTTATATGATATATAACTAATTGAGATGACATATACAAACCATATACAATCTCAAAACAACTCGCACAAGCGTGAAATGACTCGAATTTCAATATATTTTATAAATTTAAGGAAAGATCGGATGTTTTACTGAAATTCGTTGTAAAGATTTGATATGATTCACAAGAAACAGATGATGTCCTTAAAGCTTCAAACTTTAAACAAAACATTGGACTTTTACATATAAAAAAGGTGTAACTTTATAAAATAGGTTACCTTTCTCGGTTTTATGCGTTAAATGCAACAAATTCAACGCTTGTTAGTGAAATCGAACCCAGATGCTAAGGTGATTGTGGAGTTAGTGTAGGAATTTGAGGGAACTTGAAGAATGTATGGGTTTCATGAATATATCCATAGTCGCTATTTGTGGATGCGCAGAGGCTTCAACCCAAGAAGATATTGGTGGACTCATTACTCCATCCACGTGGATGTCCCCAAATTATGCATATGTAAAAAAAGAAAAAAAATATATATTACAACCAAAGTGAGCAATTATATATTGTATATTTATTACACCATATTCTTCGAAAGTTTAATAGCTATTTTGTAGGAGATTTAATTGTCATTTTAAATTTTTTTTATCATATTTAAAATTGGATAAATTCCAACCAATCCAATATAATGACTCTTTTATATTATTTAAAATTATTATTTCAAATATTGGATTCAATCTAATCAAACATCCGCTAACTATATGGTTTGGATAATATGAATTGAATGATATTTTTGTCTAAATCATTCGGTCAATTTGGTTGGATGAATATGTATATCCGTTCCAAAACCAACCATGAACACTTTTTAGTTTTGAGTGGCTGTTTTAATGGGGTTTGCTCCTATGGCCAGGCCCATATATAAATGTAGCTTTGGCTTGACTTAGAAAGCAAAGCTATTTAACCAAGCACTACTTTCATTCCCAGACAGATTTCCAATGACCAACTCCAAAAGTTACTCCCCAATTCTTGGATTACTAGCTATGAACATCATGTCACTTCCACCAACCCTGTTTCTCCTTTACAACGAATCAATCCTCTTATGGAAGAACAGGCTGACGGAACAGTCAAGATTACTTTTCCTTCCCAGTCTGAAGCCACGACTATTTTTCCCACTGAGCTTTCCATGATGGAACCCACTGGACAGCTCCATGTTCTGATTCTTGCTTGGCAACAAATCGGTACTCCCGTTTATGAACGTCAAACTCCGGATGGTCACAATTGGTTTGACGCTTGTCTTTGTTCTACCTGTGTCCCTATGACTGTTACCTTCAGTCCCCTGCCTGTTGGCTCTCCTTTGCCTGTTGGCTCCTCCCAAAAAGCTTTGCAAGCTCGATATGAGGCCGGAGATCCTGAGGTCAGTCTAATAGGCGAACCCAGTGGCAAATTTGACTATTATGTCCTGTATCCCTCTCGGGTATCACCTGACACACCACTTTCGCCCTCTCCCCCAAATTGGAAACCTGATGATACTCCTTGGCCAGATACTTCAGATCCCCCATCTCTCCAAATGATGGAACCAGGCTCTTCTGCCTATGATGCTGACTTTCCACCCCTGACTCCTTTTGAGAAAGGACAGAAAACTCATTCTTGGAAAATCAGTACACCCACTGCCTTAGATGCTCAAGGACATCAGAAAGCTCTTACTGCCGCAGAAACCACCCTTAATTGGCAAAGTGAAAATGCTCAAGCCCAGAATAAAGCCCTTTTGAAAATCCTTCAGTCTCAAGAAAAGGTCCAATCCCAGCTTTCTCACCAGACTTCCAAGATTAGCCATCTCCATGCCCTTATCCAGGAAGTCCGCACAAAAATTGAGAATATCCATAAACAGCTTTCCTACCTTGTTCAGTATACTACTGAATGGTCCCCAAAAATGGCTCGCATGCAATCTGAAACAGAATTTCTCAAACAACAGCTCTCTAGCCTTGAAGCCCAGTACACTTCTCTGGCGCACCAGTCTGATCCCTTTCTTACAGA
Organism: Parsonsia alboflavescens; assembly: GCA_028571225.1. Taxonomy (NCBI): domain Eukaryota; kingdom Viridiplantae; phylum Streptophyta; class Magnoliopsida; order Gentianales; family Apocynaceae; genus Parsonsia; species Parsonsia alboflavescens. The sequence continues at coordinate 7,301,736 of JAOXNR010000028.1, read as the reverse complement.
ATTCCCTACCTTTTTCCGACAAGTGCCCTCCAAAACCTTTGATCTTCCTATTCCCCCAACGGCACCATACTCTCCAGCTCTCTCCCTTTGGGATAAGCAACCTACCCCTGTTATTCCTCCGTTTCCCAAACCTGCTCCTCCGTCCACTCAACCGTCTACTTCTAAACAGCCAAAGACCTCTCCCACACATCCTGTTAGTCAGTCTTCTTCTCCGATTTATGAACCGGATGACCCCACTATTGGCGCTTCTTCTAAGCCCATGTTCTTTACCTTGGATACCCCAGAAACGACCAATCCTATTGCCTCCTTCCTCAAACAGCTAAGTACCGCACCTGATATACCTACCTGTTTTGATATCGAAACAGAGTCTCTTTCGAGTGTTGGTAACTTTGCTCCTGATCTCCTTATGATGGCTCCGGATCCCCCTCCGGATCCTCCTGATGTCCAAATGCCTGATGATTTTGATGATCTGCCTGACCCAGCTCCTCGACGACCAAAGCCGCAGTCTCATTTTGATCATGCGACTACAAAATTCACACTTGAAGACATTCCACCATCCAAATGGCGCAGTCGTTTTCAGTCCCTGTATGCCTGGCTCGTTACAGATCTACAGCAAAATGAATGGTCTGAGGTTTTGAAACGCTTTGTTGCTCGCTTCGAAGATTCCCTTCGTGACTTTTGGACTTCACTCGGTGAATACCGTCAAAAACAGTTCCTCCAACGAGAAACTCCAGAAGAGGTCATAGCTATCCTTCGCCGGTATTTTATTGGCGATGCGGATCATGATATCACCACAGCTCGTGTTGAATTTCTGAAAATGAAATGTTGCTCAGTCTTGCCCAGAGACCTTGAACGTCACTATGCTCGCATGTGTAAACGGTTCTACATTATCAACCAGATGGATGATATCAGCTTGAAACAAGCATTTGTGAACTCTGTTCCTGAGGAATTAGCTGATGAAACTATGCGACAAATCCGAGC